>OY723405.1:37003653-37645418 GCA_963210345.1 Inga oerstediana
CTTTCTTTGTTTTGGTACATTGCTGTGCAAACCAGATTAGGCTTTTGTAGTCTAATCCTTGTGTGAGCTCTTCTTACTTGAATTCGACCAGACCCGATACACATCCTTCCTCTCTCTACATAATTTTATGTAGCGGTTAATTATAACCACTACAATGTCACCGCTACAAAATGTCATTTTTTTGTTGTGTTTTAAAAATTTGTAGCGGCAAGCTATGCACCAAGTGACATGACATATTGGCAACGTTTTTTATAGCAGTTAAGTAGAAAAAACCGCTACAAATATGGAGAGCATTTCTCACCAAAACTTATAGCGGTTACTAAATAAAAACCGTTACAAGGTTGCCGCCACTTGGCGCGACCAAGACGCACCAACAGTGTAGCGGTTATTTGTAGCGGTTTAACTAATTAAACCGCTACAAAATTTGAAACATCGCCTCTTTGTAGCGGTAATAAAGTTATAACCGCTACAGAATTTCAGAGGTCTCTAAGTTTGTAGCGGTTTTGTACCATAACCGCTACAAAACTTCAATGGTTTATGTAATTTGTAGGGTTATTATAGAACCGCTACAAAGTTTAGCCGCCCTAGCTTCTTTGTGGCGGTTGATGTAGCGGTTATTTCAAGAACCGCTACAAATTCCCCCACTATATAATACCGTCACCTCCATTCATTTTTCCGTTTGGCCAGTTTGTTTCTTGAAGTTTCTCTGAGTGTTTTCTTTTAGATTTGAGCATTTAGACATATGTGGAAGAGTTTTTGCTGCAGTATTTCTCATTATTTGTACTTGAGGTAAGGAGACAATACTTATTTATTTGTATTTTTATTTGTATTATATTTTTGCATAATAATGTGACTAAACTGTTTTTTTTTTGAATTTTTGTAGTTGATATGGCTTCAAGACAGGATAGGGGGAAGGAGCCTGAGATCCCCAGATCGATTTTGCGAGGTGGCAGCAGTAGAGCAGGGGGCAGCGCAGAGGGAGAGTGACCGCGGCATTTCAGCCCATCCCTCTATAGGAGTCGGCCCTACCACAACCACCGTAGACGATCCCACAGGAGACGACCGCACCAGAGGTGCCTGATTTGGGAGAGGGTGATATCAGCATCGATGACTATGAGGCGAACGAGGACTTTGAGATCCCGATTGGGAACAGAGAGATAGAGCAGTTCCTTGATGAGGAGGAGGCGTGGGAGCAGAACAACCTACGAGGGTCATCTTCGCGGTCTACTGGGCTTAAGGTGCAGGTCCAAGGTAAATAATTTTTTTATTTAATAAATTATTTATTTAAATTCAAAATGTTAAATTTGAATTACAATTTATCTAATGTGCGGTAAATTGTGTAGATGAGCAGGGGAACGTGACCATGAAGAGGCTGGACGTGGCCGGTCTAAACAGCATGGATTGGACACTACGAGTTGTAGTGCCGTGGAATGAGGGCACGGACTAGCCCTTCGACAATGGGGGCCACCTGTTCAATCACTTCCTGAACGACCTGGGCTCGAATTGGATGTGGTTCCCCCTTCACTTCAGGATGTGGAGGCACGTTCCGAAGGGGCCAAAGGACCTAGCGTGGGAGGAGATGGTGCAGGTAATTAATAGTATTTAATTAATATTTTTGTAATTAATTCTATTTAATTAATATTTTTTAATAGGATTTTTGTAATTATTGATATTTAAATAATTTTTTTACAGCTGCGGTTTGCCGTCCGGGCCAACTGGAAGAGGTACACCCTGATAAAGATGGGTGACGGCTAGAGGAACAGGAGGAATCGTCTCTTCCACAGTGTGGATAAGGATGGGACGATGCCTCTGGAGCAGTTGATCGAGAGCGTCCAGGACGGCGTCCTGTCAAATAACTGGGCGAGTTTCGTCCAGTTCAGGAGGAGCGCTGAGAGGCAGGTAATGTATTTATTAGATTATTTATATATAATTTTGTAATTTTTAATTATTAAATTATAATTTAAATTTAATTAATTTTAATTTAAACTTTATTAATTTTAAATGTTTTATATTGTTTTAATACATTTAATATTTTTTTTCCAGGCGCTTTCTCAGAGGAATACTAGGTGCCATGGGCAGCAAACGATCCACCACACAGTAGGATCGAAGACCTTTACTGTCACTTACAGTGAGTTGGTAACTTTTCACAATATCATTGACTTTTAGCTGGTTATTTCATAATACTAATTGAATTTTGTAATTGTTTTAGAAGAGGAATGCATAGCAGGAGAACCGTCAAATGGACTATGGGGAGTTCTATGCTATCACACATAGACATCGTGACGGGACTCCGACCTCTCAGCAGGCAGAGGCGGCCATTGTAAGTAATTTCATTATTATAATTTTTATAAAACCAACTTAATAATGAAAAATGCTAATAAGTAATTGTTTCATAAAATGGCAGGAGTGGATGTAGCAGTTGCAGGCTGAGCTGCGAGAGACCCAGGCCGAGGAGTCACAGGGGTCAGTGGACCCGACGGATACTTTGAAGGTGGGTCTGGGTCAGGCTGAGCACCCCGGACGCGTGTGGGGTATGGGGATAGGCGCCAGACCTAGCATGGATGTATATAATTTTTTATTTCAGAACTTGGATTCTTATTGCTTTTACCATAGTTATATTTATATTCTTAGAAGGCGTTGTTGAATTTGTGAATTAATTGTAACAATATTATTTATATCTCTAAAACTAAAAACCGCTACAAATGTAAAGACATGTGCGCGGGAAAATTCAAAATTGAAAAGTTGACTATTTGTGGCGGTTACATAAATAACCGCCATAATACTCAACTTTTCAATTTTGAATTTCCCCCCACTTTGTGCAAATTTGTAGTGGTTACTTATGTATAACTGCTACAAATGTATATTAGTAGCGGTTTTTCATATAACCACTACAAGTTTAAAACTAATTCTTCAATTTGATTTCCAACAGCTTGAAAATTAGTAGCGGTTTTTTATACATAAAACCGCTACAAAAGTGTAGTATCGTAGCGGTTACTGTAGCGGTTTATGAACCGCTACAAAATATTAAATGTTGGAAATTCAGAATATAAGATTCCAAGCATTCGTCATTCTCTATTCACTCATCTTCTTCAATATACTTTCTTCTCTCTCACTAGTAGCTATGGATAATTCATGGATCACGTTGCCACATAATTCTCTGGAATATTTATATGGATTAAACAATTTCTTGGAGTTCGCATTCACTTACGCCAGTTGTAACAGCAAGATCGTTTGTCCGTGTTGGAGATGCAAGTTCAAGAAGTGGCATGCATGAAATATTGTTAAGGAATATTTGCTTCTGAAGCCTTTCCCAAAGGACTATATGTTCTGGGCAGTTCATGGTGAGAAGGTCGGCATTAGATATGATGATGCTCTTCCTTGAAGTTCGCAAGTAGGAGTTCAACTAGATGAAGATGATCCTATGAATGATGCTGTGCATGATGCATTTGGATTTCAAGGCGACAACTTCAATGAAGAAGTGCATGGTTCTGAGCCGGTATTCATGAGGAATAAAGCAACTCAGGATTTTTTTAGCCTGATAGATGAAGAAGATCGTCCTTTATATCAAGGTTGTAAAAAATATTCTAAATTATCTTTCTTGATCAAATTGTATTATATCAAGTGCTTGTGTGGAATCACAGATAAGGGAATATCGATGTTGCTCAAATTATTACAAGATGCATTCCCCGACGCTGAGATTCCCACAACATTCTACTAGGCCAAGAAGATTATCAACAGGTTGGGGTTGAACTATCAAAAGATTGATGCATGCCCCAACGATTGTATGCTGTATTAGGGAGACGATTCTAGCAGGGAGACTTGTACGAGATGCCACACATCGAGATACAAGACAATTCAGAAGAGGAAAAAGCAGAAGAAGAAACCTGCAAAGATTCTTAGGTACTTCCCTTTGAAACCTTGCCTACAAAGATTATTTATGTCGTCTA
The DNA here is from genome assembly GCA_963210345.1 of Inga oerstediana. Taxonomy (NCBI): domain Eukaryota; kingdom Viridiplantae; phylum Streptophyta; class Magnoliopsida; order Fabales; family Fabaceae; genus Inga; species Inga oerstediana. The sequence continues at coordinate 37,007,601 of OY723405.1, forward strand.
AAACTGCGGAGCACATAAGGTGGCATGCCTTTGATAAGAATGAAGACAGTAAATTAAGACATCCCTGGGATGCAGACGCTTGAAAAACGTTTGACAACGACTTTCCAGATTTCGCGACTGAGCCCAAAAATGTTCAGCTTGCTTTGGCGACCGACTGTTTCAATCCTTTCGGGAATCTTAGCACAAGTTACAGTATTTGGCCAGTAGTCTTAGTTCCCTACAACTTACCCCCTGGATGTGTATGAAATAAAGTTCTTTCATTATGTCTATGATCATTCCAGGCAAAAAGGTATCGGGCAATGATATCGATGTGTATCTCCAACCACTTATTGTGGAATTGCTTGACTTGTGGAATGTCGGCATGGAGACGTACGACACTTACAGGAAGACTTTGTTCAACTGCGTGTAGCCTTAAAGTGGACGATTAGTGACTTTCCTGGCCTTGGCACATTATCTGGTTGGAATGTGCATACTGGGTCGGCGTGTCCAGCTTGCAATTTTGACTCTGACGCAGTGTGCCTTCCCCATAGCCGAAAGTGGTGCTTTATGGGGCATCAGAGGTTTCTCGATGGAAGGCATAAGTTCAGATTGCAACGGAATAGCTTTAATGGGAAACCAAAAAAAAAGAGGACCACCTCAGACTTTGTCTGGTATAGATATCTTACAGCAGCTTGAGCATGTTGACTTCGAGTTTGAAAAAAACGACGATTCAGCACAAACTTGCCAAAAGACGCGTAGGACTTCGGTGCCTTAGTAGTGGAAGAATATAACTATTTTATTCACTCTTCCATATTGGAGATATAATTTACTTCACTACAGTCTTGATGTCATGCACATTGAAAAGAATGTTTGCGATAATATGCTATATATGTTGCTTAACGAACCCGGTAAGACAAAAGATCACCTTCAACCGAGAAAAGATTTACGCGCCATGGGAGTTCATGAAGACGCTTGGCCAGATGAGCATGACAAATTTCAGCCGGTAAAGTTTACCCTCACAAAATCGAACAAGGAAGTCTTCTTCGCAATGTTGAAAAAATTAAAAGTTGCTTATAGGTATTCAAGCAACATTTCTTGATGTGTTGACTTGCAGGCTCGAGAGGTTGTTGGCTTGAAGATTCATGACTCACATATTCTTATGCAACAGTTACTCCCTCTGGCAATAAAGAATGCACTTCCTCTCGATGTTTCCATCGTTTTGGTGGAACTTTGTTCTTTCTTTCAGAAGTTGTGTTCTAAGGTTTTGATCGTTGAGGAGCTCGATCAGCTGTAGTCCAAAATCATTCTTATACTTTGTCATTTAGAGATAATCTTTCCTCCGCCCTTTTTTACTGTGATGGTTCACCTTACAGTCCACATCGTTCATGAAACAAAGCTCGCTAGCCCAGTACAATATCAATGGATGTATCCGATTGAGAGGTACTCATTCTTCATTGTTAGTTCTTATGTTTGCTAGTTGTCTTTTTGAACATTCAGTATCAATTTTCTCTTCTTTACTTCATAGGTTCCTTGGGAAATTAAAATCTTACGTAAGGAATAAGGCGTGGCTAGAAGGTTCTATAGCTGAAGGCTATATAGGGGATGAGGTGCTATATTTTTGTTCAAGGTACTTTGATGACCTTGAGACGGCTTTCAACCGCCCACCTCGTGTTGACGATTGTCTTGAACCTGCGCCAACATCAGGAGAATTTATCCCTCGTGTGGGTAAACCAGTTGGAGGAACTGAGAACTTCAAACTAACGGCAACTGAGAAGTTGCAAGCACATAGACATGTCTTGATTAATTGCACTCAAGTTGAACTTTTCATACAGTAAGAATTGTATACTCACATGTTATTCTATATCTTTCGTAACATTTTTCACTTTTATTTCACTATCGCCTTTCCATTATTAATTGCAGGGAATTTAGAAGTCATATTAAGCGTCAACTCAGGATCCGTACACAAACATCCTCGGAAGTTAACAAAAAGGTCTACAGAGAATTCCCGAGTTGGTTTACGTGCAGAATACTAAATAACCACAACCCACACTCACCAGATTCAGAGCTCTTGCAATCGGCCCTCTTGATCATGTAAAAAGATTTACAACATACAATGTCAATGGTTTTAAGTTTTACACGGGATCAATGATTGCAAACTCAAAATTCGGGTGTTTATGGCACATTTGGGACAAGGAGTTATGCAAGTAGTAGTGACGCCAACATGCAGTTCAGAGGCATCCCTTACTATGGAAAGCTTCTTGATATGGTCGAACTTAATTATCAAGGCCGTTTCACCGTGACGCTGTTCAAGTGTTTGTGGGCAAATACTACTACTTCTCGGGGACTGACAACTGAAGACTTAGGGATCACATCAGTCAATTTCTCACGGCCAATTCATACTGGTATTTCTCAAGATGATGAGCCGTATATTCTTGCTTCAGAGGCACATCAGGTTTATTATGTCGAGGACGAGAGGCACAGGGATTGGCATATAGTTATTCATTTAAAGCCACGAGGCCTTTACGACATGGGTGAAGGCGATAACATCGCCTACGAGAGTGAGCCATTTCAGCCTGCCAATTTTGAAAACTACTTCCCTGAAGGCGATGACAATTTACCTCTACTGCGGTGCGTTTTTTTAAGTCCACATCATTTAAATTAAATTTTTTAAATTTAATAATACATCATTAACAATAATTTTTCTACATAATTTTTGTAGGGATGGCGAGGATGAGTGATCAAATTCAAATTATGTTTTTGTCTTAAAAAAACTAGAAAAAAATAATTTTTGTAGCGGTTCTTAAATCGCTACAAAAATAAAAAAACCGCTACTAATTAAAAACCGCTACAAAATATATACATTAACCGCTACAAATGCTTCACAGATCCCTATAAATACCCCTTCCGCATTTCATTTCAAACACTCCCCCATTTCTTTTCATCTTACCCTTCTTTCATTTTCTCTCATTTACAAATTTTTTTGTATGAGTTGAGGAGCTTAACAATATGATCAAATATGGTAACAAGTTTTTTAATTTTTTATTTGAATACTTCTTTCCTTCGCATAAAATTTATTCTCACCATTTTGTTTTTAGATATTTCAGAGCTTTATCTCATTTTTATCTATTTTTCATACACAATTACATTGTAGTAGACAACATAATAATTCCTTATTACCTGCGTATCCTTAATAATATTATCAATACAATTTTTATACTTATTCAACTAAATTAAATTATTCCTTTTAATTTATAAATGAGCTAAACAATTGAATAATAAGCTAATTAAATTAGCTAAACTACTAAAAAAATAAACTATTTAATTTAATATCAAAAAAACTGAAACAAATTATTATTTTTTTTAAAAAAAAGTTTCTTAATTTTTGTAGCAGTTATTAAACTGCTACTAATTAACGCACCTTTTTCGAACAGAAATTAATTTTTTGGCGTGAATTTTGAATTTTGACGAAATTAGTAGCGGTTTTATAACCACTACTAATTATAGGAAATTCATATTAGTAGCGGTTTACTAACTGCTACAAAATAAAAAAAATTTCATTTTTCTTTTCCCGCCTTCACATTAGTAACGGTTTATTAATTGCTACAAAATAGAAAAAAAAATTTATTTTTTTTCCCGCCTTGAAAATTTGACTTTTTGATATTTGTAGCGGTTATATAACCGCTATAAATATCACAGAAAACCATTACAGCTCATGGCGATGTTGTAGCGGTGGGGTTTAACCGTTACAAAGAAAGTAGCGGTTATTTTGCTTGAGTAGCGGTTTTAAATAACTACTACAAAACCGCTTGCAACATACGATTTAGTAGCAGTCTTATAAACCGCTATTAATGTTGTTTGTAGTGGTTAAAACAACTACTAATGACCATTTTTAACCACTACTAAATCACGTTTTTTTTGGTAGTGAAAGATAGGATTAGGGGGGACCTGAAAAGTTTTGTTTTTGTAAACTTCCCATTTTACCCTCACTTAATTACAAAAATTATTCACACCGCTATTGTATTTGATTATCAGGTTTGATTAAAGCACTCACTATAACATATTCTCTCTTCCACATATATTCAATTTTTACATATCTATTGCATTTAACTAATTTTAACTACCTTTTCGAACAATGTAATTAAGTTAATCCTATCTTATAAAAAGTAACCGAGGGAGTCATAATAGATTGAATAATTATAAATTTAAGAGACAAAAAGTGTATGGTCTTTCATTTACGGACAAAACAAAATATTTAGGATTGAAGGGAACACTGCTTATATTTCTTAAAATTACAACCTTGTGTTTCATGAGAAATCTAAAGTAATCACTAAAACATTAAGAAGATTAAATTTTAAATTAAAAGAAAAGAAGTTGCAACTTTGTACAAGTACCAATAAGAACTTACTTTTAATAGTGTTGGGAAAAAGTTAATTCTTATATAAGTAAAGTATTCAGTTACTATTGATATAAATTAAATTGTATAGTTCCTTAATTATTAACTTTTCCCCCCTCCATTGGTTTTCTGATTTGTCTGATTTGATCAAAAGCAAGTTGGAATTTTCCAAAGGACCAAACTTTACAGTTCATAAGGGTCCAAATTTGAGGGTCCCAAACACAATTAGGTCAAGGCAAAAAAGCAGAGATAGATATAAAGATCTGATCAAACTATATGGGTCACCCAAACCCTATTTTGAGTGACTGATAGATCAATTTGATTAGTAATTTCATCACAGAATCGTAATCTTGAGATGATGATCCATCATCCATCTTTAGTCAGACATTGCATGTGGATGTTAAATTTGAATTAGCTCGAATTGTCACATAAAAGGTTTATTATTCATAAAAATTGATCATTTTAATTTATTCAGATAATCTAAATTTGGTTGGTCGAATTGTGAAACTGGTAAATTAAACCAGGTACTGGTCTGGTTTAGATAAAAGAGGGAACCAAATGAGAAAGAACCGTTCAATAACGGCCTTAAGTGTTCATGAATAGGTCAAAATTGGTACGGTGATTCAACTAATCAAGAAATTTTTATTTTTTTTCTTTTGCCAACAAAAAAAAATTATTTCAAAATCTAAATTTTTTTTCTCAAAATTTAAGCCATGTTTCTAATTAAGTTATAATTTATGCATATATCACCTAAGAAGAAATATGTGTGTCTATATATTATAGAAGTACTATGAAACGTAGAATGAGGGGGGGGGGGGATAATTTATCTCATGGTTATTTTATTTTGATTTTTAAAATTATAAAACGTTCATTAACTAGTTGAATTATACTTTACTTCATATCTTCGCTCAACTTAATTTTTTCAATTTCTATTGTTATTTATTTAAAATCAACTTTAACATGTTTTTAATATTATTTATTATCTTTCTCATTTGAATTTAATATATAATTACAAATACATTAGTTTGATGGCCCATCCAAGTTTTTCTTAATTTACATGTAGGGAATACTAACTAAACTAAAATTGTCATTTAGAGGGAAAAGTTTGTTCACATAACTAATTAAGACAAATTAGATATGGTCAAAATATTTTTTAAAAACCTTTCTTTTATGCAAGTGGGCTTTGGTTATTGATACCTACAAATAGTAAGAAAAGGAGAGACTCTCAGACATCCTACATAATAGTGTATTAGTATCATATGTAGGAAACACTATTTTGGGATCAACTAAGAAAAGTATTGCGTAGTTCCAAAACCCCAAACAGCTTTTTGTTCACATAAAAGTTACAGAACTAAATCTTTGGATATGCTTGAGAATTTTCTAGAGCAAAACGACAATTTAAATTTAGACTAACTACATTGATTGAATGATCAAAATTAATTACTTAACAAATTATCTTCGGCTAAAAAGAGAGATAGAAAGAATCACTGTCCTTGCATATTTTATTATCAAGTTAATTGAAAAGGTTAAAAAAATAAATGATTCAAAGTTTTTGTAGGTTCCGGAACAAATCTAGGCCGTAGCTATAGATTGAGTGGAAGAATCAATACTGATGAGTATATAGTACTAAAGTGTGATGGAGACCTATGTGGGTGGCATGACATTGCTGCTATTTTCTCCACTAAAAGAATCCCTTCCAATTGTATTTTATTACTTTCCTAGGTTTGTCTGCTTCTATAAAGCAATAACACAGGAATATATACATTTTTACAACTAAAAAAAAAAGGAAACAAAAAGGAAAAAATTCATGAGATGTGCCATAGGTTTTGCAAATATTAATGATTTCATCACTCCTTTTATCTTCAATTCAATGGTTAGAATTATAGTTTTTACAGGCCACCAACTCTTCGAATTATAGCTCAGTCTCTTATATTTTTATATATAACTGTATCTTAAATTATGTGAATCTATATAAAGTTTGTTATATTAATTATTTATAACTTATTAATATTGCAATTCATTAGATATTAATTCAATTCTATATAGACACATATGCACATCATTTGCACGTGTGTGGATCTATACACACTTGTGGATCTACACACACACACACAAACTTTTTAACTAAATTTTGAGTTTATGTTCGCAACGCATTTACGATTAAGAATTTGTAGATAATATATGACTTTCTATGATTTTTATAATATATCACAACTACATAAAAAATCTTGGGAAAATCACTCCCAGGTCCCAAGCAACATAGATATCCACAGAAAAGTCTCTGGAGATTCTGAAATATCAGAAAAGTCCCTAGGGACTTTTCTGTGATTATTTTCTAATGTAAAATGACAAAGATGCCCACATTCTAATCTCCTTCACTCAAAATCAGACTCGTGCTTCAGCAGCAATTGAAGACCTTGCCCTTGCTTCTCGCCTTCTGTCGCTGCCGCTCTGCTCCCAATCATCGTCCGTCGATGCTCCTCTCCTAGTCGGCGTGCGTCACTTGAGCTCCGCTCCCATTTACTACGTCGCTACTGCTCCTCTCCCAGTCGTTGTGCATCGCTGCTCTGCTCTGAGTCGCCGTCCGTCATACAACTTAATATTTTAATGTTATATGATTTGCTATTCAGTTGTGACAGTACAGTGATGAAATTGTAAAATTTCTTAATTCATGTAACCTCTATAGCATTCTCTCTGTACTATGACTTGTTAGAGATTTTGTTGCTATATATTATTATTCAAGCATCATTATTATATTGACGAAAATAAAAGTATCATTATCATGTTATCTGTGGCAGGTTTCCATTGAGCTCTGATGTCATGTTTTAAGTGATTGGCCTAGCCTTGCATATTTGTTTTGCATTGCTTCATTTAAGATGGTTGTTACTTCATATATTTTGGAGTTATAATGTTTGGGGATGAAATCAAAGATTAATAAAAGTTAATAGAAAACTAGCTTAATTCCAGTTTGGACACATTTTTCATTTTTCTTCCCTTTTGCTTATTCTTTTCTTGATCTATCCTGCATAGCATAAAAGTGGTTGGTTTGATTTGGAGGCTCTTGGCTGTTTCTTGTTTTATATGTTGTGAAAATGAATGCAGCTTTTGATAGGCCCCCTTTTTTTTGGTAATACATTCTCTTAAATCTAAGAAATTGGACTTAATGAACTGCCTTGAATTGAGATTAGCACATGCTAAATTTTGTATGTTCTGCTGATGGCGTTATGATCAGCCATAACATGATTTTACAACTTGTGCTATGCTGTACATATAATTTCATGCCATTATATTCTTTTTAATCAAACCTTCTACTGCCAGTTTGACTGAAATTCAGAATGCTCGTGGTATTATGGATGTTCTTGCAGAAATGCTCAATGCAATAGAACCAAGTAACAAAGAAGTAAGTTGCTTTCCTTAAATATACATTTAAAACATGATGTATCGTATGAGAATACCTTTAGCTACTGATTATTGGCAAAGATGTCATAGATTGTTGGCTTTTGTTAATTTAGCCACTGATTAGGTTGAAAGTGTTTAACACCCTGTCTGGGATACTATGTAGGCTTATCATGAAGCAGTCTTTGAATTTTAGTTGGATATTGGTTTGAGGTCCTTGTAAAGTACTTCACTCAAGTATCTAGGTGTGGCCATGTGGCTTATGCTAAACTAAATCAATTTGTTATAACTGGCAAACGATTATATGATCATTCTCCTACACTAAGATTTTGTTATATGATTAGGTACCAGCAGTTGTTTGAAATCATGATTTGTTGTAGTTACAGGGGAGACATTAATTTTACAGACTATTGCTGGTTGGACAGTCACCTTGTGAAAATAACTCATGATGTTGTGAAAACATACATTAGAACTTGTAAAAGCTGATGTCAACTGTTGTAAAAATTGTCAGCAGGAGTTGTAATCAAATAAGCACAGTAATAAGTTAAAATCATGGTTAGCTTCTGTGAAAGTGGGAAGGTGTGCAATTTATAAACTAATGGGTTAATTACAATTCACTTGTAAATGTAACTAATGCACTTGATAAAATAGGCATAACAAGTTGTTAATAACTTGATACATTATGACCAAGTTAGCTGCTCTAACACCCCCAATGGGAAATATTGATGCAGTTGTGAGATCTTGCATTGCAAATAAATATAGTTTCATCCAGCAATGAGACGAAGTTGTAAAAAGACTCAACATGTTGTTAACATATGCTTAAGAAGTTGTAAATAGATGCTTGACGAGTTGTAAACAAAGCACTCCGCTTACTTAACTTGAGAAAACCTTGTTTCTGTCCAATGTGAGGTAGAAGTTGTTAAAAAAACTCAACGTGTTGTAAATGGACGCTTGAAGGGTTGTAAACAAAGCACTTTGCTTACTTAACGTGAGAAAACCTTGTTTCTATCCAATGTGAGGTAGAAGTTGTTAAAAAAACTCAACGTGTTGTAAATGGACGCTTGAAGGGTTATAAACAAAGCACTTTGCTTACTTAACGTAAGAAAACCTTGTTTATGTCCAATGTGAGGTAGAAGTTGTTAAAGAAAAACTCAACGTGTTGTAAATGGACGCTTGAATGGTTGTAAACAAAGCACTTTGCTTACTTAACGTGAGAAAACCTTGTTTCTTTCCAATGTGAGGTAGAATTTGTTAAAAAGACTCAACCAGTTGTAAATAGACACTTGACAGGTTGTAAACAAAGCGCTTCACTTTCTTAATGTGAGAAAACCTTATTTATGTCAAATGTGAGGTATAAGTTGTTAAAAAGACTCAAAGTGTTGTAAATGGACGCTTGAAGGGTTGTAAACAAGGCACTTTGCTTACTTAACGTGAAAAAACATTGTTTCTATCCAATCTGAGGTAGAAGTTGTTAAAAAGACTCAACCAGTTGTAAATAGATGCTTGACAGGTTGTAAACAAAGCCCTTCGCTTACTTAATGTGAGAAAACCTTGTTTCTGTCCAATGTGAGGTAGAAGTTGTTAAAAAAACTCAACTTATTGTAAATGGACGTTTGAAAGGTTGTAAACAAAGCACTTTGCTTACTTAACGTGAGAAAACCTTATTTCTATCCAATGTGAGGTAAAAGTTGTTAAAAAGACTCAACCAGTTGTAAATAGACGCTTGACAGGTTGTAAACAAAGCGCTTCACTTACTTAATGTGAGAAAACCTTATTTATATCAAATGTGAGATAGAAGTTGTTAAAAAGACTCAAAGTGTTGTAAATGGACACTTGACGAGTTGTAAACAAAGCACTTCGCTTACTTTACAACTTTGCTTACAAAGTGAATAGCTTCGTTTCACAACGTCCCACATGTTCCTCTTTGACACTTTTCTCACGTTAAGTATGACCAATTGAGTTATTTACAACTCGTAAAGCGTGTATTAACAACCCTTTCATTTTGTTTCACAACCCCCAACACCTTTCCTTTGGCACTATGTTTTCTCACATTAAGTATGACCAATTGAGCTATTTACAACTCGTAAAGCGTGTATTAACAACCTTTTCAGTTTATTTCACAACCTCAAACACCTCTCGCTCTCGCACTATGTTTCCTCATGTTAAGTATGACCAATTGAGCTATTTACAACTCGTAAAGCGTGTATTAACAACCCGTTCAGTTCGTTTCACAACCGGATGCTGTGACTGCATCAGTAATTTCTATTTGGCAGCTCACAACAGTTGAATTGTATCATAATTGATCAAGTTGTTGATAACTTATTGGCCTATTATATTAAGTGTGTTACACACATGCACAAATGACTTGTAAGTCTCCCATGACTTTATAAACTTCACACCTTACACTGTCACCTAAGCAATTCATCATTTTAACTAATTTTAATGCCTATTTTATTACAAATCCTGCTGCAAAATTTGACAGCAACTGATGCAAATTTTCACAGCTCTTAATGCCTGTTTTCACAACATAATGAGTTATTTTCACAAGGGATCTATCAGACCCGATAGTGTACCAAATGAAAGTGCCCCTATAAGTACAACATAGCATGAAGTTAAGCAATTGATGCAACCTAATGAAAGTCCACCCTGTAAGTACAGCATAGCTTGAAGTTAAGCAACTGATGCAACCTGATGAAAGTCCCCCTTATACCAAATGAGTTATTTTCACAACGGACACGCACGCCGAAACGACCGGACCACCGCGACGGACAGGCTTGGGGAATGACCTGACCAACGACCGATACGCACCGCACAGCACCAGACCACCACGGAGAGGCAGTAAGACATTTTCGAAAATCCTCTTCTTGCACGATTTGGGGCTGCTCTGTTTCAAATGGAAAAGAGAAGAGTTTAACTTTCAATTAAGGGCATGTGTGTCATTTTACTTTACAAAATAATATCAGAAAAGTCCCTAGGGACTTTTCTGATATTTCAGAATCTCTAGGGACTTTTCTGTGGATATCTCTGTTGCTTGGGACTTGGGAGTGATTTTCCCAAAAATCTTTCATCACGGTTATTTTTGACCATACATTATAATGCCGAATAGTCATATATGAAGGCGTTATATATGCTCGTCACATATACATAATAGTTCTGAACTGTGATGTATTTAATATCTATTATAACAATTTTAATAGAGCACTCATGATGTATTGAGGCTTGGTGAGGCTATGATGTGCTAATGCTAGCATAATAAATAACGGGCTCAAGTAAACATTCGTAATTTATTCTATAACATACATAACAGTTGTTAAGTAAAAACTACGAAGTTTTATAATACATGATGGTTGTTATATAATAACCGTGATGTATTGATGCTAGACTTTTCATGTAAGAGTTTTTAAGCTATTTAGACTAGATTGTATATAATAGAATAGTACCTCCCACAATGAGTTGCTATGCAATTTGGGGTGGATCAAGACATTCTAGGCTTTGTGAGAAGAATCAATGGCATCCTTACCTATATCTATAATAATGTAACGGTTGACTTAAAGCTTGTGTTTCTTCATAGGAAGTAACCAAGAAAACAAGAAGAGGGTGAAAAAGAATAAATATCCCTATCAGAAAGGGTGCAAGGGGTATGCAAATCTTGATATGATCCCTCTTTCTCTATCAAGTCTTGCTTGAGGTTTGCATAACCCTTGCACCCTTTCTGATAGGGATTTTCATTCTTTTTCACTCTCTTCTTCTTTTCCTAGCTTAATTGCTTTGAAGAGACACAAGGTATAGGCCAATCATTACATTATTACATATATAAGTAAGGAGTGCTATTGATTCTGGCCACAAGGCCTAGAAAATTTTGATCTATCTTAAATTGCATGGCTACTTGATATAGGAAGTATTACTCTTTTCGATAGAGTCAAGTCTAAGTAGCTCAGAAACTCTCATATTAAAGAGTCTAGGACTGATCTCACATTGTCAAATTTCAGAGCTTTAAATTGGTGCCACCTACTTGATACAAAAATAGGAGAGGAATCTTAGATTAAAGCAACGGGCTTTTGAAAAAACAACATGACTTCGTAAAAGCAATTTAATGTCACCTTGAATGCTTTTTCGCTTCGTGACTTCACAAAAGCAGCTCAATCAACCAGGTTTACGATTTCCTGTAACAGGAGAGGAACCTTTGATCAGAGCAATCGGTTTTCCAAAAAATATGACATTACAAAAGCAATTTAAAGTCACCTTGAACGTTTTATTGCATCGTGATTTTATAAAAGTAGCTCAATCTAATGTCAAAACCTAGTTAGGCAACATGAAGTGAATAATGGAGAATGTTTAATGGATAAGGCAAAATGGAGAAGCAAAATGAGGTGTGCTTCTGTTGCTAAATCAATTAACTAAACTAGGTCCTAATCAATTATGTAGTTTAGGGTTAACCTAGGTCATTCTCCTAAGGAGCAAGCTATGGGTTTTCTTTATGATTGATTTTTAAGTGACAAAATATGCAATGGAATCTAAACTAGAATACAAGACACTACTACATAAATGCAATTGAACTAACTAAATGCACTAATACAATTATCTTTAAAACCTATCTGAGAATGAGACTAATCTATATGAATGCAATTTTTGGGGTTTTCTTTTTATGAAATAGGAATTAAAATCCTAAGAAAAGAAATTAATCAAAAGCAAGACAAACAATAAAGATTTAGTTTAGTTATGGTAATGAAGGGAACAACTTAGGATTCATATGGAATTAACTTTCTTAGCCCAAATTAATTAATTAGATCAAAGGGAGGTTTATGAAAGATCGGAATTAATAAATTAAATCGCCTATTTGAGATATGGGCAACCCTCAAGCTCAATAACACTTAATCCACTAGAAAATTTATAATGAAATAAGCAGTTGTTAGTTAAATCCATTAAAAATCAATCACAATTAATTTCAAAATAATTTTGGAAATCTTGTTTACAATTGTCCAATTGAACAACTAGACAATTAACCAACCCAATTAAATAATCAAGAGGATAAACCAAATTGACAATTAAATTAATAATGAAAACTCAATTAATAATTCAATTGACAGTCTAAATGTTTGTAAACAAAAATTCCAACAAATGTCTCAAGCACAAAATGATCCAAAATATCACTTCAATCTAAAAGAGATACGTCTACAATCTAAAGCTAGATTGTTCTACATTATTACAATTCAAAATCATTTAAAACTAAATAATCTCAACTCTTGAATTAAATTGACAAAAAGGAAAGATATTTTCTTGTGGTCTTCAAGTGTAAGCTCTTAAACTTTAACTTTCTTCATACTACTTCCAAATTGCCTCCAAAAGAGCTTAAGGCGCCATGGAAATATTCTCCTCACGCTTGAAACAGCCAGTCACGCCCACTTGGTGAATGATGAATGGGAGAGGATGATTGAATGCACGTAGATTAACTGTGTGGTATATGGACAAAACGGATGAAGTAGTGGTGGAAATTGAAGATGTGGGCCCCTGAAAAGAGAAGAGGGTGGGAATTGAATAATTGATGAGGTCTCTGTAAGTGACGTCCCAGAACCTCCAGCACCAATTCGAGCGGCCGCATGGTTGTCTTCTACTTCGTTTCAGCGTCCTCTCACCATGTTGTGCCTGTTAGGCTAAATTTCAAGAAAGAAGGGGAGAGCTTTGGGAATCAATTTGTGCTCATTAAAATTTAAGAAGCGCAATAAAATTCCATCATTAGATTTTTTTTTAGTTTGTAACAAAAATTCGACACCATAGGATCTTCTAATATGCTTTTTCTTACCCTACAAGAATTAAATAAAATCGTGATCTATCATATATTTGAAAATATTATTCAATTATAACATAGACAATCAAAATATTAACAATTTAAGCCCAATAATATCATAATTAATTCAGATTTATATTATTTCCTAAAATTGGCTAACAATTCAAATATTATCTAATAAATCAAAATTAGCCTAAAATAGTCTCTAAAATAAATGAATAAGATGGGATAAAATATATTAAATTTGGGATTTATCAACTCCCCACACTTACCATTTGCACTCCTAGGCAAACAAATCAAAAGACCAAGGGAGCACAAAAAAACAAAACAAAAGCTTCAAAACTGAATGTTCCAATTACAAGCAAAAAGTAAACAAAAGCATTTCAACATCTCTCTTATCCAAGTGATTTTCTCATGACTTAAGGAAACAAATTTCATGGTAATTTACTTGACAAAGGGGAATCTAAGCTTGAAATCTCTCACCAAGGATAATGTGTATGTCACTCATCACTCAAAAGTGTATAGGCTTGTGTTTACACTCAAAACCACCCTATCTAGTACTCTTTCCATAGGCTTGACAAGAATCTAAGTTCTCTATCACTAGCAAAGCAAATGCAAACATAAATCCAAAGGACGTTTATTATTAGGTTGTAATAGGGCTATAGTTGAGAAAGAAAGGATATGGTTTATGGAAAAACAAAGTTGAATATATTAGAGAATGAAGATAATTATGAAACCGAGAATATGACATGAAAGAATTCAAACCAAACTTGAACTGGGTTATAACTCTATGTTTTTTCATGTTTTTTTTCCAACTTTCTTGGGCTGTCATATATATGCTCTTTTGATGTGGACATTTAATTGGTGATATAAAGGCTTGGTTACTCAAACATTTATAACTCAATAGCACCAAGATGCTACTAGCATGCTCATAGCTCTTACTAACCGTTTGATGCGAAGATCAACATTGGTGATGAGGACCCCCGGTTACTAAGGCAACTCAAACCAGTGGAATAGAATCTTATCACATCTTTTTTTTTTTATTTTTTTTTATTTTTCCTTTTTCAAGATAACCTTCCATACTTTTCACAATAACCCAATTCCTAATTTTATACATGTTCTTCCATCCAAAATAGATATAATGCAATACTCTTCAACTCCTAGAACATTCAAAAGGGTAGGATTTTTGTGTGTGTGTGTCTATGGGTGTAGACAAAGTGGCAAAAATATATGCTTAAATGGGGCTAAACAAAGGATATATGTATGAAAAGGGTAGGCTCTTTGGTTTATCTGGGTAAAATGAAATAAATGCCTTTATCATTTTTATCAATACACATGCATTAAATGTGGCCTCAAATAAGATTCAAGTCAAGTTCTAGATTAAGTAAAGAGATAGGGGGTACACACTGAAAAATGCATTAGGCTCAAAACCTCATTAAGTCTATGATTACTAGACTAAATCCACCAAAGTCAAATTCATTGCCACTTAATCTATTAACTCAAAACATTATCAATCACTTTTCAAATCAAGAAATGCATCATGCTAAAGTTACTAAAAACTTGCAATTTTCACATTCAAAACAGTTGACCACTCCCCCACACTTAAACAGTGCATTTTCCTCAATGCAAAACAATCATAGCAAAGCACAAAGGCAAGTGAAATGCAGCACTACTCAACTCAATAATATAAAAATGAGTAATATGACAATGCAAAACAAAAGAGTGATGGAAGGAATACAACTAGGGTCTATGTGGTGTTATCTCACAGTATAGCAACCTCCTGGAGAATCCATCATAGAACGGCTTCAAGTGGTGTGACGATGAAACATTTTCCATTTGGCTCCCTTTTACTCTTTATAGCTTCATAAGGAAAAATAACAGTGATAGTGAAAGGCCCCTCCTATCTAAAGAGGAGCTTTCTAAGCATGAGTTTCAATTTGGAGACGTAGAGCAAAACTTTTTGGCCTAGTTGAAATTCTCTTTTCATAATAAGTTTGTCATGGACTGCTTTAATTCTTTCCTTATAAATCCTAGCATTTTCATAAGCTTCTCTTCTTAACTCTTTAAGCTATTGTAGTTGCAACTTTCTTTCAATACCGGCACCAGTAAGATCAAGGTTACACCTTTTTATTGCCCAATATGCCTTGTGCTCCACCTCTACTGGTAAATGACATGCTTTGCAATAGACAATCCTGTATGGAGACATGCCAATTGGTCTCTTATATGTTGTGCGATACACCCAAAGTACATCATTAAGCCTTTTACTCCAATCCTTCCGATTAGGTTGCACCATCTTTTCTAAAATGAGCTTGATTTCTCTATTAGAGAGTTTTGCATGACCATTCGTTTGAGGGTGCTATGGGGTGGCCACCTTATGCATCACACCATACTTGCTAAGCAAGCTTTACAAACTCTGATTGCAAAAATAAGTCCCTTGATCACTAATGATAGCTCTGGGAATGCCAAACCTGTAAAGAATGTAAGACTAAATAAAGGATACCTCTACAGAAGCATCATTAGTATGAGTAGGGTTGGCTTAACCCACTTTGACATAAAATCCACAGCCAGTAAGCTGTACAAATAACAAAATGAAGTGGGAAAAGGTCCCATTAAATCAATTCCAAAACATTAAAGACTTCATAGAATAATAAGGGTTGTTGGGGCATCTCATGCTTCCTCAAGATATTACCCACAAATTGACACCTGGAACACTTCTTTCAAAATTCATGGGCATCACAAAATAGACTAGGCTAGAACAATCCACTTTCCAAAACTTTCCTAGTAGTACGCTGAGCATTAAAATGTCCTCCACATGCAAGAGTATGGCAAAAAGCTAAGACAGATGTAAATTCATCATCAAGAATGCATTGCCTAATAATTTGATTACTACAAATGTGCTAGAAGTAAGGATCATCCCATATATAGAATTTAGCATCGCTCTTAAACTTATTCAATTGATGTTTATTCATATGAGCTGGTAAAACAGATGCAACTAGATAATTAGCAATATCAGCATACCAAGGAATAGAAACAACAACCTCATAGAGCCTTTGATAAGGAAAATCATTTGAGGGTAAATATGTTATCGCTGGTGACTCAATCCTACTTAAGTGATCAGCTACCATATTCTCTGTACCACTCTTGTCACGAATCTCGACATCAAACTCTTGCATCAGTATCACCCATCTAATGAGGCGGGGTTTGGAGTTCGGTTTCTTGAACAAATATTTGATAGATGAGTGGTCTGTAAAGATAGTCACATTCATGTGAAGGATGTAGGATCAAAATTTCTCTAGCCCAAAGACGATTGCAAATAGCTCTTTCTCTGTGGTAGTGTAGTTAGCCTGAGCAACATCTAATGTTTGAGATGTATATGCTATGATATGTTGTCTCTTTTCTACTCTTTGGGCAAGAACTACACCTAATGCATAGTCTAAAGCATCACACAAGAGCTCAAATGGAAGGCTTCAATTAGGTGGTTGAATGATGAGGGGTGTAGTGAGCCTCTTCTTTAACTCATCCCATGCATATCTTCAAGCATTATCAAAAATAAAACCCACATCTTTCTATAATAAATGAGACAATGGCAATGCTATCTTACTAAAATTCTAGATGAATCTTCTATAAAATCCAGCATGCCTAAGAAAAGAGCATACATCTTTCACACAAGAAGGATGTGGAAGAGATGAAATGATATCAACTTTAGCTTTATCAACCTTAATACCATCATGTGAAACAACATGGGCCAAAACAATTCCTTTTTTAACCATGAAATGACATTTTTCAAAATTCAGCACAAAATTAAATTGAATGCATCTTTCCAAAACCTTGTCCAAACTAGTTAAGCATGCATCAAAAGAATCACCAAAAACAGTGAAATCATCCATGAAAACTTCCATGTAATGCTAAAAAAAATCAGAGAATATGGAAACCATGCAATGTTGAAAAGTGCCTTGTATATTACATAAGCCGAATGGCATGCGTCTATATGCAAAGGTTTCAAATGGACATGTGAATGTGATCTTATCTTGGTCTTCAGGTGTAATAGAAATTTGGAAATATCTAGAAAAACTGTCCAAAAAGCGGCAAAGTGATATACCAACTCTATGAAGGGAAGGGGGTAGTGATCCTTTCTAGTTATAGAATTTAATTTTCTATAGTTAATACATACTCTCCAACTATTCAAAACTCTAGTTAGAACTAGCTCACCTTCATCATTACGAACAACAGTAATACCAATTTTCTTTGGCACAATCTGAACTGGACTTACCCATTGGCTATCAGAAGTAGGGTAGAGTATACCTGCGAAAGAAGTTTAGAGACCTCTTTCTTTACCATATTAATAATCAATGGATTGAATCGTCTCTATGGCTGTCGAACAACTTTGACACCATCCTTTATTAGGATCTAGTGCATGTACACATCTGTGCTAATTCCAAGAATATCAGCAAGAGTCCATCCAATAGCTTTCATCCATCATCAAAGTACCTCTAGGAGGCGAGTTTCCTCGTCAGTAGCTATGTCACTAGCTACAATCATAGTAAGTATCTCGTCTTTCGGTAAATAGACATACTTCAATGAGTTAGGAAGTGGCTTTAACTTCAAGGATGAAGCTTGCTCAATAGAAGGTATGAGAGGCTTCAAATCAACATTAGTCAAACTAAAAACTTGCATAACAAATTAACAAATAGAAGAGCAAACTTTCCCACCTTGGGGAGTATTAGTAGAAATTACAAGAGTAGAAGAATCAATAAATACATCACAATCAATAGTAATAGTGCTATCAATCGAACTTATATCAGAGATAGAATTAGAATCAGAAATCTCCCCATTAAAAACATAATCGATGCTAATCAATAACTCAAAATCAAGTAATGAAGGTAGATCAACTTTATCCATGGCATCAATCACACTAAGTAATTGAGAAAGTCCATCAAAATTAATATGAGTAGTAGATGCATGTTCACTAGAATCACTAATGCTACTAATAGGCATAGAAGCATCATGTCTAGAATGTCTCATAATCTCAATAACTCTAGTTCTTCTTCGTTGGTGAAATGTCCTCTCAATCTCAAGATCAAATTCAAACAATTTTTCAGAAGAGGATCGGTTCATTCAATAAACAATTATTTAAGAAGTCACCTAAAAACTCAAACCTAAAGCCTAACCGTTGCTCCTCGGTAATGGTGCCAAAATTGATGTGTGCTTCTATCGCTAAAGCAATCAATTAAACTAGGTTCTAATTAATTATGCAGTTGAGAGTCAACCTAGGTCATTCACCCAACGAACAAGCTATGAGTTTCCTTTAGGATTGATTTTTAAGTGACAAAAGATGCAATGAAACCTAAACTATAATACAAGACACTACTACCTAAATCCAGTTAAACTAGTTAAATGCACTAATGCAATTGACTCTAAAACATTTATGAGAATGAGATGAATCTATATGAATGCAATTTTTGGGGTTTTTTTATGAAAGAGGAATTAAAATCCTAAGCAAAGAAATTAATCAAAAGCAAGACAAACAACAAAGATTTAGTTCAATTATGATGATGAAGGGAACGAGTTAAGATTCACATAGAGTTAACTTTCTTAGCCCAAATTAATTAATTAGACTAAAGGGAGGTTGATGAAAGATCGGAATTAATAAATTTAATCACCTAATTGAGACATGAGAAACTCTCAAACTCAATAACATTTAATCCACTAGAAAACTTATAATGAAATAAGTGGTGGTTAATTAAATCCCTTAAAAACCAATCACAATTAATTTCAATATAATTTTGGAAATCTTGTTTACAATTGTCCAATTAAACAACTAGACAATTAACCAACACAATTAAACAATCAAGAGGATAAGCCAAATTGACAATTAAATTAATAATGAAAACTCAATTAATAATTCAATTGACAATCTGAAGGGTTGTAAACAAAAACTCCAACAAATATCTCAAGCACAAAATGTTCCAAAATATCAATTCAATCTAAAAGAGATATGTCTACAAATCTAGAATTAGATTGTTCTCAATTATTACAACTCAAAATCATTTAAAACTAAATAATCTCAACTCTTGAATTAAATTAACAAAAAGAAAAGACACTCCCTTATAATATTCTAATGTAAGTTCCTAGGTTCTAACTTCCTCCTTACTCCTCCCAAATTGCCTAACAAAAGAGCTAAAAGCTGCTATGGAAATATTCTCCTTACTATTAAAACAAGAAGTCATGCCCATTTGGTGAATGATTAACGGGAGAGGGAGATTCCAAAATTTTATTGTAGAACTTCTCTCCTCTGTGAGTGTCCGTCTCTCTCCCCTGTGAGAGTTGTAAGGCTCCTGTAGCCCCACCGGCGACATTATTTGAATGTTGCGGGTCTAGTTTTTCTCTAACTTCTTCTTTTTTCCTTCTTTCTTTTCATTTTCCTGTAATTCGTGAGGTCGTGAGTTGGAGGGTAGTTTTCTTGTAATATTTGGAGGTATGGTGTAACATCCTAATTTTTATATAATTATAATTTAGAGATAATTATGAAATTAATAGTAATTTTTGGATAAAAAGAAAAGAGGGATTTAGTTAAAATAGGTTTAAAAAAATATATTAAAAATTAATAATTATAAATATATATATATATAATAAATAAATAAATATTATAAACAATAAAATAATATATATATATATATATAATAAAAATAAAAAGAAAAAGAAAAGTGTGGGCGCCCGTTGGCGCCCACCACAATGAAAAAACGGGGGAGGTACAAAAAGTGCCTCCCACCATTTTTATAAGAGATTGTGGGCGTTGCCCAGAATCTCAAAATGAAAACTGAGGAAGGCACGTAGTGCCTTCCACAGTTTTCATGAGGAGGGGGTATTATAAATACCCCTCTCCCCCGTCCTCACTTCACACACCTCAAGTGTGAAGAAAAGTGTAGAGTGAAGCATTAGTAGGAGTATCTTCATATCTTTGGAGATCAATAAGGTATTCAATATTACTTCTCATCTCAGATTTGTTTTTATGAAAATGTTCTAAATAATTTTCTCTTTCTTATGGTAAGAATTTTATGATGATTAGAGAAAATTTTAAGATTATGATTTTGGATAAATTTGAGTTTTGTTAATATGAGGCTATAGGAATTAGAGGATAATTAATAGTTAATTTTAATCAAGTTACTTTTGTTACTTAATTAGCATATAATTTTATAATAAAATCTTTACATAACTAATCTATGAATAATTCTATATTAGGCTTTTTAACCGATTAAATTTAGGTTAAATAATTTATTTGGATTATTAGAGGTATTCTTGAGGTTTTAATCGGTTTAGATATTTTTTTAGGATGATGATTTATAATTTAGCCATTTTATAAATTGATTATTGTAGATTGATTTTTGGCGTATATTTGAGCTCTTGGATTAGGAGCTTGTGATTATAATTTTGCTTTGACGAAAGGTAACCACTTTCCACTTGTTATCTGTGTTGATATGCTGTTTGTGAGTATTTTGATATTTGCTCAAATGAGTAAAGGTTTATTGTGATTGAGAAAGTTTTCATTATATTGTGAAGTATTTTAATATAAAATAGCTTTGTGGAATTTTATGATTTGAAATGAGAAAAATATGTATATATTCGGGAAAATCCCATTGAAAAAATTATTGATAAATTATTGTGATAATGGGTTTGGGATAAGTTGGAGTATATTATTTTACCACGTGGTATAGCCTCCATTGGTGCATGATGGTTGGCTGTTTATTGTCCCACCAGTTTCAATGAGGGACTGCCCCACCAGTTTCAATGAGGGGCTGCGACACCCCACTAGTTTCAATGAGGGGAAAAACCCATGGTCCGGGGCACGTGCTCTGAGGATTTGGCCGATTCTCATCACGTGACCGGTGAGCTTTTTGAGTGGCCAGTCACATGGTTAGTAACTTAGCCCATGGGTCTAGTCGCGTGGAAATAAGGCAGTTCGGTTGGATTGATGGGAGGCAATGGGAATTGTAATAAGAAATTTATGTATAAAACCGTGATATTGAATTTTTATAATTTACTATATAAATTGTTCCACTTAGCACCTCATGAACACATGTTAGCATGTGTAATGAGTCGGATAGCTGGTTACTGAGGCTTTTGTCTCACCCCGTTAATTTAACATTTTTCAGGTGATAATTCTCTTGCTGGAATGTCGGGAGGAGCTCCTGAGGCATAGATATATTTCTATATGTATCTGTATAGCCTCTTGTAGTTTATTATGTGTTGATTGAATGTATATTGCCACTTATTATGGACCATATTTTGTAAACTCTAAATTTGTCTACGTACTTTGTTTATCATATAAAGTTGGGTGACTTTGGTTTTGAAATGGAAATGTTTGATATGATAACTATAGGGACTTAAATCTTTTATTACCATGGTAGAGTTTCCAAATAGTTACTTGAACTCTTTTCTACCATGGTAATCTTTCTTTCTTTTAAAAAAATGAAATGAGTAATTCTTAAAGATAAGATAATATTATAATATTATTAAGGAGAGGATCCTTACATATGGAGGAGGGACAGAGCAGTGGTAAGAAAAAACAGAGAGAGGTGGTTTTGAAGTTCAGTTCCAGTAAGGAGAAAAACGGTGGTTCTTTGGTGGGAAGATTGATAACTGGGAAACCATTGAATAAGCCAACGGTGATTTCAATGATCAAGAAAGGTTGGCAGATCGATGATGAAGCTCTGGAAATCCATGATATGGATAAGAAGAATCTTATCTTCTTATTTAGATTCAACAAGTATGATGATTTTTTACGAATTGTTCGGGGACGGCCATGGTCTATCCAAGGACACCTCTTAAACTTACAACTCTAGGAGGATTACATGGTCCTAAACGAGGTAAAGTTCGATACTTCTCCTTATTGGGTTCAGTTCCATGGACTACCATTCGAAGCTTTTGATCCAGATAATGCAATAACCCTTGGCAATGTTGTTGGGGAAGTCCTTATGTTTGAAAATCCAGAAGTGGATGGGAAATTATCGAGAAGCTTTGTGAGGGTGCGTGTCCTCATTAACATTGGAGAGCCTCTGGTTACTGGGTTTTGGGTCCCAAGGGAGAAGAAGGACCCAGTATGGGTTACTGTACGCTATGAACGCCTCCAAAACTATTGCTATAGATGTGGGAGAATTGGTCATGATAATAAGGCAGGTACTGCTTCTTTAGCTACTCTGGAGGAGGAAGATGACAATGTAAAATTGGTCATGAAGACTTTAGAAGAGGTGTTGGTGGTTCACAAAGATGAATGGATTGAAGCACATCAGAAGGAAAAGTCTCCGACGATGCAGAGGGGATTCCGACACCGAATACAGGACCCACAAAGCACCATAATTGAAAAAGGAGATCTTGGTCAACAATCACGCATGATTTGTGCAATGGAAAAAGGTCACCCGAAAAGTAATGAAGGTACCTATTTTAGGAATAAAAATCAATTGTCCTCCGTGAATGGTGGGATTAAGGAACCAGGTAGAGACGGTGGTCAGAAGAGGTTGCTGATGAATGAAGATGCTATTCCACAAAAAGAAATTATGGTAGGGCCCTCATCAATTAAAGATTCCTTACTTTTGCCTTTTAAGACCAAGAATGACGCAAATTCTCCTACTAGCATAATTGAAGGAGAAAATATTCAAATGGCCACTTGCATGGTGGGACCATGTGTCTCCCCAACTTTTACTCATGAGAAGGAGTGCATCACATTGAAGAGGTGGACTAGAAAATTCCTAGACGGGAAGAGTGCCAATTCTTTGCTGATAAAGGCTACCAAAAATAAAAACTCTTTGTTGACAAGTCATGCACATGTTGTGGACCCACCGAGTGAGGATGAGGAGATATCTCAAGCTATACTCCCTATCAGCGGGCTTTCTCCAGTGTCTAGTGTTACCATGAGGCTGAGTGGCTTTAATTTAAAAAGACTACTTAATGATGAGGGGACCCACGTAGATGCCAAATGATGCAAGAAATTAGACTTCTCTACTGATAATTCGTCAGAACCAGTGAAGTGTCTGGAGGTGAAAACGAATTCTCCAGTAAAGTCAAAAAATGAGCCAAGGAAGGGCCATCGTCGGAGCATCCGTGCTCTAAAACAACAGATACGTACGAACTCCACACCAAAATCTTCTACTAGAGGTATCACTACAGCTTCAAACTCTGAAATTGATTTTCCTAGTAGTTGGCTTAGCTTTGATGGCAACTTCGACTCTAGTAATTCATTCTCTTCTACTCAATACGCCGGTGGTTGGATGGGACCAACCACCGGTTCACAATGAATATTTTAAGCTGGAATTGCCAAGGCCTCGGGGCAGCCTTGACAGTCAAAAATCTGAAGGAAGAATGTTTCCGAAATAAGCCCCAAATTGTCTTCTTAATGGAGACTAAATAAAAAAATAATAATGTGAAGAAAGTTAGGAAAAGGTGTGGTTTTGCAGAAGAATGGTTGGTAGATCCTATTGGTCGTAGTGGAGGTCTTGCTCTGTGGTGGAAAGATGAAGTTGTGGTGAATATCCTTTACTCTTCAGCAAATATAATTTACACGAAGGTCTCATCTTCAACATTTGACTCACCCTCCTATATTTCTTTTGTCTACGGACCCCCAAATGAGAATGAGCGTCAGTTGTGTTGGCAAGAAGTAAGGCGTATTGCCCAGCATGTTGATCAGTCGTGGTTATGTCTGAGTGACTTTAATGATATCGCATCACAAGGAGAAAAAAGTGGGGGTAATCCGAGAGCTTGGAGGAAGATAGTTAATTTCCAAAACTTTATAGCTGACTGTAATCTTATGAATCTGGGATTCAATGGTTACAGGTTCACATGGTGCAATAAGAGGGAGGGACAAGGAATGATTTGTGAACGTATTGATAGAGCTCTGGGTAATACTGAATTAAGAGAACATTTGCCTCATCTACAGGTATTCCATTTAGACCCGTTGGGCTCTGATCACCACTTACTACTAGTTAACTGTTGGTGTAAGCAACAATTTCGAACCTGCTCCTTTAAATTTGAATCTGTCTGGACTACACACATGAACTATCTGGCTACTGTACGCAATGAATGGCAACGACCCTATGTAAGTGATTCTTCATCTCTTACTGAGTTTGTAAGCCGTTTATGTTGTTGTAGATATGAATTAACCAGGTGGAGCAAGAAGGAGTTTCCGAATTCCAAAAAAGTTATTGAGCAACTCAAAGTGGAGCTCGCTGTCTGTGAACAAGGGGTATTAACTCCTGAGAGTAAGAAGAAAGCCTCTAAAATTACAGCTGAAATCGAAAATGCCATGGATAAGGAAGAGCAGTATTGGTGGCAACGATCGAGAATTAATTGGCTACAGGCAGGAGACAGGAATTCAAGGTTTTTCCATCTTACTACAATCCATCGCAGACAATACAATAGCATTCTATGTTTAAAGGATGATTCAGGGACCTGGCTATCAAGTAGAGAGTCAATATCTGCCAATATCTCCTCTGTTTTTGAGACACTGTTTCTTCCTTCTGGGAGTCGACGTACTGAAGCAGTACTAAATTTCATAGAAACCAAAATCTTAGAACAGATGAATCTTAATTTATTACTTCCTGTGACACGAGAGGAGATCCGTGAAGCTGTTTTCAGCTTGGGAAGTACGAAGGCCCCTGGTCCTGATGGATTCTCAGGTAAATTTTATCATTCAGCTTGGCCTGAAATTGGTGAAAATATATGCTCCATGGTTCAAGAATTCTTTGCTGGCAATTCTTATCTTCATGAAATCAATGATACTAATGTTACTCTGATTCCCAAGAAAGAGAAACCAGATCATGTTTCCCATTTTCGTCCTATTGGGCTATGTAATTTCTCCTACAAGATAATATCTAAAATTATTGCAAGCCGGATGAGACCTTTACTTGATGCCTGTATTTCCCAAAACCAGAGTGCTTTTATTCCTGGTTGTCTTATTCATGACAACATTATCATTGCACATGAGGTTTATCATTATCTACGTCGAAAGAAAAATGGGAATAAATACGAATTTGCACTTAAAATGGATATGATCAAAGCCTATGACCGTGTGGAATGGGATTTCTTAGAGCTTCTTCTTTTGAAATTTGGGTTTTGTGAAGATTGGGTGTGTTTAATTATGAAGTGTGTGAATTCTGTCAGGCTAAATCTGTGTGTTTCAGGAGAGATAATTGGCTCTATCTCTCCGGGTAGGGGTCTACGACAAGGTGATCCTTTATCTCCTTATCTATTCATTCTAGTGACTGAAGTTTTGTCTGCTATGATTACCAAGAATCAAATGTCTAAAAATCTCCAAGGGATTAAATTGAGCAACTCATGTCCTAAGATTTATCATTGCTTCTTTACAGATAATGCCCTATTTTTTATGAATGCTAATGAGAGGAATTGTACAAACCTGGCAAATATTTTGAATCAATACTGTGTTGTATCTGGTCAGTCTGCTAATTTGGATAAATCCAGCATCTTCTTTTCGGCAAATACACCGGAGATAATTAAATCCAGGACGAGTGGCATCTTAGGCATCCAGGCTATACAAGATCCGGGTAAATATCTGGGTATCCTGAGTGTATGGGGTAAAACAAAACACCAGGCTCTATCTTATATCAGAAAGCAAGTAAGAAATAAAATTCAGGGATGGACAAAATCCACTTTATCCTTTGCAGGGCGGGAAGTTATGATCAAATCAATTATCAATGCCATCCCAATTTATCCCATGAATTGCTTCAAGTTTACAATCAAAGGATGCAAAGAATTAAATAGTTTAATAGCTAATTTCTAGTAGGAGGGCAATGTGGCTGGACATAAGCTTCACTGGAAGTCTTGGGATTCTCTTACTGAGGCCAAGTGTGCAGGAGGTATGGGATTTAGAGATTTCACTATTGCTAATGATGCTTTACTAGCTAAAACAGCCTGGCGCCTTCTTAATAACCCAGATGACTTGTGGGTTCGAGTTTTGAAGAGCATTTACTTTCCACAAGGGGAGTTTATAGATGTTGAAAAAGGATACAAAGCATCTTGGTACTGGTCTAGTATCATTGATGGTAGAGATTTTCTCAAGAAAGATTTACTGTGGGATCTAGGTGATGGCTGCTCCATCCGTATTTGGGAAGATAGATGGGTACCAGATGTTCAATTTCCTGAGAAACTTGTTAATAATTATGATGATATTCTTTAGCAAGGGCGAGTGTGTGATCTCATTGTGCACGGTAGCTGGAACTTGTCTCCCATATGACACTTAATCTCTGATGATCTTGCACATGCCATTATCCAAATTCCGATCCCCTTGAATGGTTTGAAAGATAAGATCATTTGGACCCCAGCGAGCAATGGTAATTATTCAGTCAAGTTGGGGTATAGAAATGCAAAGGATAGACGTTACATTATACATAAACCTAGCTCCTCTACTAATATGTCACCAGCTAACTGGAGAAGTATATGGAAGCTGAACATTGTACCGCGTGTCCAACATTTTGTTTGGAGGATTTTGAACCAGGTTGTGGCCACTAATGATGCTCTATTCCGAAGTAAGAGGGCATCTTCTAAATTATGCCCAATATGCGACAGAGAGGAGGAAACAGTTGAACACCTTTTCTTTCACTGCCCTTGGACAAGGTGTGTCTGGTTTGGTTGCCATTTAGGTGTTAAAACTGATGTGATTCAAGTCAGGAACTTCACTTCTTGGTGGCTATGCATTACAGATGTGGGATCAAATTTTGCTTCATCTGACATTGCTCTTATTTGCTGGATCCTTTGGTTTATATGGAAGCAAAGGAATGAAAAGGTGTTTAATCTGCGAGAACCTAGTCCACAGTTCGTTATTGAATGGGCTATGCGATCTAATCTGGAATTATGTGCTTTGAATGATGTAACTGATATGAATGAGTCTATTTCTATAACTGACCCCGATAGTGTACATTGGTGCTTTCCTCCCCCAGGTATTCTCAAAATCAATTGTGATGGCGCTTACTCATCAGCAATGGGCACTGCAACTATTGGAATTATCTGCCGAAATGAGTATGGAGACTTCATTTAGGGTTTTGCTGATAAGATTAAATCCTTGTCGGCGTTTATGACTGAGGCCTTAGCTTTAAAAAGAGCATTAATGTTAGCGGTGGATTTGGGTCACGACAAAATTTTGTTTGAAACGGACAGTCAACTTCTGAAATCAAGTGTTGAAAGCCAACAGCCGGATCTGTATGATTGGAAATGCCGGAGTATCATTCAAGACATTATCAACCTTCTTGCTTCTCGAGTCGGGTTCTCTCTTACTTTTACTCCTTGTAGGGGTAATTTTGCAGCTGACCTTATTGCAGCTGATGCTTTTAAGGGAGTGTGCCCTATGGGGTGGGTGTCACAACCATCACTCTCTTTGTCTTCTATACTAACTTTGGATGCTCAGAAGGCGGGTCGTCATTTTGATGCTATTGATTCTCCATGAACCAGATCAGCCTTGGGCCTATTTTTCTGGGTTTTATGCTATTTTGTTGTGTTGTATACCTTGTTACTTTCCTTCTGTTATTTGTGGGATTGGCTTCTGTATTGTATTAGACATGTTTTTGCAATATTAATAGAAGTACCCTTTTGAACAAAAACAAATTAACGGGAGAGGATGATTGAATGCACGTAGATCAACTGTGTGGTAAATGGTCAAAAAGGATGAAGTAAAGTAGTGATGGAAATTGAAGATGTGGGCCCGTGAATAGAGAAGAGGATGGGAATTGAATAATTGATGATGATTGTTCTCTGTAAGTGACATCCAAGAACTTCCGGCACCAATTTGAGCAGCTGTGTGGGTGTCTTCTGCTTCGTTTCAGCGTCCACCCTCCTTGTTGTGGCTGTTAGGTTAAATTTTAAGAAAGAAGAGAAGAATTTTGGGTACCAATTTATCCATTAAAATTTAAGTAGCCCAATTAAATTTCATCATTAGATTCTCTTTTAGCTTCCAAGAAAAATTCTGTATCATAGGATCTTCTAATATGCTTTTCCTTGCCCTACAAGAATTAAATAAAATCGTGATCTATCATATGTTTCGAAATATTATTCAATCACAAGATAGGCAATCAAAATGTTTATAATGTAAGCCCAATAATCTCATAATTAATTCATATTTATATTATTTTCTAAAATTGGCTAACAATCCAAATATTATCTAATAAATCCAAATTAGCCTAAAATAGTCTCCAAAATTAATGAATAAGGTGGGATAAAATATATTAAATTTGGGATTTATCAGGAAATCATACCTATAAATAAGGAGAACATATCACCAAAGGAATGCGACCTATTTAGGGCTCACGAATGAAAACGCCAGTTAGGGCTAGTGAAAGCAACTCACTTGGTTGTTGTTGAGACAAGTGTTTAGTGTATTCATTCATGTGGCTGTCACTCAAAAGTCCGATGTAGGCTTTTGATGGTGTGGTTTGATTAAAAACAATTCTCGACTACTAGAAAAGACAACCGAAGTAGTAGGATTCAAAGGTTGGTGGGTTACATTTGACCAGACTAGTAGTGAGTGTATTCTATTTCAGACGTTGAAATAGAATTGGAACTGATGGAGATTAGGAGTCTGTCATAAGAGTCCAGAATCACAACCCATATTGCATGATCCATTAAGAGGAATTGGAGGCCTCATGACAAGATCAAGCAAATGTGCCATAAAAGAGGCTTTACAAGGAGTTATTTTGAATCTTCAAGCCAAGGAGAAGTTGTACGAAGCCTAAGAAGCACAACTAAGGGATATCACTTATCTATGCACTAAAAAGTTTAGACTGTCAACAAATGGAGCTCAAATTGAAGAGATAAGTGAAGGAAGCTTCCAAATGGGCCAAGAAGTGCTAAAAGATGTGCAAAGGCTTAAAGATATGGGCTTGGATAAGCTATAAGTGAGTTCAAGTTGCAAGTGGCAGCCATATGTTCGTTTTGCTTTAAATTGCGCATTATTTGAGTATTTAAGTTGTAATAGGCTGGATATATTTAATTAGAGTCTTAGGTGCCATTAATTAATTAATTAATTAATTAAGGCATATTAGGGTTTTATTAGATTAACTTTTGGAATCAGCTTCAAAAAGCCCCATTATCCTAAAATATCCATTGAATTCATTTAAATATGCACAAATTTGTTTTAAATGGATTCTAACCACCATATCCTTGAATATCTATCCTTTTAAACATATCCTTTAACTATTTATCTTTTTATCATATCCTTTAAAGGATATTCAAATTATCCATTTAGCCTAAAATTCGGATTTTTAGCTATTCAACCATTATCTGATCAGAATCTAATATCTTTCCATCTAATCACCAAAGTGACATCCCAAATCAGTCAAGATCACTAAAGTGACTTTTTCTAACTCCTTTATACCTAACCACATTGTACTTTTAGGCTTTTAGTTTATGTTGAGTCTTATTTCCTATTTAAAGTCAAGCATTGTACGTTCAGTTTTCAGACTTCAATAAAGAATTATTTATTTGGTTTGCTCCCTTGTATTCTTGTGAGGATACTACCAGACATAAGATATTGATCGACCTCAGGCTTTGAATATCCACCTCAGGCTTTGGTGGTAAATCCTCTGGTTGGAGTCCCTCCAGTAGTTCTTCGTAATTTCCCCACATAAATTCATCCAGATGATTCTCTAGATGATCCTGCCTTTGCTGTACTTCTTGAAGGTCACCTCTTATTTCATTCATTGTAGTTTGTTGTTGTTTAAACATATCCAGTATTCGCTGTTGGATAGAGTCAGGCCTTAGATCTTCCCCATTGTTACCATGTCAACCACGCCCTCGGCCTCGACCTCTACCTCGGCCTCTACCACCTTCTCCTGTTTGTATCATCTTCATAATTCTCTCTATATGAAATTAAAGAAGAGTAAATTTTGATATAAGAGCAAAGGGTATTTCTTTTGTCATTTCATAAAATTCAGGGTACACAGATATGTCATACATATCATACACAACTATTTACAGTAGTTACATAGAAACAAAGACATCAGATAACCTATAAACTACTGTATATGACATATTGTTCCTTATTACATTACATTTCCCTGTTTGTACCCTCCCCTAAAATACTGACTTTGGCTAAATATTTTTCTATTCATCGGTTCCGCCTGTCCACCCTTTATCTCATAATATGTACCGGTTGTCTCCGGTCACCCAAAATATACCACATGGGTCCCACGTCAACCTAGATACATATATTTCAATATGAGGGTGTTCACGTGATCCAGGAACTCCTAAAAGTTCCTACTCGGACCTCTCTCTACAATATCATTCTTTTGTCTATTCCAGTACACTGTATCTGGAAAGAAACCCATAGTAGTATATGCCCAGACCTTATTCTTGAACCTCACTCCCATATCCTCCTAAAGCCTATACATCATTCCCACACCTATCAAGAATGTAAGATACTGATTACGGGGAGTGTCATGTTCCTGTACTGCTTGGATATATTGGCCCTGCAGATGGTGCCATAACTTGAGGTTTGGCTGTAGGTTATACGGCACCTGCACCGGCTTTGCCCGAGACTCACGGTCACTCGGCTTGTCCTCGGGGATCTCCTCTAGATCATCATCAGGATCCCACTCTAGATCCTCCTCAGAGTCCTCCTCGAGATATTGTTGGTCTCTCCTACTCGAGACTACCCTGGAGAAGCTGGCCTGGGTTCTGGTCCATATACGGGTAGCTGCGGCACACTCTTTCGTGCCATCCGCTTCATACGAACTCCTCCAGGTCTAAAGTACTATATGAAAAGCCACCCGTCTGGTATCCGCTGCTCTAGAGGGCTCTTGTTGACGGACACCTCTGACACCACAAATGGTACACTCGAACTGGTCATGGGCTCACTCAAACTACTCATGATGTCCTGTCGCCATGCAAACAAAACCATATCAGTATGCCATTTTGATAATGCTAGAAGCGCTTATTAGCTCTAATACCAAACATGTCAACACCCGTTTCCATTTTGATATAGGCAAGGCAATAATGAACAAGTTCCATAGGCAAACAGAAAAGTACAGTTATACTGATAATAAGTATTTGTTTACAGACAGTCATTAACAGAGCAGAAATCGATAATAATGACAAATATGTACAGAATGTCCCAAAACTATTTCACATACAGACTATATACAACCACTGTATTCATCTCAGGAAACGTGCCCGTCAGTTTCCCTTCTCTGCATCCTTGGCTTTCGAGCCACTAGTACCCGCTGAGACATTTGGATTAGAAAAAAGGGTGAGATTCCAAGGAATCTCAGTAGAAACATACGATCAACATATAAAATACAAAAATTAAATATGCAATGCACCGTATCAAGTAAAATGAAAATTCATATCATCCGTGTGTGTACACAAAATTCAGGGCTAACTAACCCGTTGAAACCCCTACATATACCTCAGCCGAGTCCTTGACTACAGCTAGGTAAAACTAGTATACCTCAGCTAGGTCCTAGACCACAGCTAGGTAATATGCCTCCAGCACGTGTTCAAATCACAAAATACAGTAACATGCATCATCCAAATAGTCACATAGTATATGAGAGATAGTAGTCCCTACCTTAACCTCTTTCTTGTCTCAAAGGGTCTGCCTCGTAAAATGTGTCAACTATAGGCGTCCAACTAGGTCCTAAAACATTAAATGTACAAGAAATAGGTCATAACCTATCCAAGTATCATTTTAGACACTTCCATAGTGTTTCTTGTGGTTATATTGGCCTATGGTGAAAATTTACCAAAATTCCCCCAGGACCCCGGCCCGGCCGCGTCGTACCTAGCCTAATGGCACGTTTTCTCAAATTTTTGTCTAGGGCTATGCTGACATATTTCCGTCCAAGGAATTCATTTCCGGGCTCAAAATTATGAAATTCAATGTCAAATTATGAAATTGCCCTTGGCAGCCATACGTTTAGGGTTTTAGGGGTGTTTCCGTAATTATGCTTTCTTGGCCTTTTTTGAAAAAGTGCCCAACTGTAACCCCACATAATTTTCCCTCCTGAACCCAATGGAACTATCAAATCATTGAAAATCCAACTCTAAGGTCCTCAACAGCCCTGGCCAAAATTATGGTGTTCTCTGAGAAAAATCGGGATTTTACGATTTCGGCTCCGTAAACGCGTTCCTTTATACTCCTAACCACTTTATTAACCATCTAATTGAGCTATAACAACCATTTAGTACCAATTTGGGCAGCATAACCCTTAGGAACACACTTTTCCAAAATTTACAAACAAAGACAATCCGGCGAAATTTCATCGATTAAATTGTCTACAGCAACTAGAATAGGTGATATACGAAGGTTTGGGAGTTACCTCAAGCTCCCACAAGATTTTCCCAAATATGGCTGAAACCCTAACCCTTAGAGAACATATTTTTGAGCCTCCAAACCTTAAAGAACAAAGAAGAGTAGCTTAGGAACGGAATTATACGTGTTAGGAACCGATTTACTGAAGAAATCATTTACCTTTGCAAGTTTTTCTTCTCTTTCTCTCTCTAGAATTTCACACTCTCTCTCACTAGTTCAGATCTGTTAGGGCACGAAAATGAGCTGAGGAAGATGATGTTTTTATTGTATTATATGATATTTTTAATGATTTATGGAATTTCCAAAAATTCCAAAATCAATTTTATATACATAAATCCTATGTACATGTAACCAAGCTCATTAAGCCCAACTAATATTTCCTTCCTCTTGCAACATGTAAGAGACACCTAGGGGTCCCTCCCTATGGTCTCAATTGGTTTCACAACTTGTTTCGGTTACGTATACACGTAAAGTTCCAATTTTGATCAATCACTTTTTGCTCAAATTTTTCATAAATTCATATTAAATTGACCAAAATATTCTAAATATACTTTTCACCTTTATTTTCCTTAATTAATTGAAATTAACTTCAATCAATTGGAAAATAATTAATTTTGTGATATTTTGGTAAAATTATGATTTAACCATTGCCTTTTTAATCCAATTTCTTCTCTTATTTTCCTTTGGCCAATTTCCATATATTTTTGGACCAAATATTTTCTCTAATATTTCTTCATTTTTGAACCTTAATATTGGGATTTTTAAATTACCCAAATTAATTCCATAATTATTTTGCCCATTTTCTCATGAAAATGAACATTTATAAAATTCATAAATTCCAAATTTATGAATATTCACCATTTTATTAAATTTCCCAAATATTTACAATATTTTTGGTGAATATAAACTTTGGGGTGTTACAATCATCACACTATTCATCACTAGAAGAGTGTCCTAAATCATCTAAAAGTATGTTAGAATCATTGTGATCAATCTCATACTTAAAAAAAAAATGAAATTTCCTTCATATTCATACTTGACAAATATCCAGCTAGCCTCCTTATGGCATGGTCAATGCATTTTGTATGTTGTATTATTGCCTTCACTTGAGGGGGTTGAGGATGAAGAGGGAGAGGTTGCGGAGGGGGAGCAGGAGCAGGAGGATAAGAAGGAGGTGGAGGTTGTGGGTGAGGAGGTTGTGCAGGAAGAGAAGGAGGTAGAGGAGGAGGATAATGCCAAGGATTTTCTAACAAGTCTTCAGCATGGTTTTTCATTTTGATGATTGAAAGAACAAAAGAGGACGATAAAGAAATAGTATAAAAATATATGAAAATTGAGAGTTTAAATAGATTGGAAGTGATGGGTTCGAACCATCATTGCACGCATTGAAAGTTGAAGAGGAGCACTTGGACGTAGTGGTAGGTAATGAAAAGGTACTTGGTTCTTGTGCCGATCATCAGAGAACAAAGAAGTACATATTACTATCATGCATCAGTGTGGGTAAGAGCAAGGGTTTTGGATGTTTAGTTGACAGTTATTAAAAAGAAATCGTTATCTCATAAAGAAATGTCATTTTTATACTTTATGGCTATTTGTTATGATTGCTATGTTTTTGTTGTCGCTGATATAAAGTTGAAAGGCAAATCGTTTGTAAGTGTCACATGACGTTTGTTTCGTAAGAATCATCATTTTTTTGAGACAATACATGACAATTAATAATTGCAACTGTTGTGTTTTTGTTTTCGCAAATTCCGCCTTTCAATATATGACAGTGTATATATTTAACTGTTAAGTATTAGCATTATATATTTTTACGTGAACGCTTATTAGCTGTAACCGTCATTTATTAAGCGTTATATATGTAAGTTTTTGTTGTAGCGCCTTTTTTCTTTTTTGACCAAGAGTAGTGCATGTTGATACGTTGATTATTATATATATTGGGAATATAGATTCAGGTTTTATAACATCATACATTTAATTATATTTTGTGACATTAACTTATATATATTTTATAAACTAACAATCCAATGAATTATAATAATAATATTGAATAGGCACAACTGTGTACAGCAATTGAAAAGGAGTAAACATTACGCAACTTTCCACTCCACCTAAAAATATATATATTTTTTAAAAAAAGGCCTTTTAGATTCTTCAAGAAAAGCACGTTGAAAAGCTCAAATCTTCAAATCTGAATTGAAGACGAAAGATTTTCTTAAATCTTATGCAATAAAATGACAAATTTATAGTCATAATATTTCTTTCTTAATGGGGGAAATGTCATTTCACCAAAATGGTTTTCCTTCCTCAAACCCTGCTGGCTTTGGCATAAGTACGTCATCACCATTACCGTCAAGTGAGTGGGTAAAGGAAGTTCATTTCCAAGTAATTCTTATTATCATTAATCATGAATTCAAAATAGAACAATAATTAAGTACTTAAACAAGTTAATTTTTAAGTCATTCAATTATTGGATATATCAAAGTAATTAAGTTACAAAATATTTTCAACCTAGATTCTAGCTTTTAGTATTCATAATCTCAATAAACTATAATTAATCCTTGAATAAGTTAATCTTGAAGTGTGGGATACATGTTCTAAGTGAGTTGTAAAATATTTCTAACATAACCTTCGGTTTTCAGTAGTTATAAATTCATTTTAGAGCAATATTTATGTTATAAAATAAGATATACTCCATTTGTCTCATTATATTTGGTCTCTGGGGTAAAATGTGTATCATATTATATTTTACACAAGCAGTTTTCTAGACTGAGGCCTTGATTTTTGAAGAAATTACTATGAGCTCCTAAAAAAGGGATTTAATTACTAAAGAGTCCAATGACAATTGAGGAGGATGTATTGACTGTAACACCCCAAATTTTATTCATAATATGTCTTGTAATTATTTGTGGCATTTAATGAAATGGAATAGTGGATATTAATATAATTTGAATAGCCTTTGGCTATAAATTCTTGATCATAGGAATTAAACGCTAAAAATTGGAATGTAAACAGTGCTGCTAGTGAAATTTCTTGTGAGGCAGTTAGTTTGTCAAGTGATTTTAGATGATCAAATGATGTCCAAAAATTGTGAAATTTTTTAGAATGAAAGTAGACATTCCATGCTTTAATTTGATAGGTCAGGGGGGATTATTTGGACATGTACACTAAGAGTTATGAATTTTTGAAATTTACCCAATGAAAATGGTTATTTTTTGGGACAGCGTCCAAAGATTTAAATTCTGGGAATTGTGAGCTTTCAGTTGACTAAAGGCTATATTTTTCCTTGAAATCAGACTCAATAAGGGTTTCATAGCCTTTAGAAGCACTCTAATTGAAGCTCTACAAATAAAGTTATGATTTTTTAAAGTTTGGTCAGGAAATCTACCAAATTTGCCAACTATTACGAATTTGAAAAAAAATGTAATGACAATTGTGTAAATTGTGGAATAAAGTAAAAACACATATTTTCCCAATTTAAGGGCTCTAGCTACCGTGAAAATGAATATTTGGGATAGATATGTCAAAAGTTGACGCATTTTTGATCAAGCAAAATGAGTTGAAAAGTCAAAAAAACAATACAAGTGATAAATGGCCTTTCAATCAAGAGATGGATGAAAGTAATTGAACAAAGCCCAATTGGTTATGAAGGGCCCTTGAGTGGCGTAATTTTGAGCTAAAAAGGAGGAAGGAAAATTGGCTGAAAGTCTTGTATCAAAAGAAAAAGAAAATTGTTTGAAAGTCAATGGGATTTATGACACAAAATTAAGAAGAGATAAGGTTAAAAAAAATTGTGTCATTAACCCATTAAAGTAATATATTTTAAAAAGAGAGATGGAGATATTTTAAAGCTTCTTATTCCCCTTTCTTTCTTCATTTCACGCATGACTCGAGAAATAGAGAGATAAAGTGTCATAGAAAGAGCAAGAGAAAAGATAAAAGGCTAGGGTTCAAGAAGCAAAATCTAAGGTAAGTATTTGTGATTTCAAGTGTTCTTACCTTCTAACTTGTGTAAAACCTCTTTTAATCTCTTCTCCTCCATGAATATCATGGTTAGCAAGCAAAATATCAAGGGAAGAGAGAGAGAGAGAGAGAGAGAGAGAGAGAGAGAGAGAGAGAGAGAGAGATGTCCTAGAGAGAGAAAGCTTGAGAAATCAATGGTAAATTCAAGAGCCTCGATCCTTTTGGTGTTATGGTGTTGTTGTTGTGGTTCTTGACTTGATTTGTGGATTCTTTGGTTATTTTGTAAATTTGAGATGTTGAAATCCTAAGGGGTTATACTACCCAAATTTTCTCAAATCATGTTTAATACAGTGTTAAAGAGGTTCAATAAGGGATTAGGAGTAAAAAGGAAGGAGCTTTAAGGGTTAAATCAAGAAAACCAATATTTCCCTTTTTCCTCTTAAGTTTCGGCCAGACCAAAAACCAAGGGAAGGAGATGGAATTTGATTAATTTGATGGTTCCATTGTATTTAGAAGGGAAAATTGTGTAGGGTTGATGTTAATCATGAAGAGTGAAAAGCTTTGGAATGTGAAATAACAAAATTACCCCTAAAACTCGGTTAGGGGCTGCCAAAGGGCATTTTTGTCTTTTGATAGTGAATTTGGTAATTCCAAGGTAAAAAATGGATTCCTTGGGTGAAATTATGTAGGAATAATCCAAGTCATAATTTTGGAAAAGTATAGTTAGACTGGGTCCCCAAGGGTATTTTGGTCATTTCGTAGTTTTAAGCTAAGATAACCAACAAAATGAGTTTAAAATAGTTTAGAGTGGTACATAAATGGGTATTAACCTAATTCTTGTATATATAAAATTTTAGGACCGGATTAATAGCCCGATCCGTTGGAACAAAGTACAAGGAACATTTTACGAAACAAAAGGAGTTTAAGGTAGTAACTTTATCTTTCATACATTATGTCAACGTTTGTGTATGCCATCTTTCGTAATATGTATGATACACAGTGCCTACGGGTACACTGAACTAAACTAAGTGCTTGTCACGCCCTTATTTTAATTTCACATTTACCAGAGTATTAGCGGAAAACGATATGCGGTTCGGTGGGCAACACAAGAATAGCATAACTATACTGATAATATGTGTATGATTATATAAATTCCCCATAGGGGTTTGTACAGAATACTTACGATTAAGGTAGCCGCACAAGGCTACTAGGGTGTCTAAACTCATCCCAGTGAAATGGAGACTTCTTGCCGTCTTCGTTCCACTACTATAATCCCCTCGTACGGTACTCTGCATTGTTGTTTGTATATCTTCTGTCGTCTCCTGTCTAAATTGTTGGTAGGGGGTGAGATTCGAGAGAATCTCAGTAGGAAACAGATACCATAATGCATGCATGATTGATGCTATGTGTATGACATGTTAGCTTTATCTAGATGTATGCTCCATAATGACATTTCTGCATGCTCAATGTTTCATTCAACAAGACTATGGCCACAGCAAAAACAGAAACAGAGTTTCATTTATTCAAATATGTTCTACACAATCAAGTAAAGCAATCACATACATCATTACACAAGCAAAAATATCAAATACATGCAAGTAAGGTAAGTCCCCTACCTTAACCCTTTTCCGTGTCAAAACGCGTGCCTCGATCTATGTGTAAACAGCTCGGGGCTCCATATTCGATCCTATAATGTCAAATGTACTATTTAGACAATTCCATAGTGTTTCTGGGGGTTATATGAGTCTATCTTGAAAAATTACTAAAATACCCCCGGGGACCCGGCCCGGCCCCGCTGTACCCAATCCGGTTGTACTTTTCTTGAAATTTTGACATGGGCTATTCTTACATATTTTCACCCAAGGAATCCATTTCTGGACTCAGAATT
Organism: Inga oerstediana; assembly: GCA_963210345.1. Taxonomy (NCBI): domain Eukaryota; kingdom Viridiplantae; phylum Streptophyta; class Magnoliopsida; order Fabales; family Fabaceae; genus Inga; species Inga oerstediana. The sequence goes on from OY723405.1 coordinate 37,046,311, forward strand.
ACCAAATTCACTTCCAAAAGATGAAATTGCCCTTGGCAGCCCTTATTTCAGTGTTTTAGGGGCATTTTCGTAATTATGCTTTCTCGGCCTTTTTCGAAAAAGCGCCCAACTGTAACCCCACCTAATTTTCCCTCCTGAACTCAATGGAACCATCAAATCATTGAAAATCCAACTCTAAGACCCATTTACAATGATGGCCGAAATATATGGGTTTTTAGGGGAAAATCGGGGTTTTTCGGTTTCAGCTGCGTAAACGCGTTCCTTTCTACTCCTAACCACTTTATTGACTATTCCATTATGTTACAACTACCATTTAGTATCAATTTGGGCAGCATAACAGCCCCACAAACCCATTTTCCATTTTTAGAACCAAAGACAATCCGGCGAAATTTCACTGATTAAATTGTCTACAGCAGCTAGAATAGTCAATATACAAAAGTTTGGAAATTACCTCAAGCTCCCACTGGCTCTCCCTTGATATGGCTGAACCCTAGGTCACTTCAAGAAGAAAATTTGAGCTTCCAACCCTTGAATCAAATAGGAGAATAGCTTAGGAACGGAGTTATATGCACTAGGAACCGATTTACCGAAGAAATCACTTACCTTTGCAAGTTTTTTCCTCTCCTTCTCTCTCTAAAAATCTCAAATCTTCTCTCTCTATAAAACTGAGAATGGCGTCAGTTATGGCTGCTGGAAGGAGATGATCACTTTTTATTTTAATATCTAATATTATATTTCATTTATTTGATAATTTCCCAATTTTCGGATTTTTACAAAATTCTGGCAGATTTCTGCCCAAACTTTGAAAAATCATAACTAATTCTAGAAAAATTGAATTGGAGTGATTTCAAAGCCTATAGAACCCTTATTGAGTCTAGTTTCAAGGAAAAATATATACTTTTGCTGAATGGAATCACAAAATTCCCAGAATTTCAATATTTGCATACTGTTCCAGAAATTTCACAGTTTTTCTGTGCTGACTTCAAAAATTCATATATTTTTGTGTATAGCTCTAATTGAGTCATATGACCTATCAAATTAAAGCTTAGGATGTCTACTTTCATTTTATAAAATTTCATAATTGTTTGTTATCATTCGTTCATACAAAAGTATATGACAAACTCACTGCCTCATAGGCGATTTCACCGTAAGCATAATCACTTTCTTCAAAATTAACCATTTTATTTTCTTTAATGCCCCAAAGATATAAGAGACATTAGAGAATAGATTGGGACATCTACTAAACTGGGGCTTAGTTGTCCACTTAATTTAGGCTTATTCCCAAGCCTCCAATCCCAAATTTCGGGATATTACATTTCTCCCCCCGTTTAATAAATTTCATCCTCGAAATTTGAACGTCTAGAAGTTGGGGATCAATCCTTATCACTCAATCCATCCCTATGTTACGCATACGTATAATACATGCTCATTGGGTCTTATAACCTTTATCTCTGTTTGGCATAATTCTAATTCCATAGCAATTTACTGGCCTAAGGACATACTCATCCAACAGGTCTTATGATCTCAGGATCCATTAGTAACTCTAGGCCTCATTGCCTTCTCGAGACATTGCCCGATGTGTTTAGCCTTACGGCTTATGTCATTCTATTCTCAAAATACTGAATATCCCAATCTTACCACCCTGTACAAACTTGTACACTTTCTGTAATTTATGCCTACCTATTCGGTGTTCAGAATAAAATGACTATTTGACCTTTATTGGCCGTAATGTGTGCACTATTTACTAGCCATACGATGTGCACTATTCACTTTGTGACATCCACTGTTTGCACTATATCACAAGTGGATGATTCATTCTATGAGGTTACAGCTATGGAGATGCTCATCCCTCTACTCGACCTTCTTGCATCAGAACAAATCCCAATTCATGCCTACTTGCATCTGTGTAAACCATAAAGCTCGACTGTGGATCTGGGATTGTTATCACTGGTGCTGTTTAGAGGTATTCGCTACCATTCTGCCCTACTACACTAGGGTTCATCCCAATTCCAATTCACATGTGTCACCACAAACTACAAAGGTTGTGTGACTGTTGACCATACATGTCATCATACTGTACACCACACAGGATGTAATACTGTACACCACACAGGATGTAATATTGTACACCACTTAGGGTGTAATACTGTTCATCATATATACTGTAATATGTTGACCATCAAGGCCATATTATGTTTTGGGATGATCAACAATGGTGCGAACATCAATCCCTCCTGTAAGTTTCGAAATTGCACCTAGATTCATCACACTTCCGCTGCCCACTCTGATGCTTCACACTGTTAAATACAATATAGGTAAGGCTACACTACCTGCTGACCCTTATCTGTTTGAACTTGAATCATTCTGAGCCATATAAACTCTTATCTCAAGAAAACCCATTCAATGTAAGATTCACTACAATGCACCATCGTTAAGGACCAATATTTCTATAGCTCTACTCTATGATTCAACTTCATGGCGGCTGCATTCGCGGGTTAGTCATCACAGTGGCTGCACTTTAGGGTTCATCATCATGGTGGCTGTACTCTAGGGTTCTGTACTCGGTGCTTCACACAAGCGCCCATACACCTGGTCAGCCCCCTTCCGGTAAGAACTTTCCTTAGGTAGCCCTCTTCGATCAGATTTCACCGTAAGTAGCCCTCTCCGATCAGATTTCATCATAGGTAGCCCTTTTCGATCAGATTTCATCGTAGGTAGCCTTCTCTGATCAGAACTTTCAATCTTTGTGGTCGCAATACAACTCCACAATTATGCCATAAAGGCAACATTTCCCGAATCAATACCAACATTCTTATCATCAACTCAAGATTATGGATGGAATAGTTCAATTCCTGAAGCTTCAGCTGACGAGATGCGTATGCCCTCACTCGGCTCACATCAATTCTCATCTTGATCTATGCCTTCTCGCATATGGGGATTCAATTCCCTTCCCAATCCATGCCATTTGGCATCAGTGAAGACAACAAAGGCCCACTATGGATTTAGGATTATCAGTGTTGGTACTTTAATAAATTTTCATCATCAGCTGTCCGAAGCTCCTCTCATAATTATCATCCCATGCATAATGTTGAGTTCTGGGAAATTTCGATATAAACATCTCATCCCCCTTTTTTTTATTATTGTCACACCCATGGCCCTTCTTGGCCTCGTACCCGAGTCCCTTAGGACGTGGCTAGCAGCCTCGTCGGGTAGGGTGCCTTTTTATTCACACCACATAGCCTTCCATAGTAACCCACAATCATCCATAGAAAATGTGATAGATAAATATGTCATGCATCATATAGTGTAAAATGAAAATCACATAGTTCAGGGCCAAACACCCAGTTAAAACAACAATCCATGTGTGTACATAAAGTTTAGGGCCAAACACCCAGTTAAAACAATAATCCGTGTGTGTCACAAAGTTCAGGGCCAACCATCCAGTTGAAACCCTTACGTGTACCTCAGCTGAGTCATCGACTACAACTAGGTAAATCGTGTATCATAGCTGGGTCCTTACTAGGCCAAATGGTACATATACACTTCCCATCGGACGGTACATATACATTTCCCGCACTACAGCTAGATAATATTCATGTACCTCGGCTGGGCACCCAACCACAACCAGGTAATGTTCGTGTACCAAAGCTGAGTCCCAGACTACAGCTAGGTAATGTGCCCTAGGCACGTGTTCATATCACAGAATACAAACCATACAACATATTAACTATCACATAGTGTGTGAGAGATTATAATTACTATATTGGCCTTTCTTGGATAACCATCCTGATGATCATTGATCATTACACACCACTTGTTATCAATCTGAATCAAAATAACAATACGCAGTTCGGTGTACCCGTAGGTACTATGCTCGGTCATACTCAGTATACTCATAGGCATTATGTTCAATGTACCCGTAGGCACTATACATCAGTTTCTGTAAATCCACCCTCTGTCAGTAAGCCTAATCCAAGCACAAGGGACATGGTTCCGGATTCATCAATTTCACTTTTTTATTGTCACAGTCACACCAGATTGCACTAGCATCGCACCCTTTCGGGGTAAACTGGGTAACTAGGTACCTGGACTCAATCGAATATCCTCGCTCATCTTTTTATTATCACATCTCTATTCTTTCTGACTAGACCCCAATTTGATGACTGGACGACCTAGTCATCGGGGCCAGAGATGGACTCACAAAGATATCGGCATTCCCCCTTCTGATGCATTTCTTTTACCTTTCGCAGGATTCGGACACTCACCCTAGGGGTTAAGATGAGCGCCATGGCGAACCCTGCTACCATTGAGCTAGTGTTACACCCCAATCTCTGACTGGACCCCACTTACTAATACCATATCTCCTGGCCTGGAGGCACCTGCCTCGGGTTCGAGGGTGGACTCACAAGGATATCCCCACTCCCCTGTATCACCCTTTAAATCATTTAACATAAATGATCATTAGTCATGGAGAAACCTTAAGGCAATCACTATGTCTTAAGTCTTTATAACCCTATCAACTCACTTCCCAGGGAGTCACCCATCCTAGGATTTTCCTAGGTTGAGCATGCTTAACTTTCACGTACATATGCCTAAACGTAGATACCAGCTTCTACTGCTTCAGTGCACGGGTACCCCGTGACTACCCTTGTCTTAAAAGACGTCCCAGCTATCTCTGATCACCAAAATATTGGGTATGGACAGCACATTGGCCTTGGTCGTATCCACTTCCTCGGGTTCCGCAATATCCTTAGACCAGTCTCATCTAGTATTGCACTACTAGCTGCCCTTCGGTACTAGCCATTTCTCAAGGCTGATTCACAAATCAAGAAGGTACCCTCCTTTGGTACCTCCCGTCCGTGCATATTTCCTAGCACCGCGTAATCAGGACCATATCAGTATACCATATTGTTGCTAGAACCACCCCACTGCCAGAACCTCTTGGGCTCTTCCAGAACCGCTTAAAGCTCCTCCAGAACCACTTTCGGCTCACCAGAACCGCTTTCGGCTCTGATACCAAAATGTCACGCCCTTATTTTAATTTCACATTTACCAGAGTATTAGCGGAAAACGATATGCAGTTCGGTGGGCAACACAAGAATAACATAACTATACTGATAATATGTGTATGATTATATAAATTTCCCATAGGGGTTTGTACATGATACTTACGATTAAGGTAGCCGCACAAGGCTACTAGGGTGTCTAAACTCATCCCAGTGAAACGAAGACTTCTTGCCGTCTTCGTTCCACTACTATAATCCCCTCGTGCGGTACTTTGCATTGTTGTTTGCATATCTTCTATCGTCTCCTGTCTAAATTGTTGGTAGGGGAGGGTGAGATTCGAGAGAATCTCAGTAAGAAACAGATACCATAATGCATGCATGATTGATGCTATGTGTATGACATGTTAGCTTTATCTAGATGTATGCTCCATAATGACATTTCTGCATGCTCAATGTTTCATACAACAAGACTATGGCCATAGCGAAAACAGAAACAGAGCTTCATTTATTCAAATATGCTCTACACAATCAAGTAAAGCAATCATATACATCATTACACAAGCAAAAATATCAAATACATGCAAGTAAGGTAAGTCCCCTACCTTAACCCTTTTCCGTGTCGAAACGCGTGCCTCGATCTACGTGTAAACAGCTCGGGGCTCCATATTTGATCCTACAATGTCAAATGTACTATTTAGACACTTCCATAGTGTTTCGGGAGGTTATGTGAGTCTATCTTGAAAAATTACTAAAATGCCCCCGGGGACCCGGCCCGGCCCCGCTGTACCTGATCCGGCTATACTTTTCTTGAAATTTTGACATGGGCTATTCTTACATATTTTCACCCAAGGAATCCATTTCCGGACTCGAAATTACCAAATTCACTTCCAAAAGATGAAATTGCCCTTGGCAGCCCTTATTTAAGTGTTTTAGGGGCATTTTCGTAATTATGCTTTCTCGGCCTTTTTCGAAAAAGCGCCCAACTGTAACCCCACCTAATTTTCCCTCCTGAACTCAATGGAACCATCAAATCATTGAAAATCCAACTCTAAGACCCATTTACAATGCTGGCCGAAATATATGGGTTTTAAGGACAAAGTCGGGGTTTTTCGGTTTCGGCTGCGTAAACGCGTTCCTTTCTACTCCTAACCACTTTATTGACTATTCCATTAGGTTACAACTACTATTTAGTATCAATTTGGGCAGCATAACAGCCCCACAAACCCATTTTCCATTTTTAGAACCAAAGACAATCCGGCAAAATTTCATCGATTAAATTGTCTACAGCAGCTAGAATAGTCAATATACAAAAGTTTGGAAGTTACCTCAAGCTCCCACTGGCTCTCCCTTGATATGGCTGAACCCTAGGTCACTTCAAGAAGAAAATTTGAGCTTCCAACCCTTGAATCACATAGGAGAATAGCTTAGGAACGGAGTTATACGCATTAGGAACCGATTTACCGAAGAAATCACTTACCTTTGCAAGTTTTTTCCTCTCCTTCTCTCTCTAAAAATCTCAAATCTTCTCTCTCTATAAAACTGAGAATGGAGTCAGTTATGGCTGCTGGAAGGAGATGATCACTTTTTATTTTAATATCTAATATTATATTTCATTTATTTGATAATTTCCCAATTTTCGGATTTTTACAAAATTCTGGCAGATTTCTGCCCAAACTTTGAAAAATCATAACTAATTCTAGAAAAATTGAATTGGAGTGATTTCAAAGCCTATAGAACCCTTATTGAGTCTAGTTTCAAGGAAAAATATATACTTTTGCTGAATGGAATCACAAAATTCCCAGAATTTCAATATTTGCATACTGTTCCAGAAATTTCACAGTTTTTCTGTGCTGACTTCAAAAATTCATATCGTTTTGTGTATAGCTCTAATTGAGTCATATGACATATCAAATTAAAGCTTAGGATGTCTACTTTCATTTTATAGAATTTCATAATTTTTTATCATCATTCAGTCATACAAAAGTATATGACAAACTCATTGCCTCATAGGCGATTTCACCGTAAGCATAATCACTTTCTTCAAAATTAACCATTTTATTTTCTTTAATGCCCCAAAGATATAAGAGACATTAGAGAATAGATTTGGGACATCTACTAAACTGGGGCTTAGTAGTCAACTTAATTTAGGCTTATTCCCAAGCCTTCAATCCCAAATTTCAGGATATTACAGTGCTTATGGGTATGTTGAACTGAATTGAGTGCCTACGAGTACACTGAACTGAACTGATATGCCCAGTTGGTGGTCTCGAGCCCAGCTAGGATATGGAACGAGTAGGGGTTGCAACAGTGGTTGGCTCTGAACATTTCTGATTGAGATGAATTATGTGTTATTATAATATTACTGTATGTGGTATTTGACATATTTATTATTATATTTTCTATAATTGATTGTCTATTACTACTGAGAATTTTTTGAATCTCACCCTTTTTCAAATTAAAAATTTTCTTGCATAGGATAGTGACTTAAAGGGGTGAGAGTGTACCTACCGGCAACTGAGGGTACTGTGTTGATAAAAAAAAGACTGTTGGTTATCTGAAGACCATTTCTCTTATTTCAAGGTCTGTAATTGCTATTCCTATGTACCCGCAAAACCACGCATTGCTATTCTGATTAATATCGATGATGAGTGGTATGTAAGACGGGGTCTTACATTGACGAGTTCCAATATGAAAAATGCAACATCTTACTTATCAAAAGCGAGACACTTCTAGATTTTATCCCATACCGAGGGAGAAGGATTTTTTTACAATTCTCTCAATTAAGCGGCTTTGATAGAGAAGTTTTCATAATTGGAAAATCTCCAACATATGACATCTTCTTGCCCTCGGCGATCGGGGGCTTGAGATAATCTGACTCACCACCTCGGGGGAAGGTAATAATTGTTGCTGATTTTCATGAAGAATATCATTGTTTGAACTGTACTAAGCAAGAGATTCAAGGAGGGGACCATTTATCAAATGAAAAGATGGGGTTGTTTCAAAATAGGATAAACCAATATCACGCAGGATATGATAAATGACCAAAGGTCAAAACTATAAATCCAAACAACAATACCTCACCTTTTCTTTTAAAGCTAAAATTATGTATGTTTTGATTTGGAATAACTTGAGACAATAATACATATATCTAAATCCATCATGATTTTAACATATAGATTCTATCCTATATGTAAATGTTAAGATATTATTATATCTTATATTAATATTTGATATATTCTTATGTTGAGATATTTTATATCATATGTTGATATTATTATTTGATATTTATATTATATTATATTATATTATATTTTAGGATTAGCCTACGTTATGGTTTTGCCTATATAAAGGCTATTACTCAGTTACTTATACTAAGGATTAAGTATTAAGAATGCAATAATATTCAGAAGCTCTTATTTCCTCTCTACTATAACCCTTCAAATTCTAACAATAAGAATAATACCCAAGTAAATCAATAATTCCTTAATGCATCCAAGCTTATAATTAAGTCTTCAATCATTCCTTTAAGCTCTTCTTGGATCAACCTCTCTTCATCTTTATGTTCTTTAACCTTGAGTGTAGCATGCTAAAGATATCTTCAGTCCTTAGCTTTGAGAAAGTCTTATACTCTGTATATATCCGAGTTATATGAATATAACACTTTGAACCCAATTAGATATATAAGCATTTTAATATCAAGACAAAAAAAATGATTAAATAATTATAAAGTAAGTTCTATGCCCGTAAATTATGAAATGTATATAACATGAAACAATATCAATAAAAAATTTAAAAAACGCTTGTGTAATAGTTGTAGTTAACTAATATACACTACAAAAAAACAGTATATTACCCACGGAAATTACCCATGGAATTCCGTCTCTGAAATCAAATTACCCACGGATTAGGGACAGAAATGGAATTACCCACGGATCACCGACGGAATTTTTTCCGTCTCTAAAAAATCCGTGGCAAATAGATTTACCGGCGGAATTTTTATTACCGATGGAAAAAATTTCGTCGGTAATTACCGACGGAAATTACCCACGAAAAATTTTCCATCGGTAATTACCCACGGAATTTACCCACATAAAAAATTCCGTCGGTGATTACCCACGGAATTTACCCATAGAAAAAATTCCGTCGGTAATTACCCACAGAAATAATTCCGTGGGTAATTCCGTCGGTAATTTAATATTATTTTTTTAAAAAAAAAATTACACGTGGTGACCTTAAAAGAGGTCATGTGGATATCACCGAATGCCCCCCACCGCCCGCCCCCGCATCTGACCCCGACAGCCTCTGAGCAAGGGCCACGTGTCCCTCTAACCTTGCGCCATGTGTCTCTGTGAGATAATTGTTGCATTTTGTGACTAAGGTGGGATTTGAACCTTGGACTTTTGGTATGTGTTCTGATGCCTTTGCCAGTTGAGCTGCTTTAACCTTGCGTTATTTATTCACGTAATAATATATATAATGTAATAATTAAAAAATAAATATAATATTAAGATAAATATATATAATTAAATATATATTTATATATAATTATATTTTTCATTTTTTATAATATAAATTTTTTTAATTTCTAATTTCGTTTAAATATTTAATATTAATATAAATATATACAATATTACATATATACTTATAAATAATTATATATTTCGTTTTTTATAATATAAATTTAAAAGTTTTTAATTTCTTATTTAATTTAAATATTTAATATTAATATAAATATATATAATATTAAATATATATTTATATATAATTATATATTTTGTTTTTATGATATAAATTTTAAAATTTTTAATTTTTTTATTTCATTTAAAATTTTTATTATTAATATTATATATATTTAATATATTATATTAAATATTAATTTTATGATATTTAAATTTTTATTTGTTATAGAGTATTTTTATTTTTATTATTTTATATAAATTATTAAAAGATGATAAAAAAATTATTAGTTTTACCGACGGATTACCCACAGAATTCCGTCGGTAATTTGTCATTCAAATTACCCACGGAAGGCGTGAGTAATTACCGACGGAAAAAATTCCGTGGGTAAAAGTCAGATTTACCGACGGAATTTTGATTCCGTCAGAAATTACCGACGGAAAAAATTCCGTGGGTAATTACCGACGGAAATTACCCACAGAAAATTTTCCGTCGGTAATTACCCACGGAATTTTTTTCCGTCGGTAATTTTTCCGACGAAAAATCCGTCGGTAAATCGTAGGAAATTACCGACAGAAATAATTCCGTAGATAATTCCGTCGGTAATAACATATTTTTTTGTAGTGATATATTCATTTGCAGTAAACTTATATTAAACATACATACTGTCATGTACTATAATATCAAACATACTAAACCATAAATAAGGATAAATTAAATTACGATTTTACAGATAAATTTTTTTGTTAATGTAAAATCTCTTTTCTATGCCAGTTCATTTTTAAAGAATAATCGATGTAAATTGTCAAAAATATCTATTGTAAAAATTAATTTTTGTTGGTGTAAATTGCATAATATCCATTATGCTGGTGGTGGTGACGATGGAGGAAGAGAAGGGAAGTAAAGAAAAGAGGAAAACAAGTGCATATTCGTCTTGTCAATCTATTTTCTTAGGTCCTTCATTCCATAAAGTTTCGAAATCTTTTGCATGTAACTGTAATTGTTGCCTTTTAAAGGTACTAAACTAGTATGTGCCCTTTATTCTTTGTCAAGAATACACTATGTCACTTCATTCCATAAAGTTTCGAAATTTTTTGTTTGAAACTGTAATTGTTGCCTTTTAAAGGTATTAAACTATTAGTAACTATTAGTATACCTTTATTCTTTGTTAAGAATACACTAATGTCACCTCAACCTACAAATGCTAATCATTATCATGGTAATCACATCGCCCACTAGCATTTTTTTTTTTGTCTAATTAACTGAAACATCGGAAATCACGCTCCCATATTTTAATAATTTTATTGCTGCTGCCTTCAATGAATGCTTCCGGAGTCTTGAAAAGCTTAACGTTCTTCTTTAATTTTATTTTATCCAGTGAGGTCGTATTTATAAATCTATTTTTGACAAAAAATTTTAATCCTTATCATAATTTCACCTTCAGAGTAATTAATGATATTGTCACAATTTTATCCCTATAATTGTAATAAAAAAATCATTTATTCATGTTAATTCTTGAAATCTCAATCATAAATGAGGACAAATCCAATCATAAATGAGAAAAAAATTAAAAATTTAATCCATATTTAATAAATTAACTAACTCTCATCATCATACGAAAGTTATGTAATTTGGGCTAATAACTAGGATAAGAGTGTTATCTCACATAAAAGCTTGCAAAGAAAATTAATGGAGGCATAAAATGGTTGACCAACTGAAATTTGTTTTTTTTAAAAATTATTTCGTTCCTAGATTTCTCAACGAAATTCGTCGTTTTTTTTTTGTTATTTCTTCCCTTTATTTCTCAACGAAAAAATAATTTTGAAAAGATAAAAGCAATAGAAATTGATCTTAATAAGCAATTGGGTAACAAATTATTAATCTATAAAATAGCTGGACTAAACTAATAAAACTTAGGTGTATTAAAAAATGTAGTTTATTTAATTAAAAAAAGATTCCTACTCTATAAAATGATAATATAAGTATTTTCATAAGAAATTTTTGAGTTATATATGATTATCTGATGATTTTTTAATTTGATGCACTTTTTTATGAGGAATTTTTAATAAAGGGAAGAGGTGGTTAGGAAAAATTTTTATGAGTTGGATTTTAAAAAAAAAATTATAGAGGCGGGGTTAAAAATATTTAATTACTTTTTCTTACTCTTTTTATCTTACCTTTTCACATATTCTCTTTATTAAAATATTATAACCTTACTTCTCACATATTCTCTTTATTAAAATATTATAACCTTAAAATCCAAACACCCCAAAAACTCAACTTGTCTAAAATTTTATCCATTGTGCGGGAAACTAACAAGAGAGGCAAGAGCCTAAGAAAGTGAGATGATTGCTATCGGATCCTCATTTAATTAACACATTATTATTTATATTATCTTCATCATGCATGTGTACTTTATAAGATAGGACCACCCACTAGAACATTCATAGTGCACTAATGATCACTCCACTGCCATTGGTTTTAATTAATTAATGGTTTAATTATACTCCCTCCAATTCTTTTTATAAGAATTTAAAATTTAGATTATATAAGTCCTTTTTATAATATCATACTTCGGGTTGTTTAAACATTTAATGTGTTTTTATAATTGTTACATTTAAGTAATTCTATTCTCTCTCCTCATCTTTATCACGTACTACATTCTCTTTTGTATTCTCTTTTATCATTTCTTTATTTCTCTCTCTTTGTGACACCGTACTCTCCTACTAGTTAGATAAGTTATACACATAATGAATTCGAACCACTAAGTCAGGTTTAATCCTGGGAATAAAATATTTTCATAAATAGTTGAAAACTTATCTCAAACACAGGGTTCAAACCTGTAAATGAATGTGTTTTTCTGAAAAATTTAAAACTTTCTAAAATAGTTATTTAGTAGTTCAAACACTTTATTATGATTCATTAATCCTTAAACTCCATTTAATTTTATCAGAATATTGCTCCGCTCTTATCCTAGTCTATCGTTGGATAAATTAGGGGCTCTTAACATACAATTGCCCATCCCTGATTTGATTATTGTGCATGGTATTATTACCTTTTTGTTATGTATGTATGGCATACTATTGCTACCCTGTGCTATGCATGTTCATATTACTACTACTAGTACACTACTGCGACATGTACTATCTTCACTATGTTTATGTATATACATATATATAAAAAACATGTAGCCATATGAGGCTACCAAAATATCCCAAGTCTTAACAAAATTATTATACAGATCACCAACACTTAAACCAAATATTATCTTAACTCCTTTAGCTCTAACCTTATTCAGGCTTCACCAACAACAATGTGTTAGATTCCATATGTTTTGATGATAACAAAGATTGGAATGATATTAAACAAGATTTAAAATGAACAAAAAGAATTTTTGAACAAAGAAACAAAGTATATGGTGACATACAAAGTTATCACTCGAGTGATAAAGAAAGAAAAGAAGCAGCTGAACATGACAAGGAGTCTTTGGCAAAATTCAAAGGGATCACTCGAGTGATCACCCTTCATCACTCGAGTGACCACTTGAGTAATAAGTGCTAAAAAGACCCAGGAACTTACTACCAAGATTTGCAAGGTGTCACTCGAGTGATGAGGTAAGAAATGAGCTAGTGACTCTCTGCCAAGATTCTCAAGTGATCACTCGAGTGATAGCCCTGAATCACTCGAGTGGCCATTTAAGTGATGGGATCAGAATTGTTGCTTTTTCTCTCTGCCAAGATTTGAAAGGGATCACTCGAGTGATGATAGGTCAGATTGCATGATAATTATATATTAGTTTTGATTTGTTATCTATATGATTCGTCCTTCATTGTATTAGTATTTTAAGTATATTTTCAAGGAAATAATGAAGAGATCATGCCAAAGAGAGAAAAGCCAATTTACGAAGAACGTAACGTAGGAAACGCTCACCTACCGTGTAATGGCTATTTTTCAAATATGAAGAATGGTTAAAAGAAGCTGCGTAACGCTAATAGACATGTTGAAATGCTACTAATGGCTATCTCAACTCAGCTATATATACGGAAGCATTTAACATAGAAAAAACACGAAGAACACACGAACATATATCAATTAACACATTCATAGTGCTCTGTTTCTTATATTCATTATTTGTACTTTAGTGTTCATATATTTACTTTGTGAGAGAGATTTTTATTACAAACTCAATATTTGTTATTGAGACAACTTAAGGTTGTGGAACCTTGAGTTAGGGATTGGTTTACATAGTGTAAGGGGGAGTGAGTGTCCAGTGAAGGAACTTTCCATTTACTGAGGTGCTAAGAACCTACTGAATCTTGGAAGATATAGTGAAACTCTCAGAGGAACTTTGAGGACTGGACATAGGTCAAAGTGGTTGTGGCCGAACCAGTATAACTCCCGGTGTACACTTCGGTGATATCTTCCCTATCTCTTAACTACTTTAAATTCTGTCAATTTTTATATATGGTTCAAATTTTGTGGTCTCACCCAATTCAACCCCTCTTGGGTGGAACACTTACACTAACATTTGGTATCAGAGCATAGGCCTTCTTGTTCAAGTGTAACAACATAAGAAGGATCTAATGGCAAGCATGGGTGAAGGAATACTTCCCAACAGAGCTTCTATCACCAGACTACCAGGTTTCAATGGCGAACACTTTTCTTTCTGGAAAGTGAAGTTTAGAGTATTCGTAATGGTTACTGAATACGAATTATGGGAGGTAATTGAAAATGGGAACTATGAACCTGTAAAGATTGTAGATTCACAAAAAATTTCCAAGACACCAGTGGAGTATGATGAGAATGACAAGAAACTTATCACTCTCAACAGCAAGGCAATTCTGATGATCCAAAGTGCTTTAAGTCAAAACGAGTATTTTAAAATTTACACACTTCTGATAGCTAAGGAGATATGGCAAGCCTTGTAAATAGCTTAAAAGGAACTTTAAGAATAAAAGAAAACAGGATCAACACTCTAGTCACTAAATTCGATCTACTTCAAATGAAATTAAGTGAGTCAATAACCGAATTTGAACTCAGACATACTCATATTGTTAACTAACTTGCAATACTTGGGAAATTCTACGATTAGAATACCCAAGGAAAATAATGAATATCCTCTCTAAAGAATGGGAAGCCAAAGTCACTGTGATAGAGGAAGTGAAAGACAAATCAATATGATCGGTTGCCTTTTTATTTGAAAGTCTCTCTAAATATGAACCCAAATTAAAGTTCAAACGAGAACTTGAAGAGATAAGTGACAAGAAAAAGAAAAGCTTCACACTAAACATAAAAGACGAAACTCAAGAAGATGATAAAGATTTAGACAATGATGAAATAAGCCTAATAATAAAATGATTCAAGAAGTTTTAGAAAAAAGGCCAAGGATTTAGAAATCTTCAGAAAGAAAGAACCATTAGCAGAAAGGAAACCAAAGAACACATCATCTGTAATGAATACGGAAAGCCAGGACACATCAAGTTAGAATGTCCATAACAAATTCTGAAGAACAAAGAAAAGAGAAAAGGAAAGATCTTCAACAAAAAGAAAGCATTTGTATCTTCTATATGGGGAGATAGCTCCTTCGATGAAGATAGCGATGAAGAGGATGTTGGCATGAGGTAATTGATTAAGATCCTACATATGATGAATTACTTTTTGAATCTAATGCTTTACATTCTGAATTCATTAAAGTAGTTAAAGAATTAGTTGCTTTAAAAAACAAGAAAAAAATCTTGAAGAAAAACTCAAAGAAGTTTCAGAAAAAGATTGTCAAAATTGTCCTTATTTGAAAAAGAAAAACACTGATCTTACTAATGCTCTTGAAAAATTTATTAGAGGAAGTGAGATGTTAAATGTTATTTTAAAAGATCAACGATTTGTAAATGGTCAATCTAGTATTAGATATGATCTAAAACCAGACAGAAAGAAAGGTAGAAAGAAAATAGGAGGTAAGACATATTTAAGTTTTTTTCAACATTTTGTACATAAGTCAAATCCTTTTGCATATTGCAATCACTACAATAGAAAGGGGCACTATACTTCGTCATGCATACATACAAAGAAAGGAAAAATAGGAACCTATAAATAGGTACCTAAAGGCTCATATGTTCATAAATTAATTTTACTAACCCAAAAGGACTCAAGAAGATATGGGTACCTAAAACTTAATTGTATTTGATTACAGACATGTCTTAAAACATCTAAAGGCAATAAATGCTATATAGACAGTGGATGCTCTAGACATATGACCAGTGATTCTGAAAGTTTTACCATGTTACAACCTAAGGAAGGTGGAAAGGTAAAATTTAGAGGAAATCAATCCAGAAAGATAGCAGGAATTGGTGAAATAAAAAACGATAAAGGTATACAAGTCAAAGACGTATGTTATATTAAAGGCTTGTGCCACAATCTGCTGAGCGTGAGTCAAAGTACAGATAAAGACAACTGGGTGATATTTGACTAAGAAGAATGTCTAATTGTAAGTAAGAAGGATTTACAATTAGAGAAGAAAAATCTTAAGGCAAAGGTCAGAGCAAAAAGGGAAGGTAACTACTATATTGCTTATCTAAGTGAAAATGTTTCTAAGAATTGTTTTCTAAGTAACGTCGATGAAAGTTGGTAATGGCATAAGAGACTAGCTCATGTCAATATGCACCAACTAGGCAAGTTACTCAAAAAGGATTTAGTGATTGGTTTATCCAAAGTGAATTTCAAAAACTATTTGATCTATGATGCATGTCAAAAGGGTAAACAAACAAAATTATCTTTCAAATCAAAAAAATGAAATCACAACTAACAAACCACTTCAACTACTGCATTTAGATTTAGTTGGACTAGTAAAAGTTAAAAGTCTTGGTGGCAACTTATATTCGCTGGTCATTATTAATTATTTCTCTAGATTTACATGGACTATTTTTTTATCATCGAAGGATGAAATCTTCAGTAAATTTATTGTTTTTGCCAATAAAGTGCAAAATGAGAAAGGTATGTCCATTTTAGGTATCAGTACAGATCAAGGTGGAGATTTTAAAAATCAAGCCTTTGGAGAATATTGCGACACTAATGGCATTGATCACAACTTCTCTGCTCTAAGGGCACCTGAACAAAATAGAGTCGTGGAGCGAAATAACAGAGTAATCACCGAAATGGCTAGAGATATGCTGAATATAAATAATGTGTCTCAAGTTTTCTGGGCTAATGAAATGAGCACAACATGCTACATTTCAAACAGAGCCTACATCAGAACAAAACTTGGAAAGACACCGTACGAACTATGAAAAGGAAGGAATCCAAACCTGGCTCATTTGCACATCTTCGATTGTAAGTGTTTCTTTCATAATAATGGTAAAGATAACTTAAGAAAGTTTGATTCTAAAACTGATAAGGGAATATTCCTAGGCTATTCTAATTGAAGCAAAGCTTACAGGGTTTTTCAATAAACGAACATGTGTTGTTAAAGAATCAATTCATATTGTATTTGATGAATTTGAATCCTTTGACAAAGTTATTGATGGTAAGCAGGAAATAGTATCAAATCAAGAGAATGGACAACCTAATCCTGAACCCTTCAATCCAGAGGTTGACCAAATCAATAAAGAAGAACAACCACATACATTAGGACATGCTAGAGCCTGAAAGTATAACAAGAGTCATCTCCTAAAATGAGTTATAAGAGATGTAAATGAGGGAGTCAGGACTAGGAACAAAATTTTAAATGAAGTTAGTTTCTCTACTTTCATTTCTGAGATTGAATCTTCTAATATTGACAAAGCCTTATCAGACAATGATTGGGTAATAGCAATACAAGAAAAACCCAATTAGTTTGAAAGGAATCAAGTTTGGGATTTGGTACCCCGACCTAAGGATCATCTGATCATTGGCACAAAATGGGTATTCAAGAACAAACTTGATGAATATGCAATCATTGTCAGAAACAAGGCAAGATTGGTGGCAAAGGCTATAATCAAGAAGAAAGTATTGATATGAGGAAACTTATGCTCCAGTGGCTAGATTAGAAGTTATTCGAGTACTCTTAGCCTTTGCATTCATCAAGGGATTAAAACTTTATTAAATGGATGAAAGAGTGCATTTTTAAATGGCTACATAATGAAGGAAGTTTATGTAGAACAACCTCCAGGATTTGAGAATGTAACCAAACCGAATCATATTTTCAAACTAAAGAAAGCTTTATACGGTTGAAACAAGCACGGAGAGCATGGTATGAAAGACTTAGCAAGTTTCTCATCGATCAAGGTTTTGTATAAGGAAAAGTTGATACAATATTTTTGATTAAATGAAAATGAAATGATATTTTGATAGTACAAATGTATGTTGATGATATAGTTTTTGGTGCTACTAATGAAATTCTATGCAAAAGAATTTTATGAGATAATGTAAGGGGAGTTTGAGATGTCAATGATAGGAGAATTGAATTTCTTTCTTAGTTTGCAAATCAAACAAAGAAAGAAGGGAATTTTCGTATCTCAAACAAAATATTTAAAAATTAGGTCTCTAGTATCCTAAAGGAGGAAATGAATACCTAGTTGTATATTCAGATTCTGATCATGGAGGTTATAAGAATGACAGAAAGAGTACCAATAGGCAATGCCCCTTTCTTGAAAGCTCATTTGTGTCATGGTTCAGCAAGACACAAAACACAGTGTCTCTTTCATCAACGAAAGCTGACTGTGTCGTAAAAGTCAAGTTGTTGTGCACAAGTATTATGGGTGAAACAACAACTACAAGACCTTGGTATAGACTTGAAAGAGATACCTATCTACTATGACAACACCAGCATAATAAGCTTGGCAAAGAATCCGGTCTAACATTCCAGAACCAAGCATATCGATATCAGACACTACTTCATCAAGGATCATGTTCGAAAGAAGGACGTCAAAGTAATATTCATCCCCACTCATCTTCAATTACCTGATATCTTCACAAAACCCCTCACAAAGACCAATTTCTATTCATAAGAAGAGAATTGGGAATGATAAATCCCAACGAATTGTAAGTTATTTTTATGTTAGAAAATATAATTGGATAATGTTTTGATGATTACTGATGTAAGAGTCGAAGTATCTAGCAATTTGTTTTTACAGGACCTTGTACTCTGTTTTATGGTAAGTAAAGCAAAGGCAAATAGAGATACTAATCACTCAAGGGAAAACTTCAAGTGATCAACAGATCACTTGAGTGACAACTAGAAGTGATTATAAACATCACTCGAGTGACCACTTGAGTGATGATATGAAAATCAAGGTAGTGGGTAATCAATTCAAATAACTGAAATGGCATAACGGTTGGAAATGAATAATCAGAAGGTGAGATGTCAGGCATATGGTCTATATCACTCGGCGCTAAGTCATTTCTCACCACTTCACTCCCGGTGATTCTCTCTGATCTCCACCAAAACTTTTTCATAAAAGATTGCCCACTCCATTTTGATCAAAACCCATCAATTTTTACCTCCACAAACTTCCTAAATTTCATGAATCTCTCGACCCTAATCTCTCGTTAGTTGGTACTTAAAAGAGGAAAAACCAGATTTTATGCTTTAATCAATAATGGCAAGAACTAAGATGCCTCTCATTGAGCCTTATGAGTCTCCTAAGCCATCATAATCACCTGAACCCATAAAATCCTCTGAATTATCTCCACCTCCTCCATCATCGAAGAAACAGAAAACAACAACTTCCAAATCAAAACCACAACCAAAGGTTAAAGGGGTTGTGATTCAAGAGCCTATGACAACAAGAGCAAAAACTAAGTGTTAGTGCAAGCGTTTCACCCAAGAGGGGGGTGAATTAGGTGATACCAAAAATTTCATTGCGTATATAAAAATTGACTAGAAATTTAAAGCAATTAAGAGCTAGGAGAAATATCACCGAATTATATATCGGAAGTTATACTGGTTTGGCCACAATCACTTTGACTTACGTTCAGTCCTCAGAGTGTCTCTGATAGTTTTACTATATCTTCCAAGATTCAGTGGATTCTTGGCACCTCAGTACACAACAAGTTCCCTCACTGGACACTCGCTTCCCCTTACACGTTGTAATCAAATCCCCAACTCAAGGTTCCATAACCTTAAGTTGTTTCAATAACAAATATTGAGTTTGTAATGAAAAACTCTCTTATAGAGCAAATGTACAATCATTGAAATACAAAGAGTGAGCATAAGAAAACAGAGCACAAAGAATGTATAGATCAATATGAGTTTGTGTTCTCAGTTGTTGTGTTCTATTCTTTGAATGCTCCATATGTATAGATGATTTGAGATATCTGTTAGAAGCATTTCAAACATGTTTATTGGACTTGCGCAGCTTTGTTTAACCGTTCTTCAAATTTGAAAACTAGCTGTTTGTGGTAGGTAGGCATTTTGAACGTGACGAATGATATGTTTGACTTCTCTCTTAATGCATGATCTCTTCATTGTTTCTCTGCAAATATACTTAGAAAACTAATACAATGAAAGGGTAATCATATTGATAACAAATCAATGATTGTTGGATTAAAATCATGCTTTGTGTACTATATTACTCGAGTGACTACTCGAGTAATCATGCTTCATTACTCGAGTAGTCCCTCGAGTAACTTCATTAAAAATAAGCCAGAGAGTAAGTCAACGTTGTCTAACCAGATTACACTTTGCTGTTCCTTTTTTTCTGATTACTCGAGTGGTCCCTCGAGTAATGGTTTAAATAGGTTTGGAGATTATTCGAGTGATCCCTTAAGTAATGACATTAAAATCTTAGCTGAGAGTAAATTCTATCAGACTTACTTGATTACTCGAGTGGTCACTCGAGTAATGCTTCTAATAACTTTATAGATTACTTGAGTGATCATTCGAGTAACGTCCTTCAATTCTTGGCCGAAAGCTACTGGATGGTTTCTTCTCGATTACTTGAGTGATCCTTTTGAGTTATCCCACTTAATCTTGATAGAGAGTTTCCTGGAACAATTTCTCATACATTACTCGAGTGATACCTCGAGTAATGAAGTCATTACCCGAAGGGCTCACTCGAGTAATGTCTTCAAAAATATCACAGTATTCCTTTTTATGTGCTCTATCTTTTTCTATATCTTTATTACTGCAGTAGCTACTCGAGTAATGCTTTTCCCTATCACCAAGAACTTAGTTACTTTGTTCAAATCATTTTGTTTATTATCAAAACCTTTTGTGTGATTAATCCAATTTTTGTTATCATCAAAACATATGGGATCTAACATTCTCCCCCTTTTTGATGATGAAAAAACTTGGTGATCTTAAATAAAGCTTTTGAAATTGAGTTTTCAATCATATGCTTCTTTTTTTCAATTCAAGTTTGAAAACTCTTTACGAAATAACTTTGGGAAGATCATTTTGAATCCAAATTTTAATGATTTTAAGAAACTTATTATTTGAAACCCTTTTGAATCCAATTTTGATGATGTTAAAATCAAAAGTTCATAATTTTGTATATGTTCTTATTTGTTCACCTTGCATGCAACAAAAAAACTCATTAGTCCATAATGTAATATAACTTCAATTGAAATTGTAGAAAGAGTTCATTACATAATCATATCAACACAAAATACATCACATCAGTAATCACAAAATCACCCAAGTTCTTCTCCCCTTTTTTGTCTTCATCACAAGGGTAGGATCAATCAAGAGAAGAGGATGGCTTGACTGTAGAGATGGGTTCGACAGGAAGAGGTGTGAAGCCAGAGCTTTATGAGTCATCTGAGCTGGAAGAATCTGAAGAGGAGCTATAAGATTCAGGATTAGGAAGTACCAGAGGTGAAACCACAATGAAATCCTTTGAAGGACTTTGTGAGACTGGTACTTAAGAAGAGATCTCCAATTCCATTATTCTTTCAGGTGATTGATGATCACTAAAAGAGATAACTACTTCCTCAGTACCTGTTGGGGATGCAATAGGTGTGGGCACTGGCTCAGGCTGAACTGGCTGGGTTGGTGGAACTGGGTCATCAATGGTGATGTGAATGGGCTTGAATATTTTTGGGTCAGGCACAAAGAATAGTAGGTTTCTGGAAATGGTGATAGGCAATATAGAAGGAGGAAAAGAATATGGTCCGAACTCAGAGGGTCTAGACTCATAAGGTCTAGGATCAAAAGGTCGAGTCTCAGAAGGTGATACTAAATCAGGAAATGATGTGGGCATAAATAGATAAGGAGTAGATGAACTAGGTGCTAAAGCATTAAGTCTGGCATAAAGTGATCTCATAAGCTCTCCCTGTGCCTGTTGCTCTGCCAACATTTCCTTATGCTGCTTATCCATTTTCTCCACAAGCTCTTCCATCTTGAAATTCATGTGGGTTATTAATTCAGTATTGGTATTTGTAATGTCCACAGTATATTGGGATCTCCTTTAGATAAATACTCAGATCTTGTAGTTATTGCTTTAGCCATAACACTTGTGCACAACAACTTGATGTTGCAACATACTCAGCTTCCGTTGACAAAAGAGACACTGTATTTTGTTTCTTGCTAAACCATTACACAAGTGAACCTCCAAGAATGGCTTTATCCATTGGTACTCTTTCTGTTTGTCTTCTATCCTCTATGATCAGATTCTGAGTACGCAACTAGATATTCACTTCTTCCTTTAGGATACTAGAGACCTAATTCTGTCGTGTCAGCAAGATATCGAAAGACACGTTTAACGGTTTTAGCATGTGACTCCTTTGGTGCTGACTGATATCTTTCACACATACCAACACTAAATTAGATATCAGGTATGCTTGCAGTGAGATAGAGTAATGATTTAATCATTCCTCTATATTTTATAATATTGTAATATTTTCCCTTGACATCCGCATCGAGCAATGTACTTGAGCTCATAGGCGTGTCCATTCCATTTGCTTCATCCATTCTATAAATCTTTAATGGTTCTTTCAAATACTTCATTTGAGATAAGAAAATTCCATTCTTTCTTTGTTTGATTTGTAAACCGAGAAAGAAATTCAATTCTCCTATCATTGACATCTCAAACCCCCTACATTATCTCAGAAAATTCCTTACACAAGGTTTCATTTATAGCACCGAAAACTATATCATCAATATATATTTGTACAATTAAGGTATCATCTCGTTTTCGTTTTGTAAAAAGTGTTGTATCAACTTTTCCTCGTACAAAACCTTGATCAATGAGAAATTTACTGAGCCTTTCATACCATGCTCTAGGAGCTTGTTTTAAACCGTATAATGCTTTTCGCAATTTGAAAACATGGTCAGCTTTAGTTACAGCTTCAAAACCTGGAGGTTGATCTACATATACTTCTTTCATGATGTAGCTATTTAGAAATGTGCTTTTTACATCCATTTGATAGAGTTTGAATCCCTTGATACATACAAAGGCTAAGATTACTCGTATAGCTTCCAATCTAGCTACTGTAGTATACGTTTCCTCACAATCAATTCCTTCTTCCTGATTATAGCCTTTGGCCACCAATCTTGCCTTGTTTTTTACAATAATTGTGGATTTATCAAGTTTTTTCTTGAATACCCATTTAGTGCCAATGATCAGATGATCCTTAGGTCGGGGTACTAAATCCCAAACTTGATTGGTTTCAAATTGGTTTAGCTCTTCTTGTATTGCTATTACCTAATCATTGTCTGATAGGGCTTCATCAATGTTAAAAGGTTTAATCTCAGAAATAAAAGTGGATAAACTAACTTCATTGAAAATTCTATTTCTAGATTTGACTCCTTCATTCACATCTCCTATGACTTGGTCTAGGGGATGACTTTTATTATATTTTTAGGCTCTAGGCTGTCCTAGTGATTGATCTTTTTCCTTGTTTTGGTCAACTTCTGGGATAGAAGATTTAGAATTATGTTGATCATTTTCTTGATTTAAAACAACTTACTGCTCATCGTCAATAGTTTTGTCAGAGGATTCAAATTCATCAAATACAACATGAATTGATTCTTCAACGACACATGTTCATTTATTGAAAACTCTGTATGCTTTGCTCTGGTTAGAATAGCCTAGGAAAATTCCTTCATCTGTTTTAGAATCAAATTTTCCTAAGTTATCTTTACCATTATTATGAATGAAACACTTACAACTGAAGATGTGCAGATGAGCAAGGTTTGGCTTCCTTCCTTTGTATAGTTCGTATGGTGTCTTTCCAAATTTTGTTCTGATATAGGCTCTGTTTGAAATGTAGCATGTTGTGCTTATTGCATTGGCCCAAAAAACTTGAGACACGTTCTTTTCATTCAGCATTGCGATAGCCATTTCAGTGAGTACTCTGTTCTTTCGCTCCACGATTTCGTTTTGTTGAGGTATCCTTGGAGCAGAGAAATTGTGATCAATGCCATTAGTATCACAATATTCTTTAAAGGCTTGATTTTCAAATTCTCTACCATGATCTGTTCTGATACCTGCAATAGACATACCTTTCTCATTTTGCACTTTCTTGGCAAAAACAATAAATTCTGTGAAGGTTTTATCCTTTGATGATATAAAAATAGTCCATGTAAATCTGGAGAAATCATCAACAATGACTAATGAATATAAGTTGCCACCAAGACTTTTAACTCTTACTGGTCTAACTAAATCCATGTGTAATAATTGAAGTAGTATGTTGGTTGTGATCTCATTTTTCAATTTGAAAGATGATTTAGTTTGTTTACCTTTCTGACGTGCGTCACAAATCAAATCATGAAATTTACTTTGGGAATCCAATCACTAAATCCTTTTTAAGTAACTTACCTAGTTGGTGCATATTGACATGAACTAGTCTCTTATGCCATAACCAACTTTCATCGGTGTTTCTTATAAAACAGTTTTCAGAAATATTTCTGCTTATATCAAGAGTATAGCAATTACCTTCCCTTTTTGCTTTGAGATTCTTCTTATCTAATTGTAAATCTTTTTTGTTTACAATTAGACATTCCTCTGAGTCAAATATTACCCAGTTGTCTTTATCTGCACTTTGACTCATGCTCAGCAAGTTGTGACACAATGCTTCAGCATAATATACGTCTTGGACTTATACGCCTTTATCATTTTTGATTTCACCAATTCCTGCTATCTTTCTGGATTGATTTCCTCCAAATTTTACCTTTCCACCTTCTTTAGGTTCTATTGTGATAAAATTTTCGAAATCACCGATCATATGTCTCGAGCATCCACTGTCTATGTACCACTTGTTGTTTTTGGATGCTTTAAGACATATCTGTAATCAAATACGATTAAGTCTTAGGTACCCACATCTTTTTGGGTTAGTACAGAATATCTTCTGAACATATGAACCTTTAGGTACCCATTTATAGGTTTCTATTTTTCCTTTCTTTTTATGAATGCATGATGAAGTACCCTTTTATTACAGTAATTGCAATATGCGAAAGGATTTGATGTATGAATAAAATGCTAAAAGTAACTCAAGTATGTCTTACCTTCTGCTTTCTTTCTTCCTTTCCTTCTATATGATTTTGGATCATATCCAATACCAGATCGGTCATTTACAAAATGTTGAGCCTTTAAAATTACATTTAACATCTTACTTCCTTTGGTGAATTTTTCAAGAGTTTTTGTGAGATCAGTGTTTTTCTTTTTAAAAAAAACAATTTTCACAATCCTTTTCTAAAATCTCTTTAAATTCTATTTCAAGAACTTTGTTTTTATTTTTGAAACAAACTAGTTCTTTAAATACTTTAATGAATTCAGAATGTAAAGCATTATATTCGGAAAGCAATTCATCATAGGTCGGATCAGAATCAGTTACCTCTTCTTCTATTTCTTCCTGAGCAACTAGACAGATATTGGCTACTTCCTCATCATCGCTATTTTTTTCAGATGAATTATCTCCCCATATTGTAGATACAAAGGCTTTCTTCTTGTTGTAGAACTAGCCTTTTTCTCTTTTCTTTATTCTTCTGAGCCAATTCTTGACATTCTGATTTGATTTGTCCTAGCTTTCCACATTTATAGCAGATGATGTGTTCTTTATTGCTTGTTCCTCCTTTCTGAATGTTTTTGAATCCTTAGCCTTTCTTGGTTCAGTGCTAGACCTCTCTTCTTCTTGTCACCAATATCATCTAGTTTTCGTTTGAACTTTAATTTACATTCATATTTAGAAAGACTTTCGAATAGAGAAGCAACCGATCACATTGATTTACCTTTTGCTTCCTCAATCGTGGTGACTTTAGCCTCCTAGCCTTTAAAAGATTATTTAGAATCTTTCATACTTGGGTATGTTGATCATAAACTTTCCCAAGTGCTGCAAGTTGATTAACAAGATGAGTATATCTAAGTTCAAATTTAGCTATTGACTCACCTGATTTCATTCAAAGTAAATCAAATTTAGCAACCAGAGTATTGATCCGGTTTTCTTTTATTCCTGAAGTTTCTTCGTGAGCTATTTCCAGAGCTTCCCATATTTCTTTAGCTGTTAGAAGTGTGTAGATCTTGAAGTACTCATTTTGACTTAAGGCACTTTGAATCATTAGAATTGCCTTGCTATAGAGTGTACTGAGTTTCTTGTCATTCTCATCATATTCTGCTGGTGTCTTGGGAACCTTCTATGAATGTACAATTTTCTCAGGTTTGTAGTTTTCACTCTCAATCACGTCCTACAGTCCGTATTTTGTAGCCATTACGAATACTCTAAACTTGGCTTTCCAGAAGAGAAGTGTTCACTACTGAAACCTGGTGGTCTAGTGATAGAAGCTTTGTCTGAAAGAATTCCTTCACCCATGCTTGCCATTGGATCCTTCTTAGGTTGTTATACCTGAACAAGAAGACATATGCTTTGATACTAAATGTTAGTGCAAGCGTTTCACCCAAGAGGGGCAGTGAATTGGGTGATACCAGAAATTTCGTTGTGTATATAAAAATTGACTGGAAATTTAAAGCAATTAAAAGTTGGGAGAAATTTCACCAGAGTGTACATCGGGAGTTATACTGGTTCGGCCACAACCACTTTGACCTATGTCCAGTCCTCAGAGCGTCTCTAAAAGTTTCACTATATCTTCCATGATTTAGTGGGTTCTTAGGACCTCAATACACAGTAAGTTCCCTCACTGGACATTCTTTCCCCCTTACACATTGTAATCAAATCCCCAACTCAAGGTTCTACAACCTTAAGTTATCTCAATAACAAATATTGAGTTTGTAATGAAAAACTCTCTCATAGAGCAAATGTATAATCATTGAAGTACAAAGAGGTAGTATAAGAAAACAGAGCACAAAAAATGTATAGTTCGATATGAGTTTATGTTCTCAGTTGTTGTGTTCTGTTCTTTGAATGCTCCATATATATAGATGATTTGTGTTGTCCATTGGAAGTATTTCAAATATGTCTATTGGACTCACGCAGCTTCGTTTGACCGTTCTTTGTAATATCCCAAAAAGCGGTTAAGGGCTAATGACTTCAAAAGTGAATGTAATTATTATTGAATAAATACTTTTAGAGAATGGATGATGGGAATTTGGATGTTTTAATGATTCCAATGGCTTCCTTGTGAAAATTCATATGGGGAGAGTGTTTATTGTGAAATTGGAACCATTGGGAACAATTGTGCAAAAGTTGGAAACTCTGTCCATTGAAACTCTGTACAGGGCAGCCAATTTGTATGGACATTTTAAATAGGTAAATGGTGTTTAAAAATTCTGAAATTTTCCAATCTTAAATTTCACAGGTCAAGCTTCAAAATGGATATATAATTTGTGTCATTTCAATTTGTGACCTAAGGGTTATGATTTTCCAAAGTTTGGGATGGAAACTGGAATCTGTTTTGGAGCAGTATTGACTTTTGTGCAATTCTGTATTTTTGAGGTTATTAAATGCAGTCATCCATATTTTTCCAATAAATAGGACTTATATAGCTTTCCATTGGCTTTGGTATCACCGCATTTTGATTTTTCTAGTATTAGTTATGATTTTTCAAAGTTTGGGCAGAAATCTGCCAGAATTTTGTAAAAATCCGAAATTGATGGAAATTTAGTAAATAATTAGAAAATAATATTATATCATATTAAATCATCATCCACCTCTTCCATCAGCCCAGAACCGTGACATTCAGTTGCAACAAGAGAGAGAAGGAGAAGAGAACTTGTACGGTAAGTCGATTTCTTCGGTAAATCCTTACTTAACGCGTCCGCTCCTAAGCTATTCTTCTATGTTCTTCAAGGTTTGTGGAGCATAAATTTGGGTGTTCTAAGGCTATGGTTTTCAGCCACCTTGAGGAAAAGCTAATGGGAGCTTGAGGTAATTTCCAAACTTTCGTATATTGCTTATTCTGGCTGCTGTGGACAATTTAATCGGTGAAATTTTACCGGATTGCCATTGGTTTTAAAGTTTGGAAATGATATAGCCTAGGGGTTATGCTGCCCAAATTGGGTCTTAATGTTAGTTGTAACATAATGTAATGGTTAATAAAGTGATTATGAGTAGAAAGAAACACGTCTGCGGAGCCAAAACCGAAAAACCCCAATTTTTCCCGAGGAACTGAGAATTTTGGCCAAGGCTAGTTTAGAGGGGTTAGAGTTGGATTTTCAATGATTTGATAGTTCCATTGAGTTCAGGAGCAAAAATTGGTGGGGTTACAGTTGGTCACTTTTTTAGAAAAGGCTGAAAAAGCATAATTACAAAAATGCCCCTGAAACCCTTAAAGTAGGGCTACCAAGGGTAAATTTGTAATTTGATTTTGAATTTGATAATTCCAAGTCAGGAAATGGATTCCTTGGGTAGAAATATGTTAGGATAGCCCATATTAGAATTTCGGGAAAAGTGCAACCGGACCGGGTACGGCGGGCATTTGGAATTATCATTTTGTAAATTTTCACTAAAGACTCATATAACCCCAAGAAACACTATGGAAGTGTCTAAATGGTGCATTTAGAATTGTAGGATTTGATATTTACCCTGTTCGTGATCCACCTGCGCTAGAGCACAATCAGAAAGAACAAGGTAGTGACTCTTTTCCCTTATACTATATGTGATACATGGTATTTTTGTTTGATCATTGTTTGTGAGTCTATCACCCACGGCCCATTGGTGTTGATGGTGGGAGGATCGTACCTTCAGAATGGTGAAATCCGGGGGATGAGACTATGTGAAAGCCATAAGGCTATATGTGAAAGGCGAAAGGCTATTTGTGAAACCTTCACCCGCGGCCCATCGGTGTTGACGGTGGGAGGATCGTGCCTTCGGGGCGGTGGAATACGGGGGATGAGATTATGTGATTATGTGCATATGTGGCAGCTAGCGTGCTGTGCTTTATGCTGTGATGCTGCTTGATGATTTTCTTGCATGCTTTGTGATTACATGTGGTATGAGTGATTTGTTACTACTGGGATTCTTTTAAATCTCATTCTTTCCATTAACAAATCTTCAGACAGGGCAAGTGGCTCTAAGGGAAAGGAGACGACCAAGGGCGGATAGGGCTCCTTAGGGAGATTTATATTTTGGTGTTGGATATCATGTTTTATTGGGAGATCACTGTATATCTTATAAATGTTGTTTTGGAGACAGTGGTGTATTCCCTTAATGGGAATTTATAAACCTTTAGTTTATGTATGAAACTCGGGGGTTGCCAGGATTTTGTTATACACTCTGATATGTAAATGTCATGTAATTGCATAGGGTAATTATATTCGAGTTGTGAAATTTGAGACCAGGGTAAGGCATAAACTTTGAAAATATTTGTGAAACCCCTTCTATAAGAAAGGGATTGTAAATGAGTTTGATTATTATTGGTCTCTATTTCATTTTAAAATATGTATTTTGAATCATAATTACGAAGGGGGTTACATTCTTCGAATTTGGAAACTAGCCATTTGTGGTAGGTAGGCGTTTTGAACGTTACAGACGATATGTTTGACTTCTCTCTCAATGCATGATCTCTATTGTTTCTCTGCAAATATACTTAGAAAACTAATATAATAAAAGGTTAATCATATTGATAACAAATCAATGATCGTTGGATTAAAATCATCCTTTGTGTACTATATTACTCGAGTGATCATGCTTCATTACTCAAGTAGTTCCTCAAGTAACTTCATTAAAAATAAGCTAGAGAGTAAGTCAACGTTGTCTGACCAGATTACACCTTGCTTACTCGAGTAATCCCTATGCTTGTTCTTTCCATGTGTGCTCTGGCACCAGCTCCTATGATTAGGGTGAACATCAACCCTATAACCAAAATCAAGGACATAGAGTTATTCTCTACTCCAAATCCTTACTTTCATAATACTTAAAGTTGGTTATCATTCACAACCTTTAGGTAGCTACTCAAAGCCAAACATATGCTTAAAGGGTTGGGAAAGACTATACCAAAAATCACCTTTTAGAAGTGCAAAATACTAATTTTTGGGGGTTGGTCACGGCCCATAAATCCACTGACCGCTGTCAAAAATAGGTCAGAAACATTTGGGCTGCGGTCTACAACCTCTGGCCGCAGCTAAGAAAATCCTATTTCTTGGCTAAAATTCCAAAAATAATAACTAATTCCAAAAGAATCAAAATGAGGTGATTCTAAAGCCAAATTAAAGCTATTTAAGTCCTCTTCATAGAAAAAATATGAATCAAAGCTGTACATAACCTCAAAAATACAAAATTGCACAAAATCCAACACTGCTCCAAAACAGATTCCAGTTATAACATCAAACTTTGGACAATCATAACTCCAAGCTCACAAAACAAAATGACACAAATTATGTATCCATTTTGAAGCTTGTGATGTGAAATTTAAGACTAGAAAGTTTCAGAAGTTTTAGACATCATTTGCTCGGTCAAAACTTCCACACAAAAAAACTTCCCAGTACAAAGTTCACACTAGACAGATTTAGTTTTTGCACATTTGCTTCTAATGGTCCCATTTTCACATCAAATAGCATTCCCACATAAATTTTCACAAGTAATCCATTTGAAACACCAAATCAACCAAATTCACATCACATTGACATATTTTCCCAATAATCACAACATGTCAACACAATTCACAATTCAAACCTCAACATTGCCATTCATTTCCACTTCACATTCCAAATCAACTCCAATGACCATAACACACAACAAAACACCAATTGCACTACAATACACAAGGAAATTCCTCTATTTAACAATTATACCAAAATTATGGCAAAATTCACAATTCACAAAACTCAACCAATGACTACAAAACTTAACTCAAAATGCATCAAATACTCACCTCAACGTTGCTAATTTTCAGTTTTTTTGTAGTGTACTTGACCCCTTATAAACAAGGGCATACTTGAGGGGGGAAAATCTTTTTTGACATATTTATTACTTCTAACTAATCTTAACTAATTAATTCTTAAATTGTGTGATTTGGTTTTCAGGCCTTTATAAAAATGAACGGAGAGAATACATAACATTCCTAATCTTTGGACTAACTTTTGAAATTTTATAATCCCCTAAATTCTTACATTTACTCAGATAACTTTCATACAATTAACTTTGTACATTACTTATCTCCACAGAAAGTTTAGAAAGTTATATCCATATCAATCAAAGTTTAATTTGAGGGTTATCCTTTTTTTTTGGACTAATAGGGTTATACTTATACGCACACAAAAGTCAAGCTTAAGGTTGATAAGTGGGGTTACTCACGTAGACCATGAAACTCATTTAGGTTTATTATTAAGTTTTGAAGGTTTAAGTGATTATCTTTACATGGTCCAAATATGAGGGTTTTGCGTAATTTAGCCATCAATCTGCTTTTAACCAGTAGACAATATAATAAGAGAAGATGTATAAGAAAATCATTCCTTCCATTATCTTAGTTTCCGAAAGATTGAACGTTTTGGGAATAGTGGTACTAGCAGTAGTACTTGTCGACTATATGGATTAGGAAAGTCGAAGTCAATCTTGAATTAATGAGAATGATATATGGCAATAACTAATTTTGTTTTCGTGTGTTATTAATGGACAAGAAAACATTATAATATTGTATTATATCCAATAAATAATATGATTCACTTGTGCAAGTCGAATCACAGCTCTCAGATGAATATTGTGTGACATTGATGGCACCAAATTATTTCATCTGAGCACTGGCGTTAGATAAGAAAAAGAAATACTCCCTATGAAGCTTATTAATTATCAGACCTTTATATGATCCTTCATTAATATAAAGTCATCTATAAGTTCTTTAAAGGGAAAATCACATATAAAGACCATTAAATTACCCAAATTCTAATTTGGGTTACTAAATTTAACAAATTATATATTAAGTTATGTGTCATAATTAGGGATTTAAAATTTATTGTCTCTATATCCCTTAGTGATTAAACTAGCAAAATTGAAAGCATAACCTATTATTTGTTTTATCAATTTATTCCTTAGGAAATACCGTACAACAGAGCATCATTTGTTCTCTTACTTCAATTCTTTCCAAACATTAATTATGTAGGCGATGACGAATGAAATATATACCATCAATATTTTTTTATATAATATTTGGTTTTATATAATAATGTATTAGAATCAATTGAAATCTATTGTGATGGTAAATGTATATGTATCCACGTGGAGATCATAACCTTATTTTGATATTTATATTTTTATTTAAACTTTTATGACCCGAGTTTAAATTTTGAATATGTATATATATATACACTAAAAATATAATCCATGATTATTTTTTTAACAAAGGTAAAATCCCATATAAAGATATCTGTGAAACATTGTATACTACACAAGAATTCACCTCTTTTAATTATATACATTTCTAACCGAATATTGTATAAAAAGAGAATGTTTAGCATAATTAATGTTTGAAAATAAGTCAAAGCACAGAGTCCCATATAATAAATAATGTTAATATCAATTATATAAAATAAGGGAATTAAATAAATTGATGTTAAAAGAATTGGCTCAAACAAATTGATATAAGAAATAACCATCCAATTAGATTTTTTTTTTTAAAAAAAATTATTCAAATAGTTTTTTTTTTTTCAAAACTTGCTTTCAAAAACAATTATCCAAACGAGTTTTTTTGTTTTCTTGTTTTTGAAACTTGTTTTCCAAAACAATTATCCAAACGAGGTTTTTTGTTTTTTTGTTTTCAAAACTTTTTTTCAAAAACAATTTTATAAAACTGTTTTAGAGAACAAAAAACAGAAAATAGAATCAAACAGGCCCATAATTGATAGAGTAAATAATAGGATTATGTTTTCAATTTTGCTTATTTAGTAAATAAGGGATATTAAGGTAATTTAAGCCAAATTTTAAATTCCCTTATAACCTATAACCTGATATATAATTTATAATGTTCATTGACCCAAATTAGAATTTGGGTGATTAAACCATCTTTATGCGGGATTTCCCTAGTTTAAAGTAGTATTAATTATATATCTCTTTCACTAAATTAATACCCTTACTATTATTCCGAATAAGGGCATGGTTTTTTGAGCAAAAAGAAAAAAGAAAGAATAAGTGCATGGTTTGAATTCCCCACCAAGTGCTAATCAACATTTAAATATGCGTGTTAGTATAGTCATAATATTTTTAGAATATTATAACTTTAATTTGTGCATTTAATAACTTCATTAATGATAATTCTGAAAATATTATGAAAGTACTTTTACAAATTTGAAAACATTAACTAATTTGAAATAATTTTTTCCATTATCAAATAAAATTGTTAAGATACTTTATCAAATAAAATTGTTGAATGAAAAGCGAGATTCGCTCATAAGACGGGGAAGGATCGAGATAAACTCCATCTCTTTCTCTCTCTTCCTGATTTCATATTATATTTATTTAATCTTAATTCATCTAATTGTCGTTTATGCTTTCTTTATCTCAAACTTTAAGGGTGTGTTTGGTTTGAGGGGAGGGTAGGGGAGGGAGGGGAGGAGAGGGTAGAGAAATTACCATTTTGGACAAAAGAAACTTAAAATTTACCCTCTCATTTTTTTAAATTTTGGTTTCCCGCCCAAAATTTACTTTCTCATTCTTTTTAAATTTTGAGTTCCCGCCCAAAATTTAAATTCTTTCAACCTAAAAAGGTAATTTACCCACCCTCTCATTCCCTCCTTCCCCTCCCCTCCCCTCAAACCAAACACACCCTAAGGGTCTCTTTGGTTGGAGGGTAGAGGGTGGGGGAATGAAAAATGAAACCCTCCCTGTATTTAGTATGCAAAATTGGAGGGGAGTGGTTTCTAAAAAGGGGATCAAATTCCCTCTCATCCCCTCAAATTGGTTTCCTCTAAATTGAAGGGTTTTGGATAGAACCAAAAATTTAAGATTATTTTACTCCCATAATCTTTTCATAATCCCAATTATAACCTTAGTCAACAAATAAAAACATTACTTCATTCTCCAATCTCCAGTGTTTCCCGTTACATCCTCGCGTCTCAGCTCCTTGTCAAAGCCTAAGCAATTCCGCAGCTACCCTTTTCACTTTATCTGCTCTAGACTCGAACAAGGAGCTCATAGGGAAATCCGGCGCCTTAAAGCCATTAATTGACCTCTTAGAAGAAGGCCACCCCTTAGCTATGAAAGATGTTGCTTCGGCAATTTTCACCTTGTGTGTGGTTCATGAGAACAAGGCAAGAGCGGTGAGGGAAGGGGCGGTAAGCGTCATACTGAAGAAGATCTCAAGCTGGGTCTTCGTCGACGAATTGCTTACGATTCTCGGGCTGCTCTCGAGTCATCAAAAGGCTGTTTAGGACATGGTAGATCTTGGAGCTGTTCCCAACTTGCTGAGCATCATGAGGGAGAGCAATTGCGAACGAAACAAGGAGAACTGCATAGCGGTTCTTCAAACTATACGTCAGTATGACAGAGCAAAGCTAAAGGAAATAAAAGAAGAGGAGATTTCCTTCAGAACTATCACTGATCTTGCATTGAATGGAACTTCAAGGGCTAAGAGGAAGGCTAGTGGAATTCTTGAGAGACTCAATAGGGTTGTTAATATTACACACACTGCATAATAGTGTCATTTGATTACCGTGTATATTCTGCTTCTGTTTTTTCCCAGGTTGAGTTGCTGAAAGTCAAAAAAGAAGAAGAAGAAGAAGAAGAAGAAGAAGTAAATTTGTTGTCTCTCAAAATTTTGTAAATTCTTTTGAGTCAAGTCATTCCCATGTTTAAACAAGTCATTCCCATGTTTAAGGGCCTGTTTGGTCATCAAATGGTAGAGGAATTTTTCATTTAATTTAATATGATAATTGCTGGAATATTCATATAACGAGAAATTAAGTTGGGAGAATTGTAAACTATTTTTATTTTATATCTTCATCTTTTTTTTTACAAATTATATAATTTATATTGAGGTGTAAACTAATTTAAATAATTTATACAAGGAAAAATATATAAACTAATGTTTAAGAGTAAAATGGTAAATTAGATATTATATCTTATCCCCTTCCAAATCAAACAAAGGATCATTAAAAAATCTTTCCCTTCCTTTCCCTCCCACCAAACCAAATAAGATAATCCTCCATCCTCTCCTTTCATCCCCTCCCATCCAACCTCTCCCATCCTATCCCCTTCCTTTAAATCCTATCTCCTTCCTTTAAACCAAATAGCCCTAAAAGTACGCACTCTCCCATTCTTTATCTCGAATCTCCTACACACTTCTATTTTGATGAATATTTAATCCCTAAATATAATTATCAAAATTAAAAATTGTGGGAGCCAATTATGAGCGATTCTCTGAACATAACTCTGGCCAAAAAACAAAAAATGAAAAAAAGAAAAATAATTCTCTCAACATAACATTCAAAAGAAACATAATGTCGTGAAAATAAAAGAGATAGGAGATAGGAGATAGGAGATAGGAGATAGGAGATTAAGGAGAGCAAGATGATAGAGAGAAAATGGGAAGAGAGAAAGAAGGGGAGCAATTCTCATTTAATTTTTTGTGATTATAATATTTTGTATAAGACCTTTATTTATAGGCCTCTAAGAACTACTACCAAGAAGAGTTATAATTAATATACAATAAATGTTACAATTAATGTTTTATGACCCTTCTATTATTAAATACCTTTTTAGTGTTTCAATAATATATTTATAAATATTGATTAAGATATAAGTTATTAAACATCCACATAATTAATATCCATGCGTGTATAAGGGTGTGTTTGGTTTAAGAGGAGGGGAGGGGTGGGAGGGAATGGGAGGGTGAGTAAATTACCTTTTTGGATTGAATGAATTGAAATTTTGGGCGGGAATTCAAAATTTAAAAAAATAAGAGGGTAAATTTTGGGTATCTTTTATCCAAAATTGTAATTTCCCTCCCCTACCCTCCCCTCAAACCAAACACACGATGAATGTATTAGAAGTAACAAATATTGTTATTTTTGTTAAAGTCAAACGTTCAGCTCTGTGCACGTGGCAATTATGCAAGTAAACTTTCTGTTACTAACTCCAGCTATCTTGTACCTACTGTTATTGAATCCACTAATTAACTATTTTTTGTTATTTTAATTATAAGATAAAATTAATTTTTTTAAAAAATTTAAAAAATTAATTAAATTATTTTAGAATATTTATATATATATTTTAAATTAATTAATTTAATTAATAAATTAATATATAATTTAAAAATATATAATATGATTAAGTAATTTATTTAATTTTCTTAATATCTCTAAAAAAAAATCAATTTTATGTTATATATGATCTAGGTGATATAATTTATACTTTTTTTTTTTTATCAAAAAGCATAAATTGTACTTAGCTATTCGATAATCAACAAGATTGAGACTTGATTACAAAATACATTCGGCTTGCCTTTATGGAATCAGAGCTACTGGCTCATCGTCATGATCCGACCCATAGCGCCAATCAAACTCAGGCATCTCATAGTAAGGTGATCTTTGATTGTTCGAATCGATCACCTTCCGATGATGTTGTAGGTCTCTGATTTTCTGGCGCAATCAGCCAATTGTGGCTTGACTAACAAAAAGATCACTGTTAAGCTCGATGATTCTAACTTTCTATTGTAGAAACAGCAGGTTCACTTCATGGTTAAGCAGCACCGAGTTCACAAATATTTGGATGGCTCGTTCATTCCACCACAGGACATGATTCGGGATGAATCCTCGCTATTGATTCCTAATTCTGCTTTCAACGAGTTCGAAGCAACTGATTTGGCTTTTTCTTCCTGGTTACTTGCCTCTGTCTCTACAAGCATATTACCAGAGCTTGTTGGTCTTGAGACATCTACTCAGATTTGAATGAAGCTTAATAGTCTATTCTCCAACAAATCTGGTGCCAATATTCTTTCCTACCGCAATCAACTCTCAAATCAGAGGAAGGGAGAACTGTCTATGCGAGATTATCTTGCAAATCTCAAGTCCATTTGTGACCACTTAGCTATGCTTGGAGAACAAGTTGATGAATCGGTGTATATCTCTCATATCCTGCTGGGCCGCTGTTTGACCTCGAGAATGTCTCTATAATGCTGCTGGAGTCAGAAATGCATCAAAATGCGTTTCTCGCAAACGGATCTGTTCAAGTTAATCAAGTATCAGCTGATTATGAGCATGGCGATGACGATTCTTATTATGCCGATGTGCATTATGCACATGGTTCTCTAAATCGTGGTCAACAACCACATTTTCATCGTGGAAGTGATTCTCATTGCTAAGGCAGAGCTCGAGGACAATTCACTAATTCTCAACCTTAGAGTCAGATTTGCAATCGTATTGGACACATCTCAGACAAGTGCTATTACAGATATGATGGTTTCTCATCCGAACTTGTTGATGCTCAAGCTTATTATACACATTATGGCTTGCCTGATTACTATCCGATTTATGACTATGCTCCTATCCCTTTTCCTGAGCATACTCCTACTGCTGCACTGGAGAAAGCGGTGGTTCATTCATCTATTGGCGTAGCGTCTGGTGTTGCTACTGTGAAAGCAATAAGTCAACCTTCTGTCAATACTATTGTTGTTCAAGAGGCCTTGGTTAATCCTTCTACTCAGGCATTTAGTGCCTCGGTTAATTCTACTACTTAAGCATTTATTGCCTCCCTTGTGTCTGTGATGGATCATGCTTGGTATCCAGATTCTGGTGTTACAGGGTACATTACATATGATTCGAGTTGCCTAACACCAACTTCGGTTCAATCTGGTTTTGGCACTGTTCAAGTCGGTACAGGTGAGCTATCTCCTATTACTCATATTGGTCATGCTACACTTGTGTCTTCTGATGCTAAACTTACTATGAACAGAGTTCTATGTGTCCCAAGCATGAAGAAAAATTTATTATGAATTTCCAAATTCACGAGGGATAACAATGTTTCTATTGACTTTTCCTTAATAAATGTGTTGTGCAGGATCTAACAATGGGCCACCCTCTGATGCGTAGAACTGAGTTTGATGGCACGTATCCACTTTTAGCTGGTACTGTTACTAGCAAATCTGACTTTGTTGCATGTCATTCTGCTGATCGTACTACTGTTACTTATTCAATAACTTCTACTTCGCTTGATTTATGGCATCAACATTTAGGACATTCTTCTTTAGAAGTTGTTAAACATGTCTTACAAGACAAGTCCATCTTTTTTTCTAAGCCTACCTTGATGGCTTGTGTAGTGCATGCCAATATGGCAAGTTTCATAAGATGCCTTTTACTGATTCAAATATTGTGTACCAGCATCCTTTAGAACTAATAATAATGGCTCTATGGGGTCCAGCCCCTCTTCTCTCAAATGGTTCTGCGTATTATGTTGCATTTGTAGATGCATTCAGTAGATTCAGATGGATATATTTTCTTCACAAAAAAATTTGAAGCATTCGCTAAGTTTAAAGAGTTCAAAATCATGGTTGACAATAAGCTTAATTGTAAGATAAAGTATGTGCAGTCAGATAATGGAGGTGAATTTCTTTCATTTAATCCTTTTTTAGTAGAATGTGGTATTGATCATCGCTTTTCTTGCCCATATACTTCTGAGCGAAACAGTTTGGTGGATAGAAGACATTGATTGGGTTAAGATACAAATTTGCCCCAGAAGTTTTCAATGAGGAGCAATGTTGTCCTGGAAGTTTTTATAGGTTCAATGTCACCCAGGAAGTTTCAAAACGTAGCAATGTTGTCCTATATCGTTAAAACATTATCATTGACAGTTAAAAATTTAACGTTGACTATTAACTTTTTACTGGAAAAGGGCAACATTGTTTCATTTTAACACTTCTGGGGCAATATTGAACTTAAAAATACTTCCAAGCTAACATTGCTCCTCAGTAAAAACTTCTGGGACAAATTTGCTCCTTAAACCGACATAGAAATTGTTGAGTCTGGACTTACAATGCTTGCTTATGCTTCACTATCTTTGTATTACTCGTATGATGCTTTCTTTATTGCAGTTTTTCTCTTAAATAGGCTGCCTACTAAGGCATTAGATAATGGTACACCCTATGAAAAACTGTATGACATTAAACCTGATTATAGTATCTTAAGAGTATTTGGCTGAGTGTTTTCCTTTTATTAGACCGTTTAGTAATCAGAAGTTAGAGTTCAGATCTGTAGCACATATTTTTCTTGGATATAGCTCTCAACACCGTGGCTACAAATGTTTTGATGCTAAATCTGGCCGAGTGTATATTTCTCGTCATGTCAAGTTTCATGTGGGCTGTTTTCCTGGCATTTCTCAATTTTTTGTTAAGTCTGCAGCGGTGCCTCCCTCTCCAAATGAGATTCTATCTTCTCTTGAAGCTACTGGTCCTATCTGTTTACCCTCCACTGCCCAATTGACATTATCATCTGCTACACAACCTACAACCTCCAACACCCCTGCAGCTAATGGTTCATCTTCATCTCTCTCCTCTTCCTTGTTGGCTACTTCGGCCCCTATTGCTAATAATCATCCAATGATTACTCGAAGCAAGGCTGGTGTATTCAAGCCTCGAGTTTTTGTTGCTATTGATCACATTGCATGCCCGTATACTACTGAAGAGGCTCTTGGTGATCCTGATTGGCGGCAAGCTGTTATGGATGAGTATGATGCGCTTATAAAGTTTGGTACTTGGGATATTGTCCCTTTATCTGATGATCGAAATACTATTGGGTGTAGATGGCTGTAAAAAGTCAAAACGCATGTTGATGGCATCTTAGCTATATGAAAATCAAGGCTTGTGGCTAAGTGGTATTCTCAAACAGCTGGAATAGAATTTTATGATATTTTCAGTCTAGTTGTTAAGGCATCTACGGTTAGAATTGTTCTTGCAGTTGCTATATCACCTTCAAATGGAAATTGTGTCAATTAGATTTTAATAATGCATTTCTCAATGGAGACTTAGCAGATGAAGTCTACATGGATCCCTACAGGTTTTCCACAAGGCCATGATGCTGTAAATGGCAGCCCATTTCGACCAAAACAACAATGGCAGCCCATTGGTGTGTCTGTTAAAAAAAGCAATCTATCAGTTCAAGCAGGCGCCTCGAGCATGGTTTCAAAAACTCAATGATGTGCTGTGTGAAATTGGGTTTGTGGAATCTAAGGCTGATCGCTATTCATTTATTAGACGAACTGATCAACATATCATCTATCTTATTCTCTATGTAGATGATATTATTATTATAGGTTCAAATTCAGGTGAGATCTCTCGAATTATTGATAGCATTGACAAATTCGTAATTTGTTATATATTTTCATATTTTATTTAGGGTTTTTTGTCATAATTATTGAGTTTAAAATGCCTTCTTTATAATTAATTGGTATTAAGAGTAAATATGTTGAATTAGAACTAAAAGAGGCAAAATTGTCATAAAAATTGTAATTATTCTTGATCATTAATTTTTGAGAATATTTGATATTGACTTAATTGTTTTTAATTGTAGGTGCTTGAAGAAATTAGATCAGATATGAAAATGGAAGTTTGGTCTCAAATTGTAAAAATTACAGTTGGTACCATGAACTTTTAGAAATTGCAGTTTGGTCCCTGTCAAAACTGCAGCGTTTTAACAGCAACCATTTAGGCCAGTTTCACCAACTTGGGTGAATTTCAACGTATTAAAACCCGGACCGGGTATTGAACCGGTCGGGGTACTGGGTTAAGGGTCAGTGGGTCAAACCGGGCCCAAACCGGAGCTAAACCGGGACCAAACCGGTGAGTAATTAAAGATTTTAGGCTTATAGTATGAAACGAGCAGGAGCTACCCGTGCGTTGCACGGAGAGCTTTTGCATATTGATAAATTCTCTCTCCATTTTGTGCTTAATCAGTTAGACTAATATATTTTGTGTTTAAATAATTACAGTTACATCATCTTGAATAATATTGCTTATTACAATAGTGCATTTAAACCATTAAGCTACACATAAAATGACAACGGATACAAAACAGAACATTGCATTCTTCAAATTTTAGCTTAGGTTACATGAAAATGAAAAAAATTAATATAAACAATAGCTAGCTAGACTTAATATGAACAAATAAACACAAATAAGTCATATAAAAAGTTCAATCAAAAGAGGAACAACACTCTAACAAATTACATTTACATTCCAAAAAATCTGTTTGTAAACCATATTAGCACGCCAAGCACCAGCTTCTCCTCTTTTACCACCTTGTTCACATTCACCCGCTTGCTCACCTTCACATGCAATGCCTCCTTGTGATTTTGGGTCCCATTTGATTTGTATGAA
Organism: Inga oerstediana; assembly: GCA_963210345.1. Lineage (NCBI taxonomy): Eukaryota > Viridiplantae > Streptophyta > Magnoliopsida > Fabales > Fabaceae > Inga > Inga oerstediana. The sequence continues at coordinate 37,087,591 of OY723405.1, forward strand.
TTAACAATGCAGATAATAAAGAGACAATGAATTGCATGATTTTGTACTTTGCCTTTTTTTTTCCCATCCTATTTTAATAAAAAGACTGTCTATTGACTCCGCCCCATCAGGTAGTAACACTATAGATTGTATCTATTGGAAGGTTAAGACTGTGGAAGACAATCATGGAGGGCGAGAATGATTCATTCATACACACGACATTGATAATTACACGACATTGACAATCATGGAGGGTTTGATAAAATCCTTGAAAAGAGAAGATAAACAAAAATTGGATAGTTACTACGGACCGGATATGGATCAAAGTCAGAATGAGGTGCATGACCCTTGATCATTTTAGAGATAACCTTGGCCTCTTCTTTAGTAAGTTCCACTACCTCGTCATTGACCTCATCATAGAACTTACGCCTTCAATTTTCAAGAAGATAAAATTTAACATACTTTTTCATAGAGAAGATAATATCAATAAAACTAACAACATTATTTCCACAAATATATTTATATTTATATTACAAGATAAAAATAATAAGTATACATTACCAAAGAAACAATCCAGGATGATAAGAATATCTTAATAGATCATTGCCAAGAGAAAATCATCTAAATACAAATGATGCAAATAGCATATAATTAGAAATATCAAACTAACCAACTGCTTGGGTCATCTGCACTTGCGAGAAAGGAATCTAATTTATCTTGCTTTTCCCTCTTCAATATCCTCTTTCCCTTGACATCATATCCAATATGAGGTTCGTCTTCATACCACTTCAAAGGGACATCTCTAATGGTATTTCGGGGAGCCACCTATAAAAGGAAAAATAGAGTATATACAAACTCAAGCTTGGTTGGAGGAGGATAACTTGGACAAAATTAAGTCAGCTATACGATAATAGGATGATAACCTCATCTTCAGAAGAATCACTCTCAACTCCCTGATGAATTTCAGAGTCCCCACTTCCATCTTCTTGATCATTAGCACCACCCAACGTATGACTGCCGCCTGTGTTGGTAAAGTCCTGCCATGGTAACTCTTACATATTAGTTTTATTCTAACAACTATGAAAAGATTATTTTAAGCATAAACATTTATGTTTAAACAAAAGAAGAGAATAGCTCTCCTCAAAAGAATACCACATATATTATTGCCACTTAACACACCAACACAATTTTAAGTACATACAAATCCGCTTTGTTTTTTTTTTTTTTTGTCATCATAAATAATCCTTAGCAAGTTACAAAGAGCAACAAAGTAATGGAGAACAAAACAAAGCTAGGAAGAGAAACTATACCTACTACAGCAACCACACAGTAAAAAGGTGATATGTATAGTAAAAAAATGGTAAAAGAATATATTTTTAATATAACTTACAGTACAAAAAGATTGAGCAACAGGTAAAAATAATTCTTAATCATATCAAGCTCAACAACTCCCGGTGCAGCAGAAAAGCCAACCAAAGCTGAAGAAATTATATTCCCAAAGCTGCTCCAACAACCACTTTTAAAAAGGACCATATCTAAATACATACTCCAACCTGTTTATCTATGCAATTCCTATATAAAGTAGCTGGGAGATTAAAGCAAAATCATCGTGCTTTATTCTTTACCATATATATTACCATAAGTAAGAGGAATTACATAATTACATAATTACAGAATTTGAATTCCTATTAATTTCTCTATGCAGCTAAACATTGAGCTAGCAGATCCTTATTTTATTTTCCTTCTCAACCATTACGCTGATGTAAATTGTTGCCTCTACAAGTCAATAAACATGCATGTATTCAATGGGAAAATAAGGCCATGGTCATTAAAATTATCAAAGAACAACCTATTTCACTTAAATGAACTCCTTTATCCTTTCCCCTCAATATAAAAGGGGAGGACCAAATCGCTAGGCTTCTGGCATGCATAAAGAGTACCTTGTTGCTGTAAAACTTAGCCATTTGCCAACTTTCCTCTATGTGTGCAATGGGCATGCTCATACCTTGAAATAACAAACAACAACAACAACAATAATGATAATAAAGAGGAAGATAATGACTCAATGCAGAAAAGAATGAGGCATCACGAACCACAACCCTTCTCGGTAAATGCAATCCATGCTAGGGCTAAGAGACTGTCAACAGAAGCCTTCAAATGGTTAAAAAATTCAGATCTCTTTCCTTCTGTCATTGCATTAGCCTTTGAGATAACTTCGTTCAATGGTTTCAAAAATTCAGCATCCAGCAAGGTCTGGTTTCTGCATAATCAAGATATGTAAAACATTATACTACAAAGAATATATGTACTCAAAGCAAGAAATATTAATTAATTTTTCTGTTGATCATAAAACATCTTGGAAATACTTTATATAGAATCCTAGCTGCCTGGAAACATTATTCATTTAATCAGAGGCTGCCTCTAATTTACCAAAGGTCATTCTACATTTCTCTGACTGTTTTCAATAACTAACTTCATCATCTATTAAGTCTCATTATTCTTTTACGCATTGACTATCAATTGGACTTACCAATGTTATGATATGAAAAAATCACACAAATCAGGTAACCATTGACTATCAATTGTCCCACGAGAATGACGTATCCATCTCCAATATGCAGAAATGTTACAGAATTCATTGCTCTATAGCAAAATTCATAAAAACACAGATCTTTGGATCCACATAAACATTCGAAGCTGGCTAAGCAGGTCATTAAAACCAGTTTGCTTGCTACCAAACTGTTCATTTCCTACAGAAAACAATAATCACATGCCTACTACCAACAAAGTACTCAGCATGGACTATAATGTTGTCATTAGTTATGCAATAAGCTTGCGTATTGATCAAATGACATGTTAAATCCGTTAATTATACACAAAAATCAACAAACTCTGATTAACATTTCCTCTCTCGACCCGGAAGAAGCAGAAAATGTAGCAATAATTCACCCGAAAGAACAAATCCATTGAGGGAAAAAAAAAACAGAGAGAGAGAGAGAGAGATAGAACAGAAATGTCATGGAAGCGCGAAGGAACCTGAGTGGTCTTGATATTGTAAAAAAGTTGTTTCTGAACAACAAAAGCCTCCCTCAAAAACATTGTGATGTCCAAGACTTGTCCACCGATCTTCTCGGCGGTTGTGATTAAACCACCAACATATTGCGTCATTAGATCATCGAAGGCAACAATTGACGGATCCGCTGTCGCATCATCGCCAGAAAGAACCACGTCTTGGGCACCGGAGGATGATAATAGAGACTCTAAGCGCTTCACAGCAGATTCCAACCTCCCAATGAGCTTCGGCTCCATGATTCAGAGCCGGTAAATCTCTCTCTCTCCCTCTGGTGAAATAAGAATGGAATTGAATCTGGTGAGACGCCTGGCCGTTAAGGCAAGACATATTTCTTTAAGAATAATGTAGAGTTTTCCGCTAAATTTTTGGTTCAGTCCTTTTGAAGTTATAACTTTAGACATGGTAATTATAAATGAATTAAGAAGTCATCAAAATGATGGAATGAGTTACCAAATAGGGCTAAAGGAGGTTACCAAATCAGTATTGTTGCATTCGGGTGCAAGAATTTTGATGGCAATAGTCTCATTGAACGGTTTACAAAGAGCACGGTAAACTGTGGCACTCACGCCTTGCCCAATTTCCTCGTAGAGCTCATAATGCTCAGGACCAATCGGATACTTCTTCTTCTCCACCTCCACAACTGGATGCTTCTTCTTTATCTCGGCTTCGAAATTCAAAAGAAACGCAGAAAAATTAATCGAAACAAAAAGTAACCATACTTGAGCTAAAACATGTAAACAAAAACTCTTGAAAACGACGAGTACCCAATCGCAGAAGCAAAAATTTCAATCTCCGCCGAGAAAAAGGCACAAAGGATTCAAGGCTACATCAATGGCGACACTGTATCTAAGGCTCCACGATCAGAACCTACGGCGAGATCTTCGGCGATTTTCGGTGGTTTTAGTGTTGAATATCCAGGAATCTAAAGATCCATTTGGGATGTACTCATAAACCAAGTATCTTGGATCCTTGTTGGAGTTGCAATACCCGATCAGTCGCACAAGGTTGACGTGCTGGACGCTGGCTATGACGGTGACTCCCGATTTGAACTCCTTGTCGTTGATTTTCTTGACGGCGACCGACGTGCCGTCTTTTAAAATACCTTCGAAGACTGATGCAGAGGCTCCTTCGCCAAGTAGCTACTGGAACCTGTCGGTGGCATCTTCGTGCTACTGGGATCAGAACTCCGGCGACTCGTGGCAAGAAGAAATTTGACGCGGAGAGTTTTTTTTTGAAACCCCTAGGGCTCGATAGATGAGACACGATGAGAGAATCTGAGGAAAAAGAGCTAGAAGAGAATATCGAAGCATACAGATCTAGAGGGAAGGTAAAGATTTGAAACTCTGATAGCGGACACCAAGCCCAAGACAGAGCCGACGAGCGCGCATCGGCTAAACGGCTTGTGAACAGTGGTATCTCCTCTCTATAAAAAAGAAGAGTATTTGATGATATATTGATTCTAAAAGAAAAAGTTAAAAAAAAAAATTTTTTTGAAAATTGGGACCCGGACCGGAACGGTCTACTGACCGGTGCGGCGGGTTCCGGGTCGGACCGGCCGGTCCGGTCCGGGTCTGAGAACCCTGGTGAATTTAGATTGAGAGGAGCCTTTGGCAAAAAAAAAAAAAAAAAGAAAAAGATTGAGAGGAGCCACAAGAAACAAAGCTCATATTCGATAAATTGAATCACCACATTCAGCTTCACCTTCCTACTCCACTTCCGTGCCTGGCGACTCTTGCTTTCATCACCATTATCACCGGCGACGTCACTTCTTTCACCTTAAGCCTTCATCGTGAATAGCAGCCTCCAACTTTCAGGTCAGATAGAACCAGAACAGGGGAGGGTGCTTCAAACACAAGACCTTCGCTTCGATCCTCAATGCCATCACCAACTTCATCATTCTCCTCCACCAAAAGCATCACTCCTCTATTTTATTGTTTGTTTTCCCTCGATTCTTCCATTATTCTGCCATGGTTGAAGCTTTGAAGGTGTTTGGTGGGGTTGTTCATATGGGAGTTCGTGGCCAAATCCTTCAATCCTAGAGCAATGGCGTGAGTCCTGATGCTTGGAGCTTCATAGGTAAGTGTTTAGCACTTAATTTCTCATTCTTTCCTTTATATTTATTAAATTCTAGGTTTAGAGTTTAATTTATGTACTGGATTGAAATTGTGTTTCGGGGTCCATGCACATGATGAGATTAGTGTGTATTTTGGTTTTCATTTTGTGCATTTGACATTTTAAACTTAATTAGCGGCAATTTTTTGTGCATTGACTTGGTTAAGCTTATGTTTGGAGTTGCTATGAATATATTATATTTGTTTGTAATTCAAGGTTCTTTGGTTATTTGTGTTTTGCATATTATTAATTCCGTTGGTTATAATTTTGAATTGGGTTTCGGTTAGAGGGACTGAATCTTGCCTCTGGTATGGGAGAGTTAATTCACCTAATTCAAGCTGTTTAAAGCGTCTTTTAGGCACATTTGTCAAATTAGTACACTTTAAAAATATTTTTAAGAAATGATAGATGAAATCCATTGATCTAAGATGTTTTCATCATATTTTCAAAATCAATTTCCATTTCAATCCATTTTCATTCCAAAAATCCAAAAATATTTGTTTTAAGAGCATTTTAGTTAAACTGAAAATTAGTTAATAGTTAAAACCTCAAATCCATTTTAAATTGTTTCATTCAATTATTGCATTTAGTTTCTAGGTAATTAATAAAAGGCTCATCAAGAGATGATCCAGGATTGCACTCTATATTGCAATCCTTAGTGAATTTTTTGAAAAGTTGCTAAGACATAAGCTGGCACGCTCCTTCAAGCTTGAGCAACTTATTTTCGCTCAAGGTCTTCGTTGATTTGTCTTATTTCTTGGGCATTGAATTTTGTTGGACTTCAGCTGGTTTACTTATGTCTCAGTGCAAGTATATACTTCAGTTATTGGCTGACACTCGAATGCTTGCCTCACGACCCTATGATACTCCTATGGCAACTAATATGAAGCTTGTCACGTCTGAGGCAGCACCTTTCTTAAACTCCAAACTATATCGAAGTGTACTTGGAAAATTACAATACCTGTGTTGTACTAGACCTGAGATTGCTTTTACCATAAATAGACGTAGTCAGTTCCTTCACAACCCTTATGAATCTCACTGGGTATATGTGAAACAAGTGCTACGATATTTGGCAGGCACTGTGGATTATGGCCTCCTCATCAGGCCCTTCACTTCACCATATGTACAAGCCTTTGCTGATGCTGATTGGGCATCAAATAAAGAGGACATAAGGTCTGTAAGTGGTTACTACACTTACCTTGGTGCTGCACCAGTGGCATAGGCTTCTAAGCGTTAGCAGGTGGTTTCTCGTTCTTCTCCTGAAGCTGAGTATCACAGCTTAGCCGATGCATTTACTATGTGGGTAGTTCCATTGCTGTGTGAAATGCATATTAATGTCTCAGGTGTGCCTACTGTATGGGGTGATAACCCTAAAGCTTTTGCTTTCGCTGTGAACCCTGTCTTACAAAACTAAACACGTGGTACTTGATATTCATTTTCTAATTAAGGGAGAACGTTTCTGCTAAAGCTATACAGATTGGCTATGTACCAGCTCAAGAACAAGTTGGTAATGTGCTCACAAAGTCTTTAGGCAAATCATTGTTTACAAGATTCTGAAATAGACCAAGTGTTGCCTCTCAAGATTCACTGGTCTCTGCTACTGTGTTGAATTCCCAGAAGTAGTATAGGGAATATCTGTTTTTTTTTTGGCCCAAGTTGTATACGGAATATCAGAAGTAAAAAAATATTGTTATATTTGTTAGTCAAACGGTCAGCTATGTACACATGTCAATTATGCAAGTGAACTTTCTGTTACTAACTCCAGCTATCTTGTGCTTACTGTTATTGAGTCCAGCTATCCTAATCAGCTATAAATTGTACTTAGCTATTCAATAATCAACAAGATTGAGACCTGATTACAAAATACACCCGGCTTGCTTTTAGAATATGCCTTATTAAAAACTTTAATTAGGAAAAATTTATTGGGACAAAAATCTAACCAAAGAAAAGGAGTACATCATTAATTGATACATTGTTAATGCTACCATATCAAAAACCTTTCTAAGAAAACCCAGTAGGACAAAACCTAGATAAAGGAAAAAGAGTATAGCATGTATCAACTCCCTTACTTGATAATATCAATTTTACTTCCCCTGATGACAATATCACTTCCAATGTCTTTTCGAGCATATCTTCATTTTAGCCATCAAACTATGAATGATGCATTATCATTAAATGTTCTGTTGAAATGTATTCCTCTAACATATATTTTGATCACATTTATCTTATTCACTATCAAAACAATAAAAAGAAATTATTTTGAAAATCACCAAATCTTACTTTCATTATTTACTGTGTACCTGCAAGAACTAAATTTTTCCAATAAAATCATGATGAATACAATATTAACATGATATCTAACTATTCTCATAAATATAAAGTACTTCTAGAATATCAAATTCAATAGATATATTTTGTAAGTAAAATCATCTTTAGTAATGCTTCTAGCATTTTGGATCCTTTAAGAATTTTTATATAAACTTTACTATTTATTAAGTCACATGCATATGTTATATATAACAATATCTAACAGAAACATAATGTTTTTTTCAATTGCTAGACTAATAATTTATACAAAATTATTATATCAGCCACAAAATCATATGTCTCATTATAATCATTATTAGACTTTTATGAAAATCTTTATTTTCACATGAACGCATAAATACTGTCATATTTCTAGTGTTCGGACTATAGGTCCTTAACTTTCATAATATAATCAAATTTTGTGGAGGGGTAAAAATACCCATAAACTTTTTTCAAAAGTGCACGTGACACTACAAACTTTACTTGGATACAAAAATACTCATAAACTTTTAAAAATGAGGCAAAAATGCTAACTTCGTTAATTTTTACTAATTGCCTTTACTTTTGTTTGGGGAGTCCCACCTAATTTTTTTAGTGGTTATTTTTTTAAAAAAAAATTCCCCCCCCCCACCTTCTTCTCTCTTCCAAGCGCTCTCTCTCTCTCTCTCTCTCTCTCAAGTTCTCTCTCTAATCCATGAAAGCTCCAATGATGCATCATCACATACACACACACACATACATATATATAATATTTAATTATAAAGGGAGAAACTAATAGAATTAATGTGGATTTCTTTATGCTCCCATCACCTTCGTCTTCCTCTGTGTTTCATATGCTCAGGGTTTTATGAGAACCATCAACACCCTTCTCTCCATCGTTTAAGGTTACAAGGACCTGGAGTTTAGAATTATGGTTCTTGAATCTGATTCATCTGATGCAGTGGGCCTATTAATGGAGGATGGAAGTAAAGCACATGCTGATTGGGAAATCATCTCGGAAGCTACGACCATGTTGCTAAGAGAGTGAAATGTTACCATTAATCATATGAGCTGTTAGTCAAACACGATTGCAGATTAGATGGCCAAGAAGAGTTCAGACTTTAGAATCCTTGCCTGGTTTTTGTCTGGTGTTGCCTGCAGCTTGCATGGATTGAAGAGAGAGAGAGAAAGAGAGAGGGCCGAAAGGAAGAGGGTGGGGAAGGAGGGAGAGTTTTTTTTCTTTTTTAAAATAATCATTTAAAAACAATAGGTGGGGCCTGCCAAACAAAAAGTATCTGGCAGTGAGCCAAGGTGGCATTTTGCCCAAGTTTCATAAGTTGATGGGTATTTTTACAACTAAGTAAATTTTATGGTGCCAGGTGCATTTTTGAGAAAAGTTTGAGTATTTTTGCCTTTTCACCTTTCATATTTTCATTGTGTCTTTTTCCATTTTTGCTTTTCCTTTTGGCCAATCATATTTATATTTACTTATTATGACTTATCTTTATATAAGATCCTCATTTAATCACGTGATGTCATTTTCAAAACTTTTGTTAATAACTTTATCTTTTCGATTCCATTTTTCCAATTGTGACATAACTTATTAAGATCAATATTACTTTTTATGTACCCAAACCTTTATTGAGGTTTTTACAATTAGTTATGTCTCGACACTCTTTTGGAGTACTTGACTCCTTAATATGATTATCTTAATTATATGCTCCACTTTTCCATATTATTTAAATTTAAAACCGAATGGTTTCACATGCTTCAGGCGTGTCTCACTTTTATTTATATTGATTGGAGTATGTTTACTGGAATATGAGATTTAGTAACTTTCATTTAGTTCAGTAGTTCCATTGAGCAAATATATTATAATATTTCATGAACGAAAAGCCTGATGAACTTCTGATTCATACTTCTATATTCGAAGATCTATACTTAATGATAATAATGCATTTCATGAGTTCTCTTTTCCAGCTATTCAATTTCTCCCCTTTATGCTAAGAAACATTGTCAAATGACAATTGACTAATCATGCTGATTGAATCGTATTTTTTATAGGCTTTTTTATAATTAAATTGGGATTCTTAATACATTTCCTAGGACATTATTGAATGATTAAGTACTAATTTGAGTTAGGGAAATTTGTATTAAATTAAGTGTAATAAGGGGCAAAATGGTCATAATTTATTAATTATTCATGCAAATAATTTCTTAGAATTTTGATGCTATCATGTGTCTAATGTTGCATTGTAGGCGTTTTGGAAGAAAATTATGAATTTGAAAAAAGTCAACTGGGATCAGAATTAATATTTTTGAGGACTGAGAAAAATTACCGAAAAAAGTCCCATAAGTTCCTGGAAGTTGTAAATCTATAAAGAAAAAAGGGGCCATAGAAAATTACAGAAAATGACCCAAAAGTTTTGAAAATTACAATCTAACCTCACAAATGTTTCAAAACTTTGCACTTTAGTCCCTCTACTAAATTTTTGAACTTTTCAGTTGGTCCCTTAGGTTATTTTCTGCAGCCCAATATTCAGAGATTGAAATATGAGTTGCGTCGGGGACAGGGATGGATAAGCCTGACCATTGAAGTTGACGAGGAAGAGAGGGAGAGAATCGGAGGGAAGGAGACAGAGCACTACCACTATCGACGAGATCCCACCATCTTCTTCCTTCCCTTCGATGAAGAGACACAACCCCGAAAATTTCAAAGAGATGGTGTTATGGACATTTTTCAGAAAGAGAGAGGGCAAGAGCTCAGAGACTATAACTCCTTGCCTTATAAACAGTAATTATAATTCAAAAATGCGAAATTAAAATGAATTAGAGACCAACGAAAAGTAAAACCCATTTTCAAACCCATCCCCCACAATAGGGTTTTCACAAATACTTTTTGAAATCTAAATAACCTGGTCTCGTATTCACAATTCGAGTATAATTACCCTGCGCAGTTCAATCACATATATATATATATATAAGAGTGTACAACAAAATTCCAAGCCAACCCCGAATTCCATTCATTAACTCAAGCTTTATAGGGCGTATACACCCATTACAGCTTCTCATATAGGGGACTACATAATACGTTTCCATAATTTACATCCCAAATCCAAATACGGATACAAATTATACAATACTCCCAACTATGATAACCAACTATCAACTAATACTCATAGTTAGGAGCATAACCCATCCTCTATCACTTGTTTCTCCTTCAAACAGCTTGCCTTGTCTGAAAGATTAGTCAATAGAAAGAATGAGATTCAAAAAAATCCCAGTAGTAACAAATCACTCATACCACACATAATCACATAGCATGCAAGCATATCATCATGTAGCACAGCAGCACAAATAGATTTTCGGCTCACATAGTTAATCCCCTTTAAACTACCGCCCCAGTGGGACGGTCCTCTGCCATGGGAACCCCCCATGCGGCCGCAGATGAAAGACACATAAATACACAAGCTTCGCAGCATTCGCAACATCACAAAACAATGATAATCCATACATACATATACTGTATTTACACATAGTATAAGGGAAGAGTCACTACCTTATTATTTCCACGTGTGCTCTGGCACAAGTAGATCACAATCAGGGCAAATATCAAATCCTGACAATCAAATCAAGGACATAGGGTTATTCTTTTTTTTCCAATTCCTTAACTTCAAACACTTAAAGTTGGTTATCATTTGACACCTCTAGGCGGCCACTAGAAACTGAAACACATGCCTAGAGGATTGGGAGAAACTTGACCAAAGACCCCCCTCTCGGATGAGAAAATGTTGATTTTAACTGATGCACTCGAGTGATGGATGACTTGCACTCAGTGAGGACAACTTACTCATGCGAGTCTTGACAAAGAGCAATGACAGAGGCAGAAGGTGATCACTGCACTTGAGTCACAAACTCAGCACTCGAGTGATGGCCTCACACTCACTCGAGTCTTACAGGGTGAAGCACAGAAAGTGACTACCTGAGAGCAAAGAAACCCTGAAGTGGAGAGTGCACTCGAGTGACGATCTTAAACACTCGAGTGACAATTTTAAACTTGCGAGTGCTAACATACACTCTTGATAAATGGACTGCGAGTGTTTTCTAGAGATGCGGCTCTTAGTGCAAAATACCCATGCACTCGAGTGAGACACCTCTCACTCGAGTGAGGACCCACTTCACTCGCAGGTAAGGAAATTCACTCTTGCTTTTTGGCATGGAAGTGCAACTAAAAACTGAAGGAGAAGAAGAAACTTGGTGCTGTGCTCAAATGAGACCCCTGTTCACTCGAGTGAGGCTCTATTAGAAGCCAAAACGCAGGAGATGACAAAATTTTCCCTAACTTCCAACATGTGTTTCCAATTGTCCCAAAATTATAACCCAAAGTTACTTCCACATAATTTTACACAATGAACCTATTGGAAACCTCAAAACACCCAAAATCACATTCTAGGTACAAATTTTTGTCTTGAACACCACATTACCAAATTTTACTACTTTTACTCCCAATGTTCCAAATCAATTATATTGTTCCAAAGACAAAATATAACACCAATTCAACCACAACACACTAAACAATTCATCCATTCCAACATCACACTAAATCAGGGCAAAATTAATAAGTTCAAAAACTTAACCAAAATTCACAATAAATAGATCAAAAGGAAGCTCTTACTCACCTTTTCTTCTCTCCCAAGCTAGTTTCTTGATTCTTCATCTTTCCAATTTTTCCCAAGCACTCATACACCTCCTTTCAAGAATCTAAAACCATAGAGATGAAGCTCTTATCTCTATGAACAATATTATAGAATGGTGTTTAAGTATTAGAGGATAACAACAAAGCTAAATCTCACCTTTTTCCTTTCTCTTTCCTCCCTCAAACTTGACGAAAATGGAGAACAAGAGAGAGTGTGGAGAGGATGAAGAAGGATCAGATTTTGGCTCCCCCAAGTGCCCTTAACCGACTAAAAGGAGAGATAAGAGAGGAATGAGTGTTGAAAAGTTAACCATGATCATAGGGTCCCTATTGTGACACTTGTCATGATCTTGCGCTATCTCTCATGAGCTCACATAAGCTCATATGCACAAGATTCCACCCTTTGATCTCTTGCACATTCCATCACAACCATTTATCTTCAAGTTACCAATGAGTTTTCTCTTCGGTAACTGACCAATTGGCCGGTAATTTTCCCATTTTGCCCTTGTTTATGGTAATTGCTCTTCAATCACCACCAAACACATTTTTCTCATTCTATCACACCAATCATGCGCCCTCCCCTTCTCTTCAATGCATTTTAAGCTCTGTCACACAATTAAGCTTAAATATAGGGTTTGGGCACTGATCGTAACACATTCAAATCACAACTTATATCGTATTCTCCAAAAGTGTCTGTTTAACGATAATCACATTCACTTTTGGAGTTGTAATCCCTTAGTCAAATTTTGGGATATTACAGAGACCATCGCTTAACCTTCCCTTCCTTTCTCTACTTTCGTCCTCTTGATTATTACCGGAGAGAGAGCTTAAGTTTAAGTTGGACAAGTGGCTCGATAGTTTTAGAGATTGAAAATGTCAAAGACAGAATTGAACCTAGATCTGTGCTTCACCATTCTCATCATCTCTGTCTCTTCTCTCTCTCCTCTAATGTCCATCATCCTTCCTTTGATCTTTTTGGCAAGGTTTTACAACTCTGGTGAGATCTTGAGATTTCCGACAACTTTATCTAGATTCCAGTAAGTCTCTGTATTTTCTGGCGAGCTTGTTTCCATGGTTGGTTCAATTTTACAGCTTGTGTTAGATGTTCTCATGGCTATGAGTAGCTAAATCTCTTGATTCTTAGTGGTGGAGAAAGTGACTAGAGCTTTAATGTGCTAAAAATGAGAGTTTATTTGTTTCCCATTAACTCATTATTTGTATTAATTGTGATATGCTTGGTTTGATTCTGTAGTTGGTACATGTTTATCAGACGTGAATGAGTGCTCATTTGTCTTTGTTGTTAAACATTTGTGTTGAATTTTGCTTTGACGCACTTGGACTTTGTATTAAACTTATTTTCTTATGTTTTAATGAGATTATGCATTGTATGTGATTCTATAGTGTGTAGTTGATTTATTTCATATTAAGTGTTGTGATTGTGCTCTCATTTAGGAGGAAGCAAGTGCATTAAAATGATTTTCAAACATGCATCAAGTGGTTTTTAACTATTGATCTAAGGTATGACCATAAATGTGATCGTAGGATTAGTTATTAATTAGATAGATTGGACTCAATGAGATTGATTGAGGTTTTCAATTTGACTTGATGATAAATTAACCCCCAAATCATTTTAAGAAGCTAGGAAAGCTATTAACTTTGCTATCAAAACTCATTTCCTCATATTCATTCCATTTTTATAGAAAAGACCAAAAATAATAGTTTAGTAATATATTAAATTGCATTACGCTTTTAGTTATTGATTTGAAGAACCAAAACCAATTTTCCCTTACTTCATTGCATTTGCATGGCATTTAGATTACTTAGGAAGAGAGAATGATCTTAGGTTTGCCTATATGCAATCCTTATTTAATTTTTGATTGTGGACCTTAAGGCTAATGACAAAAGGCCTTAATCTAATGACGTCATTGTCGGGGAGCTAAGTAATTGGCTCCTTAGGTAATTGAATTATTAAATTCATTTTTGACAAAGGGTTTCTCGTGTAAATCTTGTTAGTTTGCATTTTTGGTTTTTCATTGCATACATTTTAGGATTTTTCCATTTAGGTAGCTTGAATAGCATTCATTGCATTATTGCATTGTCTTGACTTTGTAGCTTCTGTATGGTCTTGTGGATTAAATTTGATATGATTTTGAACTCATTTAATTTGTTTGAATTCACCATGTATCTAAGTTAATTCATAGCGTACTTGCATGTCTTTGGTACTTTTGAAACTTCTTTTTCCTTTTCACTTGCATTTGTTTATTCTTAGATTCTTTTTCTTTGTTTTTATAGTTTATAGTTAGATAATTATCTGGTTATTGTTGCACTAATGAGATCCTTATGAGACATTATCTTGTTTTTATAATTATCTTGTGTATTGAATTCTTATGGCTTGGTTTAATGGTTGTCAAAATTTACCTCTCAATTCTCATTCTTCTCTAGGAAATTACATATGGAGGGATGATAATGTCTCTTAAGGATCTCAATTGGTGTAATAATAACTAGACCTCATCTTAGCCCAAAAGGAGAATCCAAAAAGAGGTTCATATTGTAAAGAAAATTCATCCTTTTAATCTCACTCTTTTGTTGGAAATTTGATTAGAAAGAAAGATACTATCTTCCAATCCATTGATTCCATTCAACAAACATTCACTACTATAAAAAACGTTTTTAATGTCCCTTTTTTAAGCCTTTTAACGTCTGAAATCAGGGGGACGTCTATTAAGCGAAGTAGTAAAAATTGGCAATAACGTCCGTAAAACAGGGGACATCTAAAAGCTGGACTTTAGACATCCCCACTTTAAACTGGAGACGTCTAAAGTATGGCCCCCCACTTTAGATGTCCCCAATTTGAAGTGGGGATGTCTAAAGTAACGTCTAAAGTATTAATTACGTCTCTTTTTATTTACGGACATTAAATTTTTTTTTAAATGGCCTTTTATATATACTTCACTATCTAGCAAATTTATACTGCAGAAATAGGATAGAAGAAATATTGCATAAACCAAAATGAAAACAACATTAGCAGTTCAACACTATCTAATAAAAATATTATCCAACAATCTAATACTATGTACAACAATAACTCTAATTATATGTACAATATATATAACCACCACAAAGTGTGTCAGAAAGTTGTGTCCTACACAAACTACTAATTAATGAACTAATATAAATAAAAACTTTACACTTCTATACGTTGAAGAAGATGTCCAGCAAAAATGTCTCTGATCAAATTAATGTCTTCATATAAGTAGGCATCTTTATTGTCAAAAATCTGCAAATTAGAAAATAAGCTTAGATGAAATAATGAATCAAGTGAATGAATTAATTTGAATTCAATTAAAACACACAAAATATTATCCAATTTTTGAGAATGAAGAAGCGATTATTTGTTCAAAATCGTTCGTAATTCCACTTTGAATGATGTTATATATATAAAGTAAGACATAATATCCACATTCAGTGCCGCCAGGTTGTTGAGGGCACTATAAATCAAAAGCAAATGGTTAAAATCAATAAAGGCATATCTAAAATGGCCGTCAATCAAAAGAACTTGATTTGAAACTACTTATCTTTGGATAAAACCATTTTGGGTCTTTAAAAACTTTACGATTGCATGGCCCACTAAGGATTCTATATGTCTGAGTTGCACTATCATTAAAATAAAAATCAACAAAAATTAGAACAATTCATTTAAGTCAAGAATCAAGAACCAATGACATACAAACAAAATAACTTACGTGTTGAAGGCGGTTTTTGTTTCTTTGTCTTGCCTTTTATGCAAGGAATCAAACCAGTAAACTATGTTGAGCCAAGGACAGAGAACACACAAACTCCAATGGTAATTATAACACATATATAGATTAAAATGAAGTTAGATGCAAGGAAATTATTTATTAAGCTTCTTAAATAGACAAAAAAAAGACACGTACCCTTGAACAATCGGTGCTAGATAACAATGATATTTGGTCTCTCCCATTGTGTTGCCTATATAGTGAGTCCTTGCTTCCATTGTATTCGAATCCCTTGTCGTATTTGCAGGACACAAGAATCCATATAAATCATGCTTTTTCATATCAATGCATATACGATGGAAGATGCTATAATAGAATTAAAATGATGAATGTATTAGTGAATGTATGAAACTAAAAAACCACTCACTAAATGAAGAAAAAAATGGGAAATAAAAAACTTAAAGGATTGTAAATTTAACCTATCCTACATCTATCTCCTCCAACTTAATGAACTCTTTGAGGTCTTTCCTATCAATTGTTAAGGGTTACTCTAATTTCAGGCCCACAATTCCTAGAGGCATATGCAAATCAATCTGGCGAATGCCTTTATAGATCTGCTGCAGTAGTGCTAAGAAGGGCCATTTTTCTACTTCTTGCTCATCCATTAGAACATAAAAAACATATTGTTAGTAGGATGCTAACAGATCTCAAGTAAAAGTGAGGTAGTTCTTACCATTGGAGGTGTTGTGGCTGAGCCAATAAGATTTAAAGGCCAAAGGATGAAAGATCCTCTAGCCTAACCTATCGTGGCAACCTTGTCATCAGTAATAGGGATAGTTGTACCTTCTTTCTCCTCTCAAACACATGTCACAGTCGCCCTACGTAAATGCTGTGGAATTTGCTGCTGATGGTGGTGGTTGCTTGTGTGTGAAGAAGAACATCTACAACTACATGCAGCAGTGGGGCATCCAAATAGAGGATAGAAGGTTCTCCCAGCGCTGGAGTGGGAGAAGGGTTACCAAGTAGTCCACCAGCGGGTTGTAACTTCCTTTGGTGCTTTGGAAGGCCAGGGATTCTTGGGTTCTATACTTGGAATTTGCCATCTATGATTCAAACATCTTTGTCATTTCAGCTCGTAGCTCCGGCAATAGCTCTTGTCAAAGCTTGTCGTGAAGTTTGGACTCCAACTCTTGTTTGACTTTGTGGTGAATCTTGGCCACAAGCTCCTTACTGGGTTCAGCTTGTGATAAATAATATTGTGAGGCTCGTTCAAAATACTTCATGACACGAACTCCCCTGGGATCCCCTCGAACATGACTGGGGTAATCTGCCTTCCCAATAAACAGTTCATCCTGCAGCATAAAATTTATCATAAATGAAAATTAAACACTCCTAATATGAAAAAATATATGTACCTATGCTTTAACTACTTATAATCCTCGTGGAAACCTCAGCAACAGTCGGATTTATGAACTTCCCACCCTTAATCCTCCCTGCTTTCCATTTTTTGTGACGTAAAGGAGGTGCCGGGGTCTGACCACAATGCTAGGATCTGATTTGGTTGCTTCCTTCATTTTCTCTAACTCTTCTTTTATCATCTCCTGCTCAAACTTCCGATCACCACCATGAGACATGCAATACTGATACTTATTTGCTGCTTGCCTTTGTGCATTTACTGCACTTACTTCCTGTGAAAAGAAAACAATGAAAACTGAATTAATGATGTTAAGTATATTCAAATAAAACACTATGATGAAAGAAATTTTACCAAAAAGTTAAGATCTTCGCATGATGCCATAAACAACCTCCAGTCCTGTGGAGACAAATACGAATAATGTTGACATGGATCTTGATCCCTTAGTTCCCCTCGAATGTACTTTATTGTAAGCTTGTTCTTGAAATCTTTCCATCGTAGATGAACCTCCATCATCCACTGCTTATACATCACCGCAGTGTCAGGGACGTCGTAGGTTTGCTGCAAGTAAAAACATAAGATAATTATATTTGAAGCAATAGGAATAAAGCTATAAATACAGATGTTTCAAAACTTATATACTAAAAGTTGTTGCTAAATCATGTCTTTCATTTTTAGGGGAACCAACTTCGAATTATCATAGATAATTCAAACTTTGCTTCGACCCAAATAGCCTAAATAACTAATGAAATGATCTTCCTCTGGACCAATTAGATTCATATTGGCATCAAACTCAATATGCAGCCTCTCCTGTTGATGTTGATGGCATGCAACCAATGCTCCCATTTTTGTGTTGCCTCTAACCCTTCTTCTCGTAACGAGTTCATGTCTATATATTTCATTGTCCCTATTACTATGTGAGTCACTAGAATTGTCCATGTTCTTGTAAGCACAAAAATCATTGTTAGATAGGTAAATAAATTGCAATTAACTGAATAAATTAACTAGTTTTAAAACAAACAGCACATATTACTATTTTCTAAGTTAAGCTCTTACTCTATATTGTTTCCCATATTCCTTTACCATGATCATTTCTTACAGCATGTTCTTCATCATCTACCAATTCTACTTCACTTGTTCTAGGTAGATTAATTGTGAAAGGTAGTGTGTCGTCAAGGTTGAAGGTCGGATCACCATGCTTCTATTTTTTGCTTTGAAGTACAATAGAAATTTTTTTATTTGCAGGATCTGTGTAAAACACTTGTTTCACCTGGCATGCTAGAATGAAGGGCTTATCCCTATAACTTACTCTTTGAAGATCAACTGAGGCAAATCCAAATTGTTGATCTATTACCACAATATTATTGCTAACCCACTTACACTTGAATAAAACAACTTTGAACTTGTTGTAAGTAATCTCCTATATTTCTTCTATAACTCCATAATCGGCCATAGATGCTAATATGGGGTTTTTGTCTTTCAAACTAGAAAAGTTCATGGCTTCGGCTTCTACCATCACCCTACTATTTTGCATGGTACTTTTGTCATCTTGGTCTTTTGTGTAGAAAGAATACCTGTTTATATCATAACCGGTCCAAGTAATGATCTGAAACGAAGGTCCCCAAGCTAGCCACTCGATTGTGTTGGACACACCAGTCTCATGCTAAACCTTTTCCTTAAACTACTCTATGAATGTCTTGTTTTGCTCAATAGCAATATGTATGTCATTCTTCCTTAGATTCATGTTCTTCAATCTCTTTTTGTGTTCATCTATGTACGGTTGAACTTCTTCCATGTTATTTAGGATATACAAGTGTGTTTATAACACCTCTTCTTGAGGCATAGTTTTCACTTTCAATCCTTGTGTTCCCTTGCTTCTCCCCTCTTTATGTAGAGATTGTTCCTTCTTCCCTGATAGATAATATTTACAAAAGTCCATAGCCTTTTCAACTACATATCTTTCAACTATTGAGGCTTCTGGTTGATAGGGATTTTTAGAATACCCTTTTAAGATCTTCATGTATCGCTCGAAAGGGTACATCCACCTCAGGTAAACTAGACTGCAGAGCCTTACCTCCCTTACCAAATGAACTATCAAATACACCATTATATCAAAAAATGAAGGAAGAAAATACATCTCTAATTGGGACAAAATAGTATAACCCTCATCTTTCAGTTCATCTAACTTTGCAGTATCAATGACTTTATTATAGATAGCATTAAAGAAAGCACACAATCTTGTTACAGTGATTCACACTTCATCTTTCATAATGCCCCTAATAGCTACTAGTAATAGTTATTGCATCAACACATGATAATCATGGGACTTCATTCCTAGTAACTTCATATCGTCTATTGATACACACCTTCTCACATTCGACGAATACCCTTATGGCACCTTAATTTCATACAAACATCCACACAAACTTCTTTACTCCGCTTTTCATAGTGTATATGCTGCTGCTTCCATGTATGCCCTCCTACCATCATCTCTTAATTGTGGATGTAACCGTTCTCTTATTCCTATATCAACAAGTTCTAGTCTTGCACTAATCTCATCCTTAGTCTTCTATAGTATGTGTAAAAGCGTACTGACAAGGCAATCATAAATGTTTTTCTCTACATGCATCACATCAATACTGTGTCTCACGTCAAGACTATGCCAATATGGAAGATCAAAGAAACTTGATCTCTTCTTCCATATGTTCTTCTCACCCGCAGTCTTCTAATTCTTACTGAAGGTGCTATTGATACGTTCCACCTGAATGTAAACTTCCTCTCTGGTTAATGCCTTTGGAGCCATTCCATGCTCTGGCAAGCCGTTAAAGCATTTTCTTAACCTATAATATAGGTGGAACCTATGAAGGAACCTCTTGTGACCAAGGTAGACCATTTTTCTTCCATACTTAAGTTGATGGAAGTGTGTGTCTGCTTCACAGATTGGACATGCTTTATGCGCTTTCACACTATACTCGGACAAGTTTCCGTATGCAGGGAATTCGTTTATCGTTGTGAAAATCATTGCACGTAGCTTGAAGGACTCCTTCTTATATGCATCAAACACATCTACGCCTTCCTCCCACAACTTCTTCAAGTCCTCAATCAAAGGTGCCAAGTAGACATCGATATCATTCCCTGGCTGTTTTGGTCTAGAAATCATCATAAAAATCATCACATACATACGTTTCATACAAAGCCAAGGAAGCAAGTTGTATATTATAAGGAGTACAGGCCACGCACTATGTGTACTATTAAGAGTTCTATACAGATTGATGTCATCTGTACAAAGTCCCAGCCAAAGGTTTCTCAGCTCGCTGCCAAATTCAGGGAACATTTCATCTATTTTCTTCCATTGTGGAGAGTTAGCCGGGTGCTGAACATATTTTCCGTCAGATATTCTCTCATCCGAATGCCATCTCAACTTCTTCGCTTTTGTTGTAGTCCCAAACGAACGCTTAAACCGCAGTATTATTGGAAGATACCATAAAACCTTAAAAAGGTTACCTTTTAGTTGTCCCATTGCCACAATCACCATCTTTCTTCACTTTGTATCGTGCAGTTTTACACTTAGGGCACTCACTCTGACCTTCATAATCCTTTTTGTATAGTACGCAGTCACTAGGGTAAGTGTGTATCTTTTGATACTCCATACCCATCGTAGATAGGATTTTCTTGGCCTCATACATACGATTTGAAAGTACGTTATTTTCTAGAAACATATCACACAACAATTCAAGCAGTAATGTGAAATTACTATCGGTCCACCTACAAGTTTCTTTTAAGCTAACCAAATGCAATATTCCTGTCACCTGTGTGTACTTACTCCCAAGGTACAACGGTGTCTCTGTATCACTTCGCAGGCTGTCATACTCATACGACTTCGTAAAGGATTCTACCTTAACATCATGAAGCATTTTCTCCATTCTATCTTCATCTATGACATCCACAGCTTCCTTCTTGTGTGACGGACAATTAGTTACTTCCTCTCCATGCCATATCCACCTTGTGTATCGAAGATTTATTCCATCACAAAGTAGGTGATCCCTTATAACTTCAACATCTCGTCTTCTCTCATTTAAACATTTGACACAAGGACAAAAATACATCCCATTTTTTTCTGGAGCGTTCCTTCTAGCAAATTCAATAAACTCTTCAACCCCATTCTCATATTCTTCACTTGTTCTCAATGCATTCAATCAACTATGGTCCATTTTATTACCACCTACGCCATGCCTTTTAATACTCAAGTTTAGAATAATTGTCAACACTGGGATTGCCTTTTACTATTTTGTTTTTCAAAATCTTGGCAGCATTTCCCCTTAAAAGTAAGACATCCCAAAATCAAAACAACAAACCATTTCAGCTTAATTTAAACGAAACTAAACTAATTAAGGAAATTTATATTCAGGACAATGTCATATTAAATACATGCTTCAATTAAAGGAATGAAACTTTGAAGTCAAATTAAATACATGATTTTTATTTAAAACTAAAAAGAAATAATGAAACAATAATAATTAAACAAATAACAACTTCAATTTATCAAGTGAATGAAAAAAATTACATTGGCCATGTATAGTTAATAACTCTACACTTTAATTTACTAAGATATTTTGTATATTACATTGATAAGAAAAAACTACAATTGCTAGAATTGTTACTAGTAGGCTTCCCCAGTATGAAAAAATTACATTGTTAAGAAAAAACTACACTTGCTAGGTTTGTTTGAGGTTTATGAATTATTATAAGCTTTATTAATAATAGTCTCTAGAGATAAGAAAGCAGAGGAATAGATGCTAAAGGTTAAATGGACGAGTCATCATTTTATGATTAGGCATGGGGTGGCCTGGCTAATTGCAGTGTAACCTAAGCCAAACTAAATTCATTCCTAAGTATCATTGTGATTTTTTAATTGATGTCTATATATACACACACACCACCGTGTTGAAGTGTGCTGACAAAAAATACAAGTATGCAATAATGATAGCTTAATTTGGAGGGATGTGTGGTACAAAGAAAAAATTAATTATGCATATCCCCTCTATTCATCCTATTTCAATACAGTTTTAATTCTCCCATCTAACCTCACCTCTCTAATTTATTTCAATATGTAGTAATTATCTAAGATGTTTAATGCTATAAAGAAAAAACTATGATATTTAAAATCCGTAATAATGAATGTGTAATGTTTATAGGCTAAAGAATTTATAGATAGATAATCACGTCATAGTTCAAATTGAGAGATGGTGGACTTGGTTTATAGAGACCACCAAATGGCAAACTGATTGCTAACAACAACTTTCAAAAAATTCCTTCACACATGTAGATCCTTTTTAGAGCCGTGGTTGTTGATGCATATACCAGTTACTCTATTTTTCCAGTTTCATAATCAGATTTAAATTAACATTCCTTTTCCATATCAAGCAAATTAAAAACATATTAAAAGCATTTTTTCAAGCATTTATGTCTAAAGTTGTGGGAGTAAGAGAAAAACCTATGGACGACGGAAATGGAGATGACTCACAGTGCCACCAGCTGGGAAGACGATGGTTGTGAGAGGGAGAGACAAACGACGACACTCTTGTCAAAGAAGAGAGAGGGAAAAATAGAGATAAAACATAAACACTGAAACACAATGAATTGAGAAAGAAGAGGAAGGAAGACGGGGAAGGAAGCACGAGAAAGGGTCAAGAGGAAGACAGGGAAGGAATTGAAGCACGGGAAAGGGAATGGAAGGGAAAGCTGCTGCTGATGGGATGGAGCATGGCAGGACTGACACCTTTTATGCGTCCCCAGTTATTCTGGGGATGCTTAAAGTGTGAACTTTAAGCGACCCCAGTCAGGCTGGGGACGCATAAAGTGTGCACTTTAGGCATCCCTAAAGACTTTGGGGACACCTAAAGTTGGAGCAAACTTGTTTTTGATTTTTTTTGTTACATGGGATCAAATTCGACCAGCGCCAAATCCTGGCGCTTAAAATAATTAAACCTTGGGCGTCCCTAACTTTTAAAGGGACGCTTAAAATGGACTTTAGGTGTCCCAATTCATAGTTGGGACGTTTAAAGATGCCAACCTTCGACTTATAATCACAAAAATGCCACCAGCTTCATTTTTTACTTCCTTTTTTTAAAAAAGGGACGTCATTTAGGGTAGTAAAATATATATTTTGTAGTAGTGATTGTGGCTTGATTAAGCCAAATTGGAAATTTAAGATAAAAGTTCAATTAGCCAAGAATGTCATGATCAATTCAACCACCGATACCATGAAACTTACCAACAACCTTCATTCCAACCTAATCACCCACCACACCCACCCTCTAGATCGTAACATAAGCCTTCTCTGCTACCATATAACCCATATTATGAGCCTTATTCTAATCCTTCATCGTACAATTGCATGTCATATCATGAATCTCCTCCTTTATTCCATCCTATTTTCCATCCAGGTCATCTATCTCATGAGTCTCTACACCGACTCTTTGAGCCACCTTATGGACCTCTTTCCCAACCATGTGTGCCAAACCAAGAAGGTTCCATTTGTGAAGTCATTAGAGAGTTCTAGAACCATATGACTCAGACTATAAATAAGGAGGGGTCACACAAGGACACCTTTGCCCTTCAAATAGATTCTATAGTTAGAAGAATGGAACAACAAGAGAAATAGAATGAGAGATTCGAAAAGGAAATTGAGCATCTAACTCAGCAATCCTAAATGTTAAAGAATAATTTTCAAGCAAACCCTTCTCCCATGTTTACACATACACAAAATACGAAGCAACTGAAGAATGAAAATGAGGAGTTGGATAAAGCAATAGAGTGGCTTGCACAAAAGTCTTTTAAGTGCAATACTCCACAAAAGACTCATCCTATATTGCCTATATATGAGCTAACTACTTAAGCCAAGAAAGTCAAGAAGGTCTGTTTTCAGCTTCTAGAGGAGGCTTCCTCACCACTTCTATTTCCTCACAAGCACAAGAAGTGAAGCAAGTACCAAAGAGTATTAAAGAGTCTTCCTTACCATTTGGTAAGGATCCTATCTTTTAGAAGTTGACTGTCCTACTACTTTAACAAGTGAAGCCATTAATGAATTGAGTGATGATGAGGTGGATGAAGAAATTATTGTGGAATCCCCTCAGATATTTGAAAATGTAATTGCACAACCTATTGGCTCTAGTAGTAGTGATTTGATTGTACTTGTTGATGAGTGTGCTCATACATCTTTATGTGATGCTTTAATTGTTGAAAATGCTTCTCCTCATAGTACTAGGGATGATTGTGATAAATTGAATGAAACAGTTTCATGCTCTTATGAGGAAAATCAAATACGTGTAGACCATTATCATGAAAAATGCCACTTGCTTGTTGAGTTTTGAAAGAAAGCATTTAGTGAAGTGGTTGATTCTCTCATTTATCATGATACACCCTCTTATACTATTGATGATTGTAAGCATGACAATTGTGAAAATGTTGAATCTTTCATGGATGCTAATATGGTTGATGTGAATGAGAAAGATGATAGCCTAGAAAAAGATCTTTCTCTTGATTCCAATGAATTGCATAATAGTTTAATAAGAGAAGATTCAAATGTTTTGATTGATGATTTCACAAATGAAAATTAATCTTTCCATAAGATTCTTTCTTGTGATTTCTCACATGATATAGAAAAGGAAAATGATTTTTTGAAAATTCAAAAGTTTTGGGATGACTTAATCAATTCTCTTTCTTCTTTCACTCTTTTTCCTTTAACCTCTTGTGATTGCAATGATGATGTGGTATATTCCAATTCTAAGTTGGATTCTGCACCTTTTACTTCATAAACACGAGAATTTTCAAAATATAACTGTTTGTTTGCCTTATACTGATGGAGGTTCTATTGATTTCCTTAGATGTGATAGTTACTTGAAGAGTTTAGTTCCTAAAATGTCATCACTTCATTTGAAATCTCTTCATGTCTCTATTTTTAGATAGGATTGCAAGCACATTTTTGGCAAGGTCGCTAAAGGATCCAACCTCCACCGTATATCCTTTGACCTCTTCTGATTGATCCTAAGCCACCTTCACTAAAGAAATTCAACATAGGAGAAGATGTTTCAAAAGACAAATACATGATTCTTATTGGGGATGAAAACTTCTCCTTCAAACGACTTAAGATACTCTAATAAAGGTTGTCTCTTTTTCCACGTGTTTTCTTCCTAATTTATATGATTCTTTAGGCTTAATTGTTGTATAAGGAAGATAAGTGTGGGGAAGGGACACAATCAAGTAGAAAAGAAAAGTAGAAGTAGTGTAGCTGAGTAAGTACTATAAGAACTCCCTATGTATGCTTTGCATTTTTAGCCTCTACCCTACTTGATTTACATTGTGTCTTGAATTTCAACTTGCTTAGCATTCTCTTTAGAGTGATTTTTCCTCATTGAGGACAATGTGTTGATTAAGTGTGGGGGAGGGAAATGCATTTTTGAACCCCATTAAATGGTTTTTTTAATAGAAAAACAAATGCCTTCCTTAAACTATATTTTAAAAAAAAATCAAGAATGACTTGCTTTGATGCATGCCCTAAGTGGTAAATGGTCACATTTGCCACTTTGAAAATGTGACTTGTGGGAAATTCTTTGAGCTTTTATGAGATATAGTGTTTTGGAAACCTTTTAAAACCATGTTTTACTTTTAAAGTGAATAGGAAGAGAAATGAACTCACACTTTGGATTTTTGCTTACTCCTTGTTTTGAGAAAAAGAAAGTAAGTTTCCACATCATGTTAAGAATTTATCATTATTGTAATTGATTGCAATATTTTGATTGCTTGTGTTTGTAACGTTAGCATTAGGAATACTTAAGTAAAATTTTTGTGGTTAGCTTCCCATGCAATTGATTGTGTTAAAGTGAGCATTAGAGAAAAACCTTGATGGAAGGTTATTTGAGCCATAAATTCTCTTAATGTGTGCATGTTCACTTAGTTTTTCATCTTCTCAAATTTGTTTCAACTCTTTTTCGAAACGACATTTGCATTAGTATCAACTCAACCTTGGCACTTGTCTTACGGGTGTTGATGATTGCCTCACTTGCCCATATGTCTATCTGTATATTCTATTCCCAGGGGGGTCTTTGATTACGTGGCTATCAGACTGGTATGGATTTTTATTACTACTTCTACCAGAAGGTCCGCCCTGGTAATTGTGCTTTTGAGAAGAGTTCCCACTACAGGTTATGTTCTTGTTGCTAGCTTTTCTGTGGTAATATAGATCCAGCAGATTGTGCTATGTGATTCGACACTCTTCAACCGCCTTATTGAACTAAGTGAAATATTTGGAAACAAGTTTCTCTTTTAGCTCTGACTTTAGCCCTTGAATTATCATGTCTGAGCTCCACTTCTCGTCATCCCAATATTTAAGGTATATAGAATATTGAGACCGCCAGATATAGCGAACTAGGCACTCATCAAAACTCTCTTTGTCATTTTGTTGTATATTGAGAAAGTCTTTCTCTTTTTCTAGCTTGACCGAACGGTGAAAATATTTCTCGTTGAATTTCTCTTAGAATGATTCCCATATTACCAGAATATTCCTTCCCCGAAATATCAGCTTTGTGTTCTTCCACCATCTATTAGCATCACCTTTTAGCTTATAAATTGCCAATATGATTTTAATTTCATTAGGGCAAGCTAGAATTTTTAAAATTTTCTCTAACTGTGATAGCCAATCTTTAGCTCGCTGAGGATCAAACTTCCCTCTGGATACAGGGGTCGTTGTTTACTGAATCTTTCCACCCAAATCTGTAAACTATCAGCCTCAGGATCAGGTAAATGATCTTCTGGTTGAGGTCCCTTGGGCGGATTTGACTCACCATCTCCCCTTACCAGATCTTCCAAACGATTCTATCTTTGCTGCACTTCTTGCAGGTCCTCCCTAATTTCATTCATTGTGGCCTGTTGCTGTGTGAGCATACCCAGAATTTGTTGTTGTATTGAATCAGGTCGAGGGTCTGGTACTTCATTATTATGCCCCTTCGTGATGTACCTCGTGGTCGTACCATCCTTGTATTTTACTATATGAAAGTAGAGAAGACATAAATTTCATATATATTAAGGGCATTTTTGTCATTTCACAAAAATTTCAGATACACAAGTATGTCATACATAGCATACAAGTATTTACAGCAGTTAGGAAAAGTACTACACATCATATGTCCTAAAACTATTGTACAATAAGTCTTTATTCCTTTTACATTTCATGTCCTAACTATACATGAGGCTTCCCAGGGGTCACCCATCCCGTTATTGCCCCTGAGTTAAGCACACTTAACTTCCTATGTACCCATACAAAACACAGACATCAGCTCTATCTGCTTCTATCCACCGGTTCCCTATGGCTGCCCTTGTCTTAAAAAGAGTGACGCTACCTTTGATCACCCAAAATATTGCATTAAGACCACAGATGACTCCTGGTACATATATCTCCATACGTAGTCGGTCATATGCTCCATGAACTCCCTAAAGTGGTCATTCAGCCCTCGCTCTACTATGCCAATATTTTTTTGGTTCTAAAAGATTGTGTCTGGGAAGAAGTCTATAGTAGTGCAGATCTAGAACTTGTCTGGCAGATCTATCTCTAACAGCACCTACTTCTAATATAGAGAATCCATAGCATTCAAGTAAACGAGGTACTGATTAACAGGAGCTGCATGTGGTCGTACAGCTCACCGATATCTCCCTGGATATACTCCCATAACTCCTCATCTAGTTTTAGGTCATATGGTATATGCATAGGCTCAACACTGGAAAGGTCAGCGATACTCGGGTCTGACTCCATACCGTTTGACTGTGGCTATGTAGTATCTCTCACTGATAAACTAGTGGATGGTGCTAGTATTGGTCGAGGCTCTGACCCGTACATTAGACTATCTTAAACTTTCTTCCAGGCCGTCCTCCTCATTCTATCGCCACCCGATGCCTGGTACTCCATGTATAGCTATCCCTTAGGGATCCGCTACTCTGGGGGACGTTGGTTCACCGATGGGGGTGATCTCTCACATTGTCGACATCGTCCGTGCATATTTCCTATCACCATGCAAACAAGACCACATCAGTATACTATTCTAAAAATGTCAGAACCGCTTTAAGCTCTGATACCAAAAATCAAATCTCGTAACATTTCGATATTCACATAGTATTAAGCGCATAGTTTCGTAAGGCATACAAAAATAGCGGAAACATATTGATATTAAGTACTTGTTTACAATACAGGAATTCCCCGTAGGGTTTGAAAAATATATACAAATATTCGAGTATTCAAAGGGAACAAAAGTACAATTCTAAATAACTAACAGCAGCTTCTGCCTACACTAGGACCTTATTCACCTGTAATCGCTGCCTTGCCCCTCGAGCTCCTAGCTTCAGCTGTAATGTTTGAATTGTTGAAAAAGGGTGAGATTCAAGCGAATCTCAGTTGGATGGGTAAAAAAAGATTCTTTGGATGAAAATAAGTCAAAATAGCCTGGGTCAAAATTTCAAAAAAAGTACAGTTGGATCGGGTCTAGTGGGGCCAGGATTGGGTCCCTAGGGGCATTTTGGTAATTTTTCAATATAGACTTATATAAACACTAGAAACACTTCGGAAGTCTCTCAAGTGGTACATGAATGTGTTTTAACCTAATTCTTGTACATTTCGAATTTTAGGACTGGATTAATTGCCCGAACGGTGACACAAAGTTCGAGGAATATATTTACGAGTCGAAAAGGGGTTTAAGGTAGTAACTTTATCCTTCATACACTATGTGAGTGTTTATATGCTTTGTATATTCCATTTTCTGTAATATGTCTGATGAATAGTGCCCACAGGTACACTGATATGCATAGTCGAGGACTGAGGTACGAAATGTGAAGAGGTTGCAACAGTGGTTAGCTCTGAACACATCTCAAAATAAATTGAGTTATGTGCTAGTATAATATTGCATTATCTGGTATTTGGCATATTTATTTATCGCATCTTCTATGAATGATTATCTGTTACCACTAAGATTTGTTTGAATCTCACCTTTTTCTAATTAAATAAACATTCCAGTGGGAACAGTTGGGTTATATTAGTCTTATTTTTGAACATTTTGGAAAATTTGAATAGATATTATCAAACCCTGCGGGGAGACTTCTGTATGTAAACATGTACTTAATATTAGTATGTTGTCGCTATTTCTGTATGCCTTATAGAACTTTGCGCTCATTACTCTATGCTTATCAAAATGTTAATGGGTGTTCACACCTTCGGAACTCAATAGAACACAAAGACCTGGACTGCCTTTCAAATATCGCAGCACATTCAATGCTAATGCCATATGCTCCTTAGTTGGCCTTTGCATGAATTGACTCAACGTCTGCACGCAAAAAGAAATATCAGGACGCGTCATAGTCAAATTTATTAGCTTACCAACAAGTTTCCTATAGCGTTCTGGATCTTCTAGCAGCTCCTCTTTCTTGTTTCTTCCTTCTTCAAATGCTACCAGCTTCTAATTTGGTGCTAAACGAGCTCCAAGGGGCCTGCAAGCACTCATGCCAATTTCGGCCAGGATATCAAGCACATATTTTCTTTGGCATAATATAATTCCTTATTTTGATCTAGCTACCTCTATTCCCAAGAAATATTTCATCAAACCAAGATCTTTGATTTTAAATTTGCTATGTAAAAATGCTTTAGTTTCTAAAATACCATGCTATTACTGCTAGTAATAAGCAAATCATTCACATAGACTAGTATTAATACAACACCATCATCTCGGTTCATAATGAAAAGGAAATAGTCATACTCACTTTGTTTGAATCTGGCATCGCACAATGCCTCCGAGAGCTTTTGGTTCCATTGTCTTGAAGCTTGTTTTAGTCCATATAAGGACTTATTCAATTTACAAACTAAGTGCTCCCCTTACTTTCAAAACCTTGAGGAATTTTCATATATACTTGCTTAAAAAAATAATTTTTCATAATTATTTTTTTTCCTCATGAAAACCTCCATTTATAATTCAAATCCACAATCCACAGCAATTTACAATACAATCCACAGCAAAATGAAAAAATTATGAGCACACATATATGATCATGACAGATTTTAACTAAAAAAAACTAAACCAAATATTGAGAAAAAAACACTTACACGCTAGGGAGATTCTGAAAGAGACTGAGACAAGAAAAAAAAATATGGGAGAAGAAGCTTTGTATTGCAACAGAGTTGTGGAAAATGGAGGAGCTAGAGAGAACACGAGAAGATGAAAATGAAAATGAAAACAAAAACAGTGGGGTAAAATTTAAATAGTAGATTGTAAAGAAGCTACAACATTTTTTATTAAAGCGCCGTAGCTTCCTAATTTTTTTTTAAAAAAAAACACTTTAAATATATTCAAGGCACCACATGGTGCCTTTAAATATCCAAAGCACCATATGGTGCCCAAGGCACCACGTGGGTGCCTTGAAAATTCAAGGCACCCACGTGGTGCCTTGCAAGGCACCAAGTGCCTTGTATAAAGCCTTACCCGACGCTCTTTTAAAGAGCACCGACTAAGGCCTATTATTTGGCCTTAGCCCGCGCTCTTTGATAGAGCGCCGGCTAAGGCATATTTGCCTCCTCGGCTCTTAATTATAGAGCGCCGGCTAAGGCTAGTTTTGGCCAGCCTTTTATAATTAGGCGCCAGCTAAGGGCCAATTTGATTTTTTGGAGAATTCAAGAATGAAGCAGGTGATTTCTTTTTTGACTTACTATAACACGAGATTCTGAATAATAATATCTTTTTGACTTATTCTTATCCTTATCCGGCGCTTTATTTTTAAGCGCTGGATAAGTTTTTTTCCAATAAAAAAATACTAAAAAATTAACCCAGCTACGACACTATTTTGAGAAGCGCCGTAGCTTGGGCTTTTGTTTTATTTTTGTTTTTAAATAAATGTTTTGTATAGCGCTTGTTTAGGAAAGTGTCGTACAAGCCTAACACTAAGCTTTGGCTCTTATATTAGGAAGAGCCGTAGCTTCTAAATATTTTTTTTAAAAAAAACTATTATCTACGGTGCTTCTTTGAAGAAATGCCAAAAAAGGGGCGCCGTTAAATCCCTCTTTTGTAGTAGTGAAAGAGTTAAAATCCCTTCTAATTTTCAGGAAAGCCAATGAAAATACATGGTATGGATCTGGCATGATTTTCAGGAAAGCCAATGAAAATACAGGTTAGTGGCATAGGCTAGGCAACCAAATATTCTCAGGTTGGTCAGGTTTGGGGTATCCCATATATAATTTCATAAGCTATTTGTAACTCATTATCCTAGAAGGAATCCTATTGACAAGATAGGTGGCCATTTTATATATTCTCCCCATTATTGAATAGGTATACTAGATTGCAAAATTAGTCCTCTAGCTATTTGAACTATAGTCCTATGTTTTCTCTCAACCACTCCATTTTGCTTAGGAGTGTAGAGACATGTAGTTTGATGCACAATGCCCTTTTCTTTAAGGAATTGATTTAGGTCTATGTTAATAAATTCCATACCATTATCACTTCCAATAGTTTTAACTTTGATAGAAAATTTCATGGCAATATATTGTATAAAATTCTTAATGCAAAGTGTTACCTCAGATTTTGATCGCAGCAGAAAAGTCTATGTGGCTCTAGAAAAATCATCCACAACTATCAAAAAATAAACATATCCTTGGTTTGTTGGGATTTTATATGGTTCCAACACATCAAGATGAAGTAATTCAAAGCATCTGTGAGTTTTAATAAAAATAGAAGTGAAAGGGAATTTTGTTTGTTTTAATTGAACACATATATCACATTTCTCACTCAGCACAACATTGTTTTCACATATAAAGCTTAGATCTTTCATAACCGAATAAGGAGCATACTCCAACCTATTGTGCCATGTGCACATATCATTCACACTAATTATTCTAGAGCTATTAGAAATTAAATTAACTACATCAAGCATTACTGTAATTTCCAAACCATAAAGCCCTTCCACCAATCTACCAATTACCTTGGTCCTGCCATCCTGCAGGTTCAGCATAAACCACGAATCAGGAGAAAAGAAAACTCTCTATTTATATTCCTTTGTTAGTCTAGAAACCGATAACAGATTAAATTCTAATGAAGGAGCATATAGGATTCCATTAACAGTCAATTGTTAGTGATTTTTGCATTCCCACTATGCGTTACCGGTACCCTTTTTTTGTTAGGAAGTCTAATTGATTTTATTAGCCTATCATAAACTCTATAGTCAGTAAGGAGATTTAAATTACTGACCATATGAGTAGTGGCCCCAGAATCAATAACCCAGTAAGTATAAAAAGGAACTGCCAAACCTGTACTAGCTAAGGCATGGATTGTCAGATTAGAGTCTTTCCAAATCAAGCACAGGAGCCTTTCATATTGCTCTTGGGTGAACGAGGGTACAACGGTGCTGACAGTATGTGTGAGAGCTTCTTCCATATTGGTTGCTTCAGTTGTGACTTGATTAGCATTAGAATCTTTATCTTGTTTACCTCTGCCATTTCTGAAATTCGGTGGGTAACCAATTAATTAAAAGCAATTGTCCTTAAGATGTCCTTTCTTAAGGGAATGAGAGCATCCAATATTGGAATTGGCTCAGCCTCATCCCCTGCTTCGCCCTCTCCCCCTTACTGTCATAGCGATTCCTTCAAGGGAGGAGCCATTCTCAAGAGACGTGATTCTCCGATGTGTCTCATCCTCCAAGATCATCCTATATGCTTGGTTGACGGATGGGAGAGTGGCACCATAAGTAATATTTGGCTTCGAGCTTGAGCATAGGACTCGTTCAGTCCCAACAAGAACTACAACAATTTCTATTGTTGCAATAATTCAAGGTATGTAGTAGACGTCTTACACATGCAAGAGGGAAGATGTATGAGAACCGAATGCTCTTCCCAGAGCTCTTTCAACTTCAAGAAATAGACAGAGACAAATTGTGACCCTTGCTGGAGAGATGTAATTTCTCAATGAAGGGTGAAGACACGAGAACCAGTGTTCTTATCAAATAACTCCTTAATCAGTATAAACCCTATGTGCTTCCTCATAGAAGACGAAACTGTTCACAAGATCCTTTGAAATTGAGTTAAGAAGCCAACATAACACAACAGCGTTGCAGCGCCTGATAACTCTTTATATTTTATACATTTAAAGGATATTTTGAATATAATTGGAGAGTTATCTAGACAATTTTAGAAGAATTCAATAAGATTTTATTATTATAAGATTAAATCAAGGTTGAGGCATTATTTAGGGGATTTTATTGAAAATATCATAATTTTATTTTAAATAGAATTAGGTAATGTTAGATAAAAGAATATAAAAATTTTAATAATAATAAATACTTTATGTTAGTTTCATTTGTTTTACCTTTTATTTTATTGTTCTTTCCTCTTTGAGTAAATGGCAGGTACGTGAATTTTGGGCTTTAGGCTATGATTTCTAATTGAAGATATGAAAAGGTGTACCCATGGTAAAAAGAAAAATGAAGACCTAGAGAAAAAGGGGGAGCCGCACAGTGAAAGAAAAAAGAAGAAAAGAAATAGAAGGTAGCTGGATAGAGGAGACGACACTGTTTGGAAAATGAGGATGGATCTAACCTAAACAAAAGGGATGAATTGTGAGAGAGGAAGGAGCGGACAGTGAGGGGAGCCACAAGAATTGACTGAGATATTTTTCCTTCGCTACAGAGCAGCGGCTGGAGAGAGGAGCCGCTGGAGAGGAATTCATCAATCATCATCTTCAGAATCGTTGGACCTAAGAAGCTAGGAGGAAGACTGAACCAAGGAGCTAAGAAAGTGGTGACTGAACATTCTTGAAGATCATCATCAGTAGTAGAAAACAGAGGACAGGCTGTTCTGGATTGAAATCATCATTTGTTAATCCAAGATTCTTCGTCAGCAACAGGAATCGACAGACAAGGATCAGTGGATATTGATTAGTTTATGATTTCTGCTCATTATATTTTAATCTTATTCTTCTTATTTTCAATGTGAACTCTGGATTTGCTGCTACTGTGACTATGTTTAAAGTAATGTGTAGCTAATTTTCTTGGAACCTCGAGTAGCTATGAACTAATTTAAAGATTTAAGCATGTATGAACCATTTAATTGTGTTTAGTGTTAATTTTTGTTTACTTAATCTTGTATTATTTTATCTACTTAGTTCTTGATCACCATTAAGTATGAATTTGGGGAATTTTGATTAGCCTTGGAAGAGGGATCTTAATTAGACCAAAAGATTAAGTAATGTGGGATTAGAATTTATTCTAATTTGCCAATAGGATAGGAATATACCTATTGGACCCATATAATCATATTAGAGTGAATTTGGACAGTTATTGCCTCTTGAGTAAATTGGTTAGGAATAACAATTTTAACTTGAGAGAGGAGTATAAGTGATTGGAAGATACTTATATTCATTTAAACTCTAGATTAACAATTTAACATTAAGTACTTTTAATTGGGTAAATGCATGTTCTAAAACTTAAAGAAGGGATTAGCCACTCTAGGTTGTTTTTATCAATTGAAATCTTTAAATCATTAGATTTGTTTCTTTTGCATTTGTTTAAATTGTCTTCCAATCTCTTTGATTTGCTCAACTTAAATGAAAATGGGAATTTTAATGCCTAATTATCTATTACCTTGAATCTCTATGGGGTGACCTTGATTTGCTATTATACTATTTCAATGGCCCGTACACTTACTGTGCTTATTTAAAATTTAGTAGCATCAAGTTTTTGGCGCCGTTGCCGGTGATTCAAAGCAATTGGTGATTAGAATTAGAAATCCTTTAGTAGTTTTAGCTTGAGCAATTTTGTTTTATTTTTGTGCATTCTTTGTGTTAGTGTGATACTCTTGAGATTTGTTTTGCTTTTCAGGTACTTAGTTTATGCCTCGCAGATCCAAAGCACCTAAGACACCACAGAAAACAAGGAGCGTCCAAGAACTTTTGGAAGCTACGAAATCTCATAACCTAAGAAAGGTGTACACACTGAGACTATAGTAATGGCTGAGGATGAAAATGATCACTTGGGTGTTAATGATTTCTTGCGAAGACAATCTCATGGGTATCAATCAGGAATCTGAGTACCTGAATTTCAAGCTAACAACTTTGAGATAAAGCAAACTATGTTGAAGATGCTTGAGCTACATGGTCAATATGCCGAAAATGATTTAGAAGATCCAAATTGGTACTTGATTCAATTCCTTGATGTTTGTGACTCATTCAAGCAAAATGGAGTTCCTATTGATGTGATTTGCCTTAGGCTTTTTCCTTATTCTTTACAAGGAAAAGCTAAAGAGTGGACCAACAATTTAGAAGAGGGCAATGTCACTTCTTGGGCTGAATTGGAGGAAAAGTTCAGATCAAGATTATTTCCTCATAACAAGATGGTGGATGCTAGATCTGCTCTAACTAATTTTTGCCAACAATTTGGGGAACACCTATATGAAGCTTGGGAGAGGTTCAAGTTGCTAGTTAGGCAGAGTCTTGGCCATAACTTTGAGAAATGGGTCTTACTTCAAATCTTCTGTACCCAGTTGAATCCCGAATCTAGATCAGAATTGAATGCTGTGACTAATGGAGGAATTACAAAGCAACCGGTGAATTATGTTTGGGGATGTTTAGATGACTTATCAGCTAACTTTATTTAGAACAACAATGATAGAAGATCTGTGAAGTCTACTGAAAGAGTTAATGAGGACACTTCATCACAATTGGTAGGAATGTTAAATGCTCTCAACAGGAGGTTTGATAATCTTGAAGCTCAAGTACACCGATCTAATAGTGACACATGGGAGTTAATGCTATTTATGCTTCTTGTGATTATTGTGGAGATGGACATGCTACTGGATAATGCCTTATATCTCAACAGATAGAACCAGTCAATTATGCTGGAAACTACCATGGCAATAATCAGAGTAATCCATACTCCAATACCTACAATTCTGGGTGGCGTAAAAACCCTAATCTCTCTTGGAAACATGGTGTAACTCTTAATGAAGCATCCACTTCTAATATAAAGCCAATGGCACCTCCTGGTTTTTATCACTTGGAAAAGGAAGTTAAGTCTATTCAAGAGCCCAAACCTGATCTTGAGGCAATGATATCTCAACTTGTTAGTTTTCAGCTAAAGAGTTCTCAAGATCAAGCTGCTACTAATGCAACATTTAGTTCATCCATTAAGAATCTTGAGGTTCAAGTGGGATAACTTGCAACTAATGTGAATGCATTACAATAAAGAGAATTGCCAAGTAATACTGTGACTAATCCTCGTAAAGATAGATAAGAGGAATGTAAAGCTCTCATATTAAGAAGTGGTAAAGAGTTACCTGAGATTCCCCATCCAGTGAAGAAACCTTTAGCTTCTAATGGCGACGTAACTCTTGAAGTTATTATAGAGAATGATGAAGAGCCTACTCAGAAGGTACATAGAAAAGTTAATGAAGCAAAAGTTGATAATGAGTCTAAGAAAAGTGAAGTGAAGAAGAAGGCTACTAATGAGAATCTTAAATAGGTACCACCTTTGCTAGTTCCTCAGAGATTCCAGAAGAAAGCTTTAGATGAGCAATACAAGAAGTTCTTGGGAATTTTCAAGCAACTTCACATCAATCTTCCTTTCCTTGAGCTTTAGAGTAGATGCCTCAATATGTTAAGTTTCTAAAGGAGATGTTGAGTAAGAAGAAGAGGTTTGGTGATTATGAAACAGTACCTCTCACTGAAGAATGTAGCACTATTATTCTTAACAAGTTGCCACCTAAACAGAAAGATCCTGATAGTTTTTCCATACCTTGCATAATTGGAGAAAAGTTTCAAGGTGAAGCATTATGTGGTCTAGGCTCAAGTATCAACTTGATGCCACTATCTGTGTTCTGAAAATTGCAACTTGGAGAAGCTCATCCAACCTCTGTGACACTTCAGTTAGCTGATCGAAGTTTAGCTTATCCAAAGGGTATCATTGAAGATGTTTTAGTTAAAGTTGATAAGTTTATCTTCCCAGCTAATTTCATTGTATTAGATTGTGATGAAGATAGCACTCTCCCACTAATTATAGGAAGACCCTTCCTAGCTACAGCCCAAACTTTGATTGATGTTGAAAAAGGGGAGATCAAGTTAAGAGTGAATGACGAAGAGGTTATTTTTAACATGAACAAGGCACTGAAGTATCCTAGGGACACTACTGATTGCTTCAGGGTTGATATATTAGATGAGGTTATTCAAGATACTTTGGATTTGTATACTATAAAAGAACCTTTAGAAGTTGTGTTACTTGGGCTTGATGATGTTGAAGAAGGGAATCTAGTTGAATGCAAAAGGTTACTTGAAGCTTATTCTTCTTATAATAGTCGATGAAGGCAGTTTGAGTTGTTAGAGATGGAATTAAGGCAAACTTCTTTAAAGCCTTCTATTGAATAAGCACCAATTCTGGAGCTTAAGCCCTTACTTTCACATCTTGAATATGTATACTTGGGTGAATTTGAGACACTTCCTATTATCATATATTCTTCTTTATCTGAAGTTCAAAGAGAAAGGTTGTTAAACGTCCTTAGGGATCACAAAAGGGCTTTAGTTTGGACAATAGCTAACATCAAAGGTATAAGTCCTTCAATTGTAATGCATAAGATACTTTTGGAAGATGATCATAAGAAGTCTATTCAGAATCAGAGAAGATTGAATCCTATGATGTAGGAAGTGGTCAAGAAGGAAGTGATTAAGTTGTTAGATGCTGGAATCATTTATCCTATTTTAGATAGGTAATGGGTTAGTCCAGTACAATGTGTTCCTAAGAAAGGAGGAATGACCGTTATTGCTAATGAGCATGATGAGCTTATTCCCACTTATATAGTTACTGGTTGGAGAGTATGTATGGATTACAGAAAGTTGAATGAAGTGACATGGAAGGATCATTTCCTACTCCTTTTCATTGACCAGATGTTAAACCGGTTAGCTGGCAAAGAATTTTTTTATTTCTTGGATGGGTATTCTGGTTATAATCAAATTGTGGTTGCTCCTGAAGACTAAGAAAAGACAGCATTCACATGTCCTTATGGCACCTTTTCCTTTAGAAGAATGCCATTTGGTTTGTGCAATGCTCCTGCTACTTTCCAAAGATGTATGATGAGCATATTTTCTGATATGATAGAAGAGATAATGGAAGTATTCATAGATGACTTCTCAGTCTTTGGTGAATCATTTGAGGAGTGTTTGATACATTTAGATAAGGTGTTGAGGAGATGTGAGGAGACAAATCTGATTCTTAATTGGGAAACGTGTCATTTCATGGTGACCGAAGGGATAGTTCTAGATCACAAGGTTTTAAAAAAGGGTTTAGAAGTTGATAGAGCAAAGACTTCTGTGATTGAGCAACTTCCTCCTCCTTCTAATGTTAAAGTTGTGAGAAGTTTCTTGGGTCATGTTGGATTTTATCGCCGGTTCATTAAAGACTTTTCCAAGATTTCAAAGCCTCTTTCGCAATTACTTGAGAAAGATACTCCTTTCCATTTCAATGAGGAGTGCATGAAGGCTTTTGAAGAATTGAAGATTCGATTGATTTCAGCTCCTATTATTGTGGCTCCTGATTGGTCATTACCTTTTGAAGTGATGTGTGATGCAAGTGACTATGCTGTGGGAGCTATGTTGGGGCAGAGGCCTGCCAAGATCTTCCATCCCATATACTATGCAAGTAAGACACTAATTGCAGCTCAGGTAAATTACTCAATTACTGAAAAAGAAATGCTTGCTATTGTGTTTGCTTTTGAAAAATTTAGAGTCTACTTGATGGGTACTAAGATCTTAGTCCACACTGATCATGCTACTATCAAATATTTGTTAGGGAAGAAAGAGTCCAAACCTAGATTGATAAGATGTGTTTTGTTGTTACAGGAATTTGATGTGCATATAATTGATAGGAAAGGAACTGAAAATCAGTTTGCTGATCATTTTTCTAGGATTATGAATTCTTTTGATTGTGTGAATGACTTGTTGGTTAATGAATATTTCCTTGATGAACAGTTGTTTGCTATTAGTAGTGATGGTTTGCCCTGGTATGCTGATATTGTGAATTATCTTGTGTGTGATGTGTTACCTCCTAATTTGACTTTCTATCAAAGAAAGAAATTTTTGCATGATGTTGCTTACTATATATGGGAAGAACCATTTCTTTTCAAGAGATGTGTTGATTTGATCATTAGAAAGTGTGTGGCTGAGGTTGAACAAGAGGCAATTTTGACTGATTGTCATACATCTGCATATGGGGGACATTATGGGGGGCAAAGGACTACATCTAAAGTGCTTGATTCTGGTTTTTATTGGCCTTCTTTGTTTAAAGATGCTCACCAGTTTGTTTCCAAGTGTGCTAGATGTCAAAGAACAGGTAACATTTTCAAGAGACATGAGATGCCATAATCTGGGATCTTAGAGGTGGAGTTATTTGATGTTTGGGGGATGGATTTCATGGGTCCTTTTCCATCTTCAAGAGGAAACCAATATATTCTTGTTGCAGTGGAGTATATGAGCAAATGCGTTGAAGCTATTGCTTGCCAAGCGAATGATGCCAATACAGTGATCCGTTTCTTGAAGAAGTATATTTTCACAAGATTTGGTACTCCAAGAGCGATTATTACTGATGAGGGAACTCATTTCAACAACAAGAATTTTAAGGCTCTCTTGGCAAAATATGGAATACACTACTGGATGTCACTTGCATATCATCCCCAAACTAATGGCTTATGTGAGTTGGCTAATAGGGAGATTAGGAGAATCCTTGAGAAGACTGTGGGCCCTACTATAAAGGATTGGTCTGATAAGCTTGATGATGCTTTGTGGGCCTACAGGACTGCTTTCAAACTCCAATTGGCATGTCACCTTATCGGTTGGTTTTTGGGAAAGCATGTCATTTGCCACTTGAGTTGGAGTATAAAGCATGGTGGGCAATCAAGAAGTTGAATATGGACCACAAAGAATCTGGAGTTAAAAGGTTATTGCAACTGAATGAATTGGAAGAATTGTGACTTCAAGCGTATGAGAGTTCAAGATTATACAAAGAAAGGACAAAGAAATGGCATGACAAGCATATCTTGAAGCGCAATTTTGAGCCCGGGCAATTGGTTCTTGTTTTTAACTCAAAGCTTAAGTTGTTTCCTGGAAAGCTTAGATCTAGATGGTCTGGTCCTTTTAGAGTGGTTGTTGTGTCATCAAAGGGTGTAGTTGAAATTAAAAATAAGAGTATAGGAAATTGCTTTAAAGTAAATGGGTAAAGACTGAATCACTATTGTGGTAGTGAGGTGGACCGGCAAGCAATGGTTCATCACTTGTCACAACCTCCTTGAGTTTCTAACATAGTCTAGCTGAGGACTATAAACCAAGCGCTTCTTGGGAGGCAACCCAAGGTTTAATAGTTGATTTTTTTTATTTAGTTGAGTTGTTTTGAGGTTTGTTGATTTTGTAGAACTTTTGTAGTCCCTGGTGATGTATTCCACTTTGATAGCCATAATCAAGAGCATTCAAGAGCACGAGACAAGGATTGAAAGGGGAGTTTTTTTCTACTTTTCTTTGTTTTGTTTGAATTGATAGTTGATAACATGTTCTGGACATGAGTGCTGGTTATAGTCTAACTTTGCATGTGATTGATATTTGTTATTGACTATTGATTTGAGTTGTGGCATTTGTGAGTGGTGCTCAATTGGTGGAAATTTAAAATCTTTAAACCTTCTACTATCCCTGCACTTGGATATGGTTATGTCTTCATCTCCATTACTGAAGGTTACTTGTTCACATTGAGGACAATGTGACATTTAAGTGTGGGGGTGAGGGTACCATTGATTTTGTATGACTTGTCCTCAATTTTGAAAAATTTCTTTGATTTTGAATATAAATAAAAAAAATTTTGACAAATTTTGAAAAAATTTTGCTTTTCATTGAAGCTTGGATTTTACTTGTGAACATTTGCAAAGTTGGTTTGATTTGAATTTGAAAAGGATTGAGTTAAATTAGAATTTGATTCTATCTTCTTGGAATGTTAGTAGATAGGCAAAGAATTTGGTTTGGATGATTAATTTTAGGATGTTAAATACCGGTGAGAAATTTGAGCCTAAATATTCATTTCTTTCAAGAGGGAGTACACTTAATGTGATTTTATCTCTAGAACTTGTCTTGAATCTCTTTTGAAGTTTTAAATCCCTTTGCATGCACAAAGATGATTTAGGCATTCATTTCATAGCTAGTTTGGTCAAATGTCTATCCTTGTCACATGAAAATCCTTTGCTTTACCCCATTTGAGCCTCAATTTGTTTTTAAAAGAAAATTGTATAGAGTAAATAGCCGCTTGTTTAAGAAATGCAATTTTTACATATTTTTCTTTCCATTCATTTGCTACTTTAGTTAGTGCTAAGTAAAACAATTTTAGAAAAGAGTGAAGGGATTAGAAAGTCAATGTTATGTGAGTTGTGTAGATAGGAAAAAAATGAAATAGAAAGAAAAGAAGGAAACGTGTAAAAAAAATAGAGGAAAAAAAAAGAGAAATATGAAAAAAAAGAAAGAAATAATAATAATAATAGAAAGAAATAGAAATGAAAAAGAAAAAAAAGAAAAGAAAAAATGGAAGAAAGAAAAGAAAAGGAAAAAAAAAGATGGTTGAGTTCAATTTAACAAAGGTTGTTTATAGTGTGAGTGAGTTTGTTTTCTTTTAGTGGATATTCCTTCATTCTTC
Organism: Inga oerstediana; assembly: GCA_963210345.1. Taxonomy (NCBI): domain Eukaryota; kingdom Viridiplantae; phylum Streptophyta; class Magnoliopsida; order Fabales; family Fabaceae; genus Inga; species Inga oerstediana. Next base: position 37,129,608 of record OY723405.1, read on the forward strand.
ATGAGCTTTATGAAATCACTAGTGGAAAAAGGGTTTTTTAGACCGGTTAAAATTGACTTTTTAGATCGGTTCTAGATCCGGTCTTGATACAGCCGGTCTTAAAAGTATGTCACTTTTGAGACCGGTTTGGTAACCGGTCTTAAAAGTCTAGCTTTTAAGACCGGTTCTATTTATAACTGGTCTAAAATCAACAATTTTAAGACCGGTTTTCATGAGCTCCGATCTTAAAAGAACTCTTTTGTAAGGCGATTTATGTAGCATTTTTAAGACCGGTTATGATTATAACCAATCTTAAAAGTTATTTTAAGACCGGTTTTACATACAACCGATCTTAAAATTTTAATTTGAAGACCGGTTATAAATATAACCGGTCTTAAAAGTGTTATATATATATATATATATTTTTAAATTGTTTGTGATTAGGTTAGTTACCAGAACGCATCCTTGAATTGCTACCTTCAATGCCATATTTATTAAGTGCCATATGGTGTTCAGTTTGCTTCCACTTACCATTTCCTTTTGCTTTAACCTTCTCATTGAATTGGGAACTTCTAACATGTCATATATCCTCATGTATAATGTTTTATTGAAAACCATCATATATATATATGCATAAATGGATTCAACCATGACATATCATGCAACCAACAAGTCAATTCATCAAAAATATACAAAAACCATGTTAAACCAACAAACATGTCAAATCATGCAACCAACAATATTTGCAACCAACTAACATGTCAATTCATCAATATATACAAAAAAATTCCTCAGCTTTTACAAGAACTGACTGTTGTAAAAGTTTATAAATGAATTCAGCTCAACAATTGCGAATGTGCTCAATATCTTCTGGAAAGGGGTCAGCAAGTTCAAACATCTGAAACACCAAAGCCAGGCAAAACATTAAATTCACTTAAAAAAATAAAAGTAATACAAAATTTTTGAAATACATATACATTTACCTCTTCAGTAAGTTCTATCGTGCCTAGGGTAATAATATTATACATGTGCCCCAGAATATACATCCCACACAAGTTGGACCCTGGTGGTTGCCTATAGGTCTGAAAAATAATATGATATCATTAAAACAAGTATAAAATTAAAGCATGGCTGTAGCGCCAGGGATTTTGAAAAACATGGAGCCACCACCAAAATTTTAAAGATAGGATAACTTTGGAAACCTTTTTTAAAAAATGGAAACTGGTCTACAAAAACCATTTAGGGTTCGGGAGTCGATTGTGTGTGGGGAAGGTGTTAGGCACCCCACAACACCCATTCACAAGAATGGTTACCCTAAGTTAATTATTTAAAAATAAAAATGGCCTTTAACTTTATTATAATTACCCAAATAAAAAAATATTTACAAAACTAAATGAAATGAAAGCAAAAGAAGAGGAAAAAAAAAAAGAACACTTATTTACAATAAGGAAAAATATAATTATTTAAAAAAACATTTATTTACAATAAGAAAATAAGAAAAAACAATATATTTATTTACAAAATTGGACTTGACCTAGGATAAAAACCTAGGGCCTACGTACCCTTTAGAGGGATCAAAGCCCACGTAGTTCGGGGGGTAGAAATGCGTGTCACTTTGTTTGTGTTTTTTTAGAAAAAATGTCTATTTAATTTATTTGAGAAAAATATTTTTTTTATTTGGTTTGTATTTTTTATTTTTTTTAAAAAAAAAGTTTTTTTTATTTTCTTGTAAAAAAAGAGTATTTCCATTTTATTTTCATTTATCAAAATGTGTCAAAATATTTTTTTCCTTTTTTTTTGAAAGAGAACCTAAGAAAGGGATAAAAAAAATAAAGGAAGAAAAGTAACACAACTTAAACAAAAAGGAAGTTAAATGTGAGGAGATTTATGCGTACGTTTTATCCTTTAAACTCACTCTTAATCCTGAATGCAACAAGTAGAGGTCGTTGCATACTAAAGTTGAATGATCACATAAGCCTGATCTTAGATGCTGCACAAGAGGTGTTATAGGCAAGCAAAACAAGTAATAAAACAAAAGGTACACACATAGTCATACGCGCCAAGAACATCATGTGGATATAGATTAAAGCAACATCACCATAACATTAAAGAAGATGACAGACGCTGTTCTTATGGGTAAAGGAATTGTTGGAGCCATATGATAATTATGTGTCCCTAAACATCCCCTTATTTGACCATCAGAATAAGAGAAGTAAAAATTATAACATATTCTCTCTACCTTTTCTCACTAGTCTTTTTTTCCACCGGAGTTATTGTCCCCTTTACTTCAACCCTTGCACTCCTATTTATAGTCTCAAGGCAGGGTTTTCTTCATAAATGCTCCTTTTTTTTAATTTTCTTTTTTTTTTTTGTATTTTATGTCAAGAACTACCTAACTTGACCCAATCACCATCAATGGAGTTTTTTTTTTTAATTTTCGCTTTTTTATTTTTTCTATTTTCTATTGATAAAACTTCCTAACTTGACCTAATTACCATTAGTGGAGATTTTTTCTTTTTTTTTTAAATTTTTTCCATTATTCTCCCCACAAGTAACTTCCTAATTTAAACCTATCAACATAAATGAGATTTTTTTATTTTTTATTTTTCGTTTTTTTATTTATTATTTTCCCTTAATGAATGACAATGCCAATCATATCAATGAGGGGATTTATTTTGATTTTCATTTTTTTTTCTTTCAATGATGATTGCCTATTTAGACACCGATCATCATCAATAGGAGGATTTCCTTATTTTTTCTTATTTTCATTTTTTTTTATTTTTTTCTTTCAATGATGATTGTCAATTTGGACACAAATCATTATCAATTATTTTTATATTTTTTAGTGGGACCCGGACAAAATAGGGTGTTCACAGTTGCCCCTCTTTACTTGTTTCGTAGCTGAGAAAAGTGAGATTCTCGTCTATGAAGCAAGTAAAGATAAGAACACGTATTTTGTCCGGCCAGAGAACAAGGTGCCCTCCTTTGAACCAAAGAGGGTCTGGACAAAATACAGTATCCATGCCCCTATTTACTTGGTTCATAGGGGAGAAGAACGCAAGTGGAGATAGATGATTACCTGGAATGGAAGTGAAGCGCCTAGTTGCATAGGACTTTGGTGGGGCGTAAAAGAATTGTGCCAGCCGGTACTAGGCTTTGAGAGTGCCTGCTGATACAAGGCTTTGAAAGAATAGTGCCTACCGTTACAGGGCTTGAAAAGAATTGTGCCATCCGTTACTGAGCTTTGAGGGTGCCTGTTGGTACAGGACTTTGAAAGAATAGTGCCTGCAGGTACAAGGCTTCAAAAGAATTGTGCCAGCCGTTACTGGGCTTTAAGGGTGCCTGTTGGTACAGGGCTTTGAAAGAATAGTGCCTGCCGTTACAGGGCTTTAAAAGAATCGTGCCAGCCGTTACTGGGCTTTGAGGGTGCCTATTGATACAGGGCTTTGAAAGAATAATGCCTGCCGGTACAGGGCTTTAAAAGACTGGTGCCAGTCGGTACTGGGCTTTGAGAGTGCCTGCTGATACAGGGCTTTGAAAGAATTGTGCAAGCCATTACTGGGCTTTGAGGGTGCCTGCTGGTACAGGGCTTTGAAAGGGTGCCTACCGGTACAGGGCTTTGAAAGGGTGCCAGCCGTTACTGGGCTTTGAGGGTGCTTGCCGGTACAGGGCTTTGAAAGGGTGCCAGCCGTTACTGGGCTTTGAGGGTGCCTGCCGGTATAGGGCTTTGAAAAGGGTGCCAGCCGTTACTGGGCTTTGAGGGTGCCTGCCGGTATAGGGCTTTGAAAAGGATGTCAGCCGTTACTGGGCTTTGAGGGTGCCTACCGTTACAGGGCTTTGAAAGGGTGCCAGCAGTTACTGGGCTTTGAAGGTGCCTGCCGTTACAGGGCTTTGAAAAGGTGCCTGCCGTTACAGGGCTTTAAGGGTGCCTGCCGGTACGGGGCTTTGAAAGGGTGCCAGCCGTTACTGGGCTTTGAGGGTGCCTGCCATTACAGGGCTTTGAGGGTGCTTGCCGTTACAGGGCTTTGAAAAGGGTGCTATGAACATGTGATGCCCCTTAGAGTAGTGCTTATGAAGATGATGACATTGATAATGATGATGACAGCGATGACGAAATCCTAATGATGATAAAGAGGATGATAATGGCCATGATAATGAGGGGAATATCAAAATGATGAATTCATGATAGAGGTGATGACACTAATAATGATGATGACAGTGATGATGGAATCCTAATGAGGATGATGAATACCATGATAATGCTAATGATGATGATGATGATGATGATAGTAGTGATGATGATGATGTTAATGGTGATGTTGATAATGGAGGTGATGACATGCTAATGAGAATGAGTGTAATAATTGTGGTATTAAAGAATAGCCTGGCAGGTGATATTGCTCCTTCTTCGTCCAGGTGCCTAACCAGTACCCCGTTACTTGAGCAGTCTTGTCGGAGGTATGAAGATGAGATTCACATAGATGCCACAGCCTAGAATCTTCAGTTTAGATTGTATCCCTTTGTCAACTATTTGACCCCACGACAAAAATTCTAGTTGGGACCTTTGTTAATGATCCTAAAATTACACAAGTTAAACGGGAGTAGAGGACACCATGTATATCAATGTGAGTGTTTATCCAGCCAAAAGTTGTGCTTTCATTAAGAAGAGTTACCCTTATACAAATCAAGGCACAAAGTTTGACATGCGATTTAATAGAAGGGAAAAAGATACTAAGGATGAAGATTCATTTAAAAGAAATAATCTTCCAATATTCAAGTGGATGCATTATGATGAGCACATATTGGTGTAGGCGTGATGTTATTAGGAGGTCCTTCGCTTTTAGTTCCGTGTAGTCCCCCTGATGTTGCCTTGCTGAATTGCCAGAGATATGCACTCTTCGACGAATGATTAAGGAGTCTTTCAAATAGACAACGTAAAGAGAGTCATGGGGCTAGGACTGATAACCTTCTTTGATATGTGTTTAATCCGCCCTTTCGGGTTTTCAACTTAATAGCTCCCAATTTTGTGCTCTAATTTTTGCCTAAGCCGCCCTTTCGGGTTTTCAACTTAGTGAGCTCTTTTTCTTTTCTTTTTTTCTTTTTTTTTTGCCTAAGCCGCCCTTTCGGGTTTTCAACTTCGCGAGTTTTTTTTTTTTGCTCTAACTTTTGCCTAAGTCGCCCTTTCGGGTTTTCAGCTTAGCGAGCTCTTTTTCTTTTTCTTTTCTCTTTTTTTTTGCCTAAGCCGCCCTTTCAGGTTTTCAACTTAGCAAGGTTTTTTTTTTTTGCTCTAACTTTTGTCTAAGCCGCCCTTTCGGGTTTTCAACTTAGCGAGCTCTTTTTTTTTATGCATAGTATTTCTTTACAGCATCTGAATTGATTGGTCTTGGTAAATCTTGGCCATTCATGTTTGTCAATATCAATGCCCCTCCAGAGAAAGCGTGCTTAACAACATATGGGCCTTCATAATTTGGAGCCCATTTACCTCTGTCATCTTCTTGATCTGGTAGGATCTTTTTGAGGACTAGGTCTCCTACTTTAAACCCCCTGGGTCGAAGTTTCTTATTAAAGGCCCTTGCCACTCGTGACTGATATAACTGCCCATGACATATTGCTGTGAGCCTCTTTTCTTCAATCATATTTAGTTGTTCAAATCGAGAGCGTATCCATTCACTTTCATCTATGTCTGATTCGGCCAAGATTCTCAGGGATGGTATTTCTACTTCGATTGGAGTGACAGCCTCCATGCCATAAACTAAAGAGTAAGGGGTTGCCCCAGTTGAAGATGCATTGTGGTACGGTATCCGTGTAATGCATATGGAAGCATTTCATGCCAATCCTTATAAGTCACTGTCATTTTGCCGATGATCTTTTTAATGTTTTTATTGGCTGCCTCAACTGCACCATTCATCTGTGGCCTATACAGTGCAGAATTATGATGTTTGATTTTGAACTGATCACATAATTCTTTAATTGCTGCCCCGTTGAGGTTTAGTGCATTGTCAGTTATAATCCTCTCTGGTAACCCATATCTACTGATGATATTGGCCTTTAAGAACTTGATGAAGGCCTTCTGAGTAATACTAGCAAAGGAATTGGCTTCTACCCACTTAGTGAAATAGTCAATAGCAACGAGGATGAAACGATGACCATTCGAAGCTTTTAGGTTAATCGGCCCAATGACATCTATTCCCCACATAGAGAATGACCATGGAGATACGAGACTATGCATTATAGTCGGAGGGGCATTAGCTTTGTTGGCATATATCTGGCACTTATGATACTTTCTAACATAATTGATACAATTCTTCTCCATAGTTATCCAGTAGTAACCAGATCTTTGAGCTTGTTTAGTTAATGAGTGGCCATTTGCATGTGTACCGCATACGCCTTCATAGATCTCTGCCATAATCTTATGCGCCTCCCTCATGTCGACACAGCGTAGCAATGTCCCATCAAAGCTTCTCTTATATAGGACGTTATTGCTAATAAAAAAGCCCATGGCCAATCGCCGGATGGTCTTCTTTTCATTATGTGTCTCGTCTGGAGGGTAAGTACCATGCTCCATATACATCTTAATACTATGGTACCAAGGTTGCTCGTCGTGCTCTCTTCCAATATTGAAGCAAAATGCTGGCGATCTTCTAGTCTCAATCTGTATTGGTTGAACTTGGACCCCACAATCAAGTTAGATCGTAGTTGCTAAAGTAGCTAACGCATTAGCGAAGCAATTCTTTTCTCTAGCCATGTGATGAAAATTGATTACTTCAAAGTTTTTGATCAACTCTATCAAATACTCTTGATAAGGGATCAACTTTGGGTCTTTAGTACGCCATTCATCAGTCACATGATAAATTATGAGAGCTGAGTCACCATAGACTCTTAGGTTTTTTATCCCCAGATCTATGGCAGCCTGGAGACCATTAATACAAGCTTCATATTCTGTCATGTTATTGGTGTAGTCAAATCCTAACTTTATAGCAATCGGAAATTGCTTTCCATCTAGGGATATGATTACTGCCACTACACCATTGCCATGCATGTTTGCTGACCCATCAAAATACATTTCCTACCCCTTCGATTTGCTTTCCTCGATCGGATCTTCTGTAGCACATATGTCTTCATCTGGAAATTTGAAATCTAGTGGTTGGTATTCATCTATAGGGTTTTCCGCTAAGTGATCTGTTATAGTACCACCCTTAACGGATTTTTGAATGACGTATCTTATATCATATTCAGACAATATTACTTGCCACTTAGAGACTCTTTCGGCTACATGCGGGCTTTCAAAGATGTACTTGAGTGGGTCTACTCTAGAAATTAACCAAGTGGTGTAGTAAAGCATGTATTGCCTCAACCTCCTTGTAGCCCAGACTAAACTACAACAAGTTCGCTCGATCATCTGGTAACGTGACTCACAATCATTAAACTTCTTGCTCAAGTAATAGATCGCTTGTTCTCTTCGCTTAGATGTATCTTGTTGCCCCAGCATGGCTCCCATGGAATTTGGTCGTATTGTTAAATACAAAATTAACGGTCGTCCCGGTACAGAAGGAACCAAAATTGGGGGATTTAGCAAATAATCCTTGATTCTATCAAATGCCTGTTGGCAATCTTCATCCCACTTCCTGGTGCAGTTCTTCTTTAAAAGCTTGAATATCGGCTCACAAGTTGCGGTCAGGTTGGCAATGAATCGTGCAATGTAATTCAGTCGCCCCAAAAAGCTTCGAACTTCCTTTTCTGTTTGAGGAGGGGGCATTTCCCGTATTGCTTTTACTTTGTCTGGATCTACTGTAATCCCTTTTTGGCTTACAATGAAGCCCAACAATTTTCCAGATAAAGCTCCAAAGACGCATTTGTTAGGATTTAGTCATAGCTTGTACTTGCGTAACCTTTCAAATAGCTTTCTTAACACCACAATATGGCTTTCTCCCTCAGAAGATTTAGCTACCATATCATCCACGTATACTTCAAGTTCTTTATGCATCATATCATGGAAGAGTGCCACCATGGCACGTTGATAAGTTGCCCCAGCATTCTTTAGCCCGAATGGCATGACGCGGTAACAATAAGTGCCCCATTGTATAATAAATGTGGTTTTTTCTTTGTCCTCTCTATCCATAGGGATTTGGTTATACCCTGAGTACCCATCCATGAACGAGTACTTATAACTACGGGCTATATTATCAATCAGGACATCAATATGAGGCAATGGAAAAATCATCTTTTGGGCTAGCTTTGTTCAGATCTCGATAATCCACACACATTCGAATTCTGCAGTCCTTCTTTGGGACAAGAACGACATTTGCTATCCATTGTGGGTATTTAGCTACTTCTAGGAAACCCGCTTCTAATTGCTTCATCACCTCTTCTCGAACCACTAAGGACATATCGGAAGTGAGCCTCCTTAATTTCTGCTTTTTAGCCTTAGTGTTTGGGAATAAGGGGATCTTGTGAGAAGCAATCCCTGGATCAAGGCCCGGCATGTCTTGATAAGACCATGCGAACACATCTATGAATTCTTTGAAGAGATCAACCATTTGCTCTCTTTCGGGGTTATCTACTATCTTTAGTTCTTTCTTTTCTTCCTCTGTGCCCATATTTATTACTTCAATTACATCTTCATGTGGGCACATTCTATTGTCGTCAGATTCGAGGATTTTTTTGTATACTTGAATGATCTCATCATCATCATCATACTCATAATCATGCATATCAATGGCAACAAGCGAATCATCATTCAGGGATTCAGGAACCTCTGCGTTGGATAAGAGTTCCGAGGAAATCGATTTCCTGGAGGGCGAAAAATGAACAATGAATGAATAGAAGGAAAAAGAGAGGAATGGATATAAATAAGTGAATTTTATTCGCATATCATTATTTATTCATGGTTCATATAGGAGCTCACCTAAAGGCATATACAAAGCATAAAAAGACAACTTTTAGCTAGGCATGTTACTCTAAAATGATAGAATTGAAGGTGTCCTCAAACTCCCAATTTTCCAGAGCCCTTCCAGAATCATCAGCTGAAATCCACGTGCAAGTTTTTTTGCTTATTGTTGAAACCATTGCAACAGTCGGCTTGTTTAGCACTTCAGAGGATGTCGGGAATGTCTTCCTTATGTGGGGGATTTCAAAATGCTCGTCATCCTTTTCTACCTTCAAGCTTGCTTGCTCTTTCAATTGCATTTCCAATTGTGGTTCGTATCCTAACCCTTGGCGCTTGTGATTCTCTTGCAGATTTATTGGGGATTTGTTGCCTTGAGGTGAGTGCCCAATCCTTTGCCCTGCTTAAACCCATTATTCTCCATTATCTTGGTTACTATGGAGTTGACATTTTTAGATCCCTTGGGTCCTTCGACTTCAAAACCTTGGAAAACCATTCCTTCCTCGTGCTCGGTAACCTCAATGTATGGAAGAGAGCTTGGCTTGCTCACCATGATTTCTTCTTCACCCTTGATTATCACTATCTTCCCACTATCAACGAACTTTACCTTCTGGTGCAAGGTAGAAGGTACTGCCCCAGCTGAGTGTATCCACGACCTCCCCAACAGCATAGAGTAGGACGGGTCAATGTTCATAAGCTGAAAGTTTACTGTGAATGAAGTTGGTCCAATCTGTAAAGGCAAACGGACCATTCCCAACACACCTCTCCGAGTACCATCGAATCCTCTAACCACCATGTTACCCTTTTCAACCTCTGACGCCTCTACTGACAATTGCTCAAATGTGGATAGCGGTAAAACATTTAACGCTGATCCTCCATCTATCAATACTTTGGCCACAATGAACCCTTTGCACTTCAGGGAAATGTAGAGGGCTTTATACTGATCAACGGTTGATTGAACAACTTCTTCTCCTGAAAATGAGATGGTAGAGAATGCCCTTGCCACATTCATAATGCTTGCAACCTTCTCCGGGGTCACACTGGACTGCACATATGCTTCATCTAGCGCCTTTGTAGTGCATGACGATGCGGTTCAGAACTCAAGATCAAAGAGAGAATTGAGATCTTGGCCGGAGTTTTGTTCAATTGGTCTACTATGCTATATTCACTTTGCTTCATGATTTGAAGGAATTCTTCATCTTTATTTTCCATGCCTTTTAGACCAGAACTTGATGGAATATCAACATTGGCTTGTTTTCCCTTCTTCGACAATCCAACATTTTGTGGCAGATAAGATTTCCCACTCTGTGTTATTCCTGTTGGGTGAACCAATGTTTTGTTGCTGGCCCCGGCTTTCATTACTTGTCCTGAGGGATTCTCGACAATACCTTTATACCTCCATGGTACGGCACGATTACTCTGACATGGAAAAGGGGTTGGTACCTTAATGGTCACTGCAGGCTGTTGCAATAGAGTCAAGATGGTTAAAGAGACAACATGAGAATTTCTTTTTTCATATGGTTCCTTAATGACGAACTCGACATGTCTTTTCTCCATCATGCCTACTTATTTCTCTTCTCAAGGCATATAACCTGCTGCCTTTAAACAAGCATGGATATCTTCTCCTATTAGTAGAGGATCATTGGAGAACTCAATTTCATCAACAACATTTACTTGGTTTTCATGACTTGGAAGAGGATTGGCGTTGATAGTGGAGTTTTCGTTCCTCTTCAATTGAATGTGATTAGAATCAATTAAGTCTAATACATTCCTTTTGAATGTCGCACAGTCCTCTATTGAGTGTCCAGGGGCTCCTATATGGTATTCACATTGAGCATTAGAGTCATACCAAGTGGGGAATGGTGGTTGAGGCTGTTTGTAAGTACGTGGCCCTAACAGCTGAGATTCCAAAAGTTGGCGATATAGCTCAGTATTTGTCATGCCAAAATCTGGCCACTGTCGACTATCTCGTTGCTTCCAATTCCTTCGTCCTCCAGCTTGACCTTGCCTATTTTGTGTTAAATCATTCTTCGTTTGTCAAAACCCATCATTACCACCTGGATGTATTGCTTGGGGTTGTCTAGTGGTTTGGATGAAGCTAACATCGCCTTCCTTCTTCTTCCCGTTATTCCCCTTTTTGGTGATGCTCTCACTTTGAAGAATCCTACCGTCACGTATGTCAGCATTGATTCTCTCACCAATCTCAATCAAACTAGAAAAATCGGTGACATGCGTCCCAACCATGTATGTGTAATAAGGTTCTTGTAAAGTACGGATGAAATAAGAATTGAGCTCAGATGGTATAAGGAGAGGTTGAACTTGTGTTGCGACCGTCCTCCATCTTTGGGCATAATCTTTGAAAGCTTCAGTGGCTTTCTTGCTCATTGACTTCAGTTGTTCCCTGGTGGGGGCAGTGTCAAGATTGAACCTGTATTGTTTTATGAATACATCAGTCAAATCTCTCCATTTCTTGATCTTTGTCTGGTCAAGTTGCATGTACCATTCCAGTGCTGGCCCTTTCAAGTTCTCATGGAAGAAGAGTAGCAAAAAGTTTTCGTCTTGTGACCATACAAGCATCTTGGTGCAATAGGCCTTAAGATGGTATATCGGATTCCCTGTGCTGTTGTACTTATCAAAGTCTGGCATCTTGAATTTCTTGGGAATTGAGACATGCGGTGCCAAGCATAAATCTTTTAAATCAAGTAAACCCCAAGTGTTTGGACCTTGAAGGGCTTTTAGTTGGTCTTTTACTTCACCTAACTCTTCCTTCCACCCCTCCTTTTCAGCTGATAGGGAGGGAATGTTGAAAGTGTATGTTGAATCTTCACCTGGCTGTTCCTCCTTACTGCTCGGAATTTGAGGATTCTGTTTACTCTGAGGCTCTTCTATCATTTTTTCTTTCTCGCCATTTTCTGGTATGCTTATCTCAACATTTTTCAATGGATCAGATGTTCCTGACTCTTTTTCATTATTCTGGGCTTGAAGAGCTATAGTCAAGGTGGAAATCATTTCTTTCAAATCTGCCATTTGTGCCTCCATATGAGACATCCGATAATTCAAATTAGATTCGGATTCACCGGGATTAGCTGCCATTTGACCACTACGTGAGCGCGTGTTGTATGAATGCGCAGGGGGTAGCTGGTTAGGATGTTTAGACGGAGCAATATTGTATCACCTGCTTAGGAAGGAACAAAATATCATTAGTTTATTTAAACCTACAATTTCGAGCGGGCATGGCGAGTTATCACGACGTATTGGCATAAAGGTCTTCTTGCACAAGTATCCTCTAGCTTCCTCAGGGAATCTATTATTCCACAGGGAGAATCTAGAGTTGATCATTAAATAAGAGGGACCTTAAGTCCTATCCTAATCAAGATCTTTTTATTTGGTGAGTGTTTTAGTCGGCACATAGTCTTCTGGAACGAGTGTCCTCTAGCCTCCTCAGAGAACCCATTATTCTATAGGGAGAACTAGAGTTGATCATTAGATAGAGGGGACCTTGAATCCCACCCTAGCCCAAGATCTTGTTATTGATCGTAGTAATAAGCATAAAAAAATGACAGTAAAAGGAAATATGCTTTTATTTGATAATATCAAAATTTGGTTACAAGTTTGAGTTCTTCTACTATTTGATTACATAAGTTGAAGAATTCAACAATCTCTTCTGGCGGATTCAAAGGGATGATCATGCCTTCAGCGAGCTTGAATGTGCTAGCAAATTCTGGGATTCTGGTGTTAGCAAAGCTAATTAAGTTACCACACCTCTTTACCCATTCTTCTGTCACAACCTTTCGTGATTTAGCTTGTCCACGAGGCTCTGGATGGTTTCAGTGCTACTGGCCCTTACAGCAACCAATTCACCCTTCTTGTTTTCTAGGAGTTGAGTAAGAATATCAACTTCCCCTTGCAATTTCTTAAGAGGGGCATTGTCTTGCAGTTTCTCTTCGAGCAACTCTTTTGCTGTAGTCATCTTCAATAGTCAAACTCTATTATTCTTCATTTGCCTATCGTTCTCTTGCATAGCCCTTTTTAAGCTTTTGTTTTCTTCTTCCAGCTTCATGATCCTTGAGCGTTCTTCTAATTCTCTTCTCTTTCTCTTTTCTGTCAATTTTTCTTGAAGGGATGCACATTTATCCTCTAGCTGACTCATCTTTCTCTTATTTTGTGATTCCATCATAGACAACTCCTCCAGCTCCTTTTCTCTTGTTTCTAGGCGCCTTGCCAACTCTTTGTTTACTTCTTGGGCATCAAATACTAACAAAGGATCTTGGGGGGAATAAGATGGATTGGCTCCTTTGATTCTGTCCTTGAGCCAGTCCTTATAGCCCGGAGTTGCACCTATTTCTCGCTTCCCCAGCTCAGCCTTTCCCTTGTATGCTATCTTGCTCCAAGCTTCTTTGATTTCTCGACATAAGTCCTTCCCATTATCTTCTCCGTATGAGAAGTGTATGGCTTGCACTTCTTCTTGAGTGGGAACTTTTTGCCGAAATGCTAATTGCCTTAATGCTAAAGAAGGGTTGTAGTTAATACATTCTCTTGGTCCCATGAGAGGCACATTAGAAAAGTCCCTGCAGTGATGGATGATCTCTTCATCCTCCTACCATTCTATTTTCCATAAGAGAGAATCTTCTGTTAACTGTGAGAACTCCTTCCTCCAATCATTTTTGTTTAATTGAAGATGATTGAAAGCCATAAGTGGATTAGTAAACTTGTCATGCATTTCTCGGAAGTACTTCTTCTTTCCATATACGTGACTCAGCATCCATACCTCAAGCAATGCAAGACAGCATTTTATTCGACCTTCCTTCTTTAGGTGGCATTGAGATAATGACATGTAGGTCTCTGCTAAAACTGCGGGTACCGGGTTAATTTGGTAGTGTTCGACTAATTGAAAGACACTGATAGCTCCCAAGTCGATTATTCCCGCTGATGAAGGAAAGAGGATCATGCCATAAATAGCCAAGGCGAAAACCCTACAAAAACTCTCCCAATCTTTATTTTCTGCAAATCTTGCTAAGCGAGCTTCCACTATGGTCCTTTTAATCCCCTTGACCTGTCCAGTTCCTACAATCTGTACTTCTTCCATGTGAACCCCTAATAGCTTCGCTATTCCTCCCTGAGAAGGTAGCCGGCCTGGATAATGGTAGATCTTATCACTCCTCTTAATTGGCATCCTAAGGATTTCCCCGTATTCTTCAAGGGTTGGGGCTTGTTGAAAATCGAAGAAAGTGAAGCATCTCAAAGAGGCATCCCAATACTGGCCCAGTTCTATGATAGCCTCATTATGCACAGGCACGTGTAATAAATCAATGATATTTCCATACTTCTTCATGAAACCGAATTTGACTGAACCTTGAATGTAGCGACTTAATCGAATTAGGCCTTCAAGTGGTTCTGCTCCAGTAGTCAGTCTGATGCCCTTCCCTCTATATACCTTTCCTGTAGGAACTTGATTTAAACTTGGTTTTTGTGCCATTTAACCTTTATGCCAAATTTTCGGTTGTCGGATAACTCGTTTGCCCTTCATTAAAGAAAAGAGAAGGAAGAGTCAGAAAGTATTTTCAAATGCATGCTATGCAGATGATTATATGTGCTTTCTAGCCTTGATATGAGTTATGGACATTAGGAAAAAGAATTTCACCTCCTCAAGAGATCTATTACCTCATAGGGAGAATGAAGTACCCATTAACCTACGAATGGCCTAAACCATCACGCGGCTAAGGGTTTTTTAAAATGATAATTATGTCCAAGACTTATATCAAATGTAAAATGCTAATGGATGATGCAAGGCTACCTCATGAGACATGAAAGAGTGATGACTTATACTTCAAGTTTTGATATGGGTGATGGACATTAAGAAAAAGAACTTCACCTCCTCAAGAGATCTATTACCTCATAGGGAGAATGAAGTGCCCATTAACCTGCGAATGGCCCAAACCATCACGCAACTAAGGGTTTTTTTAAAATAATGATTATGTCCAAGGCCCATATCAAATGAAGTTAAAATCCTAATAGATGATGCAAGGATACCTCATGAGACGTGAAAGAGTGACGACTTATACTTCAAGTTTTGATATGGGTGATGGACATTAATAAAAAGAACTTCACCTCCTCAAGAGATCTATTACCTCATAGGGAGAATGAAGTGCCCATTAACCTGCGAATGGCCCAAACCATCACGCGGTTAAGGGTTTTTTTTTTTTTAAATGATGATTATGTCCAAGGCCCATATCAAATGAAGTTAAAATGCTAATGGATGATATAATGATGCCTTATGAGTCCTAAAGGGTTATCCCTCATCGAGATGTTTTCTAACATAATTGATGTGATGAGATCATGGTCTTTTAGGGTCATAGACCCTTAGACTAAGGTTAGCTATCTAATGCATACACCATCCTTGTGATGTATCTTTATGTGGAATGATGCTAGATACATACTCAGGTGAAGCGACAGTTAGTCACTTGATCCTAGGGGTTCTATTGATTATGCATGGATGACAATAAAGATTATTAACAATAAATAAATATATGCCCTCCAGTGTCCTATTTTAGGAATGACCCTAGGTTAGTAGTATCTATCCTAAGAAAGGCAGGTACTAATTAATTGGGCAGGTCTATAATTTCTACTAATAGGTGCAATGGTTTCAAGGTGGTTCTAATTCTCACAGATAAAGGTCTCCTAACTGCCCCCATCGTAAAGATGAAGACCCCATTTGATGAAGTTGACCTTCAGGGGTTCTGAAAACCCCACAGGGATCAACCTCACCAAATGAGTAACAGCTAGGATGAAGTCTTCACAGTAACCTCAGGGGGTTCTTAAAACCCCACAGGGAGACCGCTAGAAACTTCCACTCACCTAAGGAACTCACAGACCCGGGTATAGGGCCCAAAATGTGTGTGAGGAGAATAGTGTATGTGTGTGCGGAGAGCATACCAACCTATGGGCCTAGGTTCTACCCAACCCTCATCTGCTAAGCAGATCACAAGATAGATAGGGAAAAAAAAAAGAATAAACAAATAGATGAATAAAAAATTAAAAAAATTAAAACAAATATTTACAAAAAAGAAAAAGGGTAATTAAAATAAAATTAAGGCCATATTATTTTTAAATACTTAACTTAAATGGGCTTGACTCTCAAGCTATCCCCAGTGGAGTCGCCAAGCTGTAGCGCATGGGATTTTGAAAAACATGGAGCCGCCACCAAAATTTTAAAGATAGGATAACTTTAGAAACCTTTTTTAAAAATGGAAACTGGTCTACAAAAACCATTTAGGGTTCGGGAGTCGATTGTGTGTGGGGAAGGTGTTAGGCACCCCACAACACCCATTCACAAGAATGGTTACCCTAAGTTAATTATTTAAAAATAAAAATGGCCTTTAACTTTATTATAATTACCCAAATAAAAAAAATATTTACAAAACTAAATAAAATGAAAGCAAAAGAAGAGGAAAAAAAAAAGAACACTTATTTACAATAAGGAAAAATATACTTATTTAAAAAAAATTTATTTACAATAAGAAAATAAGAAAAAACAATATATTTATTTACAAAATTGAACTTGACCTAGAATGAAAACCTAGGGCCTACGTACCCTTTAGAGGGATCAAAGCCCACGTAGTTCGGGGGGTAGAAATGCGTGTCACTTTGTTTGTGTTTTTTTAGAAAAAATGTCTATTTAATTTATTTGAGAAAAATATTTTTTTTATTTGGTTTATATTTTTTATTATTTTTAAAAAAAAAACGTTTTTTTTATTTTCTTGTAAAAAAAGAGTATTTCCATTTTATTTTCATTTATCAAAATGTGTCAAAATATTTTTTTCCTTTTTTTTTTTTTGAAAGAGAACCTAAGAAAGGGATAAAAAATATAAAGGAAGAAAAGTAACACAAGTTAAACAAAAAGGAAGTCAAATGTGAAGAGATTTATGCGTACATTTTATCCTTTAAACTCACTCTTAATCCTGAATGCAACAAGTAGAGGTCGTTGCATACTAAAGTTGAATGATCACATAAGCCTGATCTTAGATGCTGCGCAAGAGGTGTTATAGGCAAGCAAAACAAGTAATAAAACAAAAGGTACACACATAGTCATACGCGCCAAGAACATCATGTGGATATAGATTAAAGCAACATCACCATAACATTAAAGAAGATGACAGACGCTGTTCTTATGGGTAAAGGAATTGTTGGAGCCATATGATAATTATGTGTCCCTAAACATCCCCTTATTTGACCATCAGAATAAGAGAAGTAAAAAGTATAACATATTCTCTCTACCTTTTCTCACTAGTCTTTTTTTCCACCGGAGTTATTGTCCCCTTTACTTCAACCCTTGCACTCCTATTTATAGTCTCAAGGCAGGGTTTTCTTCATAAATGCTCCTTTTTTTAATTTTCTTTTTTTTTTATTTTTTTGTATTTTATGTCAAGAACTACCTAACTTGACCCAATCACCATCAATGGAGATTTTTTTTTTAATTTTTGTTTTTTTATTTTTTCTATTTTCTATTGATAAAACTTCCTAACTTGACCTAATTACCATTAGTGGAGATTTTTTCATTTTTTTTAAATTTTTTCCATTATTCTCCCCACAAGTAACTTCCTAATTTAAACCTATCAACATAAATGAGATTTTTTTATTTTTTATTTTTCGTTTTTTTATTTATTATTTTCCCTTAATGAATGACAATGCCAATCATATCAATGAGGGGATTTATTTTGATTTTCATTTTTTTTTCTTTCAATGATGATTACCTATTTAGACACCGATCATCATCAATAGGAGGATTTCCTTATTTTTTCTTATTTTCATTTTTTTTTATTTTTTTCTTTCAATGATGATTGCCAATTTGGACACAAATCATTATCAATTATTTTTATATTTTTTAGTGGGGCCCGGACAAAATAGGGTGTTCACAATGGCTTATTATTGAATACATTCTTAAAACAAACCAATATGTAACTAACCTTTGGCAAGATCCATGTAGGGTCTTTTACCTCATGCATAGGCCTACTACAAGCAGTGTGTTGGAATGTCCGCATAACCCTATATCATTAAAACCACAAAGGTTACTTATTTTACACAAATTCCATAAATTTTGCACACGAAAGGTAATTAATAATGCAAGAAAACTTACAAGGTCAAGCTCTTCTTCAATTCACTAGTTGGCTTGCTGAGGTGGAGGGAGCATAAGAGGATGACAGAATAACTCTTCTTGCACAAAATAGCCAATTACCAATGATCACTGAAAAAAGGGAAAACTTTTAAGCAAATATAAAATATTATGTATAGTATGAAATATATATTTGTCTTACCCATGCAAATATGGAGCCAAGAAACACTCAATTGAGGTTTCACTAAGCCTGTGCGATAAGTATGTGTTTTTGATAGAAGCAGTGGTCCCTTTGTCTTAGAGTTGAACTGGGCATAGGAGTCCAAATTTATCGGTTTTGCCAGAGTCAACCAACCTACGATGCATCCACCTACAATAATTCAAGTAGGGACATTAAATCAAAGTTTAACGGCGTAATTTGTAAAATATTAACTTCCAATGTGAGAAGATACTTACATCAAAAAGAGCTGAACAATCGAAATCGTAAGTTGTTGTAGAGGAGCTACTAGGGACATTAAATCATCCCTCTCAAGATAGCATTACGCCCTTGACTTGCCAACAGCTGACTCAGTAGCCCAATTTCTTGTTGCAAAGGACGTATCATATGCCATCAGAATCACTTGCTGCATGACATTCAATGGAGGCCGTGAAACATCTTGAGTGGAGGTGGAGGTGGCGGGGATTCCTCAGCTCGATCAGAAACAAGGTTCTTTGGCCACAAGATGAAAGAGTTGATGACGTCACCCACAAACTTAAAGTCATTAACAGGGATAGGGAGAGGTGCATCTGCAACGATCACCTCTTCAACTGCCACTCTGACTTGATCATCCTTAATTTCTTGGTGGTGGACAGTTGATCCCAAGTTGTGCATGCTCCCTCGTGCAACCAATCGTCTCAGAGGATCCTCCACAAACAAGTCAGAAGGCTCACTAATTTCTTTTCCAGGACCCTCTGATGACTGATCAATGTAACTCTCTTTAGTGCTTTGTTTAGGGTTTAGGGAATGAGCCTGGGGAGTACTGGTATCTACTTGTCTTGTGCTCATCATGATCATCCATTCCTCCTTCATCTTGCTGAACCTTTCTTCAAATAGTGCATCAAATGATGCTTCTGCCTTGGCCCTAGCTTCCGCCCTCACAGTGGGCAATATACGATCCATCTCCTCCCTAGTCACCATACCACTTGAGGAACGGAGTGAGGGTGCTCCAAAGTAATCCCTTATGCCTACCCCTCCTCCAATCCCCCTGACACGACCAAGATGCTCAGGTTTTTCTATAGCTACAGTCAGGATGTCATTCCTCCCATCTGACCTAAATGATCTCTCGGCTTGATTTTTTTTAGGCTCCTCCTATAAGACATAGATGACAAATGTTAGTAATGAAATTTGCTTACTAAATAATTAATAACAAAAAGTCAACAACAATACTTACAATTTTCTCACCAACTATACGAGATTGTTCACTCGTATAAGACCCACTCCTCTTTTGGTGAGCGAACAACCACTTCTGTTCGCAACATATCGGAGATGGTGGAGAAAGAAGAACAGAAGGATCGGATTGAGCTGCTTCTTCCAATCTCTTCCGTTTGGCCACCAACAAGTCTTTTTCGGCCTTCGTATACCCCCCACGAGACATTGTATGGGGCAATCATTCTTTCCACCACTCTCTTGGGCCTTTTTCCTTTTTTCCTGTGAATAAGAAATCAAAATTAAGTCATTGTAAATCAATAAAGACAATTCATAATTCATAAGCAAATCAATTGCAAAATAAGTCAACTCACCAATGCTTCTGGAGTAGTCCGAAGTCGTCTAAATTCTTGCCAAGTCTGTTCGTCAATAAAAGAATACTGATCGCATGGATTAGGAAGAAGCTGACCTTCTTCCACATCGATATGCATGTAATTGTTGGTTAGATTTGTCTTAAACTTCCTCCAGCGTTCATCACAATACGCCATTGTCTTGTCATACAAGACTTCACTCTCAGGAATGTTGTAAGTGAGCTGGATAGTTTCCTAAATATGTCGCTTCACACCTTTATCAACATTTCTCTACTGCTCTATCAAGATGCTAGGCTTGTTGCATGCTAGGAGGCCGACAAAACTCCTATACCATTAGGCATTAGGCCCGATTAGTTTCCAATATCTATCAAACTCAATCAGAATCTTTTCCCTGATATTCTGATTGAGAGGAATGTCTGTCAATTGGGTGGCTCTCCTACCCCTTCGTCTAGGCCGGTTACGTGGCTCATTGTGTTCCTGGCTTGGAGCATTGCTAGGCTTGCTCTGATTTGGATTAGTTGGATCGGGAGTACCCTCACTAGGACGACTCATTGTCTAAAAACACTTTAAGCACACTATTTAAGGAAATTTTGCTACATAGTGCTTATTGTTATAACACGGCACTATCTACAAAGGCATCGTTCAAAAGCAATATAATTCCCAAGTTATCCAAACATGAACAAATAATTAATTGCAATGCACAAGTTGATAACCAATATCAACTAAATCAATAATTAAGATGAAGGATGAATAATTAATTGCAATTGCAAAAGCAATTCCCTAAAGCAAGTTTTCATATTGGTAAAGATTTTAAATTCAAATCGCATGGCCGAATCAAAAGAAGGAAACCAGAAGCTACAAAATCAATATAACAGAAGCAACAAGCTTAAACCAAACAAAACAAAACCCAGTTTAGCAAAATCAACTAGAAGCTACACCACTATAGTCTTCAACTAGGATCAAAATCAAACAAAACAATATAACAGAAGCTACACCACTAGAAGCAACAAGCTTAAACTATAGTCTTCAACTAGGATCAAAATCATCACTACGACTCTCAAAATCATCACTTTCAAATGGAATAATTAACCCAGGTCCATTAGAAGCAACAAGCTTAAACTATAGTCTGTAATGCAAATGGAAAACCACCAAAATAAACCCAGGTCCACAATTTCAGAATAATTAAACGGTACCTTAAACCTTTGCTTGAGGATCCTCTTCTTCCTCTGGATTTGAACAGTCCTTGTCCAATTGCTGCAGGAATCGAACAAAGAAAATGGAGGCCAAGTCATCTCACAATTTCAATGAAAAACCCACAAACGAAATGGAAACACAAACCTGACAATAAAAACGAGGTTGAGAACGAAACCAATCGGAGGGAACAAACGACGATAGCCTTCCGATAATGTATTCAACAGTAAATCTCCGTTGACGGCGGCAGAGTTAAGGACAGAGGAGAGAAGGGGAAAGGAGGAGCTGCCGCGAGATGATGGAGGGGTTTTGCTGATGTGCTTGAGTTTTAGATTTCAGAGTCAAATTTAGGCGCCTTTTAAAATCCAGGTCAGTTTTAAGACCGGTTATTAATAAATAACCGGTCTTAAAAATTGAAAATTTTTAAGACCGATTATTAATTAATAACCGGTCTTAAATTTTTAATATTTAAGACCGGTTTTCATTTACAACCGGTCTTAAGGATAATAAATATTTTATTTTTATAATTGTCTTTAATTCAGATAATATTTTCTAGACTGGTTATTTTTAGAACCGGTCTAGAAAATATATTACATATATTTATTTTTTTTAATTGTATATATTTTAAGACCGGTTTTTGTTATAACCGGTCTTAAAATTATTTTTAAGACCGATTTTAAATATATCCGGTCTTAATATTTAATCATAATTACAAAAATGTCACCGGTCATATTTTTAAGACCTTATCTGATATAACCGGTCTAAATGTTCCGGTCTAAAAACCCTTCTCTGTACTAGTGAATTGATTAGCACTAATTAAAGCATTCCTCCATACCATTTGACCATTTTCATTTCATTATCCTACCATATTCATTTCAACCTTTGGAAAAGTCTTTTTGATTTGTGTGAGCAAAGGGATAATGTAGTAGAGATGGAGATAATAAACAAGCTTATGATAGATGAGTTGCAATAAGTGGAAGAGAGTGAAACACAAGCCCTTTAATTATCTTGAGAGAAGAGTGCAAACACTTCACTTGTGAGGAACATTTTATTATTAGTTGTCTTATCCAAGTTACTTGCATTTTTACTTGTATTTTTAGAAGGTGGAAAAAAGTTTCAAGAAAGCTTCATTCTTCAAAATTTGAATTAAATCCAATTTTGTAGTATTTGATTTGAGAATCTTGCTTCCATGATTTTCTTTGGTTGTTTGATGTTTTGAAATCTTGATGACAAGATTTGATGCAAGTGTGGGGGTGTGATAACTCTCCATATTTTATACATTTAAAGGATATTTTGAATATAATTGGAGAGTTATCTAGACAATTTTAGAAGAATTCAATAAGATTTTATTATTATAAGATTAAATCAAGGTTGGGGCATTATTTAGGGGATTTTATTGAAAATATCATAATTTTATTTTAAATAGAATTATGTAATATTAGATAAAAGAATAAAAAAAATTTAATAATAATAAATACTTTATGTTAGTTTCATTTATTTTATCTTTTATTTTATTGTTGTTTCCTCTTTATGTAAATGGCAAGTGCGTGAATTTTGGGCTTTGGGCTTTGGGCTTTGATTTCTAATTGAAGATATGAAGAGGAGTACCCATGGTAAAAAGAAAACTAAAGATCTAGAGAAAAAGAGGGAGCCGCACAGCGAAAGAAAAAGAAAAGAAAAGAAACAGAAGGCAGCTGGACAGAGGAGACGACACCGTTTGGAAAATGAGGAAGGGTCTAACCTAAACAAAAGGGATGAATCGCGAGAGAGGAAGGAGCGGACAGTGAGGGGAGCCGCAAGAATGACTGAGATATTTTTCCTTAGCTACAGAGCAGCGGCTGGAGAGAGGAGCCGCTGGAGAGGAATTCATCAATCATCATCTTCAGAATCGCTGGACCTAAGAAGCTAGGTGGAAGGCTGAACCAAGGAGCTGAGAAAGTGGTGACTGAACATTCTTGAAGATCATCATCAGTGGCGGAAAACAGAGGACAGGCTGTTCTGGATTGAAATCATCATTTGTTAATCCAAGATTCTTCGTCAGCAACGGGAATCGACAGACAAGGATCAGCGGATAGTGATTAGTTTATGATTTCTGCTCATTATATTTTAATCTGATTCTTCTTATTTTCATTATGATTTTCAATGTGAACTCTGGATTTGCTGCTACTGTGACGATGTTTAAAGCAATGTGTAGCTAATTTTCTTGGAATCTAGAGTAGTTATGAACTAATTTAAAGATTTGAGCATGTATAAACCATTTAATTGTGTTTAGTGTTAATTTTTATTTACTTAATCTTGTATTATTTTATCTACTTAGTGCTTGATCACTATTAAGTATGAATTTGAGAAATTTAGATTAGCCTTGGAAGAGGGATCTTAATTAGACAAAAAAATTAAGTAATGTGGGATTAGAATTTATTCTAATTTGCCAACAGAATAGAAATATACCTATTGGACCCATATAATCATATTAGAGTGAATTTGGACAATTATTGCCTCTTGAGTAAATTAGTTAGGAATAACAATTTTAACTTGACAGAGGAGTATAAGTGATTGAAAGATACTTATATTCATTTAAACTCTAGATTAACAATTTAACATTAAGTACTTTTAATTGGGTAAATGCATGCTCTAAAACTTAAAGAAGGGATTAGCTACTCTAGGTTGTTTTTATCAATTGAAATTTTTAAATCATTAGATTTGTTTCTTTTGCATTTGTTTAAATTGTCTTCCAATCTCTTTCTTTGATTTGCTCAACTTAAATGAAATTGGGAATTTTAATGCCTAATTATCTATTACCTTGAATATTTGTGGGATGGCTTTAATTTGCTATTATACTATTTCAACGGCCCGTACACTTGCGGTGCTTATTTAAAATTCAGTAGCATCACGCTCCCACTAGTCGTGTAGCTCCAATTCTTGGTGTTCTTTTCGGAAAGATCTGTCCACAAAACCTAGTTTGTGCTTGCCTTTGAATGCAATTCTCATCGACCGACTCTAGACAGTGTAATTATTAGATCTCATCAAAACATGCGAGATAATCATCGATCCTTAGGTCTCAGATGGATGAAGGCACAATGAGTGCATGAAAGGGAGGCTCGTCGGATCTTGAAGGCAAGCTGCATGGCTGTTGCCGGGGTTCTTTGTAGATCCATTTTCTTTGTTTGCCATGAGAACGCTCCAAACACAGAGGAATTGGTGGGTGGCGATATCTTCAAAGAGCTGTCGCATGAAAAGTGGTGAAACGTGGATTATATTATCTCACAAGCGGCTTTGATGCCATGTGAAGTTTTCTCCAGAAGGACCCAAAAACGCGTGCGAGAACAAAACTTTTATTACTCTTGAAGAGGACAAAAATAGTACACCACACACCCTGCTTTATATATAGACCAATATTTATATATGCCCCTATCAGATGAAAAGTATCATCCACTCTAACTATTTACACAAAATATCCTATACAAAAGATCAGAAAACAAATAATACTTGTCAAATTACAATACTGCCCTTAATGAACCAAATAAGATTATTCCACACTTCTAGAGCTCGAAAGAACAAAGGAGGCAGCCGTGAATTCCATTGTTAGCATCTTCTTCCTTCTTCTTTTGTTGTCCCAGATTGTGAGATGTTGACAGAAGAGTCTGAATAGTTCCAATTGCAATTTTGTGTGACTCTAATTTTATCCTCTGTTTTTATGGATTTAAATATGAATCCTGCCGCTTATGTGATGATGTTTAAAGCCGTGTTTGGTTAATTATTGTGCTTGAACCTATAGCAGCTATGAACTAATTTGGGAATTTGAGTATGTAGGAAATATTTATTTGTGCTTAATGTTATTTGCTTGCTTAATCTTGTATTATTGTGTCTACTTAATACTTGATCACTATTAAGTATAAAATTGGGGGATTTAGATTAGCCTTAGGAAATAGATCTTAATTGGACCATATGATTAAGTAATGTGAGATTAGAATTTATTCTAATTTGCCAATAGGATAGGAATATACCTATTAAACCCATATAATCATATTAAAGTAAATTTGGATAATTATTGCCTCTTGAGTAAATTAGTTAGGAATAACAATTTTAACTTGAAAGAACAATATCAATAATTGGAATATATTTATATTCATTTAAACTCTATATTAACAAATTAACATTAAGTGTTTTTAATTGGATAATTACATGTTCTAAGACTGGAAAAAAGGATTAGCGACTCTAGATTGTTCTTATCATTTGAAATCTTAAAATCATTAGATTTATCACCTTTGCTCTTGTTTAAATTGTCTTTCAATCTCTTTATATGATTTTCTTAGCTTAAATAAAAATGAAAAATTTAGTGTCTAATTAGTAGTTTACTTAAATCTCTGTAGAACGACCTCGATTTGTTATTATACTATTTTCACAATCCGTGCACTTGTGGTGCTTACTTAAAATTTAGAAGCATCACATTAAACCCTAAAATATTTTTTTGGTGGTAGCATTAAGCATTATAAAGTAATTTTTAATGCATTTAGTACTCTAAAATATTTTTATAATAGCATTCAATATCCTAGATTTAGGGTTCTCATTGGTACTAACGAAATATTTTAAAGGCAAAATTACTTCAAAATACTTAGCTATACTAAAAGAAATACTACCTTCTGTCTTTAAAATAATTAAAATCTCATTTGTGACGTAAGTTGCATCTCATTTGTGATGTAAGTTGCAATACGAAAGAGATCTTATATTTAACATGAGGTAATACTTTATAAGGTCAGATGCTAGTAACCCTTGGAATTTTCGTGGAGCATTCATAGAGCTAATTCCAGCGTACGCGGTGGGGGGAGACTTATAGGTCAATGAATCTTCGAGTTCTGTTATATTATTACGAAACTTCTTCATCATCACGCAGAATAATGACTTGTAAGAAGGGTCTAAAATAATTATAAAATGTCCAAATAAATTTCATAATTATATGTGTGGTGGTGATTGTCCAACTGTATCAGGCCCCACATTGGCCAGCAAGAGAGATATTTGGTGATGCAAATAATCCCCAAGACTTTGACCAGTGCAAGTCTTCTTTGATAGCTGTAGCCTTATCCCTTGTCGGCACCTAGTGAGAGATATACTCCCTCTGCTCTAAATTAAAAAATTATATAACTAATTTAAATATGTTAAAAAAATTAGTTAAGAAAATACTCTCGATAAACTCTCTTAATATGCAATTAACAGAGAAAGTTTAGAAAAAAATTATCAAATTAGAAATCAAATTAAAGTATGTTACGTTAAGGGTACTTTTAAGACAAAAGTACACGTTTATCTAGCTTTTATACTTAAGATCAAGGGAATATTTTGATTAAAGCATCTGTAACATCAAATATTCTTAATTAGTATGTAAAAACACATGTAAACCAAGCTTTTACAAAAATTACCTCTAATTAAGCTTCAAAATACTGGTATATAACCGATAGTACTTGAATTTAAATAACTACTCCTTCTGGTCCTTAATATAGAATATATTTTGAGAGTTGGTCTTAGTCCTAAATATAAGACATAATTTTTATATTTGTCAATCTCTTTTTAATATTCCTCTATTGATGTTCCCACAACAATAATGAAGAGGAGAGGGAAGGAGGGAATTAAGGAGGATGATTCGGGTGTTTTAGAAAATGCACATGTCATATTAACTAACTTAACTAACTTTCTTATTCTAATCAAATTAGGTAAATATATCTTATACTAATGACCAAAGGAGTACGTTAAAATGACAAAATACAAGTTACTCATATCCTAGTGTGGGATTTGAATAACAAGGGATGATTTAGTGACAATAAGAATACGATTTCATCGTAGTTATGAAAAACTGGTCCTAATTGAAGGAACTTTGACAGTTTAAACATAAGGTTTTTGAGTTTAAGTCAAGTCAGTGTGAAACTATAATCCTTATAATTTGATTGAATTTTAGTTTTAGTCTTGTAATTTGAAATAGTTGATTTTGATTCCTATAGTTTGATACATATTTGGCCTGAGTTTGCTGACTAATCATATACTTTTAACAAATTTTGATTTTAATCCCTATATTTAAACTCAGACCAAATCCTTATGAAACTCTATAGATGCAAATCAAAATTCAAACGATTTGTAACTACCAATAATGATATTAACTCTGACTCAAAAAAGTACATGGTAACTGGTTGTTTGCAATAAAAATAACGTTTCAAATTATGCAACTTAGAAAAACACGGTTAATTTACAAAGTGCAAACGAATTAATGATTGACACGAACTCTTACCAGTTCTTACTGCTTTATGTCCTGGCCAAATTAACTCAAATCCAAGTACTCTTTCCAATCATTCATATTAGGCAAGTTGATTTTTTTTAGATATTAATAAAATCAAATAAATTATTTAATCATAACATATATTATAGAAGATTAAATTAAATATTTAATTTATAAGTCACTCACATAAAAGAAAAATAATAAATATAAATATTTTAATATAACTTATTTAATTTCCTTAATCTATCTAAAAAATACAAATAACTTATATTAAGGATTAATGGAAGTAATCAGCTGTGGGGACACAACATATTCATGTTCATGTTATAAATACCTTGGCTAATATCCTGATCATATCAGAATGCACAGCATCATCACTATCACAGCATACAACGATGGGTTCGATTGAGTTATTGCTTTTGAAACTGGCATTATTAGCAGCCTACACAACGGCAGCGGCAGCGGAATGCGATAGCAAGTGCGGGAAGGTAGACATCCCTCCTCCCTTTGGCATGACCAAAAACTGCTTCAAACATCCTGATTTTCAAATAATCTGCAGCTCTTCCTCTGGACACTCCATTCCATACCTAGCAAGAAACAAAACCTTCCAGATTCTCAGCATCTCTGGGAATACTAGTGAGATGCATGTCTCTATTCCTGTTACTCATGCTTGCTATGATCCCAAAAGATACAACGATACGCCATACACTTACAACGTTGGAAGATTTTGGGTACCCTCCAAGTTTAGCATATCCAATAAGAAGAACAAATTCAACGTAGTGGGCCCTGACACCTTGGGGTACCTCAGAGACCAGAAAGAAAGAAGAATTCACGGCTGCGAGACGCAGTGCGGTGACCAGCAGAGAACAGGAGCGACGAATTATAGTGAATACTGCTCCGGTGATGTCTTCTGCCAGAATGATTTTGAGCAAGCCCTTACAAATTATTCTATCTATGTTGCTTCGTTTTTTGATAACCCAGATGTGTCTGAGGACCTTCGATGCATTTATGCATTTCTTGCGCAGAACGGATCTTTCAACTTTTCCAACCGCAACGACGTCAAGAAGCTAAGGGCAAGTAACAGATCTACGGTGGTTCTCGATTGGGCTTTTGATGGGAGGAGATCATGCGGTGGAGCATGCAAAGGTAATAAAGCTGAATGCAGAGAATCAGAAAGTGTCCCTGGCGACTACTACTGTAGATGTAAACAAGGGTTCGAAGGCAACCCCTACATGGTCGATGACTGCAAAGGTGATTACACAATATTACCCCACTTTGATTCTTTTTAATGATTGTTTTTATAAAATGTAGTTAAAAAATTTTTTTGGATTAAGATGCATCCAGTAGTTTAAAGTATTTTGTAGTATACCAACACCTTAAAGTACTTTTATGATGCACCAAGCATCCTAAAGTATTTTTTTAAAGCTCGGTGCTATAAAATAATTTTTTTGGAACATCCATCATCTTAAAGTATTTTTTAAGCATATCCAGTAACTTAAATTTTTTAAGTTGTTAAGTGTAAAATTGTATAAAAGAGTACTTAAAAGTGACAACGCATATGAAAAATGTTTAAGGATGTTGGATGCATTACAAAATATTTTAGAATACTAAATGCATTTAAAAAAATATTTCAAGGCATTAGTTGCACCTTAAGCCAATTTATTTTAATCGTAAATATAAAACGTCAAGCTTCATTATTTAATTTATCTCATATAATATATCATCCCAAATAATTTTTATTAATTTCAGAGTTTTTCTTCCTCTATTTTTCCCTAGAGCCACTAAAACAGGTGACACCTGTTTAAATTGAGGGCGTAACTCCAAAAAAAAAAAAATCACAAATAGGCTTTTAGGCCTTGTGCTTTAATTTTAAATCTAAGCCCGGCAAAAGCCAATCCCGTAGGTTGAGGGCCAACTTGTTTAAGTGAGTGTTTGGCAAATTGCCAAACCTAGGTTTGCGCAACCTGGGATAAAACTCTCCTCACATACTTATCTCGTAAATCATAAAAGCTATTCTCAAAAGCTAATCCAAACACACACTAAGACCCCATAATAGTATTTTTCCATTAAGGAATATTTTAACCATTTTGAAGGTTATATTTGTTGAGATTTTCTTTATCTAGTACTTAATGGAAATCATTTTATTCCTTCACAAATTGCATCGTTAAAAAAGATGCAAAAATATCAATATGTTTGTTTGATTTGAATTAATTTGAGTTATTTGAACTTAGTTTGAATATTTTTACTTATATTTATTATTTGAATGAGAAATTTTATGAGATCTTTTATTTTATTTTTCTATATTTGAAAATAAGTAAAAAATATCAGAAATTTTAAAATGGTCTAAAGCTCACGGACTAAGCCCAAACCCATGACTTCGAGAGCCAGAGTTTAACTTTAAAGGTCTTTTAGGGTAAAACAGACTTTTGGGCCTGACCTTGAGCCTGCCCAAGCCTGTTTTCCCATCTCTATTTGTCTCTCATATTTTTTTTGACCTGCAATTTTTCTCCCATATTAATAAACAACTTAATTTATTTTTTTTTAATATAAGTCTTATATTTAGGATAGGAAGAAATAATCAACTAGGAGAAGCGCCCCGGACTATTGGATATAATTGCATGAATTTAGAAAGTAATTGGAGTTAATAGCTTAATATAGTTAAGTAGTAGCATATAATAAGCGGTTTACACTAAAAATTTTAACCGGGTTTATATTTAGATTAATATTTGTAAAAGTTACTTTTATTCTGTTTACTTACAAATTGAAGTTGTGGTAAAAATCAATTAGTATAATGTTATTAATGTTTAGATATACTTTTTATTAAATAATCAGTTTAACTGAAACTTATTTGATAATATATTGAACAGTTGGCTTAAAAAGTTCTAAAAATCTAGAGGAAAACCAAATTCGAAAGATAAAGCTCCAAAATTTGGCTTGCAAACCGACTATCTTTTTTGGGGGAAAAAATTCACTTGCTTCCCATGTTAATCCAAAGATAATGTTTAGCCCCGACTAATTTTTAAGCGTCCAAAAGTAAATTTTAAAATCCCAAATGGGATCCCAAACAAGCACAAAGTCTGCTGCAGCTGTGCAAGTGGCTATGACCTCCCAACCGAACCTTATTATATAATGCATCCATATCTTTTTCTACCATCTATCATTGTCTCTTTTTCCTAATACATTCAGAGAGTTTACCCCATCTCACTTGGGTTTGGAACCTCTAATACCCACTCCTCTATTTTTTATACTCCCCACCTTCCTAATTTTATTTTTCTTCTTTTCTTCAGTCATTAGTTTATACATAAAATTTTGTGTGTGTGTGTGTATTCTAATATTGTAGTCAAGAAATGGTCCAATTTTTTTGTTTGTTTTTTTAAAAGAAACATTAAACCATGTAGTTGTGGTTTTTTATTTAAAAAAAATTATAAAAGAATATAGAAGTAGTGCACTCTTTTTGCAACACAATCGTAAAATGCTGTAGTTGTAATAATTATTTAGGGAATATAAAAAAAAAATACAATAAAAACACATCATTTTATGTCTGCATGATATGAGAATGTCTCTTGTGTAGAAGCTAATGATAAAATAAAATAAAATTAAGAAAATATAGAATTGTAATAAAAGAGATCAAAGAGTTGGGACACGTGTGGATCCTATTAACGGGGCAAGCTGCCACTTATAAAGTCCACATACCTTTTTTTTAATATATTTTGTTTTTATTAGAAAGGAGTTTAATTAAGCCAGTCCTATGAGATATTTTTTTACAGGATTAATTAATTGTGCTATGTTGTCCTTTTAATTGCAGATGTGAATGAGTGCCTCAACAAAACCTTAAATAATTGCTGGGATCCTAATCGTTGCCGAAATACGGAAGGAGACTACAAGTGTTTGTGTCCACAAGGACTCAAAGGCAATGGCCGTAATGAAACTGGACCAGGCTCAGGCTGCAACACTCCAAACCATATCATGACAATTCCACTAGGTAACTATATGAATATTAGGGTGGCTTAGGCTATATTCAGTATCTTTGAATTTTTTTTTTTTCCAGCAACACTCCATGTTCTAAATTGATTTTTTGGGGTTAATACTATTCGTTAGTCAGTGTAATTTGATCGAGTTTTAGTTTTAATCACTGTAATTTCAAATTGTTGGTTTTGATCCCCATATTTTTGGCATGTTTTAATTTTAGTTCCTATATTTAAACTCAGACCAAGCTCTTCTAAAACTATAAGAACAAAAACCAAAACTCAATCAAACCTTAAAGACCAACAATAAATATTAACCATAATTTTTTTTTACTTTCACATTGACAATGTTTTGCCACCATCTTCAGACCATGGTTTATTTCCTTATGTAGTTTATATATCATTTTGTGTTGGAGAAAATGATTAGAGATGTACATTGGATATCATCTTCTCATTTGAATAGATCAAAAGTCGAAACTTGTTTTTCTAAGAAAACCTCACATCTTGACCTCTATTGGTTGTAGTTATCACTATAGCTTTGCTGGTTGTCTTCACACTGGTCTTTATATTATGTTCGGCACGCAAGCAAAGAACTCTAAACCAACTAAGACAAAGAAATTTTGAGCAAAATGGAGGAAACTTGCTTCTACAACGGCTTTCCCAACAAGGATATACTGACAGAACCAGGATATTTACAGAAGTGGAGCTTAAGAATGCCACAAACAACTTCGATGAGAGTGGAATTCTTGGTCGAGGAGGACAAGGTACAGTTTACAAGGGTATATTACCAGATAACACAGTTGTTGCTATTAAGAAGTCTAGAGTTGGAGATGATCCCCAAAATATTAAAAGTTTTATCAATGAAGTGTTTGTGCTTTCCCAAATCAACCATAGGCATGTGGTCAAACTTTTGGGTTGTTGCCTAGAAACTGAAGTGCCTTTATTAGTTTATGAGTTTGTAGATAATGGCACTCTTCTTGACCACCTAGACCCAACAAAAAATGAATGTCCAATTACATGGGAGACTAGATTAAGAATAGCTACAGAAACTGCAGAGGCTATTTCATATTTACACTCTGCTGCTTCTATTCCAATTATCCATCGAGATATCAAATCTACCAACATATTATTAGACCACAATGACAGAGCAAAGGTGTCTGATTTTGGAGCTTCAAGACTCATCCATCTTGATGAAGCTCAAGTTGCCACTGTGGTTCAGGGAACAATAGGATATTTGGATCCAGAGTACCTCCAAACAGGTCAATTGAATGAGAAGAGTGATGTCTATAGTTTTGGGATTGTGCTCGTGGAGCTACTTACTGGGAAAAAAGCTTTTGAATTCAATACATTGGCGAAGGATTTTGTGTCTTCAATGAGGGAAGACCGCTTGTGGGAAATTCTTGATAAGCGAATACTCGACCAGAAGAAGAATGCAAAACAGTTGAAGGAAGTAGCCTTATTGGCAAGAAGATGCATTAGGGTTAATGGAGAGGAAAGGCCAACAATGAAGGAAGTAGCAATGGAGTTAGAAGGTCTAATGGCAATGGAAAAGCATCTTCAAAAGAAGGACAAGGATATGATGGTAGAAGAAAGTGAATACTTACTGGTACATTGTCCTAATAATGATGGGTATGGGAGTACCGGTGCTAGTTTTTCAGTTGCTAGTAGCTATGATAGCATACAAAAGCATGTAACATTTGAGATTATAGATGGGGGGCGATGATCTTATAGTATTCGTGTGTGTGTTGTAATCAAGAACCTATCTCTCTAATTTGTTTGTAGTTAATTCCTTTGAGTTGCAATTTCCATGTATTTTATATGTGTGTGTGGTTCTTAATACTTATCTTTTTAGTCTTATAAACTAAATAATTTGCCCTATAATAGTGGGGTAATTGTAGTTTCCTCTGGCAATGCATTAGAGGACAAATATTTTGGCATTTGTTCATATCATCCACCAAGCTTCTTGATCTTTTCGTATTACTATTAGCACTTAGTTTGAAGCACAAAAATTAGCTCAAGTTGCTTATAAGCTATATCCATTAAGTCAAGTTTATTTGTAAATTTATGAGCATACATATGCATTACAATAATTAACAATAGTAAAATAACAAGTGTTCATGTAAAATTTACTAATTCTAATTTACATTAGAAGAGCTGATGCAAAAATTTACAAACTGTTTTTATAAGTTTTAGGGTTCGTAATTGCCTCTCCTAGCATATATGTGTCACTTCTAAAATTCGAACTCAAGATTTGAAGAGATCTAACGAACTTTATATTACTAAACCAACTCTAGAACTTGACCTAAATTTTATCGTTAATTTGATTAATTTTCTCATGACTATCTACACGAATTTGCTCCGGCAAAAATCAGTAGAATTTGACTTATTAATTTACTAATTTTGTTGCGCACTCACTTCTTAAATATCTTATTACATTATACATTAAATATCTTGCATAATATTATATTTGGGTTACTATGCAATCTACCTAAAAGTAGGATTTGACTTCTCTCCTCTACCCCTTCTCATCCTTTTCCCTCCTTTTCCCTTTTCCACTATTAGATTAAGATCTCAACGGTTTAGATATATCATATTATAAAAATATTATTATAATTTTACCTTAAAGATACAAAAATAATTTTTTTTTATAACGGATGCAAATAAAATTGAACTGTTAAAATTATTTTTATATCTTTAAAGTAAAATTATGAGGGGGACGGATGAAAGGATGAGAAGGGTAGTATAGGAAATTAAAAAATTTAGGTATTTTTATTTTGTAAATAGTTTAGGCCCCACAAAAAGATAACAGACATTTTCTAAAGTGTCGCTTTTGTCCTTTTTTGTTTAAGTTAATGGTTTTGTAAAAAAAAAAATTATGATGGTGAGCACACTTTTAACAAAAATTTGTGGGTATTTTTACATATTAACTCTATATAATGGGTGAGTTTCTTAAATATACACACAGATGTTGAAGTGCTTTACAGACAACTACAGGTTGTATTTTAGCAGTAGAATATGTAATTTTTAAAACGATACAAATTAAAAACAAGTGCTACAGGTTCATTTTTATGAAGTAGTGTTGTTTTTTCTGTACATTAATGACGTGATCTCACTTCAAAAAGAAGTAACGAAATTGGTCAAAAATAGGTTAAAGTTTAGAAAATTGGTAGCCCAATATAATTGATTGAACTTGTTATTTTTAATTTTTATTTTCTTGAATTAATTTTTAAGTTATGATTTATGTAGTACAGATGGTCATCCTAAAATTAAACTAAAAGTACAAGTTTACATATAGCAACCAAAAAAAAAAAACACTGGAAGACATTTTAGCCTTGTGTAACTCTCGGACCTCCCAACTTGCTTTACGTATTCTTGCAATGTCTCGTCCAAGCAAACGAATCAACCAAGAGCCTTTTGTTCAGTTGGGCAATTGTTTTCCCAAAATTTTTATATTTTATTAGAAAATAGAAAATTTATCAAATAAATAAAAATATGTTTAACTTCGATATTAAGTTAAATAATTTGACTAATTAGCCATATTTGAACCTAGAAATATACTTAAATTTATGTTTGATTTTATATCTTATTATCCCTCTTAAAATGAAGAGGAGATCAAATAATAATATTTAAGTTAATATATATAGTAAAATTCTAATTAATTAAAGATTTCTTAATCTAGCTATGTGTCGTACCTGTAAACAAAAATAGATATGAAATGTAGTCAATAGAGATATTAGCTTTTTAGCACAGTCACCAATTTAAACAATTTTTCCGTTGTATAGGTTCATGCTTATGTTGACGAAGACTTGATTGCATTCCATATATATATATATATATATAAGTTATTATGCATTGAGAGATTGAAGGTGAAGTTTCATTGATACTACTATAGTGAGAGACTTTGACCAAGTCTCCAATTATTCATTCCACGAAAGAATCAGGCAACGAATGCTCTTAAGTTTTTTGTTTCTTTTTCTTCGAGTAGGAAAAATCAGGTGACCACGGCCCAATTTAGTCGGCTTCTCTTCTAGCGCTTGTCTTGTATCTTTCCAATGAAATTTGATTTGAATATTCATCTATCAATGAAAAAGAAACCTTTGGAATTTGAGTTTGCAAAAGTAAAGCTCAACTACTACGTGTTTATAATTGACTGCTTGTTTAAAGAGATGTATTCAATGTATCTCAAAAAAAAAAAAAGCATGTCAAGATATAGTTCTGATCTTAAAAGATGAGATTATATATTGAACGGTTCAAACTAGACTTTTGACCATCTAAATTTAAGTGATAACTTTATTTTTTAAAATTTTGTACATTTATTAAAATAACAATTATTAAAACATAAAAAATAAATTAAATTATATCTAGTGTCTAGATTTAATTTAGAAAATACAAATAAATTCCACACCTTTTGTGGAGAGAAGATAATCTCCCAATCTGCATTCCACGGCTTAACATTTGTCCAAATCATAGTTGGATGATAAACTGCAGTTTCCACATTTTCTGTTCGTATAAGTAACTGACTATGAATATTCAATCCAAATTCCCCATTTCATTATCTTATGTTCATCTTTAGTTTTTCTATACTCTATTAAATACTACTGGCTGAACGGAGAGGTGAACTTACACTGAAACTTTATGTAGATGCATGTAGCCGATAAAAGTTTGTCTAAATTGTGTAGAAAATAACAGTAATGCTAATGGAAACAGCTGCACAGAAGATTTTAAAAAAAATGGAAAATCTGAACTAAATATTCATAAGCATCTCTTAAGAAAATTCTCAAGAATTTGCCTCTTATTAATGGAAAAATCATGCATGCTAGAAAATGTTTCCCCTGTATCAAAGCTTGGTCTGACTTGAATTTATATTATATATTAGTACTATAGATTTAATTGTTTGTCATCAAAGTAACCAAAACAAAGTCTCATTAATGAACACTCAAAAACAAAAGGAATGAGACAACAAAAATATGGCTTTAGTACTAATAGGTGTTGGAATGAATCATAAGAAACTTATTAAAGTAGTTGTTGAAAGTCAAATTTTTGTAGTATTATTATCTCTTAAGTAAAGTCTTTGATTTAATTAAGTCTTATCAACCTAAATTAAAAAAGATAAAGCAACAGTCTTGAGGGGAAACGATTTTTAACACTTCACAAATTAGCATTGAAAAATTTTAGGTAAAATTGGGGATAAATCCCCAATTGAAAATTTAAGTGGGGTATGGTTCCTAGGAAAGAGGTGAAGCCAAGTCCTTTAGAGGAAATAAGTGTGATTGCAAAAAGACTCCATTAACCTTTAAAGTTTAATAAATGAACAAGGAGGGCCATAAAAAAGGGAAAAAAAACAAGTAAATACCATTTAAATTTCAAAATCCCTAATCAATGATTTCTTACTAAAATGAAAAGTCAATTGCTACATAAGTGTGGTTCATACCTATACTCGTATAGGCAACAAAACTAATTTAGAATTTTAAAGTTTAAGTGGTATTTTTTTATTTTTTGCCCCAG
The DNA here is from genome assembly GCA_963210345.1 of Inga oerstediana. Taxonomy (NCBI): domain Eukaryota; kingdom Viridiplantae; phylum Streptophyta; class Magnoliopsida; order Fabales; family Fabaceae; genus Inga; species Inga oerstediana. Next base: position 37,166,276 of record OY723405.1, read on the forward strand.
AAAAAAGAGTGGCCAGTTCTCCCAATAAAGTTCTTCTCGTGCCCTCGACAGTAGCCTTGGATTCTCTTTTCATGTGAAAGCTTTATGATATATCCTGAAAGTTAATTTCCATTTGTAATATATAGGAAAGTTAAGTTGCTGATGAAGACCTTTTTTCGTTAGCTTTAGGTCCTCAATCAAAAATTAACCAATGATTGCATATAAGCAAACTTAATATCGTTCTTTCTCTTCTTGAGAAGCCTTTTATTGATTTCTAAGTGATCTAAATGTTATGCAAATACAATGAAAATAAGAGAGAATTAGTTTTAGGTTTTTGTAAAAAATAGATAAGTGCAAATTTGAATTAAAAAATCCTAAAGCTACTATCTTTGGTCTTTTAAAATATGATAGTGAATGGAATAGAATATGAATGAAGTGAATTCTCTTGAGAAATTGGTACAATGGTTATCCTTATTCAATAAATGATATGGGAGTCAACATTTACCAAGTTTAATTGATAAACCCTAAGTAACTACATTGGGTCTAACACTCCTAATCAATAGCTACTATAATCGCATTTATAGATATTGCTTTGGAATATTATTAAATTCCACTTGATGTGTGAAATGATTGAATTAATGCAAATGTTTCCTCTAGTGTGAATGCACAATCACGACTCAAATTAACCCAAATCAACTACCCAAAATAGTAATTAAATAGCAAGCATAGTCTCATTGAATTAATAGAAAATACATAAATGAAAATCATCCAATCACAATAATCTAAATACAAACACAATATAAGCAATCTTAGCTCAACAATATGGAGTCCTAATAACTCACAACAAAATTCTACTGAAACTACTTTAGAACATAGATAGAAATTATAATAGCAATATGAAATTATAAAGGAACTAAGAAAAACTTGTCCATTGAAGCTCTATAACTCAAGTCAATCTTCCCAAACCTCAAGAATTAGAAGCTAATCAGCTACTCATTTTGTTAAGCATAGCCACTACTTCTTTGAAATGTCAAACACCCATAGAAAATAAATGAAAGTGTCAAAACTGATGAGAAGACAAATGGATGCCGTGGGTTCTTGAAGAGAGAATGAACTGAAGTTGGATGGTAATGTTGGAGGTTGGCAAACGAAGGAAGACAATGGTGAAAGAAGACGCCGACAGTGGTAAAAACAAAGGAAGAAGGTGGTGGTAGTCTGAATATTGTTGTGGTCGAGCTCCAAGTAAAGGACGTGAGCCTACTTCTCCAGCGATGGTGGTGTATGGTATAGGTGATGATGGTGTGTAGTTGATTGTAAAGCCATTCAAACCTCCAATTTCCTCATCTTCCTAGCTCAAATCTTGACCCCCCCTCTCTAGATAGTGTTGGCCAGTGGTGAAGCAATAGAGAGGACGATGGTAGAGATAACCGACTATGAAGGTTGACTCTAGTGGTGGTGGTATAAGGAATGGTTGATAGAGGTGATATAGTCGACGGTGGGGGCCTTTTCTCTCTCAACATCGACCTTCCTCTCTCTCTCTCTCTCTCTCTCTCTCTCTCTCTCTAAGTGTTGGCTACTCCTCCTCTGGTTTCCAAGTTCTCTCGCGGTGGTCTTTGTTCCTGATATATCAAGTTTTTGGAAGAAGAAGGTCTCATTTAGATCCAAGCTTTTGAAAGCTAGACCGAATAGGATGGTTTAGCTTGTCCGGCCGTCACCCATTCAAGGTAGCGACTTCATTCACAGATTTGGACCGTTTGGATAGTTGACTCGGATTGAGACACCCAAAACTAGATGTTGAGCCAAAACCCAGAGCGAGTTTATGTTAACCGAACGGGCTAAACTTACTGTATTTTTTCATTTAGTGAAATGGGTAGAGAAGATATTTTAGCCAAAAAAATGGATAGGGAAGAAGATGATGGAAGAGGAGTGTCATAAGTCAAAGACAATATCTCCCACCATCAGGAGTATCTTTGAAATGTGTAGGATTAGAAAATGTATAAACGATTTCACATTGAACTGATTATATATAAATATGTACTTGTACATTACATGAATAAGAACTTGATTTCAATCCTCACATGGTATCAGAGAGTTAGGTGTTTCTTCTCTGATTTCAGCTTCTCCGGCGACGTCCATTTTTTTCGACGAAAGAAGCTTCTTTCCATAAGTTTTCAGTTCTCTATCGCCGGAGGTCCCATTGCCTACAAGCTCCACTCAAGCATCCTCTACGACCTCCGATCGGCCATTTCCTAAGGCGGCATCAGAAACAGGCAGCGCGTGACAGCTCACATGTCGCCCTCACCTCCGCCTCCCTGAGACACATGTGACGCATGAAGGCCCATCCTGTGGCCATTTGTGACGGAGTTTGTGACGTTTGGATTGACTCCTCCTCCTCCACCTAACCCCGAAGTTTGATGGTCATCCAACCAAGTTGAGTTCTAGGCTACGTTTTCGACTTCATTCTTCAACTGGAGTTTGAAACTCATTTTGCTCATTTGAGTTAAATACTTCTATTCCCAAAGCTTCTTGTCTTATTTGGGGTGCTACAAGTTTCTGGTTCAGGTGAAAGTGTTCCGGTGGTGTTCGTGTCTTAGGTTCAAGTTTTTCTGCACTTTAGTTAGTGTTTGGGATGGTTGGTTCAAGTTTTCTGGTTTGCTTCTTTTCTATTCTGGTGAGACAGTGGCTGCGTTCTTGACTTCTGAGTGGGTTCTCTGTCTGCATTTGTTTTCTAGCTGGCTTGCATTTCCATGTGTGGGTCCCTTGATTATTTATTTGTTGAAGATAAAAGTGTTGCAAGGACTTTTCTTCCAATGTGCCTTGCATTTTCAGGTGTGGGTCCCTTTGATTATTTATTTGTTGAAGACAAAAGTGTTGCAATTATTTATTTGTTGAAGACAAAAGGTGTTGCAATGTATAGTTCCTTTATGCCTAGTCTTGCGTCTTGCTCAATTATTTAATTGAGTTAAGGAATAATTTGTCATTTTACTAATTCGGAGAACCATTCTATCATTTTCTTTGCTATAACTATTTTCTTTTGGTAACTCTACTAGTTATTTGGGCTATTCTTGGCGAGGGTTTCTACTTACTATTGGAAATTAAAAGTTTATTGATCTTTGCGATGGCTAGTAATCTTGTGTGGTTCTCCTAGTATTGCTCAGAGAGTTTGTTGTTGTCAACACCCGTTTCTATTTCGATATACACAGAGTAATAGAGACCAAGTTCCACAGGCATACAGAAGAGTACATATATACTGATAAAAGTATTTGTTTACAGTCCAAAGTCAACCCTAGAGAATGCGATAATATACACCACTATTACAAAATATCTAAAAGTATTTTAGACATAGACTATCTATAACCACGAACTTTGTATTTTCCTCGAGGCACATGCCAGTCACTTCCCTTGGTCTACATTCTTGCCTTTTGATCCACTAGCACCCGCTGAGATGTTTGGTTTAGAAAAAGGGGTGAGATTCTGAAGAATCCCAGTAGAAACATGCTATCGTTCATAGAAAATGCGAAAAGCAAATATGATATATGCCATGTATGCACCAATTAATGAACAATATAAACATATCATCTGCATGTATACATGAGTAGGGCCTAGCCCCACTATTATGCACCGGTTGGGTTTTCACCAACTCCAGTGTAAGTGCTTCTGACACTTCTGGCCCCTTTCTAGGCTAGGGGTGTTCATGAAGCCCACCGCCCAGTGCGCCCACCCCGGCCCAAAAAAAACTCGCCCAGCCCAGCCCAAAAAAAAGCAGCCCAAAAAAATTTGGGCACAATCGGGCTGGCCATTTTAGTGGGCAGGGCCGGGCATTGGGCAGGGTATGCCGCCCTGCCCATTTGACCCTGCCCGGTAGGTATATAATTAAAAATATTAAAATATTTGATATAAATATTTTTTTGTGTAACCGTTTATAACTTTATATAATTATATTATATTATATGTTTTGTTTTATTAGGCTCCTTTGCTCCTCCAATCTCAAATGTCTATTATGCACACGCACGCTGCACGACGTTAAGCCATTAACCCTTAACCCTTTCTCTGTTTTGTTTCTTACTCTCTTTGTGACTGTATCTCTTTTTTTTTTTCTGAGCTCTCCATATTGTTTATTGACATTAAAGCTGTTTTTTCCCCACATAAGGTGTGCGTAGGGCATCTTTGGTTGTGAACCTATTTGTGCTCTCTTGAAGAGTGACTTCAAAGTTGGGTTGATAAATGTTGGGCAGGGCAAAGCCCACCCTCGTCCAGCCCGCCCACGCCCAGCCCAAAAATGTCTGGGCTTCACCGGGCAGGGCTGGGCATTGGGCTGCAAAATGCAGCCCGTTGATCCTTCGGGCAAGGGCTTCGCCCTGCCCAGCTCGGCCCATGTACACCCCTATTCTAGGCAAATCGTGTTGATTAATAAAGCACATTTACAAACATTGGCATTCCCACAATCATATAACTATGGCATAGTGCATGAAGGATAATGTCCCTACCTCAAAGTTCTATCGACCCCTTTTTGTGCGCCTCGTGAAACGTGTTGACTTTCGGCTCCCGATTCAGTCCTAAAATATTAAATGTACAAGAAATAGGTTATAACCTATCCAAGTATCATTTTAGACACTTCCATAGTGTTTCTTGTGGTTATATTAGCCTATGGTGAAAATTTACCAAAATGCCCCCGGGACCCCGGCCCGACCCCGCCGTACCCGACCCGATGGCACGTTTTCCTAAAATTTTGACTAGGGCTATCTTGACGTATTTTCGTCCAAGGAATCCATTTCCGAACTCAAAATTACCAAATTCAATGTCAAATTACGAAATTGCCCTTGGCAGCCCTACTTTTAGGGTTTTATGGGCGTTTCCGTAATTATGCTTTCTCAGCCTTTTCTGAAAAAGTGCCCAACTGTAACCCCACCTATTTTTGGCCACTGAATCCAATGGAACCATCAAATCATTGAAAATCTAACTCCTACCCCTAGATCTGTCCCTGACCGAAATTATGGAGTCCTCCGGGCAAAATCGATGTTTTGTGATTTCGGCTCCGTAAACGCGTTCCTTTCTACTCCTAATCACTTTATTAACCATCTAATTGAGTTATAACAATCATTTGAACTAAAATTGGGCAGCATAACCCTTAGGCACACCCTTTTCCAAAATTTAAAACCAATGGCAATCCGGCGAAATTTCACCGATTAAATTGCCCACAGCAGCCAGAATAGACAATATACGAAGGTTTGGAAGTTACCTCAAGATCCCACAAGTTTTTCCCAAATATTGCTGAAAACCCTAAGTGCTAAACAACATATTTTGAGCTTCCAAACCTTAAAGAACAAAGAGGAGTAGCTTAGGATCGGAGTTATACGCGTTAAGAGCTAAATTGTCGGAGAAATCGGCTTACCTTGTGATTTTTCTTCTCCTTTCTCTCTCTACAAACCTCAACGTTCTCACTCTTCATTCAGCTGCTGTGTGCGACAGAAATGAGCTGAGGATGAAGATGCACATGTGTTTTATAATATATATAACATTTTACTTTAATTATTTAACAATTTCCAAAACTTTCAAAAATCACTTTTATGTAAATAAACCCTATGTATGTTTAACCAAGCTCATTAATCCCAACCAATATTTTCTTCCTCTTGCAACATGTAGGAGACACCTAGGGGTCCCTCCCTATGGTCTCAATTGGCTTCACAACTTGTTCCGGTTACGTATACACGTAAAGTCTCAATTTTGGTCAAAATTGCACTTTTTGCTCAAATTTTCCATAAATTCATATTAAATTGACCAAAATATTCTAAATGTATTTTTAACCTTTATTTTCCTTAATTAATTGAAATTAACTTCAATTAATTGGAAAATAATTTATTTTGTGCTATTTTGGCAAAATTACGATTTTGCCATTATCTTTCTAATCCAATTTCTTCCCTTATTTTTCCTTGGCCAATTTCCATCTATTTTTGGACCAAATATTTTATCTAATATTCCTTTATTTTTGGACCTTAATATTGGGATTTTTAAATTACCCAAATTAATTCCATAATTATTTTTTCCCAATTTCCATGAAATTGAACATTTATAAATTCATAAATTCCAAATTCATGAATATTCACCATTTTATTGAATTTCTCAAATATTTACAATAATTTTGGTGAATATAAATTTTGGGGTGTTACAGTTGTGGTTATATCCGTGCTTATTTACTAGCAAAACTTCTTGTACTATTTGCTGTGGTACTCAACTTGCTTCTAGTAAGCATCGATGGCTGAATCTAAGTCCAGATCTTCATGTGCTCTAGCTACAAGTAACATTACTTCTAGTCTTGCCATTTCTTCCGCAAAGTGGATTATTGATTCCGGTGCCACTGATCATATGACAAGTAACAAAAAATTGTTCTCCTCGTATGCACCTTACGCCAACCCCTCTAGTATAACCATTGCCAACGGTTCTTATTCTCATGTTCCCGGATCTGGCACTGTCAGACCTACCCTGTCTGTTTCTTTACCCTCTATCCTTCATGTTTCTGACCTTGCTTTTAATCTTTTGTCTACTAGCAAACTTACTCAACAATTAAATTATTTTATTACACTCTTTCCTGACCATTGTTTGATTCAGGATATCACGATGAAGCAGGTTATTGGTAAGGGCTATGAATCTGGAGGCCATTACATCCTTGATGATCAGGTGCCACGTTCTGTTGCTTGTTTTGGTGGGTCTTCTCTATTTGAAATTCATTATCGTCTGGGTCATATGTGTCTGCCATATCTTTGAAACATTAAACCATGCAGTTGTGGTTTTTTATTTAAAAAACTTATAAAAGAATATAGAAGTAGTGCACTTTTTCAACACAAATCGTGAAATTGTGTATACTACAAAAAAATTGACTTTCAGCGGCGACATTTAAAGTCACCGCTAAAAATGGGACTTTCAGCGGCGACTTAATTGTCACCATTGAAAGTGTGAGTTTTAGCGGCGACTATTGATAGTCGTCGCTGAAAGTGGCACTTTTAATTGTCGCCGCTCAAAGTTTCATTTTCAGCGGCAACTTTAAATGTCACATCTGAAATTATAGTTTCAGTGGCTATAAAAATTGTCACCACTAAAACTTTCAGCGACAGTCGCAACAGCGGTGACAAAACCTTCAGCGGTGACTTTTGTCGCCCCTGAAAGTCATTTTGTTTTGTAGTGGTAGTTGTAATAATTATTTACGGAATACAAAAAAAAATACAATAAAAAAACACATCATTTTATGTCTGCATGATATTAGAATGTCTCGTGTGGAAGCTAAGGATAAAAACATAAAATTAAGAAAATATAGAATTATAATGAAAGAGAAAACAGAGTTGGGACACCTGTGGATCATATTAACGGGGCAAGCTGCCACTTATAAAGTCCACATACCTTTTTTTTAAATATATTTTGTTTTTATTAGAAGGGAGCTTAATTAAACCAGTCCTATGAGATTTTTTTTTTTTACAGGATTAATTAATTGTGCTATGTTGTCTTTGTAATTTCAGATGTGAATGAGTGCCTCAACAAGACCTTAAATAATTGCTTGGATCCTAAGCTTTGCCAAAATACGGAAGGAGACTACAAGTGTTTTTGTCCACGTGGACACAAAGGCAATGGCCGTAATGAAACTGGACCAGGCTCAGACTGCAACAATCCAGACCATATGGATATGACAATTCCACTAGGTAAGCATATGAATATTAAGATCGGTTTGGCTATATTCAGTATCTTTGAGTTTTTTTTTTCAGCAACACTCCATGTTCTAAAATAATTTTTTGGGGTTAATACTATTGTTAGTTAGTATAATTTGATCAAATTTTAGTTTTAATCCTTGTAGTTTCAAATTATTAGTTTTGATTCCTATACTTTTGACTTGTTTTAATTTTAGTCCTTGTATTTAAACTCAAGACTAAGCCCTTATTAAACTATAAGAATAAAAACCAAAATTCAGTCTAACTTTAAATACGAACAATAATATTAACCATAAATTTTTTAACTTTCACATTGACAGTGTTTTGCTACCATCTTCAGACCATGGTTTACTTCTTGATGTAGTTTATTTAGCATTCTTGTGTTGGAGAAAATGATTAGATATGTGCATTGGATTTTCATCTTCACATTTGAATAGATCAAAATTCGAAGCTTGTTTTTCAAAGAAAAACTCACATCTTGACTTGTATTGGTTGTAGTTATCACTATAGCTTTGCTGGTTATCTTCACACTGGTCTTTATATTATGTTGGGCACGCAAGCAAAGAACTCTAAAACAACTAAGACAGAGAAATTTTGAGCAAAATGGAGGAAACTTGCTTCTACAACAGTTGTCACAACAACAAGGATATACTGACAGAACCAAGATATTTACAAAAGTGGAGCTTAAGAATGCCACAAACAACTTTGATGAAAGTGGAATTATTGGTCGAGGAGGACAAGGTACAGTTTACAAGGGTATATTACCAGATAACACAGTTGTTGCTATTAAGAAGTCTAGAGGTGGAGGTGATCCCCAAAATATTAAAAGTTTTATCAATGAAGTGTTTGTGCTTTCCCAAATTAACCATAGGCATGTGGTCAAACTTTTGGGTTGTTGTCTAGAAACCGAAGTGCCTTTATTAGTTTATGAGTTTGTAGATAATGGCACTCTTCTTGATCACCTAGACCCCTCAAAAAATGAATGTCCTATTACATGGGAGACTCGATTAAGAATAGCTATAGAAACTGCTGAGGCTATTTCATATTTACACTCTGCTGCTTCTATTCCAATTATCCATCGAGATATCAAATCTGCCAACATATTATTAGACCACAATGATAGAGCAAAGGTGTCTGATTTTGGAGCTTCAAGACTTATCCATCTTGATGAAGCTCAGGTTGCCACTGTTGTTCAGGGAACAATAGGATACTTGGATCCAGAGTACCTCCAAACAGGTCAGTTGAATGAGAAGAGTGATGTCTATAGTTTTGGGATTGTGCTCGTGGAGCTACTTACTGGGAAAAAAGCTTTTGAATTCAATACGTTGGCGAAGCATTTTGTGTCTTCAATGAGGGAAAACCGCTTGTGGGAAATTCTTGATAAGCGAGTACTCGACCAGAAGAAGAATGCAAAACAGTTGAAGGAAGTAGCCTTATTGGCAAAAAGATGCATTAGGGTTAATGGAGAGGAAAGGCCAACAATGAAGGAAGTAGCAATGGAGTTAGAAGGTCTAATGGCAATGGAAAAGCATCTTCAAAAGAAGGACAAGGATATGATGGTAGAAGAAAGTGAATACTTACTGGGACATTGTCCTAATAATGATGGGTATGGGAGTACCGGTGCTAGTTTTTCAGTTGCTAGTAGCTATGATAGCATACAAAAGCATGTAACATTTGAGATTATAGATGGGGGGCGATGATCTTATAGTATTCGTGACTGTGTTGTAATCAAGAACCTATCTCTCTAATTTGTTTGTAGTTAATTCCTTTGAGTCGCAATTTCCATGTATTTTATGTGTGTGTGGTTCTTAATACTTATCTTTTTAGTCTTATAAACTAAATAATTTGCCCTATAATAGTGGGGTAATTGTAGTTTCCTCTGGCAATGCATTAGAGGACAAATATTTTGGCATTTGTTCATATCATCCACCAAGCTTCTTGATCTTTTCGTATTACTATTAGCACTTAGTTTGAAGCACAAAACTTAGCTCAAGTTGCTTATAAGCTATATCCATTAAGTCAAGTTCAGTTGCAAATTTATGAGCATACATATGCATTACAACAATTAACAATAGTAAAATAAAAAGTGTTCATGTAAAATTTACAAATTCTAATTTACATTAGAAGAGCTGATGCAAAAATTTACAAACTGTTTTTATAAGTTTTAGGGTTCATAATTGCCTCTCCTAGCATATATGTGTCTCTTCTAAAATTCGAACTCAAGATTTAAAGAGATCTAATGAACTTTATATCACTAAACCAACTCTGTATTAGTAGAACTTGACCTAAATTTTATCGTTAATTTGATTAATTTTCTCGTGACTATCTACACGAATTTGCTCCGGCAAAAATCAGTAGAATTTGACTTAATTTACTAATTTTTTTGCGCACTCACTTCTTAAATATCTTATTACATTATACATTAAATATCTTGCATAATATTGTATTTGGGTTACTATGCAATCTACCTAAAAGTAGGATTTGGCTTCTCTCCTCTGCCCCTTCCCATCCTTTTCCCTCATTTTCCCTTTTCCACTATTAGATTAAGATCTCAACGGTTTAGATATATCATATTATAAAAATATTATTATAATTTTATCTTAAAGATACAAAATTTTTTTTTTTTTTTTTGATAACGGATGCAAATAAAATTGAACTGTTAAAATTGTTTTTGTATCTTTAAGGTAAAATTATGAGGGGGACGGATGAAAGGATGAGAAGGGTAGTATAGGAAATTAAAAAATTTAGGTATTTTTATTTTTTAAATAGTTTAGGCCCCACAAAAAGATAACAGACATTTTCTAAAGTGTCACTTTTGTCCTTTTTTGTTTAAGTTAATGGTTTTGTAAAAAAAAAAAAAATTTATGATGGTGAGCACACGTTTAACAAAAATTTGTGGGTATTTTTGCATATTAACTCTATATAATGGGTGAGTTTCTTAAATATACACACAGATGTTGAAGTGCTTTACAGACAACTACAGGTTGTATTTTAGCAGTAGAGTATGTAATTTTTAAAACGATACAAATTAAAAACAAGTGGTACAGGTTCATTTTTATGAAGTAGTGTTGTTTTTTCTGTACATTAATGACGTGATCTCACTTAAAAAAGAAGTAACGAAATTGATCAAAAATAGGTTAAGCTTTAGAAAATTGGTAGCCCAATATAATTGATTGAACTTGTTATTTTTAATTTTTATTTTCTTGAATTAATTTTTAAGTTATGATTTATGTAGTACAGATGGTCATCCTAAAATTAAACTAAAAGTACAAGTTTACATATAGCAACCAAAAAAAAAAAAAAAAACACTGGAAGACATTTTAGCCTTGTGTAACTCTCGGACCTCCCAACTTGCTTTACGTATTCTTGCAATGTCTCGTCCAAGCGAACGAATCAACCAAGAGCCTTTTGTTCAGTTGGGCAATTGTTTTCCCAAAATTTTTATATTTTATTAGAAATAAGAAAATTTATCAAATAAATAAAAATATGTTTAACTTCGATATTAAGTTAAATAATTTGACTAATTAGCCATATTTGAACCTAGAAATATACTTAAATTTATGTTTGATTTTATATCTTATTATCCCTCTTAAAATGAAGAGGAGATCAAATAATAATATTTAAGTTAATATATATAGTAAAATTCTAATTAATTAAAGATTTCTTAATCTAGCTATGTGTCGTACCTGTAAACAAAAATAGATATGAAATGTAGTCAATAGAGATATTAGCTTTTTAGCACAGTCACCAATTTAAACAATTTTTCCGTTGTATAGGTTCATGCTTATGTTGACGAAGACTTGATTGCATTCCATATATATATATATATAAGTTATTATGCATTGAGAGATTGAAGGTGAAGTTTCATTGATACTACTATAGTGAGAGACTTTGACCAAGTCTCCAATTATTCATTCCACGAAAGAATCAGGCAACGAATGCTCTTAAGTTTTTTGTTTCTTTTTCTTCGAGTAGGAAAAATCAGGTGACCACGGCCCAATTTAGTCGGCTTCTCTTGTAGCGCTTGTCTTCTATCTTTCCAATGAAATTTGATTTGAATATTCATCTATCAATGAAAAAGAAACCTTTGGAATTTGAGTTTGCAAAAGTAAAGCTCAACTACTTCGTGTTTATAATTGACTGCTTGTTTAAAGAGATGTATTCAATGTATCTCAAAAAAAAAAAAAAAAAAAAAAGCATGTCAAGATATAGTTCTGATCTTAAAAGATGAGATTATATATTGAACGGTTCAAACTAGACTTTTGACAATCTAAATTTAAGTGATAACTTTATTTTTTAAAATTTTGTACATTTATTAAAATAAAAATTATTAAAACATAAAAAATAAATTAAATTATATCTAGTGTCTAGATTTAATTTTGAAAATACAAATAAATTCCACACCTTTTGTGGAGAGAAGATAATCTCCCAATCTGCATTCCACGGCTTAACATTTGTCCAAATCATATTTAGATGATAAACTGCAGTTTCCACATTTTCTGTTCGTATAAGTAACTGACTATGAATATTCAATCCAAATTCCCCATTTCATAATCTTATGTTCATCTTTAGTTTTTCTATACTCTATTAAATACTACTGGCTGAACGGAGAGGTGAACTTACACTGAAACTTTATGTAGATGCATGTAGCCGATAAAAGTTTGTCTAAATTGTGTAGAAAATAACAGTAATGCTAATGGAAACAGCTGCACAGAAGATTTTAAAAAAATGGAAAATCTGAACTAAATATTCATAAGCATCTCTTAAGAAAATTCTCAAGAATTTGCCTCTTATTAATGGAAAAATCATGCATGCTAGAAAATGTTTCCCCTGTATCAAAACTTGGTCTGACTTGAATTTATATTATATATTAGTACTATAGATTTAATTGTTTGTCATCAAAGTAACCAAAACAAAGTCTCATTAATGAACACTCAAAAACAAAAGGAATGAGACAACAAAAATATGGCTTTAGTACTAATAGGTGTTGGAATGAATCATAAGAAACTTATTAAAGTAGTTGTTGAAAGTCAAATTTTTGTAGTATTATTATCTCTTAAGTAAAGTCTTTGATTTAATTAAGTCTTATCAACCTAAATTAAAAAAGATAAAGCAACAGTCTTGAGGGGAAACGATTTTTAACACTTCACAAATTAGCATTGAAAAATTTTAGGTAAAATTGGGGATAAATCCCCAATTGAAAATTTAAGTGGGGTATGGTTCCTAGGAAAGAGGTGAAGCCAAGTCCTTTAGAGGAAATAAGTGTGATTGCAAAAGGACTCCATTAACCTTTAAAGTTTAATAAATGAACAAGGAGGGCCATAAAAAAGGGGGGAAAAACAAGAAAATACCATTTGAACTTCAAAATCCCTAATCAATGATTTCTTACTAAAATGAATAGTCAATTGCTACATAAGTGTGGTTCATACCTATACTCGTATAGGCAACAAGACTAATTTAGAATTTTGAAGTTCAAGTGGTATTTTTTTTATTTTTTTGCCCTAGAAAAAAGAGTGGCCAGTTCTCCCAATAAAGTTCTTCTCGTGCCCTCGGCAGTAGCCTTGGATTCTCTTTTCATGTGAAAGCTTTATGATATATCCTGAAAGTTAATTTCCATTTGTAATATATAGGAAAGTTAAGTTGCTGATGAAGACCTTTTTTCATTAGCTTTAGGTCCTCAATCAAAAATTAACCAATGATTGCATATAAGCAAACTTAAGATCGTTCTCTCTCTTCTTGAGAAGCCTTTTATTGATTTCTAAGTGATCTAAATGTTATGCAAATACAATGAAAATAAGGGAGAATTAGTTTTAGGTTTTGGTAAAAAATAGATAAGTGCAAAATTGAATATTAAAAAATCCTAAAGCTACTATTTTTGGTCTTTTAAAATATGATAGTGAATGGAATAGAATATGAATGAAGTGAATTCTCTTAAGAAATTGGTACAATGGCTATCCTTATTCAATAAATGATATGGGAGTCAACATTCACCAAGTCTAATTGATAAACCCTAAGTAACTACATTGGGTCTAACACTCCTAATCAATAGCTACTATGATCGCATTTATAGATATTGCTTTGGAATTTTATTAAATTCCACTTGATGTGTGAAATGATTGATTTAATGCAAATGTTTCCTCTAGTGTGAATGCACAATCACGACTCAAATTAACCCAAATCAACTATACAAACTAGTGATTAAATAGCAAGCATAGTCTCATTGAATTAATAGAAAATACATAAATGAAAATCATCCAATCACAATAATCCAAATACAAACACAATATAAGCAATCTTAGCTCAACAATATGGAGTCCTAATAACTCACAACAAAATTCTACTGAAACTACTTTAGAACATAGATAGAAATTATAATAGCAATATGAAATTATAAAGGAACTAAGAAAAACTCGTCCATTGAAGCTCTATAACTCAAGTCAATCTTCCCAAACCTCAAGAATTGGAAGCTAATCAGCTACTCATTTTGTTAAGCATAGCCACTACTTCTTTGAAATGTCAAACACCCATAGAAAATAAATGAAAGTGTCAAAACTGATGAGAAGACAAATGGATGCTGTGGGTTCTTGAAGAGAGAATGAACTAAAGTTGGATGGTAATGTTGGAGAGAGAGGATACTGGCAAACGAAGGAAGACAATGGTGAAAGAAGACACCGGCAGTGGTAAAAACAAAGGAAGAAGGTGGTGGTAGTCTGAATAGTGTTGTGGTCGAGCTCCAAGTAAAGGACGTGAGCCTGCTTCTCCAACGATGGTGGTGTATGGTATAGGTGATGATAGTGTGTAGTTGATTATGAAGCCATTCAAACCTCCAATTTCCTCATCTTCCTCGCTCAAATCTTGACCCCCTCTCTAGATAGTGTCGGCCAGTGGTGGAGCAATAGAGAGGACGATGGTAGAGATAACCGACTATGAAGGTTGACTCTAGTGGTGGTGGTATAAGGAATGGTTGAGAGAGGTGATGTAGTCGACGGTGGGGGCCTTTTCTCTCTCAATATCAACCTTCCTCTCTCTCTCTCTCTCTAAGTGTCGGCTGCTCCTCCTCTGGTTTCCAAGTTCTCTCGCGGTGGTCTTTGTTCCTGATATATCGAGTTTTTGGAAGAAGAAGGTCTCATTTAGATCCAAGCTTTTGAAAGCTAGACCGAATAGGATGGTTTAGTTGGTCCAGCCGTCACACATTCAAGGTAGCGACTTCATTCATAGATTTGGACCGTTTGGATAGTTGACTCGGATTGAGACACCCAGAACTAGATGTTGAGCCGAAACCCATAGCGAGTTTATGTTAACTGAACGGGCTAAACTTACTGCATTTTTTCATTTAGTGAAATGGGTAGAGAAGATATTTTAGCCAAAAAAATGGATAGGGAAGAAGATGATGGAAGAGGAGTGTCATAAGTCAAAGACAATATCTCCCATCGTCAGGAGTATCTTTGAAATGTATAGGATTAGAAAATGTATAAACGGTTTCACATTGAACTGATTATATATAAATATGTACTTGTACATTACATGAATAAGAACTTGATTTCAATCCTCACATGGTATCAGAGAGTTAGGTGTTTCTTCTCTGATTTCAGCTTCTCCGACAACGTCCATTTTTTTATGGTGAAAGAAGCTTCTTTCCATCAGTTTTCAGTTCTCCATCGCCGGAGGTCCTATTGCCTATAAGCGCCACTCAAGCATCCTCTACGACCTCCGATCGGCCATTTCCTAAGGCAGCATCAGAAACAGGCAACGCGTGACAGCTCACGCGTTGCCCTCACCTCCGCCTCCCTGAGACACATGTGACGAATGAAGGCCCATCCTGTGGCCATTTGTGACAGAGTTTGTGGCGTTTGGATTAACTCCTCCTCCTCCACCTAACCCCGACGTTTGATGGTCATCCAACCAAGTTGAGTTCTAGGCTACGTTCTCGACTTCATTCTTCAACTGGAGTTTGAAACTCATTTTGCTCATTTGAGTTAAATACTTCTATTCCCAAAGCTTCTTGTCTTATTTGGGGTGCTACAAGTTTCTGGTTCA
This sequence comes from Inga oerstediana, assembly GCA_963210345.1. NCBI lineage: Eukaryota > Viridiplantae > Streptophyta > Magnoliopsida > Fabales > Fabaceae > Inga > Inga oerstediana. The sequence continues at coordinate 37,181,986 of OY723405.1, forward strand.
TGTGAAAGTGTTCCGGTGGTGTTCGTGTCTTAGGTTCAAGTTTTTCTGCACTTTAGTTGGTGTTTGGGATTGTTGGTTCAAGTTTTCTGGTTTGCTTCTTTTCTATTCTTGTGAGACAGTGGCTGCGTTCTTTACTTCTGAGTGGGTTCTTTGTCTGCATTTGTTTTCTAGCTAGCTTGCATTTCCATGTGTGGGTCCCTTGATTATTTATTTGTTGAAGACAAAAGTGTTGCAAGGACTTTTCTTCCAATGTGCCTTGCATTTTCAGGTGTGGGTCCCTTTGATTATTTATTTGTTGAAGACAAAAGTGTTCAATTATTTATTTGTTGAAGACAAAAGGTGTTGCAATGTATAGTTCCTTTATGCCTAGTCTTGCGTCTTGCTCAATTATTTAATTGAGTTAAGGAATAATTTGTCATTTTACTAATTCGGAGGACCATTATATCATTTTCTTTGCTGTGACTATTTTCTTTTGGTAACTCTACTAGTTATTTGGGCTATTCTTGGTGAGGGTTTCTACTCACTATTGGAAATTAAAAGTTTATTGATCTTTGCAGTAGCTAGTAATCTTGTGTGGTTCTCCTATTATTGCTCAGAGAGTTTGTTGTGGTTGTATCCATGCTTATTTACTAGCAAAACTTCTTGTACTATTTGTTGTGGCACTCAACTTGCTTCTGGTAAGCATCGATGGCTGAATCTAAGTCTAGATCTTCATGTGCTCTGGCTACAAGTAACATTACTTCTAGTCTTGCCACTTCTTCCTCAAAGTGGATTATTGATTCCGGTGCCACTAATCATATGACAAGTAACAAAAATTTGTTCTCCTCGTATGCACCTTACGCCAACCCCTCTAGTATAACCATTGCCAATGGTTCTTATTCTCGTGTTCCCAGATCTGGCACTGTCAGACCTACCCTGTCTGTTTCTTTACCCTTTATCCTTCATGTTCCTGACCTTGCTTTTAATCTTTTGTCTACTAGCAAACTTACTCGACAATTAAATTATTTTATTACACTCTTTCCTGACCATTGTTTGATTCAGGATCTCACGATGAAGCAGGTTATTGGTAAGGGCTATGAATCTAGAGGCCATTACATCCTTGATGATCAGGTGCCACATTCTGTTGCTTGTTTTGGTGGGTCTTCTCTATTTGAAATTCATTATCGTCTAGGTCACATGTGTCTGTCATCTCTTCGAAAATTGTATCCTCAATTCTCTTATGTGTCTACTTTAAATTGTGAGTCTTGTCAGTTTGCCAAACTCTATCATGTTCATTTGGCATCTCGTGTCAATAAACGAGCGGTGTCCCTATTTAAGTTAGTATATTCTGATGTTTGGGGTCCTTGTTCAATCCTGTCTCAAACTGGTTATTGTTATTGTCACTTTTTGTTGATGATTTTTCCAGAACCACTTGGCTTTATTTAATGAAACAACGTTCTGAATTATTTACTCATTTTCTTTATTTCTGTGCTAAAATTCAAACCCAGTTTAACACTCCTATGAAAATCTTACGAAGTGATAATACAAAAGAATATTTTTCCTCCCCATTCATCGAGTACATGCAAAGTCATGGTATTCTTCACCAATCCTCTTGTGTTGATACCCCTGCTCAAAACGGTGTTGCTGAAAGAAAGAACCGACATCTCTTAGAAACTGCTCGAGCTCTCATATTTCATTCCTCTGTCCTTAAAATGTTTTGGGCCAATGCCATTTCTACAGCCTATTTTCTCATAAATCGCATGCCTTTAGTTGTTCTTGGTAAGGATATTTTGTATTCCATTCTATTTCCCACCACTAAGTTGTTTCCTATTGATCCTAAAATCTTTGGTTGTGTTTGGTTTGTTAGGGATGTCTGTCCTAGTAGTAGTAAACTAGATCCAAAATCCTTAATATGTGTTTTTCTTGGCTATTCTCGAATTCAGAAGGGTTATCAGTGTTACTCTCCTGATCTCTGTGGTTACCTTGTGTCCACTGATGTCATGTTTCATGAGTCCTCTTCCTTCTTCAAGACTTTACCCGTCTCTGAGTCTCCCTCTATCATGGAACATTCTGATGATCTCCTAGTTTATCCTGTCCCTCTCTCACCAGTACAGGATGTTGTTCTGAAACCTGATATCATCAATGATGTTGATATTGAACATGATTCACCTTTGCCAATACTTGCTTCACCGATTGATTCCGTTGATGCCTCCCTAGTTCCTGCTTCTGTTTCCGTCGATCCTCCTCTTGCTATTACTGAACCACTTGTTCCTGCTTCTCTTGGTGATACTTCTGATGACCTGCCTATTGCACTTTATAAAGGTACTCGTCCTCATTATCCTCCCAAATGATATGCTGATTGTACCTATCCTATCTCATATTTTGTATCCTATCGGTCTTTGTCCTCTGTTTTTGCTTCTCTTGTGGCCAGCCTTGATTCAATTTCTACACCTAATACCCTTCACTAAGCCCTAACTTACCTTGGTTGGCGTACCGCAATGGAAGAAGAACTCTTGGCATTGGAAACAGCTAGTACCTAGACTCTTGTTGATCTCCCTCCTGACAAGAAGACCATTGGATGCAAATGGGTCTTTGTTGTTAAGACTAAAGCTTATGGTTCCTTGGAACGACTGAAAGCTCACCTTGTTGCAAAAAGGTATGCCCAAACTTATGGTCTTGATTATTTTAAGACTTTCTCTCCTGTGTCCAAACTCACTTTTGTTCGTCTTCTTGTTTCTTTAGCGGCAACATATCATTAGGATTTGCATCAATTAGATATTAAGAATGCTTTTTTGATCAATGGCGACCTTCTTGAAAAAGTTTACCTAGAGCAACCACCTGGGTTCGTTGATCAGGTATGGAATAGGAAAGTGTGCTACCTTCAGAAGTCACTATATGGTCCTAAACAAAGTCCTCGAGCCTGGTTTGATAAATTTTGTAATGTGGTCAAGAAGTTTGGGTTAAGTCAAAGCAAGTGTAATCACTCTGTGTTCTACCAACAATCTGATGTAGGCATGATTTTTCTAGTAGTATATGTTGATGATATTGTGATTACAGGAAGTAATTGTTCTGGAATCTCAGAACTTAAAATCTTCCTAAACTCTTACTTCCAAACAAAATATTTGGGATAATTAAAGTACTTCCTTGGTATTGAGGTTTTGAGAAGCAAGAAAGGTATTCTTTTGACTCAGAGAAAGTATGTTCTCGATCTCTTAAAGGAGACTAGAAAGCTTGGAGCTGCACCAAGCAGTATTCCCATGATTCCGAATCCCTTTCTAGATCTTGATGCTAGTATGTTTGATGAGCTTCCTGATGAGTTGAAGAAGAAGATTGATCTAGAGAAATTAAAGCCGTTTCCATTTTCTGAGAGATATAGAAGACTTATTGGGAAGCTGAATTATCTAATAGTAATTCATCCTGATATAACCTTCTCAATTAGTAGGCTCAACCAATTCATGGCATCACCATCAGTGGCACAATAGGAAGCTTTAGAACATATCTTACATTATTTGAAAGGCTTTCCAGGTCTTGGTATTCTTTATACAGATTATGGGCATACTAAAGTCGAGAGCTTTTGTGATGCGGATCATGCAGGATCAAAGGCCCAAGACAATCCACTACGGTTTTCTGTGCTCTTGTTGGGGGAAATTTGATATCCTGGAGAAGTAAGAAGCAAGGGGTTGTGTCAAAATCAAATACAGAAGCGGAATATAGAGCCATGTCATAGTCAGTACAAAAAATTGTGTGGGTACTTCAAATTTTGAAGGAAATTGGCATCGTCACAACATTACCTGTAAAACTATGGTGTGACAATAAGGCAGCACTTCATATAGCATCGAACTCTGTGTTCTATGAACGTACCAAACATATTGAAATTGATTGTCATTTTATTCGTGATAAGATCAAAGAAAATATTATATCTACAGAGCACATGCGGTCCAACAACCAACTGACAGATCTTCTGACAAAAGCCTTACATAGGACACTGGTTGAATATCTTTGTAACAAGTTGGGCATGATCAATATATATGCTCCAACTTGAGGGGCAGTGTCAGAAGTCAAAGACAATATCTTCCACCGTCAGGAGTATCTTTGAAATGTATAGGATTAGAAAATGTATAAATGGTTTCACATTGAACTGATTATATATAAATATGTACTTGTACATTACATTAATAAAAACTTGATTTGAATCCTCACAAGGAGTAAAGAAGAAAGGAGGAGGAGACTGGTGCTACCGATTTGGTGATTTCTGTCCTCCATTGTTGAAGAAGTCGCATCGAATAATCTTCTCCTTCTCATGGCTTCTGATTTCAGATATAGGATGGTGCAAAAAAAAAAAGGGTTAGAGAGATGAGAAAGAAGGAAATGAAATGTCTTGATAAGAGACAAAAAAAGTAATATGATGAAATTAATGGCCAATATTACTCATATTCAAAAATCAACAATTCAAATTGTTTTTGTTTCACCCAATATGCCACGTTTTCCACTGTCATTAACCAACCCAGTACTTTTTCGTTTTTCCTACGTACTCCCAATATCTGCACCCCCAAAAACCCATTAGACAATTTGCCATAGTTGAAGTTTTCTTTGTTTTGACCAATGGACATTAGATGGAGATGAGTTTATATGCTTTATGGTTCTTTGTTTTTTTCCCCAGAAAACCTTATAATTCTTTAGGTAGAGGGATATTAAATGAAGTAAATTTTTTTTCGGATTCAGTTTATATATTTTATATTTTTATTTTTAAATTGTAAACATATATTTAATTCATCAATATATATATATTTAATATATAAGTGTCTACAATGTATATTAAAATTTTGTCCTCATTTTTTATTGTTATATTTACATTATAAATACACACAATATTGTATATATCATTTTTGTCCTTTTTTTTAAAAAAATATAATATTATTTTTAATTTAATTATTACACCACCGGCCTAACCAAACGATCTAACCGATCCAACCGTTTGAACCATGACCCACCAACCTTTTCGACTCAATGTCGGGTCCAGCTTTTAAAACATTATTCAGATCTAGTTGCTGGTCAAAACACAAGTTTTAACCAGGGACTAAACTGCAAAAATTTAAAAGTTTATGAAGCGACTAAACTGCAAACAACTTTAATCACAATTAGTCATAATTAATGAAATTTAAGTCCAAAAATAGTGATAAAATCCCCAAATATATCATGAAATAACTTATCAAAATATGGTTTGATCAGTTGCCTGTGTTGAAAATGAATTACATATAAGGGATTACCTTAGCACATATATAGGAAAGATGAATTTCACGTAGGGAAGACGGATTGCATATTAAATTTTCAACTGGGATGATAAGTTGGACAAAAAGGGAACATAAGTTTCTCAAAATGTAATTTACATATAGGGAAGTAAATTGCACATAGGGATTAGTTTGCACAAAGAGTAAAGTGGTCATTTCATATGTCTACTCATTTCTTCTAAAGGACCTCATAGCTTCACCTTTGCCTAGGGAATATTCATCAATTAAATTAAATTTTCAAATGGGATTTATCCCTAATTTTCCCAAAATTTTAATAATCTTTTTAAGAGTCGAAACTAATTATAAAAGATGAAATTAATTTCTCAAATATGTGTTGATGATAGTCCAACTCTATCAGCAGCATATTGGCAAGCAAGAGAGAATTTTTTTTTTGCCAACAGTAAAAGAGATATTACTACAAGGATAAATGGTAGAATGCCGAAGACTATGACTTGTCCAAGTCGTCTTTTATAGTTTGTAGCGTCATCCCTTGTACACGCCAGGCGATTATAATATACTCCCTCCGATACCAAATGTTTATAACACTAATTTATAGAGATTTTAAAAATTAAATAAGTTAATTTTATTTATAAAAATTGTGTTGATTCTTTAAAATATCTATTTTAATAATTGGAAATGGGAAAATACTCCCTTGAAGGAAAATCTACCCCATAATATATGTGTAGTCCAATAAAGAGAGTTTAGGGAAAAATTATAAATTTGAGAAACAAGATACATTGAGGTCTTACATTTAGTACCAAAACAAACTCTCTCTACTAAATTTTACATAATTACCTCTGATTAGTTATAAGTTATTAATATTATATTTATCATTTTATATTAAAAATAATGTTTATAATATTAAATTATTAGTTATTAATTAATTAATCATAAATATATAAATATTTTTTAAATTTTTATTTATTTTATTATATATATAGTTATCATATAATTAATTAATTATTTAATTATATATTTGATAACATTTTATATATAACATTATGTAATAATATAATATAGCTTCATTAAGGTGCAACCGACAAAGGCTCACACGTGAAGGCGTTAGGTGCATGAGGTCGTGGGTTCGAACGGGTAGAGAGGCATTTTCAGGAATCAAGAGACGCAAACAAGTGACAGCATGAGGAGGTAACATGTGGCAACACGACAGCACAAGGAGAAGACACGGGGAGTGATGGGAGGAGGGGCATGTGGCTGGGAGGGGAGGAGACACACATGGTGCACTGCGGAGCTGACAAATGGCTCACTGTGGGGCTGACATGTGGCATTTGAAAATAAAAAAAATAAAAAAAAATCCTTCACAAATTTCTGATGAAATTTATTCATTAGTCACGCATCTATTTGTGATATAGTGGATTCTGTCGAAAATTTCGTCACAAATCCAATGAAAATTTCATCAGAAAAGTTGAACTCAGTCAAAAATTCAATATTTTTTTATAGTGCGAATGATTGACATGGACTCTTACCAACTCTTACCATCTCCCACTAAAATTCAGATCCAAGTGAAAATTGCGGGGACACAACATATATGTGTTGGAGTAAATACAGAAATAATTCCTATATACATACATAATATATAAACTTTAAAATTGAGAGTAACACCACCAGAAGACTTTATCAATTGTACCTGGCCATAGTAGCTCTACACGCTATATCTTGCAACCTGAGAATTGAAAAAGGGAAAAAGAAAGAGTTAAAATTAGAAGAGATTATGTCAGGGCTTCTTTTAATGAGAAAGTGGGCACATTGATGGTATGAGAATAGTTGCCATCCGTCAAGGAACCCTTGGGGAGTAAGTACATATTTTCTATATTACTTCTCTAAAACCCTGTCTAAGCTATTTATAACCTCCCATCAATGCTTGTAATAGCTTACTAATCAGGCAGGTCACCCTAAACCAAATCTCTATCCAAATCATGTGTGGGCCACAATCAAGAGATTTTTTTATTCAAAACAATGATAGGATAATATTTAGATATAATATGTATTAAATAATAAAATATCTAATAGTCTCCTATGGCCCGCAACCTAATGTTATTTAGTGAGTCAAGGTTCATTTAGGGTGTGTTTGGTTTGAGGGGAGGGAGGGAAGGAGAGGGGATTAAATTACCTTTTTGGGTTAAAGGTATTTAAATTTTGGGCGGGAACCCAAAATTTAAAAGGAATGAGAGAGTAAATTTTAAGCGGGAAACCAAAATTTAAAAGAATGAGAGGGTAAATTTTGGGTTTCTTTTATCCAATATTATGATTTTGCCCCCTCCCCTCCCTCCCCTACCCTTCCCTCAAACCAAACACACCTTTAAGCAATACTACAAGAATCATGGTGATAAGTTCTCTTTAATCGAGTATTATTTTCCAAGCATCACAAGCTGTATCCTTACTTGATGAGTCAAAACTTAATGAATAAATCCAGAATGTTTATACGAGTCCAACTTAAATGTTTGCTAAAATCTCATAATTTAGGTATCAATAATTGAGACCACAAACTTTAACTTGAATTTTATCACTTAAATAATGCCTCATCTAGATCACTAAATATGATCCATCCCTAATGAGATATTTGATCCTTTGATTTATCTAAAAGCATACTCTTCATTAAATGATCTATGCTTTTGAACAAAAAAAAAAATTTAAATGATCTATGCTTTATGTGTTTATGCCCTATTGATTTTATGGTCATATAACACTTTTAATTGAAAAATTGCAAAGTTCAAACAATTGAAAAATTGTCTGAAATTGGAGGCGAGTTCCAATATAATTTTGCAAAGTTCAAACAGTTGAAAAATTGTCTAAAATTAATTACATAAATATCAAGGTAATTAAACGATATACCAAAACAAAAGTTTCCAAATTATGATAATGCAAAAATAGCCAAAAATTAATTTTCCTGTATTAAAATAATTAAAATGGCACATAAAATATAAATCAACATTCAAATATTTTGATAGAAATTAAATACAAACAATTAATCAAATATTTAATTTTGGAAAGGCTGAACTATATATGAACAACAAAATATAACTATGAAACCTTAATTTAGCCCAAAACAATTTCCTGAAGTATCTATAAAATGGCTAAATTACACAAGGCGCAAAAATAGCCCAACAAACATTTTTCCAGAATTGAAGCAAATAAGTAAATTGCCTAAAACCCTTTTTTTAATGAAAGATGCCCTAATCTATTACATGAGCCCAAAATGATCATTTTAATGGCACAAGCTCAACAAACCATAAAGGGCAGTTGTCTAAAAAAAAACCAGAAGCAAACAAACCAGGCTAGAGGCCTAGAACTTAACTTATGACGTTATTAATAAATAGCCCAAATAATTTATGAAAAGAAACCAAAATGCATTCACACAACAATAATACTTATAGAGTGTTTGGGATCACTTTTTCTATCAAATAAGCCAGTTTTTGGAGCAATAATCCCAAATAAAAACGGACTGCGGTTTTGCTATGTTTGGCATGACTTTTTGCCAAAAATTATAAGCTTATTTTTGAAAAACACAGTAGCTTTTTTTTTTTTTGGTCGAGCTATCAATTTGTTTGTTCAGGCCCGCTCGCAATTTCAAACTTGTCAAGTTTGAGTATTTGACATTTAATGTTTGGTTGGTCCTTTACGTGTTGTGCTTGGTGGCTAAACATATTTTTTCTGATTTTTATTAAAAATTTGGAGAATGATAGGAAAAGGAATTTTGAAAATGTGAAATTTTAAATCATGTATTTCTCATAAGTATTGATATCGTATATATGATCTATCTAAATTTTAAATTACTGTTGGATATCGCATATATGATCTATCTAAAATTTGAAGAATATACAAATGTCCTTCAAGTTTTTACTTTTAAAAACGTACTTAAACAATCGCTAATCCAAACACGTTTTGACTTATGAAAAGTCACTTATTCAACCGCCCATCTAAACATAAATCACATTACAAATAATGACTTATTTATTAAGTCATTTTTAATAAGCACGAATTATATAAGTCATTTTTCCTACTGCTATCCCAAACACACCCTTAACAATTCCTAAAACAACTTTCAGAAAACAAAAAAGAATCATTCAAGCCCAAATAAAAGAGACCATCACATCACTGTTTCCCCAAAGGGGATAAAAACAAGGCTGCCCAAACCATGAGACAGACCAAAATCAAAAAAAAAAGTTTTAGGAAAAAAAATAGAGGAAGTTGGGGGTCCAAAAAGCTTGGTAAGGTCCTTTTTTATTTTTTGAAAACCATGAAGATAAAATCCCAAAACAGAATGTCTCAAATATGGAAACACCCAAAAGGTGCTGCCTTCTTCTGCTAGATGGCGATAGTGCTCTCTAAGAAAACTTCTGCACTGATTCCCTCTTCAAGGGAGGGGGACGACTTACTCCATCGGAGTTCTAAAAAGATCAAGAATGGATTAGACAATGGATTAAACATCGATAATAATGATGAATGGCCAAAGCTGGGGGGTGAAGGAAGGAAGCAATGGGTAGCTGGACCGTCATTCGCCGAGAAGTTAAAAGGAATAGACAGGAATGGAAAGGATGAAGATGATGACTCAGTCGACGGAAATGAAATATCTGATGACACGATGTCGGACCAAACACAGAATGAGGTGGTCAAAGATGATAGTGAGCCACTTTGTGAGATCAAGGAAGACCCGAATCGGAACTTCCCGACATTTTCCTTCTCGGGGAGTATGAAGAAGCGACTGTTTAAGGCGTGGAAGAGGGCTGTAATTGTGAAACTCCTGGGAAGGAACATTGGCTACAAAATTCTTTTATCAATCCTGCAATCCTTGTGGGCAAAGCGGGGAATAATTAATCTAATCAATATTGGAAATGGCTACTTTGTAGTTAAAATTTCCAATCGAGAAGATTATTTTAATGCTTTGACGGGTGGACCATGGATGCTGTTTGATCACTATTTGACGGTGAGACCTTGGGAGCCACAGTTTCAACCATGGAAGGCTACCATAGACAGAGTAGCGGTATGGGTGAGACTGCCGAATGTGTCCCTGGAATACTATGATAGAGAGGCTTTAACTTGGATTGGAAACAGAATAGGAGAGACAATCAAGATTGATATCAACACCTCTTGCCAACTTAGAGGTCATTTCGCAAGGATTTGTGTGCTGGTGGATTTAGGGAAACAATTAATGTCAGGTTTCTCGTTGGATGGCGAAGATTACTATCTTGAGTATGAAGGTCTTCATGGGCTGTGCACAAACTGTGGAGTGTATGGACATAAGGCGGAAGATTGTAAAATAGGGGAAGGAGTTGCCAAAACAGGGGACAGTTCTGACGTGAATAACGTCAAGGAAAATGAAGGAGGAATAGCAATGGAGAAAGATAAAATGAATGAACAAGATATATGGCGTGCAGTACAAAAACCGAGCCGGCAAAAGAAGGGGGGAAGGAGAAGTCTATGGGAATATTCCGGCAGCAAAAAAGTGGGTCAAGATATGGCGTCTTAGCGGACGGGGATGAGGAAGACGTGGGTGACAAACAATTGGGGAACGTAGAACCACCAACTGTACAAGCTGGTGTAGAAGGGACAGGAGAATTGAGGAGCACTAATACTGTACGAAGCAACAGGGAACGAAAAGGTGGAAGGCAAAAAAGACAAAACAAAAGCAAGAATATGCCTCGAGAGGGTAATATGGAGGTGGTCCAAGAAACAGGTCATGCTAAAGCAGAGTGTATAGAAAAAACAGGCAGGAAAGAGAAACGTACGAGGGAAATGGTGCAAAAGGAATCAAAGTGTAACGATATTATGCTGCTAACTTACGGGGAATTAAAGGAAGGTGAAAGCAGAGCTGAGGATGTAGGGATGCATGTGGATGTGAATGTAGATAAAATAGGCCCCATAGAAAAAGAAGAAGAGTGGAGTGACACGGTTCATGATTCAACATTGCCGCATGACCTGGGTGATAGTGAAAAACTTACGGGTCTAACAGGGAAATTTTGGGCTGGCCCAAATATTGCAGATCCAAACTGCGAAATGGAGGAGGATAACACATGTGAGGAGACTGCGGTACCTGAAACCCAGTTCCCAAAGAGAAATTAATAGAGCCCACACCCTATTAAAGACCATATATGGATTGTGTGCTATATTGGAACTCCAGGGGGGCTTGTGGTAAAAGTCTAGTCCAGAATCTAAAAACTGTGTGCAGTGGGGTTAGACCCATATTATTAGTCCTCTCTGAAACTAAATGTAATAAAGAAGAAAGGCTCATATGCTTGACGAGTCTGGGATATGATGAATTAACAAGTGTTCCGAGTGTGGGACGATCAGGAGGGCTAGTTGCGGCTTGGAAGAAGGATCGAATAGGAATCACTATACTCAGGAAGGATCGGCAATTTCTCCATTTCAGCTGCGTCATAAATGGGAAAATGCCTTTCATACTGACAGCTATCTACGCAACACCGCACTCAAATCTAAAACAGGTACTTTGGCAAGATTTACAGACCTTTTCAAGTTCTATCTTCGGACCTTGGGTCATTATTGGTGATTTTAATGATATTCTATCATCGGTGGAGAGGACTGGTGGTAGTGGATTTAATGATTCCAGGATTAAGCTTTTCCACGATCGAATCCAAGGATGCCAACTTACGGATCTGGGCTTTAGTGGACCTAAATACACTTGGCGAGGTCCTCGTATGACGAACGGGGCGAGACTCTATGAGCGTCTAGATCGGGCATTGGCTAATACCTCGTTCCTATTGGACTTCCCAGAAGGTAATGTCAAGGTACTGCCGCGAACGAGATTTTCAGACCACAATCCAATTGTCCTGAGTTTTGGTGATAATAGCAATTTATGCCTAAGGAACCGTCCCTTTCGTTTTGAAGCAATGTGGATTACTTATGAGAAATATACTGATTTTCTGGTAGAGACATGGTCCAATGAGGAGGATATTGATGGGTCACTCGATAAATTATGGGATTCCATTGTTGTCTGGAACAGGGAGGTCTTTGGATTGGTGGAGAAGAAAAAACAACAAATTCTGGCTAGACTAGATGGGATTCAAAGATCAAATGCGTATCCCTATTCGGACTACTTGTGTAATCTGGAGTTTGAACTTCAGGAAGAATTAGAGAGACTATTGAAATTAGAGGAAATCAAGTGGTTTCAGAAATCGAGATCAGATTGTATTACAAAGGGTGATCGTAATACCCGATATTATCATCTGAAAACAAAAATGCGAAGAAGGCGGAATAGAGTGGTTACTCTAAAAGATGATAGTAGCAGATGGATTGAGGATGAGGAGGAACTACAGAAACTAGTGGTTGACTATTTTAAGAATCTCTACAGAACTGATAGCCAAGACTCCATTATGTTAACTACAAAGGCTAATTTTCCTACCATGGATCCGCTAAAATTGGCGGAATTGTCTAAGGAGCCTACAGAAGAGGAAATTAGGAATGCGCTATTTTCTATGGGGAGCTATAAGGCTCCTGGGGCTGATGGTTTTCCTCCCATCTTCTATAAGTCTAATTGGAGGACGGTAGGACCCTCGCTTTGTTCTTTTGTTAAAAGGGTATTTCAAGGAACAACCTCTGTGTCAGAGTCAAACAGAACGTTGATTGCTCTTATCCCAAAGAAGGAAAATCCAGAAATAGTAGCCCATTTCAGACCCATATCCTTGTGTACTGTGCATTACAAATGTGTCACTAAAATCATTACAACAAGGCTGAAACAGGTAATGAATGAGTTAGTCTCTCCATTCCAGGCAAGCTTCATCAAAGGGAGGCACATACAAGATAACATCATAGTAGGACAGGAGTTACTTCACATCATGAGTAAGAATAGAAGCAAGAAGGGGCTTATGGCAATGAAAATTGATCTTGAAAAAGCCTATGATAGAATCCAGTGGGAGTTTCTAAAACAGGTACTTATTGATGTTGGTTTTTAGAATAATTTTATTAATCTCATTATCTCTTGTGTTTCCTCGGTATCATATAATGTTATTTGGAATGGGAGGCAAACTGAGTATTTCTTCCCTCGGAGAGGTCTCCGTCAAGGGGATCCGATTTCACCGTTATTGTTTGTACTATGTATGGATAAACTTTCACATCTAAGTTGTGATGCGGTGGAAGATGGTAGGTGGAAACCTATATATGCTACTAGAACAGGTCCAGCTGTGTCACACCTAATGTTTGCGGATGACCTACTGTTGTTTGGTGTGGCTTCTGAGGTACAAACAGACTGCATGTGGAGCTGTCTGGAGAGTTTTGCAAAGGCATCGGGGGGAAAAGTTAATAAGTTGAAATCCTCAATATTCTTCTCTCCAAGGGTGCCGGTGCAAACTAGACAAAAGATTAAGGATAAGACTCAAATGCAAGTTTCTGGTGAAATTGGTAGATATCTAGGCTTTCCACTCACGAGAAATAGGAAGATGAAAGAGACCTTTCATTATGTTATTGAGCGAGTTCGTTCAAAATTAGCGGCTTGGAAGGTTAATTGTCTATCCACTGCGGGTCGAATTACATTAGCTAAGTCAGTTTTGAGTAGCATCCCTCTATACCCGATGTAGGTAGCAAGGCTCCCAAGAAGTGTTTGCCAAGAAATAGAAAGACTACAGAGGAATTTTATATGGGGTCACGATGAAACCTCATCCCACTTCCATACAATTGGATGGGAACAGATAACACTACCGAAGGAGTATGGTGGTCTGGGCTTTAAAAGAATTACATCAGTCAATCGGGCTTGTGGAGCCAAACTTGCCTGGCAACTGATAGTGGGTACAAAAAGCTTATGGGCCGAGCTCCTCAGTCAACGTTATATGATGAGAGAAGAGGAATCCCTTCTAACATACCGCACAGGTGATTCAAAGTTGTGGAGATTTATTACCTCCCAAAAAGATATCATCGAACGGGGAACAAGGTAGCAAGTAAGAAATGGGCAAACGATTAATTTCTTTACTGATCAATGGCTTGAAGTGGGCACTAAGCTCAAAGAAATGTGTATTAGACCATTAACAGTGGAGGAGGAACAATCCTCGGTTGCAAATTGGGTGAGGAATGGAGCTTGGGATCTTGAGAAATTATCAAGTATTGTAGAACCTGTGGTGATACAACGCCTTTCTTCATATTTGACACCTAGATCAGATGTAGGGCATGACATGATGGTCTGGGGAGCAACAAGTGATGGTACGTTTTCTATTAGAAGTGCTTACTTCCTAATTGAAGAAAACCCACATCATTTGCATCATAAACTGTACAAGTTGATTTGGACATGGAAAGGGGTGGAAAGAATTAAAGTTTTCATATGGCGGGTATTTTTGAATAAACTGCCAACAAATTTGTGGAGAAGCACTTGGTCCCAAACATCGGCCCTTTGTGATTGTTGCAGGTCTGGAGTAGAGGATGCGCTGCATATTCTGAGGGACTGTCCTTATGCTAAGCGAATGTGGACTAAATTGATTCACCCAAGGTATATTACCTCTTTCTTTACGTCAGGGCTTCGTGATTGGGTGACTATGAACTTAAAGGGTAAACTTGGAAGAGAGGGTGATATATACTGGAGTATAATTTTTGGGTGGCTATTTGGAAGTTGTGGGAGTGGAGGAATCTCTCCATTTTTGAAAGTAGTTTTGTGAAGCCCATTAACCCTGCAGATATCATATTGCACATCTGGAAAAACTTTGCTGTTTTACATGATAGTGACGCAGATGTGAACTGTTTGGAGAATATGCACCAACACATGGGTATGTTGTCATGGCAAAAGCCACCCAATGGATGGATCAAGCTAAATGTCGATGGAGCAGTCACTGTACGTACATCTAAGGCGGGTTGTGGGGGAGTTCTGAGGGATAGTAGAGGAGTGTGGATAGTTGGATTTACTAGAGAAATTGGACTATGCAATGCGGCTACAGCAGAGGAATGGGCGGTATTTGAGGGGCTAAAAATGGCATGGGATCTGGGCGCAAAAAAGATAATTTTGGAGTCGGATGCCAACGATCTAATTAACATGATGTTGGATGAGAGCTTCATGGCTGGAAGTCTAATGTTAGTACAGATCAAGGAACTATTGGGCAGGGATTGGCAGGTTATATCACGTCATATTCCAAGAGAAGTAAATAGAGTTGCTGATGGTCTAGCAAAGATGGGGATTACTAAATCTGGCTTATTTGATGTATGTCCTAATTTTTTAAGGACTTGGGTAGATCAAGAGTGCTTGGGATTAATTTCCCCTACTGTTTAATTTGGTTGATGTAATTTGGGCTTTTAGCCCTCTTATATATCAAAAAAAAAAATGGAAACACCCCTTTTTGAAAGCATTATAAAGCAGTGGCCCAAAATGCAATTAAGCCCAAGTCTCGGAATAATTAGAAATTACTAAAAACTTGGAACAGACCCAATGCTTAAGGCCGAGCACGTGAACCCGCCCGCTAGACCAGCATTAGTGAAACGCACAGATTCACCAGGAACAGAAGAAAAAACGTGTCGCTCGAGTCACCTTCTCCATGGAGTCGGGCAAATCTGGCAGATCCTTGACCCGCCAGACAACCCGTCTTATTTGCCGCCGCCAGCAACTTCAGACGACATTTTCCAACGTCCTAGGCATCGTTTTTTGATGAATTTGACGGCAATACATACAAAAATCAAGAACAAGCAATTTTCCAGTGATTTCATCTAAATAAGGCCAGAAAGCAAACTGGAACCCTTTTTTTCCCCCGAATCCCGTCATAGAAACACAATAATAGGTCCATTTACGGTGAGCTCATCGGCAATATTAATGGGCAATTGTGCGTGAAAGGAGGACAAGCATTTATCAACACGTTTCATATGAAATAAAAAATCAAAAAAAAAAAATTGATTTCTAGATTCTGATTTTCGAGTAACCAGCCACAACGAGTCTTCCTCTGGACATCCCATTCCATACCTAGCAACAGAAACAAACAGCAGCAACATCGAAGATCACGGCATCCAGATTCTCAACATCTCTGGGGATACTAGTGAGATTCATGTCTCTATTCCCGTTTCTTACGTTTGCTATGATCCCAAAAGAGGCGAGACTACTTGACATCAGAGGGATCGCATTCTGTTGCCTCCCAAGTTTGGGATATCCAATACAAAAACATATTGAACGTAGTGGGGTGCGAAACCTATGCTTTCATCTATGACTGGAAAGGAAAAAGAATTCACGGCTGCGATTCCAGACAAATAATAATAATAATAATGGAACCTCCTCCGGCAATGGCCGTTGCCAGAGTGATTGAGCATGCAGTTGCAAATTATACAATTAATGTTATTTTTTGCGATAACCCATATGTGCCTGTGGTCGATCTTATTGCAGTCATGCATTTGTTGCGCAGAACGGATCTTTCAACTTTTCCGGCGACGAAGTCAAGAAGCTAAGGGCAAGTAACAGATCTACGGTGGTTCTCGGCTGGGCTGTTGATAATATGAGATCTTGAGGTAGAGCATGCGAAGGGAATAAAACTGAATGCATAGAATCAGAAAGTGTCAGTGGCCACTACTACTGCAGATGTAAACAATGATTCGAAGGCAACCCCTACAAGGTCGATGGCTGCAAAGGTGATTATAATACAATTAGGGGTGGAAACAGGCCAGGCCAGGCCAGGCCAGGCTTTGGCCTTAACAGGCCTGGCCTGTATTGTAGCAAATCGGCCTGTGCCTGGCCTGTGGCCTGTCATAGGCTTTTTTATTAGCCTGAGCCTGGCCTATTCACAGGCCTGGTATGGCCTGAGGCCTGTTAAAAGCCTGTATTTTTTTTTCTAGAAAAAATACATATACACAGACAGTCACAGTAACCAATCAAAACAAACCTACCATTGCAAATTTAATCCGAACCCCAAAACAAAAGAACAGAGTTTAAAAACAGCTAATCAAGAATAACAGATCCTGAACTTTTTTTTTTTGCCATCAGATCCTGAACTAAAATCATAAACCATACAGAATCAAATATATCGATCATGGAAAAATCAAAATAGTCCACATCAAAATATGCGAATCGGAGTGGCGAGTCTGGCGACGCGAACTAAAGGCACAAAATTGTTTTCAAGACTCGCAGGAATGAAAAATCTTTGCCAAGACCAAGAGTCATGACTGCAAATCCGCAATAAGTTGAATGCAAATTTTCAAGCCATACATTGCATCTACGGGGAGTGGGTACCTGATTCTCATCGGCACAAACAGAACTCAAACGATGATCGGAGTGAGACGAGGATCGTCGACTAAGTGAGATCGGAGAAGGGAGTGAGAGTGAGATCGTCGACTGAGAAGTGAGATCGGAGAAGGGAGTGAGAGTGAGATCGTCGACTGAGACTCTTGAGACGGATGCGCAGACGAGGATCGTCAACTGAGAGCGACATCGGAGTGAGACTGAGAGCGAGATCGGACTGAGACTGAGAGTGAGATCGTCGGCTGAGACCCTTGAGAGCGAGATCCGAATGGAGTGAGAGTGGGACTGTGGTCTGTGGGAGTGGGAGTCGGCTGAGACCCTCGAGAGCGAGATCCGAATGGAGTGAGAGTGGGAGTGAGAGAGGCGGCAGTGGGGGAGTGAGACGAGAGTGAGAGGTTGAGATTTGAGAGATGAGAGGTTGAGATTGAGATCCGAGAGAGAATGGGCGACTTGTTTTTGAGACGAGAGTGAGAAATGTTCCATTGGGCTTGTTCTATTGAGAGGTTGAGACTTGTTCTATTGGGCTGGTCTTGTTTTTTTTTTTTTTTTATATATTAACAGGCCAGCCTGATAGGCCTAAAAGGCCTATCAATAGGCCTAGGCCTGGCCTGTTTAATAAAACAGGCTTTAAAATAGGCCTGGGCCTGGCCTTTTATTCTAACAGGCCAGGCCTGATCAGGCCGGAAACAGGCCAGGCCGCAGGCCCCTGACAGGCCGCCTGGCCTGTTTCCACCCCTAAATACAATATTACTCCCGCTGTTTTTTTTCCCCGGTCAAAATAAGATAGTATTCCCTCTTATTTTAAATATATTAGTTAAGAAATTTTTCCTAGTCATTTATATAGAACCTCAATTTTCTTTCTTTCATTTAATGTTTCCAAATTATCCTTATTAACTGCACAAGTTTTTTTTTTTTTTTACTCAGTTTGTCTCTCATATTTAATACCTCAATTAAAATATACTTATTTTTTTAAAAAAAGTCAATATTATTTTTAGTTCTTACAGTTTAATCGAATTTTGATGTCCTTTTTTATAGTTTCAAATCTTGGCTTTTTGTCAATATAATTTCATCAGGATTTAGTTTAAGTTAATGCTGTCAAATATAATGGCAAAAATCAAAACTAGCTAAGATTATATAGACTAAGATTAAAACTTATTGAAAACTTCTAGTTTTGGTCTTGTGCTTTTATTAATGAATTTGGTTTTGGTCTCTATGCTTAACAACATTAACTTAAACATAGTCCATATGAATTTGGTTTTGGTCTCTATGTTTTAGTAAGAATATCTCTGCCAATTGCAACTTGGTTGGTATATAGGATAGGCACACAATACCTTGCTCTACCTTTTCTCAAATGAAGTGTCTATCAACTTCAACATGTTTGGTTCTACTATGTTGTATTGGATTTAGAGACATGTTGAGGGCACCCTTATTGTCATAGTAAAGCTTCATTGGAGATATAACTTGGACTTATGTTTACTCAGTTACTCGCTTTAACCATAATCCTTCCATAATACCTTAAGATAATGCTCTTAGTTCAGATTCTGCACTACTCTTTGCAACAACTCTATGCTTTTGGCTTTGCCAAGTAATCAAGTTCCCCCATACAAAGGTGCAATACCTTGATGTTGATATACTATCTTCCTGTGAGCCTGCCCAGTCAGCATCAGTATAGATTTCAATTATTCTAAGGTCACATTTCTTGAAGAAGAGACCTTGACTTGGTGTGCCTTTTAGGTATCTCAGGATTTTATATGCTGCATCCATGTGCCTCCTTTTAGGGGAGTGCATGTGTTGGCTTGCTACACTAACTGTAAAAGCAATGTTAGGTCGTGTGTATGATAAATAGATTAGTTTTCCAACTAACCTTTGATAGCATTCCTTGTCTGTTGGCATATCATTCTTTTCTTGCATTTTCGTCCTTGCAACTTTTTCCTTGTCTCTACTCTTTTTCTTAGTATTAATTAGTACTTTACTAGGTTTAGATCCTAGCATGCCAGTTTCCTTGAGTAGGTCAAGGATATATTTTTGTTGGGAGACATGGATGCCCTTCTTTGATCAGCTACCTCCATTCCTAGAAAGTATTTTAACTTACCAAGATCTTTAACTTTAAATTTCTTATTCAGGACTGCCTTAATTCTGTTCATCTCTTCAACATCATTTCCTGTGACAATGATGTCATCCACATATACAATTAGGATGGTTGTCAAATCTCCTTTTTGTAGCACAAACATAGTGTGATAAGATAGACTTTGCTTGTAGCCTTTAGTTTTGAGAATTGTAGAAAACCTGTCAAACCAGGCACGAGGTGACTGTTTTAGGCCATAGAGAGACCTTTGAAGTTTGTATACTTGATTTTGTCATCCTTTGTCAAATCCATGGTGGGAGTGTTATGTATACTTCATCTCTTAACTTGCCATATAGAAACACATTTTTGATGTCAAGTTGTTAAAGAGGCCAATCAAGGTTGGCTGTAATAGACAGGAGTACTCGGATGATATTCAGTTTTGCAATAGGGGTGAATGTCTCATTGTAGTCTATTCCATACATTTGAGTGAAACCCTTGGCAAATAACCTTGTCTTCTATTTGTTAAGAGTGTCATCAGAGTTATATTTCAGGGTGAACGACCACTTACACCCTACATGTTTCTTTCCTCTTGGTAAGTCAACAACCTCCCATGTACCATTCTTTTCCAATGCCCGCATTTCTTCTAAGAAAACACTTTTCCATTTAGGGACTTCAAGTGCTTGATACACATTGATGCTATTAAATTTTAAATAAGCACCGCAAGTGTACAGATTGTTGGAATAGTATAATAGCAAATCAAGGTCATCCCACAGAGATCCAAGATAATAGATAATTAGGCATTAAAATTCCCATTTTCATTTAAGTTGAGCGAATCAAAGAAAGAGATTAAAAGACAATTTAAACAAATACAAAAGAAACAAATCTAATGATTTAAAGACTTCAATTGATAAAAACAACCTAGAGTGGCTAATCCCTTCTTTAAGTTTTAGAGCATGTATTCACCAAATTAAAAGCACTTAATATTAAATTGTTAATCTAGAGTTTAAATGAATATAAGTATCTTCCAATCACTTATATTCCTCTCTCAAGTTAAAATTGTTATTCCTAACTAATTTACTCAAGAGGCAATAAATGCCCAAATTCACTCTAATATGATTATATGGGTCCAGGCCAATAGGTATATTCCTATCCTATTGGCAAATTAGAATAAATTCTAATCCCAAATTACTTAATCTTATGGTCTAATTAAGATCCCTCTCCTAAGGATAATCTAAATTTCCCAAATTCATACTTAGTAGTGATCAAACACAAAGTAGATAAAATATATAAGATTAAGTAAACAAGAAAAACAATAAGCACAAATTTATGAGTTCATACATGCTCAAATTCTCAAATTAGTTCATATCTACTCTAGGTTCAAAAAGAGTCTAGCCACACATGGTTTTAATTCCAGTCAACTCAGCAACAATTTTAGAACTCAAAGCCATAATGGAAACAGAGAAGAACCGATCAGATTTTAATGGCAAAATATTCTAACAGATCACTGTGCAGATGTCCTTCCCTTCTTCACTGTCAAGTTCAAGAGCAAGAAGATGGTGAGCAATGATTGCCAATCACTTCTCTTCCTTCTGTCTGTTTTGCTCCAGCTTTCTGTCTCTGATTCAGTTTAAATTTCATACGAACTCTGTTCTGCCAAGCTCTAGTTCTCGTCCAGAATCAAGAATGAAGAAGATGATGAACAGTGGAAAATTGTAGCCCCTCTCCTTAGTTCACTTCGATTCTGCTTTGGTTCGCTATAGATGCTGAAGATGACTGCAATAAAAAAAAAGGTGCCTCTCTATCTAGTTGCCTCCTCTTTTCTTCCTTTTTTGTGCGGCTCGTCCCTGCTTCTTTCATTTTGATAGATGAAGATGATGATGAATAATACGGCTCAATCAATTCTTGCAGCTCCTTTCCTCCACTGATTCTGTTGCTTTTCTCTCCTTCAATTAGGTTCTCATATTCTTTAGTCCATATAGCTCCTTGGCCCACTTTCACATTGGTCCTCTTCTTCATATCTTAAGTTAGAATTAGAAGCCCAAGCCCAAATGTACATGCTCCTAATGATCTTATTAAATAAAGTCAAAATGAGAACACATAAAATAAAATAAGATAAAATAAAACAACTAAATTCTTTTTTTAGAAACTTTATCTTATTAAAATTAATTATTTTTATCCTTAATATTTACAATCTAAATCCCACAAATAATTCACCACTTTGATTTGATCTTTTCATAATAAAATCTCATTGAATCTTCTAAAATTGCATAGATAACTCTCCAATTATCTTCAAAATATTCTTTAAATGTACAAAATATGGAGAGTTATCACACATTGTTAGGAATTGAAATCCTTTCAAGAGTAATGACAAAGTTATAGTGATTCTGGGTCATATTAGTATAAGATACATATTTTTGGATAGCGTTCAAGGTATATGTACGGGTCTTCATTTAGAGAGCAATAGGCATATCTAACTCATCTGTTACCTGTACTTGAGTACCTTCTCTTTCAATTTCCAACACCGGTTTAGAGTTTGGGACTTCTTTGGGTATACAGGGCTCTGTTACCTGTTTGGTCCTCCATGAATAGACTTTATATTGATCGTGGTGGTTCTTATCCTCGGCCTGTGATAAATAGGGTGATTTAGCCTGTATTTGGATGGTGATTGATGGTGGTATAGGTTCAGGCACATTTTATAAGGGCTAAAATTCATTCCAACGCTCCCCTTGAATTGAAGACATGAAGAAGTAAGGAACAGATTCATGAAATGTGACATCATAATTGACAAACATGTGCTTAGACCTGGGGTTGTAACATTTGGATCCCTTTTGAGAAATGGAGTAGCTTAGGAAAATACATTTAACAGCCCGAGGGTCAAGTTTGGAAGGAGGATGGTGAAGATGAACGAAAACAGAACAGCTAAAGAGATGAAGCGGAAGATGGTGGTCAAGGTGAGTAACAGGGTAAGTCCCACAAAGTTTCTCGGCGGGGAGACAAAGGATAAGATATGACTAGGCATACGGTTGATAAGATGGGTGGCAGTAAGGATGACATCGCCTCAATAGTAATTAGGTACATGAGACGTATAGAAAAGGGCTCAGGCAACTTCGAGAAGGTGTCTGTTTTTACGTTCGGCCACACCATTTTGTTGGGGGCTATGAGGACAACTACTATTGTGAACAATCCCATGGGCAATGAGAAAAGTAGTGAGGGTATGATTGAAATATTTGATGCCATTGTCAGTATATAAGACTTAGATATGTGAATGGAATTAGTTTCGGACATATTGAAAAAATTCAATGAAGATAGAAGAGACGTCAGATTTATGCTTTAATAGGTAAACCCAAAACATACGGGTGTGATCATCAATAAAAGTTACAAACTATTAGGAAGAGGAATGATTGGGGATTTACATAGGACCCCATATATCACTATGAATGATAGAAAAAGGATGCGTAGGTTTATAACGGGAAGGGGGAAAATTTGTACGATGATGCTTGGCAAGTTCACAAACATCACAACAAAGAGACGCATCTTTATTAAATGAAAAATGAGGAAACAAATGTTTTAAATAGGAAAAATTGGGATGGCCCATCAGTTTATGCTAGAGGACGATATCAGTGTCTGCAGGATTAGGAACAGAACCACAGAATCTAGAGCACAAAGTCTGTACTGTGGAACCATCAAGGTAATAGAGGCCGTCATACTCCTCAGTAGTACCAATCGTCTTCCCCGATGAGAGATTTTGAAATAGACAATGGGTAGAAAAAAATGAGTAGAACAATTGGCTTGTTTGGTTAATTTACTAATTGAGAGAAGATTGCATGCTAGACGAGGAACATGTAAAACTGAGTCAAGATGCAAAGAATTAGAGATGTTTAAAGTGCTAGTGCCGACAATGGGGGGTTGATGTTCTTGTGGCTGTCTTAATATGTTCATTACCAGCGAGTGGTCGGTAGGAGACAAAGAACGGAGCTTCAGAGGTCATATAATCAGATGCAACTATGTCTACAATCCAATGGGATAGACTACAGGAATTGTTATGAAGAGCAAAAAATTTGTTACCTTTGTGGGCCACAGTTGCATTTGTGTGACTGGGCTGTTGAGTCCGCATTTGTTTCAGCATCTCAAGAATTTGACTAAGTTGGTTCAGGTTTGAAGTTGGAGCCAGAGATATTGGGTCTGGTTGTTTGTGGTTCACCTGGTAACCTCTAGTCCTATTTTATCAGGGTTTCCAGTCTATTGGTTTGCTGTGGATCTCCTAGCAATGGTCACTAGAGTGTCCTAGTTTTTTGTAGTGATCACAAACAACTTTAGGTCTGTTGTTAGGAGATAGTGAGGTCGGGTTGATACTAAGGAGGGAGACACTACAAAAAAAATGGTATTATGTAGCGGTGGGATTGTAGTGGTTATACCAAACCGCTACAAATATTAGCATTTGTAACGGTTTTAACCTAAGCTGCTACAAAGTTGTAGCGGCAAGCTACGCGCCAAGTGGCGCGACAGATTAGCAGTGTTTTTTGTAAGGGTTAGGTAGAAAAAACCGCTACAAATTTGGCGTGAAATTCCTGCTAAAACTTGTAGCGGTTCAATTTTAGCGGTTAATAAATAAGAACCGCTACAATATTCCCGCCACTTGGCGCAACGAAGACCCGCCAATAGTGTAGCGGTTATTTGTAGTGGTTATAGCAATAAAACCATTACAAAATCCCAAACGTCTCGTATTTGTAGCGGTTATAAGGATATAACCGCTACAAAATTTCAGGAGTCTCCATGTTTGTAGCGGTTCTAGACCATAACCGCTACAAAATTTCAAAGGTTTTTTGTACTTTATAGCGGTTATTATAAAACCACTACAAATTTAGGTCGCCCTTAGTGATTTGTAGCGATTTACATAGCGGTTATTGGTATAACCACTACAAATTTCTGGCCTATTTAAGGCCACCGCCTCCTCCTCTTTTTCGTTTGCTCATTTTGTTTCCTGGAGTTTCTCTGAGTGGTTTCTTTTAGATTTGAGCGTTCAGACGTCTGTGAAGGAGTTTTTGCTGCTGTATTTCTCAATATTAACCGCTACAAAATTGAAAAAAAATGTCATTTTTCTTTTCCCGCCTTCAAAATTTCAATTTTTTATATTTGTAGCGGTTATATAACCGCTACAAATATCTCTGAAAAAAATTTCGTTCATAGGGATGTTGTAGTGGTTTCGTGGAACCGCTACAAAGGATGTAGCGGTTATTTTCCTTGAGTAGCGGGTTTTATATAACCGCTACAAAACCGCTTGCAACATACGATTTAGTAGTGGTTTTCGTAACCGCTACTAATGTTGTTTGTAGCGGTTAAAACCGCTACTAATACCCATTTTTCACTACTACAGAATTATGATATAACCACCCCAATGAACGTCCAAATTTTAAAATTGGGTGGTTAAAAAGGAAGGCGGTGGCATTTTCGTAATTATGTGTATGTAGAGAAACCTTTAGACGTCCCAAATTTGAATTTGGGATGCCTAAAATAGAGTTTAGACATCCCAAATTTTATTTGGGACGCCTAAAAATTTCCACTGGCGCCAAAAATGTAAATTAAAAAAATTTAATTTACTTTAGACGTCCCAAATGGGATTTGGGACGCCTAAAGTATTGACTTTAGGCATCCCAAATGGTTTTGGGACGCCTAAAGTCTTACTTTAGGAGTCCCAAATTTTTTTGGGACTCCTAAAGTCATGTCAGAAATTCTGACATGCGTGAGACTTTTCTTCCATTTTTTTCATTCCCATGTCAGAAACCCATCCCTCCTTTTCCATCTTTCCCATCCCCCATGACTTCTCTTCCCTTTTTTCTGCATTTCTTTGTTTCTTTCATTCCCGTGACTTTGTCTTCTCTATCTACACCATGGGTATGCTTTTTCATTATTTTCTTTTCTTCATTACACTTTGTCTTCCTCTCTTCCTTTTCTTCATTCCCTTTTCCTCCACCTCCTTTCATTCTCATAGCACCTTCTTTGCTCTCACCCTCCAGCGTACGCCTCCTCTACCTTTTTTGCCCTCTCCACCCTCCAATGTAGACCTCCCACTTTCATCGTTGCTTTTAGCCTCCGGCGTACCTCTCCTCTCCACTGTGCATACACAACTCCTCCAACGTCTTCTCTCCACCTTGGAAGCACATAGATACTGTTGGTTGCCCTCTCCCCTACTTTCATCAGGTTTGTTTTTTTTAAAATATAAATTTACATGAAGAATTAAGTTAAACTTGCAGTGTGAAATTATTATAATGCTTTCAATTTATTTACATGATTCTAGTTATTGGAGTGTTTTTCCCTTGATTTTTTTTTTTTGCCAGAATCATAAACTAGTTGTTAGTAGTTATGCAATACTAATAATGTTTTTGTTTTATACGTTTGGAGCTTGGAAATAAAGGGAAATACATATGTATATTTATTTTGATGAAATGAACAACAATTAGTTTGTAGTTGTTTGGTGACAAACATTTTGACACTTTCTGGTTGTTGTTATATATATATAATATTAGGTTGTATGAGTTGTTGTTATTATATATATATATATATAGTAAAAAGATTGCAGTGCTAGATGTCTTTACCATTTTGTAAGGGACATTTTGTGGTTTATGAATCCATCTTCAATTTTGGTTCTGCAATTTTAATTTGTTAGGTAATGAAGAATATAAATAATAATTTAAAAAAAAATAAAACTTTTTAATGTCCTAAATTAAGAATTGGGATGTCTAAAGTCCCCCTGTGGAGGACTTTAGACGTCCCAAATTGAGATTTGGGACGTCTAAAGTCCTCCACAGGGGGACTTTAGACATCCCAAATTCACTACTACAGAATTGAGATATAACCACCCTCAAAGACGTCCCAAATTAAAAATTGGGTGGTTAAAAAGGGAGGCGGTGGCATTTTCGTAATTATATATATGTAGGTGAACCTTTAGGCGTCCCAAATTTGAATTTGGGACGTCTAAAGTGCTTCCTGGCGCGAAATATAAATTTCACAAATTTTTTTTAGCGCCAGGCTTTGGGTTTAGGCGTCCCAAATGGCATTTGGGACGCCTAAAGTAGGGACTTTAGGCGTCCCAAATGCCATTTGGGACGCCTAAAGGCGTCCCCTGCGCATGTCAGACAAGTGTCTGACATGCGTGTTCTTCTCTATCACACCTCCTCTATTTTCTTCTTCAACTTTACTCTTTTCTTCCTCCTCTCCTCCCCACGCACCCACCGTCGGCCCTTGTCCAATTTTTTCTTCAACTCCTCCCTCCTCCCTTGTTGAAGCACTTCTTCTCCCCACGCACCCACCGTCTCCTCCACCGTCTCCTCCCTTCTTCTTCCTCTTTGTTTCAACACCAGAGAGGTCTGTCATGAAGGAGAAGAGGAGAGTCAAGTAATTTAGAGAACTAGAGGAGAAGTACTGGATCAGAACAGAGAGGGAAACGATTACCACCGGAGCTACACTTCCTCCCACCAGCTTTCACTTCACCATTTACTGACCACCTGCATATCACTTCCCCTCTACTAACCACCACTATCTTCAGATTCACCTCTGACGCGTTTCAGTTCATCACCACCACCGTCTCCTCCACTGTTTTCTTCAACTCCTCCCTTGTTGAAGCACTTCTTCTCCAAGTGTGGCTCTCTCTCCAAGTGTGGCTCTCTCCAACGTCTTCTCTACTAGCTAGTGGGCGCCCTCCCTGATCAGGTAAGGTTGGTTTATTTTCTTCATTTTTTTTTTATATATTGATATTAGGCTGGTTGGTTTATTATATATTGCTTATATTGAGATAGTTGATATTAGCCTTATGTGTTTGGTGTGGTTATATTGCTTAAATTGTATTTATTCGGGAATGGTTTATTTTGTTGTTTAAATATAAATTTACTTGTGTATAATAGAAATCCCTGTTGTTCAGTTTTAGGGAAATCTCTAATGGAGATTTATCCATACACACATATAGTGGCACCACCCCATTTCATTAGTCTTGTTTCTGCACCATTAATTAGTATATATAATAAAATAAAATATGATTTATTTAAAATTAAAGAAATTCTTGTATTAATTCCAAACGAATTATGAAGAATAATTCAATCCAAAACTTAAAAAGAAAACCATAACCCCAATATTCATTAAATGATTTTTATCTAAATATTTTCAATAAAACAATTTTATTTTTGGAAGAACTCAACTTAAAATTGTTTTGTTAATATTGAACTCGTTTTGTTTTTAATTCTTCCAAACGTCAAAAAAATTCTTTAATTTAATCTTATTGTATTTATTTTATTATACATTAATTTTATATATATATACTTATTAAAAAAATAAGTTACATAGCACTGAAACATTTTTAAGAGGAGAGATGAGGCTAGGAGGGGGCAATAAAGTTATTAAGCTCATATTTTAAAATCCTAAATTGGGTTGATAACTTAATTAGGCAATCCCATCATATGTCGTTGAGAATTGTACTAAACGTGTGAATGTTATTGGTAATGCCTTAGGTGGTAACAAAATGAATCATAGTTGGATGAATGCTTTGAGAACTAGTGAAGAATATGAGAAAGGGGTGGACGAATTTATTGAATTCGCTAAAAAGAATGCTCCTGCAAGAAATGGGAAGTATTTTTGTCCTTGTGTCAATTGTTTGAATGAGAGTAGACGGGATGTTGATGTTATAAAGGATCACCTACTTTGTGATGGAATAAATCTGCGATACACAAGGTGGATATGGCATGGTGAGGAAGTAACTGATTGTCCGTCACACAAGAAGGAAGCTGTGGATGTCATAGATGAAGATAGAATGGAGAGAATGATTAACGATGTTGAGGCAGAATCCTTTGCGCAGTCGCAGGAGTATGATAGCCTGCGGAGTGATGCAGAGACACCATTGTACAGTGGTAGTAAGTACACGCGGCTGACAGGAACATTACATTTGGTTAACTTAAAGGCAACTTGTGGGTGGACCGATAGTAGTTTCACATTGCTGCTTGAACTATTGTGTGATATGTTTCCGGAGGATAATGTACTTCCAAATCGTATGTATGAGGCCAAGAAAATCCTGTCTACAATGGGTATGGAGTATAAGAAGATACATGCTTGCCCTAATGACTGCGTACTGTACAGAAATGAGTACGGAGGTCTTAGTGAGTGTCCTAAGTGTAAAACTGCACGATACAAAGTGAAAAAAGATGGTGGTTGTGGTGATGTGACAAGTAAAAGGCAACCTTTAAAGGTTATGTGGTATCTTCCAATAATACCACGTTTTAAACGTTTGTTTGCGAGTGCAACAAAAGCGAAGAAGTTGAGATGGCACTCTGATGAGAGAATATCTGATGGGAAATATCTTCGGCACCCAGCTGACTCTCCACAATGGAAAAAAGTAGATGAAATATTCCCTCAATTTGGCAGCGAGCCGAGAAACCTACGGCTTGGGCTTTGTACAGACGGCATCAATCCGTATAGAACTCTTACTAGCACACATAGTGCGTGGCCGGTTCTCCTTGTAATATACAACTTGTCTCCCTGGCTATGTATGAAACGTAAGTATATGATGCTATCTATGATGATTTCTGGACCAAAACAGCCAGGGAACGATATTGATGTCTATTTGGCGCCTTTGATTGAGGACTTGAAGAAGTTGTGGGAGGAAGGCGTATATGTGTTTGATGCTTATAAGAAGGAGTCTTTCAAGCTACGTGCAATGATTTTCACAACGATAAATGACTTCCCTGCGTACGGAAACTTGTCAGGGTACAGCGTGAAGGGTCACAAAGCATGCCCAATATGTGAAGCAGACACAAACTTCCAACAACTAAAGCATGGAAGAAAAACTGTCTACCTTGGCCACAGGAGGTTTCTTCATCGGTTCCACCCGTATCGTAGGCTAAGAAAGCGGTTTAACGGCTTACCGGAGCATGGAATGGCTCCAAAGTCACTAACCGGAGAGGAAGTCTACAGTCGAGTGGAACGTATCCATGTCACTTTTGGTAAGAATCAGAGGGTTGCGGGTGAGAAGAACATATGGAAGAAGAGATCCATTTTCTTTGATCTTCCATATTGGCGTTCGCTAGACGTGAGACACAGTATTGATGTGATGCATGTGGAGAAGAATGTTTGTGATAGCCTTATCAGTACGCTTTTGCACATACCAGGGAAGACTAAGGATGGGATTAATGCGAGATTAGACCTTGTCGATATGGGAATAAGAGAACGATTACATCCACAACTAAGAGATGATGGTAGGAGGGCATACATGGAGCCAGCAGCGCATACACTATCAAAAGCAGAGAAAAGAAGTTTGTGTGGGTGTTTGCATGAAATGAAGGTGCCGCAAGGGTATTCCTCGAATGTGAGAAGATGTGTCTCAATGGACGATTTGAAGTTAGTGGGAATGAAGTCCCATGATTATCATGTGTTGATGCAACAACTATTACCAGTAGCTATTAGAGGCATAATGAAAGATGAAGTACGAAACACAGTGACCAGATTGTGCGTTTTCTTCAATGCTATATGTAACAAAGTCATTGACACTGAAAAGTTGGATGAACTAGAAAATGAGGGTTACATTATTTTGTCACAACTAGAGATGCACTTTCCGCCTTCATTTTTTGATATAATGGTGCATTTGGTAGTTCATTTGGTGAGGGAGGTAAGGCTATGCGGTCCAGTTTACCTGAGGTGGATGTACCCTTTCGAGCGATACATGAAGATCTTAAAAGGGTATTCTAAAAATCCTTATCGACCAGAAGCCTCAATAGTAGAAAGATATGTAGTTGAGGAGGCTATGGAGTTTTGCAAAGATTATATGTCAGGGAAGAAGGAACAATCTCGGCATGAAGAAGGGAGAAGCAAGGGAACACGAGGACTGAAAGTGAAGAATGTTCCTCGTGAAGAGGTGTTGCAAGCCCACTTGTATATCCTGAATAATACGGAAGAAGTTCAACCTTACATAAATGAACACAGAAACACTTTGAAGAACAAGAATCCAAGGAAGAATGACATGCAGATTGCTATTGAGCAAAACAAGACATTCATGCAGTGGTTCGAGGAAAAGGTTTTGCACGAGATCGGTGTGTCTGAGACAATCGAGTGGCTAGCTTGGGGGCCTTCGTTTCAGGTCATTACTTGGACCGGTTATGATATAAATGGCTATTCTTTCTATACCAAAGAGCAAGATGACAAAAGTACCATGCAAAATAGT
The DNA here is from genome assembly GCA_963210345.1 of Inga oerstediana. Classification (NCBI taxonomy): domain Eukaryota; kingdom Viridiplantae; phylum Streptophyta; class Magnoliopsida; order Fabales; family Fabaceae; genus Inga; species Inga oerstediana. Next base: position 37,212,675 of record OY723405.1, read on the forward strand.
GGGGTTATGGTAGAAGCTGAATCTATGCACTTTTCCAGTTCGAGAGACAAAAACCCCATATTAGCGTCTATGGCCTATTATGGAGTTATAGAAGAAATATGGGAGATGACGTACAACAAGTTCAAAGTTGCTTTATTTAAATGTAAGTGGGTTAGCAACAATGCCGTGGTAATAGATAAACAATTTGGATTTGTCTCAGTCGATCTTCGAAGAGTTGGCTATAGAGAAGAGCCCTTCATTTTAGCAAGCCAGGCGAAGCAAGTGTTTTATGTCACCGATCCTGCCAGCAAAAATATGTCCATTGTCCTTAAAAGTAAAAAACAGAAGTATGGTGATCCCACCTTCAACCTTGATGACACACCACCTTTCACAACAACTACACCTCGAACAAATGAAGTAGAATTGGTAGATGATGACGAATATGCTGTAAGAAATGACCATGGTGAAGGACTATGGGAAACAATCTAGAGTAAGACCTTAATTTATAAACGAGAACTATGTTTTTTTTGTTTTACTTCCCGCTTACTATATACATGTGTTTTCATTGCAATTTACTTACGTTTCTGATGATGCTTTTTGTGTTAACAGGAATATGGACAACGTTAGTGATGACGAGAGGCGTGGAGATGACGAAAGCTCTAGCAATGACGAAATTCCTAGAGTTGAACCCCCTGCAAGAAGGAGGGTTAGAGGCTGTACAAAGATGGGAGCATTGGTTGAACGTCATGACCATCAACAGGAGAGGCTGCATATAGACTTCGATGACAATCTGAATCCAGTTGGTCCTGAGGAAGACCACTTCATTAGCTACATAGGGCTTTTGGCTCGAAGCAAAGTGCGCATTACCTACGATAATTGGAGATTGGTTCCCCCAAAAACGAAAGACATGATTTGGCAGCAACTTTTGGTATGTAAGTTTTGATGCATTGTAGCTTTGTTCTTATTGTTTCTAATATAATAATCTTATGTTTTACCTTGCAGCAAACATACGATGTCCCCGACACCACAGAGATGCATAGGCACTGGATGGATGAGGTTCGTGTACGATGGAAAGGTTTCAAGAACAAGCTAACAAAGCATTACATTCGAGGGGCCCTTAGGGGTAACGATCCATGTGCACAGTATACATATTTATCTCCAGAGGACTGGAGGTTGTTTGCGGCATCACGAGCAGATCCTGAGTTTTTGGTAAGATTTCTGTCATGATATAGAACTACTTATATCGTTGATTTCATATACTTTATATCGTTGATTCATTTTTTGTCGTTTTTCATTCATAGAAATTAAGTGCAGCAAATGCCCAGAGGCAAGCAGAAAATAAATATCAACATTTCATGTCTCGAGGTGGATATCGGAAGCTTGAGCGGCAAATGATGGCAGAAGAGTTACAGAAAATGAAGGAAGCAGCGGAATCTGATCCTAGCGTTGTTATCCAGCCACCGGCACCTCCTCCACGTCACAAAAAATGGAAGGCAGGGAGGATTAAGGCTGGGAAGTACATAAATCCGACTGTTGCTGAGGTTGCTGCGAGGATTGTAAGTAGTTATACCATAAGTACCTAATTTTTTACATGTCGCGAGTGCTTTCGATACATTTACGATAAACTGCATGCTACAGGATGACCTGGACGAGCAGAGTAGCCAAGGTTCATTCAATCCAAGTACACGGATGGACATCTTGTCAACGGCTATTGGGAAGGCAGATGACCTTGGTCGTGTTCGAGGAGAGACACGGGGAGTTAGTGCCGCGAGGTATTTTGGACGACAGCCACGTTATTCGTCACAAGCTGGACCTAGTAAGGACGTTGTGGCCAAGATTCGAGAGGACCTCGAACGAGAGATCGAGGCCAACCTTCGCGACAAGCTCCGACAAGAGCTCTTGCCAGAGCTTCAACTTGAAATGGCAAAGATGTTTGAAGCACAAAGGGCAAGGGACGAGGCTCGACCTCAGGAATCCCCGGCCTTCAATAGCACCAGAGGAAGTTACAACCCTCTGGAGCAACCACTTGGCCACCCTTCTCCCACTCCAGTGTCGGGACCACTTGGCGACCCTTCTCCCACTCCAGTGTCGGGAGACCCTTGCACCCTCTATTTGGATGATCCACTGTTGCGTGTTGTTGCTGATGCTCTCGTTCACACACGTGCTACCACCCACCATAATCAGCAAATTCCGGAGGATTTTCGTAGGGTGAATGTGACGAGTGTTAGAAAGGGGGAAGAAGGTACAGCCATCCCTGCTCCCGATCCAGAGGTTGGCACGTTAGGTCAAGCGATAGGATCTTTCATCCTTTGGCCTCGCAATCTTATTGGTTCAGACGCAACACCTCCAATGGTAGGAATTACCTTACTGTTACTGAAAATCTGTTGGCATCCTAATAACAATTTGTTTTTTGATGTTCTAAAAGGATGACGAAGCTGCGACCAAATGGCCCTTATTAGCACGGCTGCAACAGATCTACAAGGGCATTAAACAGATTGACTTGAAGATGCCTCCAGGGATTGTGGGCCAAGTGGAGTATCCCTACACGATTGACTATAAAGATCTCAAGCAGTTTATCAGGTTGGAGGAGATAGATGCAGGCTGGGTCAAATTTGCAGTCCGGTAAGTTTTTTTTCAATTTTCCCATAGAATTCATTTAGTGGTTTTTTGTTTTCATACATTCAAGAATTGATTCCTAATTTTAATTCTATTATAGCACCTTCCACGATCTCTGCGCAAACATGGAAAGAGGTAATTGGTATGGATTCTTATGTCCTGCGAATACGACAGGGGATACTTGTACTGTGGCGCATAGGACTCACTATGTCGGCTACCAAATGGCACAAACCAAACTTCATTGTTATCTAGCACCCATTGTCCAACGGTTCGTATTTACATTTTGTCAATTTCAGAAGTTTACTAAATAATTGTCTTCTCACTCATCTAACTTCATTTTAATATGTATATGTTGTTAAAGAAACCACTGGACTTTGTGTGTTATATGTCCCCGCCGCAACGTAGTCTATTGGTTTGATCCCTTGAGTAACAAGCCAGACAGAGATACAAAATCCGTCTTCGACACGTAAGTTATCCTGTTTGTATTTCATTGACAACAAAAATAAATGAATGGTTCTAATTTCTGTTCATTTTGCTTTTCATGATAGTGCTTGTCAAACATATAGAATCCTAGGTGGGTCACGCGAGGGTATGGTTGTTAAAAAGCCAAAGTGGTTTTATCCCATAGTAAGTACATTCGATCCTACATAATTGTTTCATTGACGGTCCTTTTAGACATACCTTTATTGATTTTAACAACCAATTGCATCCCTTTGATTAAAAGTGCCCTCGGCAACCTGGCAACACTGAATGCGGATATTATGTTATACTTTATATGTATAACATAACTCAAAGTGGAATTACTAGCGATTTTGAAAAGGTAATCGCTTCTTCATTCTCAAATGATAATATTTTTGGTGTTCTAATCGAAATGCTAATTAATTCATTTGCTTGAGATTCATTTCATCAAAGCTTATTACTTTCTAATTTTCAGATTTTTGATAATCAAGATGCCTACCTACGTGAAGACCTTGATTTGATCAGAGATCTTTTGGCTGGACATCTTCTTCAACATTTAGAGCAGTAAACTTGTTATTTTATATCAGTTTGTACTTGTGTGATGACAGCGTTTTGACACTTTCTGGTTGTTTTTTGTTGATATATATAGTAGTAGGTTGCATGAAAGGTTATTGTATGTATATATAGTAAAGATTGTAGTGCTGGATGTCCTTACTAGTTTGTAACGGACAGTGTGGTTTATGAATCCATCTTTTATTCTGTTTCTGCAGTTTCAATTCGTTGGGTAATACAGAATGTAAATTATGGTATAAAAAAAAAACCTAACTTTTAGACGTCCCAAATTAAGAATTGGGAGGCCTAAAGTCTGGGACTTTAGGCGTCCCAAATTAAAATTTGGGAGGCCAAAAGTCCCCCAGGTGGGACTTTAGGCGTCCCAAATTAAAATTTGGGAGGCCTAAAGTCCCCCACCGTGGGACTTTAGGCGTCCCAAATTGTAATTTGGGACGCCTAAAGTCCCACTCTGTGGGGACTTTAGGCGTCCCAAATTACAATTTGGGACGCCTAAAGTCCCATCCTGGGGGACTTTAGGCGTCCCAAATTTTAATTTGGGACGCCTAAAGTCAGACTTTAGGCGTCCCTACCATTTGGGACGTCTTTTGTCTCAACTTACTACGCCCCCAGCATATACGTCCCCCCGTTTTGGGACGTTAAAAGTGCCAAATTTGGGAGGTTAAAGCCCCTTTTTGTAGTAGTGATTGAGAATTGTGATGTCTAAAGTCCTGATTTTAGACGTCCCAATTCTTAATTTGGGACATCTAAAGTCTCACTTTAGACGTCCCATTTTTTTGAGATGTCTTTTGTTAAAACATACTACGCCCCCTACATAGACGTCCTCCAGTTTTTGGACGTTAAAAGTGCCAAAATAGGGACGTTAAAACCCTTTTTTGTAGTAGTGTTTAACCGCTACTAAATCACATTTTTTTGTAGTGAGATGAGTTTGGTGTTGTACTGATTAAAGCAGATGACTTAGCATTATTTTTCAGCATCACAAGGTGGCGAGATTCTTCTCGTCGGACTTCGGAGAAGACTTCATGAGGTGTCAGTAGAGAAGGACGGCTTAGAATACGACCACGAACCTTATCAAACTCAGGATTTAAGCCAGCAAAGAAAAGAAGGATTCAATCGGTGTCCACATTCTTCCGGTGGCGGGCCGTGTCGGCAAGAGAAGACCATTTCTCAGTGTCGTATAAGTCCAATTCTTGCCACACATCAACAAGTTCATGCCAGTAATCAATGACGCCACGAACCCCTTGTGCAGACTTCCAGGTATGTCTTCAAAGATCATAAATGTGAGAGAAATCGTGTGTGTTAGAATACGAGTTACGAATAGCCTCCCAGATAGCATGAGCCGTCGATAGGTACAAAAAGGTCCAACGAAGTTGAGGAGTCATAGATTTGATGAGCCACGACGAAACCAGGGAATTGTCAATTTCCCACTGTTGCATCGCCGGTGATGTTGGGCTAGATGGTGTTGTCGCTTCACCAGTGAGAAAGTCGTGTTTTCCACGCCCTTCACCAGCAAGCCGCACAGCTTGAGCCCATTCACTGTAGTTAGTCGACGTCAATTTCGCAGAGACGATAAGGCTAGATGATTCTTCATGATTGGGGATTGATTCAAGGGAACCCCCAAGTCGTGTCCAATCAGTGATTGAGTCTTGCAAATTAGAGCCTATTGTGTGTAAGTAGGGTGGACTATTGGATTCAACAGATGTATCTGGCTCAGAATTGGTAGGCTCTTATACCATGTGGAATTTCTGTGAGTTTACATAATCCGATGCTTTCTTCTATTCACATATTGTGCAATATATAGATTACAAGTAACAGCTATCGCTCGAGATGCGCTGGATTCAAAATTTAAATAGGGTAACAAAATATATTCTGTTATCTATATTACTCTAAACTAATTCCTTAATTATAGCTAACTAATTCCTATTTACATAATCTCTAATTAATAATAGTTAATTGTAATAGATTTACCACAAATATTTGTGTGTTGTTTTTGTACATTTCTAGTGGAATTAGTGATGAATGTACAATGGATTAATCTTTTGCATCTTAATTAGCAATAAACTTTTTGTATCAATTAAATTATTTGTTTATGAATGCTCTTTTTTTTTTAACTTAATTAAGTCCCTTGTATATTGGGATTTGGATTTGTATCCTCCTTATGGGATGAGGTTGCTTGGGCACTTACCCATGCTTGTTGGTTGTTTGTAATGCTCTTTCTTTAAATTAAAGCATGGTTATGAAACCTAGACCGCATCGGCCGAACTGGCCTGTAAACCGGTCCGGCCTGAAAAGCAAACCGGTTCGCTTTTTTAAAAAAAAATTGATTTTTTTAAATTTATTTATAATTTTATATTAATAACTTTGAAGTCTTCACTTTCTCACCCATTTGGTCTCGGATTAGCTTCGGTTTGATTCCAGTCTAACCCACTAACCCTTGACCCAGTACCTCGGCCGGTTCAGTGATTGGTTCATGTTTAATTACCTTGAATTAAAGATTAGAATACTCTATTTTTATGTGAATAAATTTAATTGTAATTCTAGAATTTAAATAGAGAAAAAAAACTATGGCTACTTCATATAAAGTCAAAGATACTTTATTTATTTGATAAATTTTCAAATATCAATAAAATAATAAAAAAGTTGATTAACAAAATGTGCCCCACTAAACAAAGGTCAATGGTTCGCCAGCTAAGAAACATTATGTCAAGTATAAAGCAAATAGGGAGGCTGAAGTTTTTTTTCATCTTTTATACATGAAGTGAAAAGTTAAAACTTGAGTCTGAAATCAAAACAAAATAGTTTACCTTAACAACATATCAGCACGCAGGCGGGCACTACAACTAAGATGAGGTTCCTGTAGAATTATCATTTCTTCAATGCATTAGTGAGCATCCTTAGCGAAAAAAAAATCAGAACATTAAATGGCTTCCCGGGAAGCATATCAGATCTCAATATCCCAATCTGAGTATATTATATTTCTCCCCTCTATGATCCCTGCTCTGAGAGGATGATTTATCCTACCATCTCCCATCAGCAGGTGTAACACTTCCATAGAGTCTATATAGGCTAGAATCTTTATGAACCCATTTTGTTTGCAGAAGTGAAGAGCCATCAAGAAACCGAGCAGTTCGGTGGCCGTCGATGGCATGAACCCCAACTAATGTTGGAATCCTAAAAGCCACTTCCCCTCATAATTCCTTGTCAATCCGCTGCATATGAGGCTTGTTTCTGATAATTGACTGAGCCATCCATGGGAGGCCAGAGTTATCCAAGCCTAAAATGTTTTCTAGTATTTCTTTTCTTTATTATTATGCGTGAACTTGTACTTGTACTTTTAGGATGAGCATGCACTACATAGCTTAAAAGAAATTAAAGAAAATAAAATTAAAATAACAAGTTCAATTCAATTGGACCACTAATTTTCTAAAGCACAAAACTTAGGTCAAACAACTTATTTCCATTAAATCAAGTTCATTGTTGAATTCACAAGTACATGTATGCATTTTAATAATTAATAATAGCAAAAAAGCAAGTATCCCTATAAAAAAGTTTAAATTTTAATTTGTTTTAGCTAACAATAGCATAAGAAAACAAGCGTCCACATGAAAATTTACAAATCATAATTTACCTTCATAGTTATTTTGTTTTTTGGACAGAAATATATTCATAGTTAGTTACCTAGTACATGTCGAAATTGCAATTTATTGTGTTATGCAAATATGATTTGGACAAATGTTAAGCCTTCATTTTTTCTCCACAAATGGTCCATTGAAGATGAGTATGGAGTGCGCTCCTCCTTCACTTATATTTTCTAAATTAAAATTAGACGGTTTACATTTAATTTAATTTAATTTAATTTTTATACTTTAATAATTTTTATTTTAATAAAGGTAAAATTTAAAAAGTAAAGTTATACATAAAAAAAAATCGAAAATGAAAAATTTTGAATTGGGAAAAAGATAAGAAAATATCACTTGAACTTTAAATTTTAATTTGAATGGTTCAAATCTCTTTTCTTAAGATGATCATAACTATTTTTAAGATACATTCAACTTATCCGCTTGGGGGAGCTGTCAATCATACATAAGAAGTTGGAGAACTTTACTTTCATAAACTCAAATTCAAAGGTTATTTTCACTTGATGGTTAAATATTCAAATCACATTTAAAAATATTTTTAGCATTCATTGCCTGATTCTTTTATGGAATGAACAAGGAGACTTGGTCAAGTTCTGTGAAACTTCACCTTTAATATCTCTCTCAATGTTTAATAACTTATGGATAGCAGCCATGCAATGCAGCCAAGTCTTCGTCAACACAGGCGGTGACTTAGCTAATTACCTAATACTCCCTTATTCTAAACATAAGAGTTATTTAATTACTTTGGGTAAATTAAGAATATAAAATAAATTAGTTAATTATAACAAAATTAATTTGATATCCCTAAAATATCTTTATAACATTATATTATATATCTGTTTATAAGTTAGATAAATTAGTTTAAGAAAAATAAATAAATATAGGAGATGAATGCATTGAAAATTTGAGATAATATATACTCCCCCGGCCCTTAATATAAGATATTTTTGGAAGTTGATATTAGTCCTAAATATAATATATAACTTTCATATTTATCAATCTTTTGTTAATTTACCCCTATTGATTATCCCTTAACAGTAATCAAGGAGGAGATGGAATAAGGGAATTAAGAAAGATAACTAGAGTATTTTAGAAAATATATGTCATATTAACTAACATAACTACCTTAATTAATCTAATCAAATTAAGTAAATATGCCTTATATTAAAGACCGAAGGTGTATTTTGGATCAAACCCAACCTCCAACCATAAATTTAGAGGACCAAACATGCACTTTAGCCATAAAAATATTGCTTTATTCTAATAGGTGTTGGAGTGAATCATAAGAAACTTAAAGTCTAAAGTAATGATCCCAATTAATTATCACAAAAAAATAATGGTCTCTATGAGAGAGTCTAAAGTAATTATGAAAGATCCAAATTAATACCACAATTATGTATGGTGATGATAGTCAAACTCTGTGAGGCCAAACATTGGCCAGCAAGAGATATCTATTATGTGATGCAAATATCTTCTCGCGTAAAGATGAGTAGTAGAAATCTGAAATTATAAAAGATCCAAATTAATATCACAATTATGTGTGGTGATGATAGTCAAACTCTGTGAGGCCAAACATTGGCCAGCAAGAGATATCTATTATGTGATGCAAATATCTTCTCGTGTAAAGATGAGTAGTAGAAATCTGAAATCCCAAGACTTTGACTTGTCCAAGTCTTCTTTTATAATTTTAGCCTTCCTCATCCCTTGTCGGCACCAGGTAACGAATATATTTTGGTAAGTGCATGCGTAACAAAAATACCCCATTCATTATTCCCTTGGATAAAAACACCGTCTTTAATATATATATGCATTTACCAACATAGACTTGGTTTAATAGTGTAAGGCCCTACTAGATCCTTTTGTGTCTCGAGTTTGAGTCTCAAATGAGATACTTGTATTGAGAGGGGCAATTCCAAACTCCGAACCGAAGCTAAATGATAATATAAAAAAAAATATATATATATGCATTTAATAGGAATAATTTCAAAAAAAAAAGAAAATTCAAAAGACAATGTGGATTAATGTCTTACATTTAGTATAAAAACAAATCCCCTAATTGTCTCCTACGTTTAGGATTGAAGGGCGTACAGCGTAATAATACTTGATTTCACATTATATTAAAAGAATAAAACAAGTTATACATACATCCTAGCTAGTGTGGGATTTGAATCTAACGTGGATGATTTAGGGTTTGTTTATATTGACGAGTGATGCCAAATTGACTTCTCTAGGCAACACGTGATGTTGATGATGGCTTATGAGAAAACGAGATTATGAGTCAAAAAATCAAATTGAAATTAAAGTAAATTTTTTTGTTGTTGGCTTTTTACTTTTGACATTTTTTCTTATTTAAAGTTTTTGAAATTAACTTTTTAATATATCGCCCGAATAAGTTTCCACCAAACTAACTTTTTTATATATAAAAATATATCTAAATATAAATCACACAACACTAATTAATTTTTATCTCAACTTTAATTAGAAAAGTCCAGTGGAATAAAAATTATTTTTACCAACTTTAATTTAAACATGTCTTAGTGACCAAAAAGAAAAAATCATTCGAACTGTTAGTTTGCAGCTTCAAGTCATACGACTAAAAACACATGGTTTCGTTAAAATTTACAAAAAGCCCAAACGAATGATTGGCATGGACTCTTACCAAGAATCTTAATTAATGTCTCTCACCAAATTCAAATCACAGTAATAAATTGTGGGGACTCAACATATACATTCCTGTAGCATGAACTGTTCAAAAGGATCAAGTGTCTGGACCATACTTATTAGTTCTCCTATTCTTGTGGCAAATAGCCCCATTTTTTCCATGAAGTTTCCTGAACTGTGACCAATACTTTTGCATTGCAACTTCTACGCGTACAACCTTTGTATTTTAACCAAGGAAAATTTGCTATATGTTGGTTTACTCCATGTGATTTTTCAAAATAGTAATAGTGGCCACTAATTTATAACAATGATGTTGTTTTTGCAGTCAGGGGATATGTGACTAGAAGCACTGAAACATCCGTGTGGACAGCCTACAATAAAAGCATTCAAAAATATTGTGGCAATGTTTTTTTGGAAGATGAATTTTTTTATTAATATATTTTCTTTTAGAATTTAAAAAATTTATACGTCTATTCTTTAGCATAAGGAGTGTTCAAGTGATTAATTTCTTTCAAATTGTATGATGTTTATCTATAACATATTGAATTTGAATTCTATAAACACATTTTTGTTTAATATTATTCTCTTGTTATTTTACAATGATTATATTGTATATCATAAATAATTATCACCAGTAAAAAATAAATAGAAATAAATAATTGGAAATACCTATATATATATATATATAATTAACTAGGACCACTGTACTTTTGTAACCTTATTATTTAATCGTTATTAATCAAGAACAGTTAAATAAAGTGACCTTATTTAACAGTTATTAACAAAGAACTTTTAAATGAAGTGACTTTTTTTTTATAGTTATTAATAAAGAACCGCCAAATGAGGTCACATTATTGAAAATTATTAACAAAAAACTGTTAAATATTCTTGAAATATATGACAATTAACAACCGTCAAATATTTGCTCTGAAAATGTTTGATGCAATCTTATTTGACTGTTCTGAATTGTTAAATATAAGTGAAAATAACTGCCAACTATCAACAAATATGTAGCAGTGGAACGAGAGGTTAGCTACTCATAGTCAGAAAAGAACATGAAATATATATACATCTATATATATATATATATATATAATATCCATGAACATATCCAAAAAAGAAGAAGAGGAAGGGAAAGAGAAGTTCAGAAAAATCAAAGAAAGCAGCTTAAATGTCTTCAATCATTCAATCCAAAGTTTTAAGATCTTCAAAATCCCAAACCCTAAGACCACTTTGCTCCCAAAACTTGTTTTCCAGTCATTCTCTCCATTCCTAGGCTGAAGATGGCATCTAGAATCCTCAAATATGGCATCTACTATTGTGCTGTGACATCAGACACATTTTTTTCTCTGAACAAAGTGCATAGCACACTTCTATTGTTGAGCACTTGAGCCATAGCACCAGGAGCACTGTATCTTTTCTACAGAAAGTATTGTGCCACTCATCATATATGTCATGCTGTCAGTAAATCTTCTCAATTTGACTTCTACATTCATCAATTCCTTTTTTTTTTCTTGCTTAGAATATTCATGCTCACCTGTCAGAATCAAACATTTATGAGTGGACAACTTGTTTAAATCAATTTCTAACAATTTTGCATCAATTTTTTTAATAATATTAACATTACGCTCATTTGATGCCTTGGTTAATTTCTCATCATAAACTCATGAAAATACTTTCAATTTTGCATTTATGACTCTCGACATATACTCAAGATATACTTCAAATCTCATAAAAATGGGGCGTCATCAGCTTAATTATCAAAGAAGACACATTTATTAAACCCTTAGGTGAAGCATAAAAAGATAAGGATTATTTACTTAAACTGAAACTTTACGAACGTGCATGTGGATTAGAGTTTTTGTCTAAATCTTAACTATTTATAGTTTCTTATTCTAGTTACTTATTAAATGTTTCTGTGATAGTTGGAATTTATTATGCAAGTGATTATTATACACCACTTGAGGCTGAACTTTCTACGTCAGTCAGAAAGGACTTTTTATATCAGTTGGAAGGGTAGCGGAAGAACATAATGTGGTAGGTTGTTGCATTGATAAAACGAACGACAAAATTAAAAAAGCTTTATAAATCGGTTAAACCAAATAACTAACATTGGAAGTCCACTTTTGTCCCAACCGACGTAGAATTTATTTACTACATTAGTTTCAATTGAAACCAACATACAAAATGCTTACGAAATTCACTTTTATTATAAAAATGTCAACAAATATTTTCACTTTAGTATTTTTTTATTTACCGACGTAGATTGATTAGCAATAAGTGTATTTTTACAGGCAAAAGAAAAACGCAATAAGTGTATTTTTTTTATAGTATTCACTCTAGTCCTTTTTATAGATTGTTTTAACCAAATTACACTTTTTAATAAATCAGTTAAAATTAGTTATAAATAATAAATATGTAAGAAATGAATTTTTTTCAAATATGTCTTTATTTATAAGGGGCAAGTAATAAAGAGAAATAGTTTTGGGAAAATGATGCTTATGAAAGAGAATGCGTGAAAAAAAGATAGGAGAGAATAGAGTTAATTAAGAGTAAAATTGGCAAAGAAATGCATTTAATGTTCAGATAATCTCAAACTTGATCTTATAAAAAAAGACTAGAACATTCAAAAATTGGAATCTTATGAAAAGTACCGGAAGCAACGGTGATGGAGAATAATATTAAGCGTGGAATGCAGGTTAGTGCTTGGTCAATGATCATCCAATTCTCCTGTTTGATGTAATTAAACTTGATGAAGACTTTAAGGAGCATTCATTGCTTTATTAATTCTGGGCGTAAAATTAACGAGCAAGACTTAGGGTCTGTTTCGGAACCCGTTTGGGTCCAAAAAAAGTCTATCTGGGGGTTAAAAGCTCCAAAAGCTCATTTGATGTGTTTGAGAAAACTTTTAGGATGGCTGAGCTTATGAAGCAAATGGAGCTTTTATGAGAAGCTTATCCAAGTTACTTCTCTAAACTTTTATGGAAAAAAAAGTTACTCCTGACACCGTAATTCCAAACACAAATCATATCTACAAAGCTCCTTTTTTTCTATATGACTTTTTCAAAAACTCATCTACAAAAAAAACTCATTCTCCCCCGGTTATCCAAACAGGCAGTTAGCTGGGTCAATGAGTCTCTCTCTTTTGTTCTATTTGTGAAATTTCTCGATGCTTAATGACTTGCCGTGTCGTGTCATGTCTTGTCAGCAAGTCTTCGTCCACGTCTTCTTAGAAGTCGAACCCTATATACAATAAATGAGATGCTTCCGTAGTTATCACGAACCAAAATGGGGGCAAAAAAACTTAAATTCTCTTTAACTTTATTTTAAAATTTAATAAATTTTTAACTTTATCCTTATTTAATATATACTCTATCCCAATAATACAAAATCAATACAATAACAAATGAAGAGTAAAATCATACTTATGTGGTTTAATTTATAAGTCACTTCCAGCATATTTCACATAAAAAAAACTTAAACTTATTTAAGTATAACTTTAAATTCAACAACTTTTTAACTTTATCCTTATTTGATACCCCCTCTGTTCCTTTCGATAAGAAATGTTTAACTGAATCTCACAATTCAAAACGTCGGTTAAGAATAATTAATGTATCAAAATTGTTATAGAGAGAATAGGGAATAATAGAGAGAATAAGGAAATTATTATATAAAGAGGATTTGTAGAAGAGTGGATAAGAAAATAAATAAGGTAGAAATAATATGTCTTTAGAGGCTGCGAAAGTTTATTATATTGACATTACACATGATAATCAAATAAGGCCTAAATGGGAAAGCAAGAAGTAAAAAAATAAAACATCCTTTGAATGTTTCTTATAAAAAGGAATGAGGTATGATGGTTTTTTCTTATAAAAAAAACGGAGGGAGTACTCCTCTGGTCCTATTTATAAAACAGAAAGAATAAATTTTTTTATCCTGTTTATAGGATATAAAGAAATTTTTCATATGAATGTATAATTTTTCCTTTCATTTATTATTATATTGACTTTGTTTTCATGGAAGTTAATATATATTAAATAGGGATAAAGATAAAAAGGTGTTGAATTTTATGATAAAGTAGTTAACGAAGTTTCAAGTTTTCCTTGGTGTGTGACTGTGTCCAACATGCTGGAAATGCATAATAAATATGACCAGAAGAGTTAGTATACATTATACTCATGAAAACAAATTCAACACAATAATAAATATATGATAAAATTATATATTCATATAAAAAAAATTAAGTTAATGTCAGTTTTTTTAAAAAATATTTTTTTACTAAAAAATCATTAGTTGAAAGATTTAAATATAAGAAATTCAAACTGTACTTGAAGATACGGTGGTTCTCGATTAGGCTATTGATAATGCGAATTCATGCGGTGGAGCCTGCAAAGGTAATAATACTGAATGCGTCGAATCAGAAAGTGTCGGTGGCCACTACTTCTTGCGGATGTAAACCAGGGTTCCTAGGCAACCCCTACAAGGACGATGGCTGCAAAGGTGATTATACAATAATACCCCTCTGTGATTTTGCCCCCCCCCCTCTTCTTGGTTAAAATTAAAAAAAAAAACTCCCGCTAGGCTTTAAATATACCACATATAATCTTTTTGATCTTATTTATAAAGCAGAGAGAAGATTAGTTTTAGTCATATTTATAAGTCACATCATTAAATTTTTTTATATATAGGCATACAATTTTATCTTTCATTTATTATTTTTTAAACTTTTATGCTCATAGGGTATAGTTTATATGAAATAGGGGTAAAGTTGAAAAGTTATGAATTTTTAAGACACTTTTGAGGTTTTTTTGGTTCTGATAAAACAAGTTGAAAGTTATTCATAAATAGAACCAGAAAAATATTTAAAAATTTTATTTTGGTTTTAAATATAAAATATCGCCTTTCTCATTTAATATTTTCTCCTTAAATTATCTTTATTAATTTCACAATTCTTCCCCTCTCTGTTTATCTCCCGCCCACTTTCAATGCTCTTGTAATGGATACTATAAATGTGAGCGCCTATATTAGATATGGTATAAATTTTGATTAATCACATTATGAGTGGTCCCTTTTATGAGATCCAAACTTTACGGATGATGGATAAGTTTACATTGGTTAAACCATCCTTTCTTTTTTATAAGAGTACATATGAGATACTAAGAATAAAAGGGAAAAATGAAAAATGAGAGGATGTGCTTCCTACATTGCCGCTTTCAAGTTTTCCCCCCTTTTCTTTTACTCGTTATCTTGTACATATAATGAGAGATATTATGATGTTGCAATCATAAAATGGTGTAATTTTAATCAAGTGCTATGAGACATTTTTTAAATATTTTTTTTATGTAATTTCATATGTGGATGAGTGCCAGGACAGCAACTTAAATACGTGCTTGCATACGAAGCTTTGCCGAAATACGGATGGAGACTACAAATGTTCTTGTCCACATTGACAAAAAAGGCAATGGCCGCGATGAAACTGTAGTGACGCATCCCGCTTTGTAGGTAACTTTCGGCAACAAATTTCATAACCCTTCATAACATCATCAAACCTTCATAAGTCATAACCCTTTGTAACATCTATCATATCTCTATTTAAACTCAATTATCCCTTATGATTCTTTCTATACTTTTTTTATTGGTGTCCTCCTTTTCTCTTCCACCACTTCCTCTACCTCTTCCTGAAATGGAGTCTCTAATGTATTTACTGGTAGGCCTTGGCTACCACACAATGCATCTTATGGCATATGAATAAGTTGAACCTCATACTTTATCACAATCAGGTTCAATATGACTTGCAGTCAGACCCTTCATCTCCTTCATCTAGTGATAAGAATAAGGAAGAGGAGGAGGACTGCAGTGGTGGTGATGATTGAACACCACTATTGTATTTTTAAAATATTAAAAAAACAACTTCATGCTGCATAGTTATTAATTAATAACCACGAAGTATTCTTGTAATGTGGTTACAAATAACATCACATACTTCCATGATTCTGACTTAATAAACGTTAATAAAGTTTTCAAAACCTTTCCTCTTCCCCACGATTGACACCGGGTGCCTCATTATACAGTCATGAATGCGTAGATAATAACAGTTTTTTTCAAACAATCATCATGTAACTCATGTCGCATGAAAAAGAATATAGTTGTGCATGAAATAATCTTCTTCAACTTCCAATGCATGCTTCGTTTCTAATCTATTTAAGCTCTCTATGTTCATACCTTTCTTAATCCCCTTCTTCTGTTATCTTTATCACCATGGTGAAGCGATGTGCTGAAAAAATGTTGGATAAGCATCCTCCCCAACTTTCTCCTTCTCCTCCTTGTGCTCCTCCTTCTTAGCTTGATCTTCTACCTACTTCCCTTCCTCCTCCTCCCCAACTTCCATCCTCCTTTGGTCGGTAGTAGGCGCCACTTCTGCGTCTACTACAAACTCGTTCTCATCTTCTCCAATGATTAAGTTCACTCCTCTGAGTATATCAAAAAAAAAAAGGTCACTCCTCTGAGGATGATAGGTAGGTTTTATGTATTGCCATTTTTAGTTTTATTTATAAAATCATATTAATGTAATTATAACTCCAATATATATAAAAAAAATAACATACCTTATGGTTGTTATTAAAAACCGTGATAAATCTAATAAATAGCATACATCATAGTAAATTAAAATAACCATTATAAAGGTAAAATAATAATTAGCAGTTCTTGCCAAGTAATCATTATGTAAGAGCTTAAACACTGAATATTTGTTAATAACATACTTCATGTTATTTAAACATAACTGTTATAAAAATAAACAATTAGCAGTTCTTACTAATTAACGTTATGTAAGACCTTAAAATCTAAAACTATGGTTTGTTTGTAAAACATCCAATCAGTTTGACATTTGAAAACTTTCTCACTAGATCAAAAGCTTTAGCTCTTTTAGCTCTGTAAAAGGAGTTCATTAAACCTCAAAATTTTCTGCCTTCAATTTCCAACTAGGTTGATATAAGGTTGGTGGTTTTTCTTTCATTATACATTTTTTGTAAATTTATTTTAGGCACGGATGATTATTGGGTTTTGATTGTGGTCTTTATTTCTAAATGATATATGCTAGATGGGGTCTTTGAATAAGCAATGGATGTGTGCCTGTCGGCTAACAAAAGACTACTGAGATGGGATAATAGATTTCCTTGAGTTTGCATTTGTGCATAATACCCCAAATAGCGGTTTGACTCTTTGCCCATGTGTAAAGTGAGGCCATATACAATGATGTGATTGAGAAACTTGTATGTCATACTTAGTGATTCATGGAATCGATCCTACTTATACATGTTGAACATATAGAAAGTTGTGCATAACTTGATTTTGATAAAAGTGTATTTGGCGTTGATCGTCTTGATGATATAGCCATAACATTAGAATAGGACCTCCAGGATTATCCTTAAATGATGAAAACTTTGAAGGGTGACGCGGTAAAGCCATTGTATGAGGGGTGCACTAACTTTACCTTTTTAAGTGTTGTGTTGATGTTGTACAACTTGAAGGCAAGAAATGTGTGGTATGATACGAGTTTCACATAATTACTCGAGGCTATGAATCTAATGCTACCAACAAAAAATATGCTTTCATCCAAAATGTCAAATCCCTTAACATTTCGATATACGTATAGTAATAGGCGCACAATTCCATAAGGCATACAAAAATAGCATAAACATACTGATATTGACCACTTGTTTACAATACAGGAAATTCCCCGTAGGGTTTGAAAATATATATAATAATCCTCAAGATGAAAAAAATTTATGGCAACATGCAGATGAAAGGACAAATGATAGCATGCTTTGACATCATACTGATTCTCTAGAACAAAATAAGTTTGATATGAACCACCCCAAATTCATTGAAGATGATAAGAACCTACGTCTTGCATTGGCTACTGATAAGATGAACCCATATGGGATGTAACCTTCCTTCATGGCTCTGCATGAAGTGCAAGTACTCCATGTTGTCCATGCTAACCTCAAAGCCTAAGCAACTTGGGAATGACATAAATGTCTACCTCGTTTCACTAATTGAAGACTTTGAAGTGTTTATGTGATGGTGGCCTTGAAGCGTTTATAGGATGGTGGCGTCATGGTGTATGATGCTCATAAGGAAGAAATGTTTAACTTGAGAACCATTCTCTTTGACTCTATTAATGACTTTCCTGTATATAGTAATTTGTCAGGATACAACATTAAAGGCTAACTTGGATGTCCAATTTGCGAAGAGAGTATACATTCAGTTAGATTGAAGCATGGCATAAAGAATTCCTATATAGGACATCGAAGATGGTTACTTCGGGAGCATCCTTACCACCATTTAAAAAAATTATTTCAATGGAAATCAAAAAATGGTAGGGCACCTTAACCTTTGACTAGTGAACAGGTATATCAAAAGGTGAAAGATATAAAATGTCTATTTTGCAAACCTTTTGCAAGGGATATGGGGAAAAGTGGGTGGAAGAAGAGATTCATCTTCTTTGACTTGCCTTATTAGAAGACCCTGGATATGAGACATCTTTTTGATGTTTTGTACTTTGAGAAAAAAGTGTGTAAAAGTATTGTTGGTATATTACTTCATATGTAATGAAAGGCCAAAGATGGCATAAATGCTAGGCTAGACATATTTGAAATGAGAATAAGGGAAGAATTACCACTAAAAGAAAGGGGAGCTTGTACATTTATTTGTCCCATCGCTCACACACTATCAAAGAAAGAACAAACTAGCTTTTGTCAATTTCTTGCTTCGGTCAAGGTGCCAGAGGGTTACTCTTCAAACATCAGAAGACTCAAGTCTATGAACAACTTGAAACTGATGGGATTAAAATCTCATGACTGCCAAAACTTGATTTCAGTGACTCTATAGGGTATTTTGCCTTATAAGGCGTGAGCTACAATCACCAAGTTATGTTTCTTCTTTAAGTCACTTTGCAATAAAGTGATAAATCCTAAAAAATTGATGAGGCTACAAAACCAAATTGTACACACATTGCGTGAGCTTGAGATATATTTTCCTCTAGCATTTTTTGACATCATGGTTCACCTGACAACTAACTTGGTTAGAGAGATACAACTTTATGGCCTAGCCTATGTAAGGTGGATGTACCCGGTTGAATGTTTCATGAAGATAGCGAAATGGTTTGTGAAAAATCAGAGTCATCCGAAGGGTTGCATTATTGAAT
The DNA here is from genome assembly GCA_963210345.1 of Inga oerstediana. NCBI lineage: Eukaryota > Viridiplantae > Streptophyta > Magnoliopsida > Fabales > Fabaceae > Inga > Inga oerstediana. The sequence goes on from OY723405.1 coordinate 37,231,806, forward strand.
GATATATATGTGAAGAGGCTATTGAATTTTCTGCCACATACTTAAAACATGCAAGCAATATTGGTCTTACTATGTCAAGGCATAAGGGATGAAGGACTAATAGGAAAGGGATCATGGGTAGGAAAGTTGTAACCACACTACTATAAAAAGTACTTTTAACGTCAATAATTAACGTTCATTTTTAAAAAACAGACGTTGAAAAGGAGGCGGTGCCATTTTTGAAATTTTGACTACACTTTCAACAACCGTTTTTCAAAAACAGTCGTTAAAAGTGTCCCAGATCTATTTTAATCCCAATTGTATCTCCTCTACTAGTCACTCCTCTCCTTCTTAGATCCACCTTTGAGCCCTAGTCCAACCTCCAATCACATCATATGGCCCTTCTTCGACCCCAGACACAACCTCCAGCCTATTATTGGACCCAATCATGACCTTCACCTTCCTCTCTGCTAGCGTTATCGCGAATCCTCTCCTCCTCGGCCTCATTCTGATAATCAGGAACATGCTCAGTCTATGCTCAAGAATATAATGTGTGTGGATCTTTAGTAGTTCCAGTCTTTTAGCAAAGTAGCAACATTTGCTTGGGTATTAATGAGGTTGTAATGACAACCCAGAAGATTAAGTATTTCCTTGAGTTTGAGAGTGTTTGTAAAACACTTGAGGTTTTGAGATTGTTTGTAAAGCACTTAAGGTTTTTCTCCTTGCCTTTTTATATTTATTTTTTTTTTTATCATTTTTGGAAGTTGAATTATAATTATATTTGGGGTTGACTTCTTGAAACAAAAGTTTGAAATTTTGTTTAAATATTGCTCGTTGGAAATTTTGTTTGAATGTTGCTCATTGGAAATTTCTATCCCAAAACTTGAGTTTTGTACAAGATTTTTTTTTAAAAAAAATAGAGGGATACAACCACCATTTTTGCAAAAATGGTCGTTGTATGTTGTCACATACAACGACCGTTTTTAGAAAAACAGTGTCATAAGTCTCTTACAATGACTATTTTAAAATGGTCGTCTATTTTAAAACTTTCAATGAGACTCACATATACATCCCCCTAAAAACAGTCGTCTAAAGGACATAAAAATGGAGGTTAAAAGTCCCTTCTGTAGTAGTGCATCTCAGACAACAATTGGAGCAATCATACCTATATGTGATGCACAACTCCAAGGAGGTTGATGAGTATGTGTGCAACCATATGCATCAAATTCAGATGAAAAATCCCTGCAAATGAGAAAGATGGTATGCTCAACAACACGATAAAAATTTTACAACCTAGTTTAAATATCAAGTCCTTGGCAAGTATAAAGCTGATCCAAAATTAGTGTCTAGCAAATTGAAGTTCTTAGCATACGATCCAAGCAATCAAGTAATGTCTTAGCCAAGCTACATCATCAATGGGTTCACCTTCTACATTAAAGTGCAAGATGATCGAAGCAATATACAAAACAGTAGTGTAACTCCTATGGCTAACACCGTGCATGTATCAAGTATCATAATATTGGTCTAAGGATAATTTAAAACTTGAGGAAGCAGGGTACGGCTAAGGCTAGGGTACATGCATATTATTTAATTAGTCGGGGGCAACTGGCATGATTTTTTAGATAAGGGCATTCATGGAATACTAGTGGTAGGAAGCAAATAAAGCCGATATCTACATTTTGGCATGGACATACAAAAGTTAAGTGTGGTCAACCCAGGGAAATCTCAGGATAGGTGATCCCTTGGGAAGTTAAGTTGGTATGGTTATAGAGACCTGAGGAATAGTGATTGCCTTGAGATTTCTCCATGGCTAATAATCATCTTAGTTAGATGATTTAAAAAATGCTTAGAAGCATGGAGATGATGATAATGGTGTTAGAACCGGCTGACACCCAAGAGGGGGGGTGAATTGGGTGTAAGATAAAAACTTAAGAACTTTGAAAATCTTTTCGCATCTTAGAGGAAGCAATAAATATGAAAGTGATGAATCATAAATCACAGTTAGATATTTAAATGATATATGCTAGAAGTATAAGAGCTTAGGGAAGAGAATATGCAAACTGTGATTTATCCTGGTTCGGCCCAATCCACAATGACCTACGTCCAGTCCCCAGGCTCCTCCTGAGATCTTCAATCCACTATCTTCCTCAAGTTTTACCGGGTACTTGAGAACCACTACAATCTCACAAGTTTGATCCGGGCACTTGTGAAGCCTTTACAATTCTCGCACTGAGATTACTCCCCCTTACACACCGTAAGGTTACAACCAAGTTGCTCCCCCTTACACACCGTAAGGATACAACTTTGATGATGAAAGATTACAATCAATCTTCTCTCTTAGAAGTGAATAAGATGAACACTGAAGTACAATACAAATAATATCTCTCTCAAAGGTAAATCATATAGAAGCTAGAGAAACAGAGAGTATGTGCGATGAGTATTGATGTCAGGATGTTGGCATTTGGACGATGTATCCTCTAAGTCTTACTTCTGTTTTGGATGATCTTCTATTTATAGCTGATGAGGATTGATGACCGTTTGAGCATTTCAACATGTCCGTTAGAGTGACGTAGCTTTGTTTGACCGTTCTTCGATTTTGAAAACTAGCCGTTGGAACGTTGGCCGCTCCGCTCCGTAAACTCAACTTTTATCTCTTCTCATCATCTCTTCATTGTTTTACTGGAAAAGTGCATTAAACACTAATACAATGAAGTGTTAGAGTGATTAGAAGCAATAAGAATGAGTTATATGATCATTCCATTGATTTCCAGAATCTTCGGGACGTTGCTCTGCTTTCCTGGGAAGCATTACTCAAGTACTTACTCGAGTAAACATTAATTTTCTTCACAGGTTACTCGAGTGGCCTTCCATTTTCTGCATAGCTTACTTGGGTAGTAACTTGAAGTTCTCTTCTAAATAATTCTGAGTACCCGGGTAGTAACTTGAAGTTCGACTTGAGGATCTGGTAATAACTTGAAGTTCGACTTGAAGTTCTGGTAATAACTTGAAGTTCGACTTGAAGTTCTCTTTAAGTTTCTGTCTCTTTTTGCTAGCACAGTGCTTTACTCCAGTAGTGACTTGAAGTTTTCGTCTAAATAACTCTTCAAGTTTTGCTAACACAGTGCTTTACTCGAGTAGCTACTCGAGTATTCATTAAAGTTTACTCGAGTACATACTCGAGTATCATCGGGAAAAACTTTGATGAACTTCAGGTTTTTGCTTACCACAGTGAGTTACTCGAGTAGCTCCTCGAGTAACATTGGCAGGATTGAAAATGCCGAGAGCAACCGCAAGTGATCTACATGGTTACTCGAGTAACGTTGGCAGGCCGAGAGCAATTGGAAGTTTTCTATCTGATTACTCGAGTACCTACTCGAGTAAAGTCTTTTGTTATCAACCAGTTACTCGAGTGGTGCCTTCAAGTGAATTCTTGATTTTGACTCGAAACATGGCAAATTATATATCATCGGAAAGCCCTCATTATCTACATTCCAATGCAACAAGAATCAACTCCAAACTCGTTGTATACAGAAAGTTATGATCCAAAGAGTATCTACTGTTCTTAGACAATCCTGAAATCACGAGCAGCAACTTCAAGAAGTCATAGCTCTTAGGATATAGCTTCAAATGTGACAAATTATATATCCATGGAAAGCTCTTTGAGTCTTCTTTCATATGGCACCGGTTTCGTCTTAATCCGATATGTATTTTGAGAGTTATGTCCAAAATACCAAAACTGTCCTGGAATATGACGCTGATTCATGTGTCAACTTTCGAGGCTTATATCTCTCTCATATGACCTCCTTTGAATGTGATCTTAGTGTCAAAAGTTCGTGTTGGAAGTCTAGTTTCCAATGCCACCGGTTTCAGTTCGATCCAACATGTGGTTGGAGAGATATCATCAACATACCAAACCTCTGTTCTGCCGCGCGAAAACAGAGTCCCATTTACTTCAAGTGCCGCCTCGAGTAATTCATCAAATAACCCGACAGATTACTCGAGTAAGGCCTCGAGTAAACACCTCCAAAATCAAACAATGCCATATTACTTGAGTGATTACTCGGGTAATCATCCCCAAAGGTACCATAGCTTCCGTATACATCATTTTAGCTTCGTATTGACCCATTCCAACTTCCGTATGATCATAGAAACCTCCAGTATCACTTCTAGGAGCTTGAATCTTGATATTCTCATGTGATCTTGCAAGTTCTTCTTTCTTTAATCTCTTTCTTCTTGTTGTTCCTCTTGATGATCATTCTTCATAACCCAACTTCAATCTTCTTGATGAATATCTTCAATCTTCATCTTTCTTTCTTCTTTCTTCAATTCCTTGCCTCTTGATTTTCTTCTTGATGATTATTCTCCATTTATGAGGCATTATAATATCAACCCACAATGATGTCTACACTACTATAAAAAAGTAAAGCTGTGGCGCTTATAATTGCATTAACTGTGGCGCTAGAGAAGTGCCACATATCTGGATGCCACTAAAAAAAGCTGTGGCGCTTGGAAGCGCCACAACATTTTAAAAATTTTTTTTTAAAAAAATACCCTCCTGTGGCGCTTGTTTGAGGAAGGGCCACAGGAGGGGGGCCTCCTGTGGCGCTTGCTCAAGCAAGCGCCACAGTAGGGTCCCTTTTTTTTTCTTTTTTCTTCTTCTTCTTCTTTTTTTTCCTGTGGCTCTTTTTTATGCTTCCTGATTGTAAAGTTTTATATAAAATGAGTGGATTTCGTGTTTATCATCTCCACAAATTGTCAATCTTTCTATTTTATATTTCAACCTATTATATATATATATATATATATAATTTTCATATTTAAAATTCAAGTTCCCCAACAATAATGTTCTTACATTAATACTCTCCAAAACTAACATAAAAAATATCACAATACAAGAACTTGATATGTGAACATAGTACATCAACAACTAATTAAGTAAATTAAAAGATTACTAAAAAACGCAAGCTTGTCGGCAAAAAAATTTAAACAAAGCAAAAAGGCAAACGAAACAAGCTAGGTTTTCATTCTTTCCTATTAAATTAGGAACAAAAAGGCAAACGTTATATTACGGTTTATCTTGACTAAAAAAAATTTAAACAAAGCAAGCTAGAATGAAATAGTCTTCTTCTTACAAATCTATTAATTGACCAGCGCAGGGAGTGGGAGACCACATTGGTGATGCTAGCTTGAGTGACGAGTGAGCGTGTGGGTGTGTTTTTTAGTGTGAAGATGATAGGAAATGAAGGGAGGGGGCCGACGGATCCACTAAGAAGATGAGAAAGGGAAAGTAGTTTAATGGAGGAGAGAGTAGTTAAATAATTAAAGTGGAGTAGTAGTCAAAAAGAGAAGGAATGGAAGACGGACACAGGACCACTACGCTGGAAATGAAATAATTAAGAGAAACATTATCAATTTGAATTTTTTTTTAAAAAAAAAAAGTAGGCAAGTGTGGCGCCTAAATAAATAGGCGCCACACATTGCCACAAATCAGCTGTGGCGCCTAATGCATTAGGCGCCACAGCTGATCAAGTCATTATCATGTGTGGCGCCTATTTATTTAGGCGCCACACATGCCCACCTTTTTAAAAAAAAAAAAATTAATGATGCAGCTGTGGCGCTTGGTGGGTTAGGCGCCACAGCTGCTTTAGTGTGGCACCTACGTAGGCAGGCGCCACACTAGGCCTCTTCAATTGTGGCACTTAATCTATTAGGCGCCACAGCTAGTACCCAAAATTAAAAAAAAATTATAAAGGTAAAAAAAAAAAAAAAAGCTGTGGCACTTCTTTAAACAAGTGCCACAAAATGTGCGCCACCTTTTATCCTTTTTGTAATAGTGCTATGACTAATCTACAAGATATACAACATTAAATATGGTGGTTAGTCAATGTGGAATATAAGTATATTATACAAACTTTTTGCTCATATTTGACATCTATATTTGACATCATCAAAACTATTCATATCTAACAAATGGAAGTATTGATTTTTAATCTGAACTATTTTTATGGTAGTAAGTACTGCACAGAAAAGTTCATTTGATAAGGTGATAGGAAATTTGAGGTGTAGTAAATGTTTTGAGGTTTCTCCATGCTAAGTGATTATCCTTAGTAAAACCGTGGTGTTAAAGGTATGTAGGTATGATATACAGTGCTATATGATGAGTAGTGATTATCCCAATTACTCAAAAATTGGGACCTAATGCTATTTATTAGAGTTACCTCTATATATGTCTATTAGTCCAGTATTTAATATTGAGGATCTTGTTCCTTACCGGGTTACTTTTGAGCCACCCCTGTTATGATATGATGTTCTGCAAATACCCATTAAGCCCTAACTCCACCATTGCTCAACGTTATGTTGCCGAATGAAGTCATTAACACTATAAAGGATGAGTAGACAATCCTAACTTCAGTAGGCCCTATCAAACGCTGCCCCATCTATTGGAAAGGCTGCTTAGATTTAGATGCTACATGTATCACTGAGGAGGAGTTCTGTCATATCGACTCTGCCTTGCTGAACAACTACCAGCTGGCTACCTTTCTAGTGGAGAGTTCTACCAACCGAGGGCGAATGATGAAATAATATCTATTTAGGTTATTTAGGGTTTTCAATAAACTAGTGTTTCTAGGTTTTCTGAAAAAATTGGGATATCTAGATTACTCTCTCAGTATCTTATTATCTTTTGAATTGCAAATTAGGATTTAGATTGTGATTTGAATTTAAATGATTATTTATTATTTATATTTTAAGGTTTATAAATAGAGTTGAGTTCTCAATTGAGGACTAGACTTGAGTATTAAATATTGAATTTCCTATTTCTCGGCTTCCTCTTCTTCTTCCTCCTCTCTCCTCTCCTCACTACAAAAGAATTGACTTTCAAAAGTCGCCGCTGAATGTCGCTGCTGAAAATGGCACTTTCAGCGGTGACTTAGTTGTCGCTGCTGAAAGTATGAGTTTCAGTGGCAACTATCAATACTTTCAATGGCGAATTTTGATAGTTGTCGTTGAAAGTGCCATTGTCAACATTGACTATCAAAAGTCACTACTGAAGCTCATACTTGTCGCCGTTAAAAGTGCCATTTTACAGTGGCGACATACTTTCAACTGCAACTTTAAAAGTTACCATTGAAAGTCAATTTCAGCTTTTTTTTTTTTATGGATTGTTTTTATCATCGAAAAATGTTATTTTTTTTATATTTTTTGATTTGATATTTAACATTAGGACACTAAATATGCTATTTATTATAAAGAAAAATAAGATAATTATACATTTGCATGTGTATGGGATCTCTCTATACAAGTTTTCTTCTCTTGCACACTTACATATTAAGATGAATGGATGAAAAGCAATTAGATTCAAAGGAGAAGAATATAAAGTAGTGAATAAAACTTACATATAGCTAACTCAGATCGTAAATATATATAATATAACAAGGGATTGTTTGATAAAGAAGTCTAAACTTTAAAACGTATAAGTAAACCTATTGTCTGTTAAGTTCTTTAAGATTTATTATTCCCCACTCTCCCATGAATATATCTTTATAGATTAATAACATGTAATGATACTTTTATCTAAAATAAATTATTTCATAAATGTATACACCTATACTTGGTTTTCTTTTTTAATTACTTCATTTATATATAAATACACTTAATAAGTTAAATGAATATAAAAAATTAATACATTTTAATTAATAATAGGATATTAATTAAATTTTTATTTTGATTTATTCAAAAATAATTTTAAAGTATTATATCAGTATATATACACACACGTTAACACACACACATATATATTTGTTACATATATTAATATAGGGTTAAGGGGCAAAAATACCCATGTTAATATCTTAAAAGAGCTACTGACACCATATTAATACCTTGGGTACACAAATGCCCATGAAGACTAAAAAATGGTTCAAAAATGCAACTTCTATTTACATGACCAAACGTACGTTAAGTGGGACCCATTTTTTTGGTCAGGTTGTAATCTTGTTCCATTCTGAGCGCCCTTTCAAATATACTTCTATAATTTTGTTTTGCTTTCACGCTCCCTTAGCTACCTCTGCCACAACACACCATATTTATGAAACGATCTTCCATAATTTACTTATTCTAGGTTTGCTACGCATATAATTTCAAGGATTTTCCCCTTTTTCTTTCTTTCTTTTTTTAATTTCAGATTTTCTGGATGAACTTTTACTAGATAAACTCGTGTATTTGGGTTCAAAATCATGATAATCTTCCAAGGATATATGCGGCTCCTATGATATGCTAATGCATACTCTCACTGCCTATCTTTATTTGCGAAATTTTCTTACTGATGCATACTCTCATTACCCCATTTAGAGACCACTAGTAAAATTAGTCATCAAAGGTTTCTACAACTGCCGACGTATTTGAATTGGTTCTTTTGTAGGAATGGTGAATCCATGTAGCAGTAGCGGTGATGGTGGGTTTGCTAGGGTTGACTTATAAAGCCCTAAGGCTGCCTCGTATTAAAATCTGTGGCTCGTACAAGATCATTGTGGTTTATGGATTTATGTCTTCCAAAGACTTGAACTTGCTTGTGTCCCAAGTATGAACTCTTATTGCATACGATGCCATCTATGCTCGCGTCTGGGTGTCGATGTTCACCAGGGAGCAACAAACCGGCAATCATGTCGAGCTTGAGGATAATGCCATCTATTCTCGCATATGGGTGTTGATTAAACCAGGTCCCTTTCTTCTCTCTTGAAAGCTCCTTCTGTGCTTACGTCTGGTTGTTTATCGAACCGGTGGGTGGTTGCAATTATCGATTAACCGCAGAGGTGGGTGTCGGGTTTAATGACCCTTATCACTAGACTCATTAATATCTTACCTACCACATGCACAGTCAACAAGGGAAGTAGATTACAGGTGGATATAAAAATGGGTCCCACACAAGCAATTTAACATATGTTTAGTCATATAAACGGAAGATGCATTTTTGAACTCTTTTTTGGTCCCCATAGGTATTTGCGCACCCGAGGTTTTAATATGGTGCCAATAGCTCTTTTGAGATATTAACATGGGTACTTTTGCCCTTTAGCCCATTAATGTATTATAAATAATATATAGATATAATATTTAACAATATAAGTAATATTTCATAATATATATTTATTTATGTTTGTGTTGTTTAATATATATATATATATATATTTTTTACATATATATTATTTTGCAATAATAATCAAAAGATTCTTTCTAGCTTAGTGGTAAAAGGCATAGCCACAAAAAGAGGTGGTCTTGGGTTCAAACCTTGGAGGGACCATAAATGAGTTGATTTTCACATGGTTCATGAACCTGGATCAAAACCCGACGAATTAGCCAGTTGGCCGATTCGGTTCAGTAAGTGGCTCAACACTGTTTCAACTCGAGGTTGACTAGGTCAACTCGGGATGACCTGGTGCAACCCGGCCGAGTCACAGGTTGGCTCTTTTTTTTAAAAAAAAAAACTACTTTTTTATGCTCTAAACTACATCATTTTGGATTTTTTTTAGAAAAATTATTTTCCTGAAATTTTTTAATTTTCAAGGAGTTTTAAAAGGATTGTGGAATATTTTTTACATTAGTTGGAGAAAAATTATTGTGTACTTAACAATATTTTTGAGTATTAGGTTCAGGAGGTTATATTAGATTATTGATTGACAAAAAAAACTCTTATGTAATTTTTTAAATGGTATGGATGAACATTTAAATTATATATATTTTTTAAATGACCTCGATCTAACCCCCGAGTTGACTCCGGTCTGAACCACTAACCCTTGACCCAGTACCTCGACCGGTTCAATGTCCGGTCTGGTTTTTAGTACCTTGGATTTTCACACAAATATGGTGAAACGAGGTGGTGACACGTGGCAGGGTGAGGTGGTGAGGGATAAGGCGACATGTTGGCCTTAGTGATGATGTGGACAGCAGCTAGCCGGCGATGATGTGCACCACCAGCAATGGGTGGTTGTTGACTGCTAGCGTAATTTAAAAAAAAATTAACACTTTTTGTCGCGGCTGAAAGTATAGTTTTAACGGTGACACAAAAGTCACCACTGAAAGTCACCTTTAGCAGCGACAAAAATTGTCACAACTAAAACTTTTAGCGACAGTCACAACAGTGATGACTTTTTGTCGCTTCTGAAAACCTTTCAGTGGCAACAAAAAGTCATTTTTTTGTAGTGCCTATTCCTAACCCATTTCATATCAGTAATGTTTATAATTTTGGAGTTGTGCTTATGGAACTGCTTATTAGGAATAAAGCTTCTATGTTCAATTTATTGGCAAAGCATTTTTGTGTTTACAATAAAGAAGACCGCTTAGGGAAATTCTTGACAAGCAGGTACTGGACAAGAGGAAAAATGCAAAGCAGTTTAATGAAATAGCCAAGTTGGCAGAAGATTGCATTAAACCTTATGGAGAGGAAAGGCCAATGATGGAAGAAGTAGCAAATAAAAGAAGTTACAATGTCTATGATAACTATTAGGTATTTAATTATAAGAACACTCTCTTCTCATCTCTCTCTCAATAAGAATCTCACTAATAAAGAGTAAGAAGCCCAGGAGAATCTCCAATTATAAGAAATACTATTTATTCACTCATATCCCAGTATTTAGAATAACTAGAATATTTATAGAAAAGAATCCCAATTGAAATAACAGACTCTTCCTAATTATTCAGAAATTCAAAAGAAAATAGACTCAACAAACTTTCAAATTCAAAATTCAAATAATGCAAACGAACTTTAAAAATTCAAATAATTGAATAATAATTAATTTTGACGCCTTTGATAAGTCAAATGATATCTATCATCACTCACCCCTTTGAAAGCCGCCTTGTCCTCAAGGTGGAAGTTCGGATATTGTTTCAGCAGGAGGTCAACTTGCATCTTCTTGTGGCCGAGCTTTCCATTTGATAAGAAGCTCCAAATAAGGTCCCTTCTAGCAATAAGCCAATCCAATTCAGGTTCAAGGAGTAACTCAAAATCCGCCATGATGGGTAAATAACTACATTATTTTCTGCCATATGCTGGTCTTAATAACAAAACATGGAAGATAGGGTAAATTCTTACAGTGGAGGGCAAGTCTAGCTCATAAGCAACAAGTCCAACTTTTCGTTTGATAATGTAAGGACCAAAGAACCTAGGGGAAAGTTTGTTGTACTTTTGCCTTGCAAGTGAGTGTTGGTGGAATGGTTGAAGGCGTAAGAAGACCGCATCCCTTATGTTATAGGTAGTTTCCCGGCGATGCTGATTGGCATAAGTCTTCATCTTATCTTAAGTCTTTTTAAGATTATCCGTTAAGAGATGTGGCATGTTGTCTCTTGTCTCTAACTCGTTTGCAAGTGCTGCAATGTGTGTCTCACCTTTGAAAAATGGATGAAGGATAGGAGGGTCCCGCCCATACACAACCTTAAAGGAAGTGGTATTGGTTGATGTATGAAAACTAGTATTAAAAGAATATTCTGCCCAACATAAAAACTTACTCCAAGTACGTGGTTGTTCATGAGTAAAACACCTTAAATAAGCCTCTAAAGAGTGATTGAAAACTTCTGTTTGGCCATCCGTTTGGGGATGATATGAAGTGCTCATCCTCAAATGAGTTTGGCTTAGCTTAAATAGTTATTGCCAAAATGCACTTAAGAAAAGAGGGTCCCTGTCTGAGATAATTGATCTAGGCATACCATGCAATCGCACAATTTCCTCACAAAAACATGTAGCGATTGATTTAGTAGTGTATGAAGGACATAATGGAATAAAATGACAATACTTTCTTAATCGGCTTACTACAACTAAAATGGTGTCATAGTTTCCTGATTTAGGTAGCCCCATAATAAAATCAAGTGAGATGTCTTCCAATATTTGTTCAGGGGCAGGTATAGGTTGCAATAGGCCAGCAGGGGATAAGGTCTCATATTTATTCATTTGGCATATATGGCATTGTTGAATAAAAATTTTCACATCAAATTTCATGTGGGGCCAATAGAAGGTACCTAAGAGTCTTTTCAGAGTTTTCAAATGCCCACCATATCCTCCGAAAGGTGCCAAATGAGATTCCTTAATCAGTTTGGCTCTATAAGGAAGAGCATTCAGGTATCACCAAACACCCTTAGTTATATAGCATCTGATTTGCAAGTGAATAACTTGGTTTTGAATCAAAATGTGATGTAATAGCAGAGATGATAGGTGCTGTAAATTGATCATGCAACAATGCTTCTTCAAATCCTAGAAAATCCAGCAACAGTAGCATGACCAAATGAAAAAAATCTGCATGTTGGGGCCTTCTAAATAATGCATCAGCTCCTACATTGTTTCAGCCAGCTTTGCATAAAATGCTGAAGTCAAATGACAATAGTTTAAGGATTAAACACTGTTGATTATTTGTGAAAACTCGCTAGTCAAATAGATGCTTGAGGCTGTGGTGGTCAGTTCGCACTAGAAAATGTCGTCCTAAGAGGTAGTGATGTCATTTCTGGAGTGATAACACCACGACTAACAATTCCCCATCATAGGCAGATTTGTATCTATTGAAAAAAGAGAATCCTTTGCTGTAAAAAGCCATAGGGTGTTCCTACTGTAATAGAATAGCTCCAATACGCTCCATGGAAGCATCACATTCAACAATAAATTTTGAAGTAAAATCTAGTAACTTGAGAACAGGTGCAAAAATTAATGCTAGTTTAAGTTTCTCAAATGCTTTTTGGGCAACCGGAGACCATACAAAAGCATTCTTTTTTGTAAGTTTAGTTAAAGGTTTAGTAATCATACCATAGTGCTTCACAAAATGCCAATATTATCCGGTGAGTCCCAAGAAACCACGTAACTCAATGACATTAAAAGGTACTGGCCAATCTCTTACGGCTTCCACCTTCTCAAAATCAATTTCTACTCCCTGAGCTGAAATTCTGTTGCCAAGGAAGGACAATCGAGATCTCCCAAATTCACACTTCTTAAAGTTAGCAAAATACAAATGCTGCTGCAAAGTTTGAAATACCGTGCATAAATGTAGTTTTTGTTGTTAAGGAGTCAAACTATACACCAAGATATCATCGAAAAAGACTAACACAAACTTCCTCAAGTGTGGTCTAAAAAGATCATTCATGGCAACTTGGAATATGGCTGGAGCATTGGTGAGGCCAAATGGCATCACAATGTATTCATAGTAGCCACTATGAGTTCTGAATGTTGTTTTGGGGATGTCTTTAGTCAATACTCTAATCTAGTGATACCTTGAGCGGAGGTTAATTGTTGAGAAATAGGCAACCCCATGTAACTCATCCAACAGCTCATCAATGTTACGTATGGGGTATTTGTTGGGTACCATAATTTTGCTTAGGGCCCGGTAATCCATACACATTTGCCAAGAATTGTCTTTCTTTTTCTTGAGTAAAACAGGGCTAACAAACGAGCTTAAGCTAGGCTGAATAAATCCCTTATTGAGGAGTTCTTCTACCTGGCGATCAATTTCAGTTTTTTGGAAATAAGGGTACCTGTAAGGTATTAAATTGGGTGGAGTGGTATTTGGAAGTAAGGTGATGGCATGGTTATGTTCTCGAGTAGGTGGTAGGGTCATTGGTTCATCAAAAACTAAAAAAAAAATTAGCTAAGAGATCGTCTAAATTCAGAGGCCCAGCATTACTCAAAACCAATTTTAATTCAAAAGATATCATAGATTTTAATTTTGTACCATGATCTAATCGTGGTATTCCTTAAAGCTTATAACACTTACCTTCCACCAAGAATATGAGAAACATCTTGTTCCAGTTCGCTTGAATAGCGTTGATCAAGGCAAGCCACTGGATGCCGAGGACTAAGTCAGTGCTGGCTAAGGCAAAAGGATAAAAATCCAGCTTAATAGTCAAGCCAAGAAGTCGAACCTCAACACCTTTACAAATCTTATTGCACAGAATTAATGTTCTATCGCCAATTTGAACTCCAAAGATAGGCACCAAACATGTAGGTAAGTCCAGTTCTTTAACCAGTGCGTCGGAGATGAAATTATGGGTTGAGCCACTATCAACTAACAATACAACCTTCTAAGAGAGAATCGTTCCACTTAATTTTATGGTTGCAGAAGAGGGCTGACTGAGAATGGCATTAAAAGATACCTTAATTTCATTTGGCGCTTCAGGTTCCATTTCAGCGAGAGACTCAAGCTGCTCTATAATCGGGTCTCCATTGTCGTCAATTTCTAGTAGTAAAAAGCCCTGAATAGCAGTGCCTCAGCCTGAACAGATCATCACAACTATAGCAAAGGCCTTTATTCCGTTGGTGTTGATGCTCAGTATCCACCATGAAATTTCTAGTTGAGTCTGAACTAGCAGATGACTATGTGATCTGGGAGGCGGATTTGGTGGAACCAGAATTTTGGGACGTGCAGGATCGGGTATCTCGGATCTGGTTGTTGGTTTATAGGTTAAAGTAGGTCGGTTTGGGGTGTAATTTGGGTAGGCTAAATATGGGCTGGTGTATGTAGAGCTAGGTCGATTTTAGGTTGGTGTATAATTGGATTTTGGCTCACGCATAGGTGTTAATTTTCTCTCATATTCTAGGGCTAGGCTGATTGCTCTAAACACAGTACGGGGCTTATGAATGCGGACATCTACCATAAGCTCCTCCTTTAAGCCATTCAAAATACTCCCAATAAACAATGATCTCGCCAATTCGTCACTCTTGCCACACGTCTCGCCCATTCCTATCGGTATTCATGCACAGTACCGGTATGCTTAATGCTGCAAAGATGCTCATCATGATTCTGATATTCCGAAGGTCCGTAGTGCTCCTATAATACTTTCACAAAATCATCCCAATAAAGCATTGATTGTTGAGAACTTACCCATGAAAATAAATCCAAGGCGTCACCCTCTAGATACATCAATGCCACATCAACTTTTTCATCTTCATGAGTTTCATAAAAACGAAAATATTTTTCTACCTTGAGAATCCACCCTCGTGGGTCTCCTCCTTCAAATTTCGGAAACTCAATTTTTGTGTTAGGTTGTAGCCGGTTATACTAGGAATACTCATCTGCTTCGTCCGTCCCTATTTGAACCTTGTGATTTTGCCTATTCTGACGGACTAATTGCGCCTCCAATGTTGTAACCTTTTCTTTTAATTTGTCGTGGGTCGACAATTTTGCTGCGATGATAGCTATTTGCTCGGTTGAGGAAGGATTACCTTTAGATTCAGTGCCGCCAGAAGAACATGTGTTTACCATTGTGATCAGAACGTGGCTCTGATACCAAATGATAACTCTCAGGTATTTAATTATAAGAACACTCTCTTCTCACCTCTCTCTCAATAAGAATCTCACTGATAAAAAGTAAGAAGCCCAGGAGAATCTCCAATTATAAGAAATACTGTTTATTCACTCATATCCCAGTATTTAGAATAACTAGGATATTTATAGAAAAGCCTTACAATTGAAATAATAGACTCTCCCTAATAATTCAGAAATTCAAATGAAAACAGACTCAACAAACTTTCAAATTCAAAATTCAAATAATGCAAACAAACTTTCAAAATTCAAATAATTAAATAATAATTAATTTTGATACCTTTGATAAGTCAAACAATGTCTATCAGTCTACTAGATAAGGAAGTGAATACTTACTGAGTCTTTGACCTAATGATGGCTATGCGAGTACCCTTGCTAGTTTTGAAATTACAAAAGCCAAGCGCAATTGAGATTAGGGTGATGATCATATAGTATTCGCTAGTGTGTTGTGCATGTTTCTATTTTTCTCGCGCATTTATAAATAGTGAGAGTACAATTAATGGGAGGTGATAAGAATCTATCTCAGCAATGTGTTTGCAATAGCTTCCTATGAGTTTTACTAAGTTCATCTGTTACTAAGATCAAATACTAATCCTTTTTTGTTTTCGTTGGCCTTATCAAAATTTTAGTTACTAAGATCAAATACTAAAATAAACCTGACATAAGTACATTGCATATCATATAGGATAAGATCTTATCATTCACTTGATATTTATAAATATATTTCCATATATATTATGGATGAGTGTCTTTTTAGGGTTATAAACTAAATAAGTTGCCACAGAGGACAAATAATTTAGCACTTGTTGATATCATCCACCAAGCCTTATTGATCTTTCCACATTATTATTAGGCTATACACAAGTCTCCTTGTTTACTTAAATTTTTTTTTCTTTTTCTTTAAATAGGAAAAGTCAGGTGACCAAGGCCAATTTACGTGTCTGGCTTTCTCTTCTATCTTGACAAAGGTTTCTAATGATTAGCTGCAAGGCTTTTACAGTTGAATATTCATAGTTAGTTACCTGCTACACTACTAGCTATATGAAAAGTACGTATGGAAATCGCAATTGTATTATTCAAATATGATTTGGACAAATGTTAAGCCGCGTGGAATGTTTGTTTGGGAGTTCATGATCTCTCCCCTCAAATGGCGTTGAATAAATCGTTGTGCCAATTCTTTGGCTTGTAAAGGGGTTGATGTTGTTATCATAAATGTTCCTCTTGTAGAGCATAAAGCCACTCTCCAAGAAGATTTCAGCCACAAACTTTCTTTAGCTAGCCCATCCTTGCGCGTTTTCTTGACTCCTTTTATTCAAAATTAAAAACTGTGAATATTCAATGTGGCCCCCAAAAAAAATGTATATGCGTGTGGGATTAAATTGTGTCTAAATTTTGTAGGAAATAACAGTGATTAAATGCCATTGGATAAAACAGATTCATAGAAGAATCAAAAATGGAAAATATGAACTAATAATATTCATAGTTTCTTATTGGGAAAATCCTATATAAAGCTAGTTAAAATAGGAAAATTTTAAATTAGGTTGGTAAATTGAACAAATCTTTAATTGAGCCGTGAACCCAATTTGGGACTTCAAAATATAGGTAAGATGACTTTAATGCCCTTCCTTTCTTTTCTTCCCTCTAAAAAGAGTTTTATTGCTTTATGACTTTATTGCTCTATATACCAACATTAATATATACTAACTCAAAGGAATTTTTCTGTGTTCTAAAAGAATTATCAAGAATAATTAATTCAAAGATAAATGTGAAAGTGTAACAAAGGCCATGCTATTTTTTTTTTTTTTTTGCCATAAGAAATCAATTAATTGATTGATGATTGATATTAATGATACAAAACGAAAAAATAAAGGTGATTTTTTTAAAAAAAATAATGTAGTTATTTTTACCAGGTGAGAAAAAACAAGAAAGCATAACACATACCAACTTGACTTTACAAAAATCAATTGAAATAAAAGTCACTTTTATCAATATTAATCTAAACTAGCTCTGAATAATTTTCACTAACACATAAATGTGAGTTTTTAAAAGATAACTTAGATAAGATTTCAATCAAATGTGGTCCTCCAAGTTATAGGAAATATGCTTCAGCTTTTTAGTTTAGACCAATTAATTACAATTTCTGATGTTAACCCTTCTATCTATAGGTTGAGACAGTATCAATGAAATTTATTAATGAAATTTGATTATTATAAAAAATAAAGAAAGAAATTAAAAGTTGTGATCGTTGGATTAATGCAAGTTGGTCTTGGTCATCCAATTCTTTCGTTTAAAAAATTGAGGAGCGTGGTCATTGCCTAATTCTGCCGTGGAATATGAACGAGTAGGAGATTTGGTCAACGAGTCTCTCACTTTTTGTTGTATTTGTGAGAAATTTCAAGCTCTTGATGCTAAAGTAAAGTCTTTAATTTAAGTCTTACCAACCAACAAAAAAGAGAAAAAAGTTCTTGGAATCCCTCTAATTAGGGGTGACTCCAATCTAGTTAATAAAGCTAAATGGAAAAAATAACTAAACCAAGAGTCTTGGGGGAAAACGATTTTTTCCACTTCACAAAATCATCAAAGAAAAACTTCAATGATCTTTTTAGGAGTCTGAAATAATTATAAAAGATCTAAATTAATTTCACAAATTTGTGGTGGTGATAGTCAAACCCTATCAGTCCACACATTGGCCAGCAAGAGGGATATCACGTGATGCACATGTCTTCTAGTAGTAACTAGATAATTAATATATAGAGATGGAAAAAATTAGTTATATTAGTTATTTATAAAATATGGGTGTTGAGTTCCATAAATTATTCATTTTAGTAATTTACATTTGGAAAATACTCAAGATGGATCCCTTCATAGAGAGTTTAAGGAAAAATAATTATAGGTTTGAAAAACAAAGTATGTCAAGGTCTTAACAATTAGGATCAAAACATGCAAAATTAAACAACCCTATTGAGGGAACATTAAATATTTAGAATGGTGAAGACTTTTTAGAATTGGATGGAGCATTTTTATTAGTTCTTCTGAAACATCAAATATTTGTAAGTAAAAACACACGTAAAACAAGCTTTTACAAAAATTGCTTCTAATTAAGCCTGAAAATATTGAGATATAACCTAATGGTACTTAATTTTAAATAACTAAAAAAACTAAAAATAAAATTCTTCTTCCACAAAAGTTCAAATTATACTACAAAAAATACATCATTTCGTTAAATATGGAAAGATTTTAAAAGGAAAATTCTTCTTCCGCAAAAGTTCGTCACTATGTTGTCTTTTTCATTTTAACCAACCCCCACCTTCACAAATATGAAAAATATATTTTTAAATACGTTATTTTTTTTTCCTTTTCAAATACGTGATTTTTAAACTAAATTTTTAAACATGCAAAATTATTTGATTTTAAAATATAAAAATATGAAAATATATTTTCCCTATATTTTGTTAATATTTATTTTTATATAATTTTTGTTATAAATGCTGACATGATGAAAAATAATAAATCAAAATATAAAGATGTTATTGTCATTGTCATATTTGCGCACTTTCTTTTCTTTATATTTTCGTTTCTTCATCAATTAAAATCTCAAAATATAAAATATTTTCTCACCTTCCCACAACTTTCTCCATTCCAACCGAGTCTTCTTTTTTTTAGTTTGTTTTTTTTTTTGGGGGGGGGGGGGGGGCCATCCAAACCGCGTCTCTCTGCCCAAAATTCAAGTCCGAGTAGTAATAATTTGTGGGGACACAACATCCGTGTTCATATTATAAACACACTAGATAGCTTCCCATATCATCATAATAAACAGCATTATCACCATCACAGTACGTTCGTAGTAATTAAACAATGGGTTCGAGTTCATTGCCTTTGAAACTGACACTCTTAGCGGCCTACACAATGGCGGCAACCGTGGTGGCGGTGGCGGCGGCCCCGAGAGATTGCAATAGTAAGTGCGGGAACTTGGACATCTCTTATCCCTTCGGCACGAAGAAAGGCTGCTTCCAAGATCCTGATTTTCAAATAATCTGCAACGCTTCCTCTGGGCGCCCCATTCCATATCTTGCAACAGAAACAGACGGGGACATCGAGGTTCTCAACATATCTTGGAATACTAGTGAGGTTCAAGTCTCTATGCCTGCTTATAGTGCTTGCTATGATCCCCAAAAAGGCTACAATATTTGGAGGGATGCTTTTTCGGTGGCTCCCAAGTTTGGCATATCCAATAGAAAGAACAAATTCAACGTAGTTGGGTGTAGCTCCTACGCTTTCCTCTATGACCGGAAAGGAAAAGGACTTCACGGCTGCGACTCCAGATGCGACGGCGAGAGTTCACCACTGAAGAAACATAACGGTTCCTGCCAGAATGATTTGGTGCAAGCGGTTTCAAATTATACCATTACTATTCTTTTTTACAGAAAATCTGTGTCGTCTAAGGAACGTCGTCGTTGTAGTTATGCATTTCTTGCGCAGAACGAATTTTTCAACTTTGACGATGATAACGACGTCAAGAAACTAAAAGAAAGTAACAGATCTACGGTGGTTCTCGATTGGGCTGTTGATGATACGAAAACATGTGGTGGAGCCTGCAAAAGTCAGAAGTCTAAGTGCACAAAATCAGAAAGTGCCAGCGGCTACTACTGCACATGTGAACCAGGGTTCGAAGGCAATCCCTACTTGGAAGATGGCTGCAAAGGTGATTTATAGTAATATTAGCCCCACTTTCCTTATTTTTAAATGATTTCTTTTGGCTAAAATAAAATAGTACTCCTCTTAATTATTTAAATATAAGGCACACACATTAGGCTTGTTTGATTTATGGTTTGCAGAAGTGACTCTTATTATTTGAATTAATTTTGACAAATTGAAGTTGGGATATAAGTCAATTTCAATAATTTGATTTATATTTGGATCGAGTTTTTTTTAAGAAAAAGATAATCTAACTTAAATTTATTATTCAAATGATATATTAAATATGAGATATTTTTCACCGAATTATACGTTAATTGTGCAATAATGTCCATGTAATTTCAGATGTGGACGAGTGCCACAACAGCACCAAGAATATTTGCTTGCATCAAAGTTTTTGCCACAACACGGATGGTAGCTACTATTGTTCTTGTCCACATGGACAAATAGGCGATGGTCGCAATCAAACTGGACAAGGCTCAGGCTGCAGCACTCCTGACCGAATTATGATCATTATAATTCCATTAGGTAAGCATATGAATATTCAGAGCCGTGTCACTATTTGGCTTTATTTTTTGCATTAAAAAAAATTTTTAGAATGTATTTTACAAATTAAAGTATTTGCTCTCAAGACTTGGACTGCTGCCTTACAATATATATATATATATATATATTATAGGCACAAGTATCCGCCTGTGGGTAGCAGTGGAAATAGGTTAGACTAGACCTTACCTAAATAGGTATAAACCTACAATAGATATTTAAAGCGTGAGTCTGTACGTAGGCTCTTTTTTAGGCCTGAGCCTAGCTCTTCAAAAGGCTTGAAACTTGTTTAAAGGCCCACTTAAAATATAGGCATTTAAATAGCCTTTAAAGCCTATACTTCCAAATTTATATACTCCCTCTGGTCCTTATTATAAGGCATCAACTACCAATTCTCACAAACCAATAAAGATAGTTAAAAGCATTAAAGTTATCCTAAAATTTAAGTAGTTTCCAATATTACCCTTACCAATTACACTAAACTCAAATATCCATTAATTATTACTCTCTCTCACTACCTTATTAAATATGGGCATACATGGAAAAATAAATTAAATGCTTCTTGAAAACTTGCAAGTGCCTTATAAAAAGGACCAAAAACACTTGTTAGTTGGTGCCTTATAATAAGGACTAGAGGGAGTATAATCATTCAAGCCTATTTACAATTCTACATTATGTTTTAAAATCCTAACATCCATTCTCGTCATAATGTAATGGTTTAGTAAGGAAAAGATAAGAATGCCTAGTGACAATAGTTATATGAGCAAGTATGAATAAGAAAAATTAATTATCTATTAACTAATGAGATATTTTCTTGAATCGACCAAGCATAACAAGCATTAGGTAAAACTAGATTTTAACTTTTACTTTCCCCATGTAAATGGGGACAAACTCTTTCTACTAAGATTATAATTTTTCATTTGACACTAAAATAAACTCATAGAAGTTATTATGCTTTAGTGGACGGCACAAATCAAAGGAGAGTGCGTGAGTTAGCATTGCCATCTCAAGCAATCAAAGAGAAGAGAGATAAGGGTGAATAATTGATGTGAATGCAAAGTTTAGCCGTGATGTGTGAACAACGATGGATGTGAACTTAGAATTAAGATTGAGTTGGTAAATTTATAAAATTATTTAGATGATATTATATATACTTATATAATGGCAGAAATTAAAAAGTTAAATAGGCCTGGCTTGTAGGCGAGGCCTTGTGAAAATAGGTCTGGTCTGTTTATATAAATAAGCCTGGCAATAGGCCTGAGCCTGAGCCTGGCCTATTTACTAAATAGACTAAGGGACATAAGGCATATTTCCATCCCTACCTACGGTGGCAATTCTAATCAAGATACTAGCGCACACTAAGGCCCTGTTTGGTACGTGGTATTTGAGGACAGGGAGTGGGATTGGATCAGGGATTGAATCAGAATGTGTCGTTTGGTATGAGGGACTATGGGTAACCAGGGATTGGGAATACCACGAAAGTGAGATTGCTGCAAACCTCCCCCCTGGTATTATGTTTTGAATCCCGGGATTGCAAAATTGTGAAGACAAAAATACCTTTAAATAAAATATTTCTAGACAAAAATCATCCCAATCATAACCTAAAATCCCTCTCAAATATTCACTACCTCTTTTTTTCCCCTCACCATCGACGTCTCAACTTCACACGGTTTCCCTCACCGTCGCTTACTCCGTCGCCTCAGCACCGATCACTTTTCCCCTTTCTCTCCTTCAAAGATGTGCATTGTTGGCTATTAATTAGCGATTTGATTGTGATATCGAGATGTCTCTCATCTCTATATCAGAAGTCAAAGCCACGAACCTATTAGACGAGAGCTCTTTAATGTTTGTTAGCTTCGCAAATGGGTTTTTATTTATTTGTTTGGTCACTTTGAATCCATAGTCTTCTGATTTCCTGTTTTGCTGATTTCATGGCAATAAATATATCCTGTTTACTTAGTTCTTTAGAAATATATTTGAAGTTTTTATTAGGTGAACCTTTCCAATTATGACGATCGCGACGATGAGTTCAACACTGATTTCCCTGAAGATTTGGTTGATCGATCAAGTTTGGGATTAGGATAGGGTATTTGAGTCTTTTTATAATTAGTACTTGTTTATTAAATAAGATTGGTAAAATCATTCCCTCCAATTAACACCTCATACCAAACATATTTTTAAAGCATCAATCCCAATCCCAATCCCAATCCTAATCCCAATCCCTATCCCTATCCCAATCCATCAAAATTCAATACCACGTACCAAACAGGGCCTAAATGTGGTCGCTTCTCCCAACTCTCATTAGTGTTACAAGATATATTTTGATATTGGTCATATATGAAATAATGAAATAAAAGTAAATAATGTTTAATCAGCATTAAAACAACATTATGCATGGATAAAAATTAGTCCGTGGAGAAAACTTGTACACTTTAAATTTAAGGTTACTTCTACAAATTAAATTAATTAGATTAGGAGTGAATTTAAAATATAAAATAAGTTAAAAAATTGATTGTACAATATTAGTTAGTAATAGGATAAATAATATACATAGAAATATTAGTCCCGAAGATTTAACCTTTTAAAATATTAGCTCTTATATTGTAGAAAATAGAAATATATATTTCATGAAGCTTATAGACTAAGTTTTTAAATAATTAAAACTATGATGACTAAGTTGCGGTAGTTGAAGTTCAAGGATCAGGTTTCGGTTAAGTCAAAACTTAGAGACTGAATTGCATTAAGTTAAAGTTTAAAGACTGAATTATAATCAAATCAAAATTATATAAATCAAAATATTAATTTTCCCAAACAAGTTACTCATAAAAGTTTCAGAGAATAAAATATAGTGAGCATGTAAGTTTGTGTGTGTGTGTGTGTGTGTGTGTGTGTGTGTGTGTGTGAGAGAGAGAGAGAGAGAGAGAGAGATTATAGACTTATATAGGATTAGCATCTTCGCATTTGTTTAGATCAAAATACAGTTTTTTTTTTTTTTTAAAGAAAAACTCACATCTTGAATTCTATTGCTTGTAGTTGTCACTATAGCTTTGTTGGCTGTCTTCACACTCGTCTCCATATTATGTTGGGCACACAAGCGAAAAACTGTGAAACGACTAAGACAGATAAACTTTGAGCAAAATGGAGGAAATTTGCTTCTACTACAACTTTCACAACAACAAGGATATACTGACAGAACCAGGATATTTACAGAAGTTGAGCTTAAGAATGCCACAGACAACTTCGAAGAAAGTGGAATTCTCGGTCGTGGAGGACAAGGCACAGTTTATAAGGGTATATTACCGGATAACACACTTGTTGCTATTAAGAAGTCTAGAGTTGGAGCTGATCCCCAAAATGTCAAAAGTTTTATTAATGAAGTGTTTGTGCTTTCCCAAATCAACCATAGGCATGTAGTAAAACTTTTGGGGTGTTGTCTTGAGACTGAAGTGCCTTTATTAGTTTATGAGTTTATAGACAACGGAACCCTTCTTGACCACCTAGACACATCAAAAAATGAATGTTCTATCATATGGGAGACTCGATTGAGAATAGCTACAGAAACTGCTGAGGCCATTTCTTATTTACACTATGCTGCCTCTATTCCAATTATCCATCGAGATATTAAATCTGCCAACATACTATTAGACCACAATAATAAGGCAAAGGTGTCTGACTTTGGAGCTTCAAGACTTATCCATCTTGATGAAGCTCAAGTTGCCACTATGGTCCAGGGAACAATAGGATACCTCGATCCAGAGTACCTTCAAACAGGGCAATTGAATGAGAAGAGTGATGTTTATAGCTTTGGGATTGTACTCGTGGAGCTACTTACTGGCATTAAAGCTTTTGAATTCAATAATACACTGGCTAAAAATTTTGTGTCTTCAATGAGAGAAGACCGCTTGTGGGAAATTCTTGATAAGCGAGTGCTCGACCTGAAGAAGAATGAAAAACAGTTGAAGGAAGTAGCCTTATTGGCAAGAAGATGCATTAGGGTTAATGGAGAGGAAAGGCCAACAATGAAGGAAGTAGCAATGGAATTAGAAGGTCTAATGGCAATGGAAAAGCATCTTCAAGAGAAGGACAAGGATATGATTGTAGAAGAAAGTGAACACTTACTGGGACAATGTCCTAATAATGATGGATATGGGAGTACTGGTGCTAGTTTTCCAGTTGCTAGTAGCTATGATAGCATTCAAAAGCATGTAACATTTGAGATTATAGATGGGGGACGATGATGATCTTATAGTATTCGTAGGTGTTTTGTGTTTCTAATTTTCTACTGGATTTAAAAATAGTGAGAGTACAATGGAAGGTGATAATTAATCACCTGTCTCAGTAAATAATTTGTTTGCAGTTAATTCCGATGAGTTGCAATTCCCAAGGATTTTATATGTGTGTGTGGCTCTTAATACTTGTCCTTTTAGTCTTATATACTAAATAAGTAGCCATATAATCAAGGGGAAATGGTAGTTTCCGCTGGTAATGCATTAGGGGACAAATAATTTGGCATTTGATTATATCATCCACCAAGCCTTCATCTTTGCCATAATGTATAGCATTTTAAGTACAAAAAACAAAAGGCTCCTCCTCCCTTGCCCTCTTATTTTAAAGAAATAAATATATAAACAAAGGGTGATAAAAGTAATTGATATAAGAGAAAATATGGCAAATTAAGACTGAAATATCTCATGTTAGAAACAAGTATATTGAAAGGGAAATACAATATGTCTTAAACTTCCTATTACAAGTTCAATCAATTGGACAACCAATTTTCTAAACTCTTTAACCTATTTTTGATCGATTCCTTTAGTTTTTTTCCTTTTAAGTCAGTTAACGTCATTTTCTAAACCACACTACTGCTAGTTCACCTCCCCGGTCAGCCACTCAATCCAGTTTTTGATAGTGTAAAAAAGTAAAGATGACCATATAAGATTTGTAAATGAGAAATTTAAATTGAATATTCATAGTTACAAAAAAGATGAGTACGGAGCGCTTCTCCATTGTTTATATGTTCTGAATTAATATTGGACAGTTTGGCTAGATTTAATTTAATTTAATTTTTATGTTTTAAATAAATGTAAAATTTAGAAATTAAAGTTATCGTTAAAAAATTGAAAATGAAAAATTTTAAATTTGTTATGAATATTGTAGTAGTGGATGTTCATAGTCTCTTAAAATTCCATAATACCTATAACCTACCATGATTTTATATAGTTTTATGTTTTAGATTAATTCTTATATTTATCACATTATAACTCTTGGGAGAATTAGAGGCCTATATATAGAGGCTCAACGTACACATAGAACTGGGTGTACATGAAAATGCTATATGACACTTCTCCTCTACTCGTCGTCATCTGTACAATTCTCTCTTGTCTTTCTCCATCCCTTCATCCCAACCTCTTATAGTTTCTTGATTTCACAACACGTTATCAACACGACGTGTCACACCCTTATCTTATTTTCTATATTTTCAGAGTACTTGCGCTCAGTTCGATGAACAACACATGAATAACATAAAAATACCTAAATATGGTATATGATTACATTGAGGAATTCCTTTCAGGGTAAGGTAATATATACAATTTCTCTAAATACTCAAAATTATAAGCTACATATAACCACAATCTTCATCTCAGGATCCATGCCCTTCAGTTCCCTGTGTCTATGTCCTTTCCTTTTGAGCCACTGGCATCCGCTGAGATATTTTTGTTTAGAAAAAGGGATGAAATTCCAAGCAATCCTAGTAGAAACATACTATCATTCATATAAAATATGAGAAGTGAATATGGTATGCACCATATATGCACTAATTAATAAACAATATAACATCATCATCATGTATACATGAGTAGGGCACAGTCTCACTAATCGTACATCGGTTGGTTTCTTACCCAACTCTTAGTGTAAGAGCACCTTCGGCACTAACTGCCCCTTCCAAGCAAACCATGTTGATTAATAAAAGCACAAACAATAGCAACCACACAATCATATGAACTATGACGTGATGTATGAAGGATAATATTCCTACCTCAAGTCTCTTTCACCCCATTTTGCGTGTCTCGAAAAGCGTGCTCCCAACTCAATCCTAAAATATCAAATGTACAAGAAATAGGTTATAACCTATCCATGTATCATTTTAGACACTTCCATAGTGTTTATTGTGGTTATATTAGTCTATGGTGAAAATTTACCAAAATGCCCCCGGGACCCCAGCCCGGGCTGACCGCACTTTTCTCAAAATTTTGACCCGAACTGTCCTAACATATTTTTACCTAAGGAATCCATTTTTTACCTCGGTTTTCTCAAAATTCAGCCTCAACTATGAATTTACCCCTGACAGCCCCTATGTGAGGGTTTTAAGGTTATTTTTGTCATTTCATTTCCTAGGGCTTTTCTCACTTTACACCCAACATGAACCCTGCACAATTTTCCATTCTAAACACAATGGTATCATCAAATATACCAAAATTCAGTCCAAACACAGCTCAAAACATATCTGGACGAAATTCTATAAAAATTGGAGAAAATAGAGTTTTATAATTTCAATCCATAAAACACCTTTTTATCACCTTTAATCACTTGTTTAACTACTTAATCACATTCTAAACATGATTAGACTAAATTTGGGCAGCATAACAACTAGGGTTTTCCATATCCCAAATTTACAAATCACAACAAATTAACCACAAAACCACCAACCAATCCAACAACAACAACAATAACAATAAAGACTTGAAGTTTATGAAGTTACCTTTGATTTCTCTTTGGATATCTCTCTTGGCTGAATTTCCTCCCTCCACAAACCTTAAGATTTTACTTCCTAAATACCTTAAATCATGGAGAGGAGAGGCTTAGAGGAGTGATTTCACAGCTTAGGAACCCAAATCACAAGAGAGAATTTCACTTACCTTAAGATTTCTCCTTTCTCTCTCTAGATTTCTCAAGAACACACTCCCTCTCTCTCTCTCCTCTTCAATGACCGTGGAAATGAATAAGAAAGATGAAGGAAATAGTTTGCAAATATCCTTCATGATCCCTTAATTAATAAATGATAAGATAATTCATTTATGACATAAGCATGGCATCACTCTTGTACTTGGTCTTATCCTCTTCCAACTTGTGTTGTAAAATCTCATTACATGTGAACTAATCTTTCCTCCTCCTTTTTGGCCCAAAAACGTCCTAAGGGTGTCCTTCCCAACCAATTTGGGCTTCATCCATTTAATCCAATGTTCACGGACCCGGACCGGACCGGCCGGTCCGGCCCGGAACCCGCCGGACCGGTCACTAGACCGGTCCGGTTCACGGTCCGGTCCGGGTCCCAAATTAAAAAAAAAAAAAATTTTAACTTTTTCCTTTAGAATTTTATACTATAAGCCTAAAATTTTCAATTACTCACCGGTTTGGTCCCGGTTTAGCTCCGGTTTGGTCCCGGTTTGACCCACTGACCCTTAACCCAGTACCCCGACCGGTTCAATACCCGGTCCGGTCTTTAATACCTTGATTTAATCCAACCATATGTACAAGATAATATTATTTATGCCTAACTGAACATAGGCTCAAACTTAATAAATTATTATATATTTCTCTTAGCTTAAGATGATGCCACTTGGCATGATTAATACCCAAGCAAATATCCACCAATATAGGAAAAATATGGATTTTTTCTTTATTCCACAATTACGCAATTGCCATCACATTTATTTCCCAATTTTCGGAATATTTGGCCTTCTTGGCAGATTTTCTGCTCTAACTATGAAAAACCATGACTAAATTTGTAGACATCGTTTTAGAGCAATTCTAAAGGTTATGGGACCCTTATTGAGTCTAGTTTCAAGAAAAATACGGAATTTAGCTAGTTGGAAGCATATCATTCCCATATTTAATTTCTTTGACTGCTGCTTCAAAAACTTTCAAATTTTTCTAGGCTAAATTCAAAAATTCATAACTCTTTGTATATAGTTTCAATTGATTCATATGACCTATCAAATTAAAGCTTAGGATGTCTACTTTCACCATATAAAATTTCATAATTGTTTCTCATCATTTAGTTTTCCAAAACCTCATGACAAGCTCACAGCCTCGTAGGAAATTTCACCTGGAGCATAATCACTTTCTTCAAAATTCACCATTTTATTTTCTTTAATGCCCCAAAAATATAAGAAACATTAGAGAATAGATTAGAGACACCTACTAAATCAGAGCTTAGTAGTTTGTTTAATTTAGGCTTATTCTCAAGCCTTCAATCCTAAGATTTAGGATATTACATGACGCTTTAATAAAGGTTTATTTTTCTCACCGATAGGCTAACATTTCTCCTATCTTCTTTGACCATATATCTATTTAATTTATCTAGGATGATCTAAGCCGTTATATGGAATTAAAGAGACCATTTTACCAATTATTTTATATATCGGGTTCCATGGGTAAGATTGGAGATTATTTTTGCTTTATTCTCCTTTGCAAGTTTTTTTTTTACTTTTATTTATTATTTTCTGGGAATCTCTTATTATACAACATTTATATTTTTTTTATTTTATATTCTCGTATGCTTTACATTTTATGTCGTTATATTATGTTATTTCATTTTATTTACGTTTCATTTGTTTATTTACTTATTTAACATTTATATTTCTTTATTTTTTTTAAATTTTATGTTATATTTATTTCTTTTATGTTATTTATTTAATCTTGTTTTATTTTTATTTTTATTTTATTTACATTTCATTTTTTTATGTTATTTATTTAATTTTGTTTTATTTTTATTTTATTTACATTCATTATTTATATTAATATATTATTGTTATATCATTATATCCATATTTTACTTTCATTTGTTTATTATTAGATTAATATATAATAGTGTTATATATGACCAATGTGATCTATATGATCATGGGCTTATCTATCGTTTATATTTGATTATAAATTTGAATTTAATTTATTTTACAGTATTTTAATTTTATCGAAAGGCCAGAAGCCATAATATTATTAATTTTGTGATTAGATGACTAGAAATCACATTACTTTTATAATAGTTCTTATATAAAAGAATGCTATTTGTTTCATTAAATGGCATGACTCACAAGAAAAAATAATTTGGCACTTTGATGATTTAATTGTTATGAATATCAAAGCCAATATCAAGCTAAACGAAACAAACAAACAAACTTTTGTTGTGGTCCTAAAAACTAATATTTAGAGAAATTGATTATATGCTATTGAAAGCAAAGAACAAGTCTATAAGAGTAAAAATAAAGGGAAAATCACTCCTAGATCCCAAGGAAGCAAGATATTATTAAAAAAGTCCCTGAAAAAACTGAAATATATGAAAAGTCCCTAGAGACTTTTATGATATTATTTCCCAAAGTCAAATGGCACACATGCCCCTCTTCTATTATTTCTCTCTCTCTCTCACGTTTTCAGCTCCCAGATATGTGCTCTCTCTCAGCAGTTTCATTTTTTGTGATGGTGAAGGGCGAAGCTTTGAGATGGTAAGAGATTTGTGGGATGGGATGTAAGATAGAAGGAAGAAGAAAATGGAAAGAAGGTGGTGGGTTTTTTTTATGCTCAAGCTTCCGTCATTTTTAAAGAAGGAAGGGATGAAGGTAATGATGATGATGAATAGTCCAACTCATCCCTCTTTTCCAACCTCCTTGTAACTCATCTCATTGTGGCAGGTGCTGTGAAAAAAATTAAATTATTGTTAATTCGTGCAGTTGTAGTTGTTAATATAACTATAATAGTTGTTAATACGGAAAATGAGGTTGGATGTCATGGTGCTCTATTTTTGGGAAAGGAAACAGAGGAAATGGTGTATTTGAAGTGGTGGGGTGCTATAAAAATGCTGATATGAAAAAATAAATAAATTGTTGTTAATTCGTGGAGTAGTAGTTGTTAATACGGAAAATGAGGTTGGGTGTCATGGTGCTTTGTTTTTGGGAAAGGAAATAAAGGAAGTGGTGGGGTGCTATGAAAATGCTAATATGGAAAAAAATAAATTGTTAATTCGTATAGTAGAAGTTATTAATATAACAGTTGTAGTTATTAATACGGAAAATGAGGTTGGGTGTCATGGTGCTCTGTTTTTGGGAAAGGAAACAGAGGAAGCGGTGTGTTTAAAGTGGTGGGGTGCTATGAAAATGTTGATATGAAAAAAACCAAATTGTTGTTAATTCGTGCAGTAGTACTACCTCTGGTCCTAAATATAAGACATAATTTGTAGTGCAAATTGCACTACAAACTATGTCCTATATTTAGGACTGGAGGGAGTAGTTGTTAATATAATAGTTGTAGTTGTTAATACGGAAAATGAGGTTGGAAAAAAATAAACACACTCAACATGATGTGAATACATGCTTTTAGAGTTATAAACATACCATCCATCATACTTAACGTGAGAAAATATCGTGTCAGAGCGAAACGTGTGGGAGGTTGTGAAACACACTCAACAGGTTGTGAATACATGCTTTAAGCATTGTAAACAGCACAATTCCTTACGAATGCTTAACGTGACAAAACAAGTTGTAAAGCAGAAATGTGTGGGAGGTTGTAAAACACACTGAACCTATTGTGAAAACACGCTTTACCAGTTGTAAACAGAACAACCGCCAGAGCACTATGAGAATCAACTATTCCCGCTTCAAACACACCACTTCCTCTATTTCCTTTCCCAAAAACAGAGCACTATGACACCCAACCTCATTTTCCGTATTAACATCTACAACAACTGTTATATTAACAACTACTACTGCACGAATTAACAACAATTTATTTTTTTTTCCATATCAGCATTTTCATAGCACCCACAACTTCAAACACACCACTTCCTCTATTTCCTTTCCCAAAAACAGAGCACCATGACACCCAACCTTATTTTCCGTATTAACAACTACAACTGTTATATTAACAACTACTACTGCACGAATTAACAACAATTTATTTTTTTTCCATATCAGCATTTTTATAGCATCCCACCACTTCAAACACACCACTTCCTCTGTTTTCTTTCCCAAAAAACAGAGTACCATGACACCCAACCTCATTTTTCGTATTAACAACTACTACAGTTATATTAACAACTACAACTGCGCGAATTAACAACAATTTAATTTTTTTCATAGCACCCACCACTATGAGATAGGGTTTCAATGAGGTTGGAAAAGGGGGATGGGTTGGACTATTCATTATCATCATTACCTTCATCCCTTCCTTCTTTACAAATGGCGGAAGCTTAAGCATCAAAAAAATCCCACCACCTTCCTTCCATCTTCTTCTTCCTTCTATCTTACATCTCATTCCACAAATCTTTCACTGCCCCAAAGCTTTGCCCTTCACCATCGCAAAAAATGAAACTGCAAAGAGAGAGCACAGATCTAGGAGCTGAAAACGTGAAAGAGAGAAATAATAGAAGATGGGCATGTGTGTCATTTGACTTTGGAAAATAATATTAGAAAAGTTCCTAGAAACTTTTCATATATTTCAATTTTTTCAGGAATTTTTCTAATAATATCTTACTTCCTTAAGACTTAAAAGTGATATTCCCAAAAATAAATATGATCACTTTATATTGGTGGAACTGATACTTGAAAGCAAATAACTCCCGCCCCTAGAGTCATAAGGCGAAGCCCATGTGAGACATAGTAGTCACTTACGTCATGTCTTTTTATTGTTACACCCCAAACTAGACTAGACCAGCCATCTGATCGGCAGCTCCCCGCCAAGGGCGGACTCTAAGGCTTTGTTTGGTTGGAGGTTAGGTTAGGTTGGGGTGGGTTGAAGGTAAAAAAGTAGTGTTTAGTTGGAAGGAGGTTAGGTTAGGTGTTGGATGTTTTTTTATCTTCTAGTGGTAACCTAACATAGGTTGTGAACCCTCCAAAATTGGGGTTTTTCCTAGGTGAGAGAATATTTGTCTTCAATTGTGACTAAATTGCCCATGACAATTTTTTAAAATTCCAACACTACCCTCCCCTTTAAAACTTGACCTCATGATTCAACAAACTTTCCAAATAATAATAATTTTATAAATAATTATTTTTATGCTTACACAAATAATTATTTTATAAATAATTATTTTATATAAATAATTATTATTAATAAATACATTATAAAATAAGAAGGAAAATATGTAGAAGGGCATTTTAACCTTCTCTAATCTAACTTAACTTAAATAAACCTCACTTAATCTAACCTTTATTGAACCAAACAACATTATAGCCTCTTCTAACCTAACCTAAGTAAATCTCACCTAACCTAGTTTTCGTTGAATCAAAGCCTAAGCACTATCGGTGGCCTCCTCCTAGACACGGTAAAAACCGCGCAAAGAAAGAAAGTAAAGAAACAGAAGATTACAGAATAGCGACGACACGTTCACAGGACTACAGGAGAACCATCAATTCCAGTCCTCTTGTGGCGGCAATCCTCCAAAATCGTAAGAGGCTGGAGAGACATAAGACCTAAAACCCAGAGAATCGCGCAAAGCTTGCCGGCCACGACGTTGCTTTTAGCATTGAAGTGTTCGAATCGTTATTGAGAAAGCAGAGAGGGTTTACCCAGTCCAACTTAATTGCTCTCATCTGACTCAACCTACCCCTGATATCAATTTTGTTGAATTCTTCGTTCTTCCCAATTTCCCTTCTCCATTGATCCGGATACTATTGTTTCTCTCAAAGTTTTCATTCCATTCCTTCCATAACACTCCGTTAACTCCTGCGTTGTCTTCCTCGAAAGGCACCGACTTTGTTTGATTCTGACGTTATCGTACTGCTGGTATGTTCTTTTTTTCTCCGGACTGTTTCGGTGTTGAAAAACCCTAAATTGACCATTTATTGATTATATTTCTGATATTCTCTGCTAGGTTTTCTTGGTTTTGAATTCAAACTAATAATTCGGGGTTGAGGAGTAATGGCTATTGCGGCCCCGGGGCAGCTGAACCTTAATGAGTACCCTTCATGGGGATCCAGAAGTGTTGATTGCTTCGAAAAGTTGGAGCAGATTGGGGAGGGAACTTATGGGTTAGTTTTAACCCCCCCCCCCCCCCTTTTTTCCTTTTTTGCTTCCTTCTCGCAGTATCACTATACTGGTTAATTGTTATTTCTGTTGCTTAGTTTTACAATGATTCATACTCGAATTTCTTAAACATATGTTCCAATTCTGCTTTTTCTTTCTTTATGTACGTGATATGTGGTTATGGTTATCGGCAAGGACTTATGTTTGATATCTTTTTTTTATTTCTTGGGGCCACTGACATGGGAGCTAATAAATGTATATTGTTTAAACTTCAACTTACCAGACATATAGTCATATGTGGATCATAGGAGCTAAAATTTGTCAGTTATCTGGTAACTATCGTTTTATAATTGTCTATTATGTTGATCAGTATAGGACTCTAGCCTCAATTTACTTACCATATAGCAGCAGCACGACTGACAGGACTTCCCACATAGTGAATTATTATAATAG
The DNA here is from genome assembly GCA_963210345.1 of Inga oerstediana. Lineage (NCBI taxonomy): Eukaryota > Viridiplantae > Streptophyta > Magnoliopsida > Fabales > Fabaceae > Inga > Inga oerstediana. The sequence goes on from OY723405.1 coordinate 37,265,777, forward strand.
TGGAGAAACATAACTGGTGAAATAAAAAATCTGCATTGGCAGTTCATAGTTTACCAAATTCTTGCTGAGAAGACCTGACAAGATTTAATGGCCAATCAATAAAACTTATTGAAACCTAAAAACCTGCATCATATTGATATGTGAGCTGTAATAAAAATATAAGTATAGAGACATAGTAATTAATAAGTGGTGGCGTTACTAATCCTATAAGGCCACTTACTTATTTGGGTTGGTTAAGAGAATAATACCGTTAGACTTGAGCCTATAAAGGACTCACAGACCTCATTTGTATCTCTGTTGATTTGTTGAATGAAGATATGCAGTGAATTTCTCCTCTCTTCTCTCTCGCTCTTCTCTGTTCTTCCGTCTTTTTTGTCTCCTATCCTCTATTCTTCTACAATACCCTCATCACATATCAAGCACCTAACTATGTTAATCTAATTGCCTTTTTCCCAGCGCCACCTTCAGATAAGCTTTTTCACCGACAGTACTTATCATGATTGGACTAAGATAGAATTGGGACTAGTGCATGCAACCAGTCATGTGTACTATTGTACAATAGCTTTGTTAAATGTAGGGGAGGGGGAACAGCAACAATCCTTGGATAGGGTTTCTTTTTTGAAGGGTTTTGAAGATGGTACAGATTGCTTTGATTTTTTTTATTTCTTCAGAATTTCATTTTCCCTTACCTCACCTTGATGTTTTTCCTTGATTGTTTCTGCTTCCTTTGGGTGTTTCTCTTGACAGTTTTCATATGCTGTTTTTTTATTAATTTTTGTTCCTGATTTCTCCCAAAACAGTTAAAATAGCTTTTACTTATTCGCACCCGTTTAATCATTTAACCCAAATTGTTGAACATGAATTCCACCGTAATATGTTTCAAAATTGTACATTTGGAATTGGAAGACACCAGCTACTTACTACAGATCCCTACTTCCAAAGAAAAATACTTTAGGTTGTAGGTGTAAGAATTGCTAGTTAGGTTAATTATGACAATGTTCCTTGATATTAATGAAATCTTACATAAGTTTACTTTTTCATTAATATAAGCACCTGAAGGTCAAAATTAATATTAATATTTTATTAATATAAATATATTTTAATTCAGAATGCTGCTTTTGTGAGTTTATTAACAGTTATAATAGGTACTCATTATCTGCAGCCATCAAAGCAGATTTTATAAAGCTTTTTTTTTTCCTTTTTCTGAATTCTTATCAGCATCCATCTTTTTTCTTTGTGAACTCAGTTCCCCATTACATGACATGATTGAAGTGCTAGAAACTTTTAACTTTCTTTGCAATTATTTCATGTCTTAAATTTCCCTTTTGAGACATATGCTTGAGTTATAGCCGGCAGGCACAGTTGTTAGCCTATTTTTGTTCCAAAAAATCTTGTTTCTGGGTTATCCTTCATTGCTGATACTGCAAGGAGGAACTGATCCATACCTTTGTGCTTGCAGCCAAGTTTACATGGATAGAGAAATCAGAACTGGTGAAATTGTTGCATTGAAGAAAATAAGAATGGACAATGAGAGAGAGGGGGTATCTTTTTTATCACCTTGCTGAATGTTATTTACTCTATTATGGGGTATAAGATGGTTTTATTTACAAATTACAATCTAGTTTATCTGAGGTACAATGAGAATTTCAAGTAACTCAATAATTGAAAAGGTGTTAATGGGTGTCTGCTACTAACTTTGTATTATGAGGTACTTCCCTGAATTTTTGCTTTTTGTTGCAGTTTCCTATTACTGCTATTCGTGAATCAAAATTCTGAAGAAATTGCACCATCAAAATGTTATTAAGTTGTAGGAGATTGTAACATCGCCAGGTGAAGATTTTGTACATCTAAACGTGTGTTGTATAATTTTTTATTTTGCTATTGAAATGACTGGTCTTTTTATCCTTCAGGCCCTGAGAAAGATGAGCAAGGAAAGCCAGGTTTCCATTTTCACTGTTATCTAATTACTTCATTAATAATTAGCACATAACTGCCTAGTTGTCTCTATGATTCTGCCACTGTGAAGAAAGTTTTGTCAAATTCCTTTAGTTTCTTTAACCCCATGGCATCTAATCTTATCTGCATTTTTCTTTTTTGCTGGATACTACAGATGGTAACAAATATAAAGGTGGTATCTATATGGTATTTGAATACATGGACCATGATTTGACTGGTCTTGCTGATCGACTTGTGATGAGATTTACAGTTCCCCAAATCAAGGTATTGCTGCAAATATTGTTTGAATCAAATATTTGTAGTAGTAATTCATTTAAACATTGTCTGCCTGGCTTCTCCTGGCCTAAGTGTTACATGAGACAGCTTTTGACGGGGTTTCATTATTGCCATGTGAATCAAGTTCTTCATCGTGATATAAAAGGTTTGTGTAAAGCTAGATGTTCTCTGGAAGCTTATGTATTTTATTTTTTGGTTGCATAAGATATGCCTTTTTCATGTATTTTGTTTTGATGCAGGCTCCAATCTTCTTATAGACAATGAAGGCAACCTGAAGCTTGCAGATTTTGGACCTGCACAATCATTTTCTAAGGACCACAATGCAAATCTTACAAATCGTGTGATCACATTATGGTATAGGTAAATAGTGTGACTTTGTAGTTGCTTTTGAGTTTTGTTTTAATTTTTGTATGGCAGTTTAAACTTGGTTAAGAAAGGGGGATTTATAAAAGTGGGAGTACTCTAATGAATATCTTGATATATTCAGACCCCCAGAGCTGCTGCTAGGAACAACAAATTATGGACCTCCTGTTGATATGTGGTCTGTTGCTGAGCTTCTTCATGGCAAGCCGATCTTCCCTGGAAAACATGAGGTTATTTATATTTCTCCAAATAAGATTATTGTGGTTTTATATTTTTTAAGTGTTTGGTTTATTAGTGTGAACAAAGTAAGCGCACTAGCAGGCAGGGTGATACTGTGTGTAGGGTAGGTTTTATCCTTTATGTTGTCTATGAAGCTACAAATTATTGTGAGAAAATATTTGCATTTTTCTTTTTTAATTGCTCTCTGGCTAAGTACTTGCTACCATTTTTTATGTGCTTATTGTGAACTTCTGCTCTTCCTAACTGTAATTACCTCTTCAATCAAAGCGGCTTCAAATTCTAGGTCTCTTGGAGACTTGGTAGTATGGGATGACAAGTCCCACATCGAGTAGAATGGGATGCTCAATGGGATATTTAAGTGGGTTGGTTCTCCCACCTTAGCAACTAGCTTTTGAGGTTAGGTACTTGGTAGTATGGGATGTCAAGTTTCACATTTAGTGGGATTTGATGCTCAATGGGGGGTATTTACGTGGGTTGGTACTCCCACCTCAACAGCTATAGCTTTTAGTGTTGGGCTCCTGCCATTTAGTTACCATCAAGGTCTTATTTGTGTGTTGATCTAAGTAGTAATTTTACTCTGTAATAGTTGCAATAAATGTGTTTTACTGGAAAAGTCACCTTTATATCATTCATCAGGATGTTAGACGGCATGCAAATGGAAAAAATTGGCTAGATTACTGGATCCAACTTTCTTATTTCCTTTATTTGAGAATTCAATTGTGCCTTGCATGCATTCCCATTCTTGTTTTGTAATGTATGGCCTTTGGTGTATTTATAAGTGCTGAGCATTTCTTTTATAGCTGAAATTGTAACACTTGTTCACTTTGTAAACATTGTAGCCGGAACAACTAAACAAAATTTTTGAGCTTTGTGGGGCACCAGATGAAGTGAACTGGCCTAGGGTTTCTAATGCCTCGTTTGGTATGTTAGAAGAGTTTTTAATGGAATTGGAAGTGGAAATGGATGTGGAGGTGGAATTGTGGTTTAAAGTGTGTTTGGTATGACCCTAGAAGTGAGATATACATTTTAATTGAAATTTATATTAATAATACGAAAATACCCTCAAACAAAAAAACATCTCCCCCTAAACCAACAGCAATCCATGCGACCGGATCTCACCGGAAATTATCCACCACTGTTGCCGGAGAAATCATGTACAAATTAAGCCATAAATTAATCTTAACAATACAGAGTATAAATCAAATCTAAACAAATATCAGAAATAAACCGAAACAAAAAAAAATAGAGATCAAGAAGTGAGGACTAAAAGCCAAATAATGGCCGCGCCTCCAGTAAGAACTGAACTTGACGGCGTTTTCACTGAAGAGATTCAAAAAGATGGAGATCAAAGCAAGAAATCTGAGCTTGCATATCGAAGATTGGGTATGGAAATTAAAGTTTACAGAGATCAAAGCTTGAGGAAGAATTGCTCACAGAAGGATCTAGAGACATCACCGTTCTCATCGCCGTCATGTTTTGAAGAATATTCGTCCACCATCATCGTAGAGAAGAAGTTGGTACTCCTTAACGAAGATCAGAGAAGGAGATCATGGTTGCCATGGAGGGGAGGAGAAGAAAGGACAAAATGGTCAGAGACTTGCCGCCGTTGACGCTGTGCACGACGGATCTGAAAGGAGAGCTCACGAGATCGTAAGCACAGCGTTGTCCTCCCTCCTCCATTGCCGTTGTCTGTGCCCGTCCACCATCCGCCATCCGCCATTGCCGTTGCCATTGCCACGAGAGAAGGAGATGTGACTTGTGAGGGGTAGATGGGAGGCATGGAGCAGGGGAGCAAAGAAAGGAAATAACGTGGACAAAGTTGTCAATAAATAAAATATAAGAGGGTATAATAGTCCATGATTTTTACTTCCAAGGAATTGAGATTGGTTCCATGGGTCTACCCATGGAACTCACTTCCATCATTTTTTATGGGAGTGACTTCCACATGGAAGTGAAGTCTCACACCAAACAGCCTAAAATTGGATTCCACTTCCACTTCCACTTCTCTGACCCCTAATTCCTTTGTACCAAACGGGGCATAAGTGTCCCTGGTATAATCAATTTAAACCTACAAAACCAATGAAAAGACGTCTGAGGGAAGTCTTCAGACAGTGAGTATCACCCAATGAGCATCAATAATCATATGTTGCAGCATTATGCGTCCTTAATTATCTTAATAGCTTTTCTCATTCGTGCTTGGATTAGGTTTGATCGTCATGCTTTAGAATTGCTGGAGAGGATGCTGACACTTGATCCTGCTCAGGTATATCATCCATCATGGTTCTATCTGATTTTGAATCTTAAAGCACCAGGCATTACTGACTTATCTAAGTAATCTGTGTTTCTTTTTTTGATTTGGGTTTGTTATATGTACTGTCATGTTTTGCAATAATCATATATAACATTGAAAATTTTTTTTACTGGAGTTTGTGGTAAAAATGAATTCTATTCTGTTTCTTTTGTGAGAAGCCTATGCAATGTCATCAAAGTTGTATTTTGGAATAGTTCATCGCCTCATTCTAATTTGGTTTGTAGATGTGGTAAAAAGAAAACAAAACACTGGCAATGCGCAGTTATGAGATTCTGTGGTTTCTTTGGTTTGAGAGGAATACCTCTTTCTTATTTTGAATGTTTTATATTGCTTCTCGAGTGTTACACAAATGGGTTGCTCTAGGAAATCTCAGTTTTTCATATGCAAAGAGATTGAGAAGCTCTTCTACACTGTTAAACTTGATAGGGGTTTTGGTAATTTGGTCTCTTTTGAGCTTTTTCTTGTATATTATGGTATGAGGATATCTTATTCTCCTATGATATGAACCTTATCTTTCTAATATAATTGTAGAAAAATGGAAAATTTTGTAATTTGATCTGTTCTGAGCTTTCTTGCACTACCTTGTTTGAGGGTAGTCTTATTCTCGTACAAGATGAATCATCTCTTTCCAATATAAATACTTCTTTCATGAAAATCGTTATTTTTATTAATAGAGAATTACTGCCAAGGATGCTCTTGATGCTGAGTATTTCTGGACTGATCCCTTGCCATGTGATCCCAAGAGGTATGGCTTTCAAGTGCCGTGACACCTTTGATAATATATTCCCAAAATGTATTTGATCTTGACATAGTCAAATGAATACCCCATTCTTTAATATACATTACCAATTTTCTGAAGTCGCAGATTTTATGTATGGCTCAGTTTACCCAAATATGAGTCGTCACACGAGTTTTAGACAAAGAAAAAGCGGCAACAACAACGACAACATGAAGAAAATGCTAAGCATCAGAAAATGCAGCACCCTCAGCAACACACTCGCCTTCCCCCCATTCAGCAGCCAGGTCAACCCCATACCCAAATGCGGCCTGGTCCAAACCAAAATATGCATAACTCACAGCCTGCCGTTGCTGGAGGACCCGGCCATCATTACGGGAAGCCTCGATGCCCCTCGGGTGGGCCATGCAGATACCTGCCAGGTGGGAACCCTGGTGGTGGATACAACCACCCAAACCGTGGAGGTCAAGGTGGAGGAGGTGGTTATGGCAGTGGGCCATATCCTCCTCAAGGCCGAGGAGCACCTTATGGGTCAAGTGGCATGCCCGGTGCTGGTCCTCGTGGTGGAGGTGGTGGTGGCTACAGTGTTGGAGGCCCTAATTATCCCCAAGGTGGTCCATACAGTGGGAACCCTGGTGGTGGATACAACCACCCAAACCGTGGAGGTCAAGGTGGAGGAGGTGGTTATGGCAGTGGGCCATATCCTCCTCAAGGCCGAGGAGCACCTTATGGGTCAAGTGGCATGCCCGGTGCTGGTCCTCGTGGTGGAGGTGGTGGCGGCTAAAGTGTTGGAGGAGCTAATTATCCCCAAGGTGGTCCATACAGTGGCTCAGGGGCCAGCCGTGGCTCAAATATGATGGGCGGAAACCGCAATCAACAGTATGGTTGGCAACAGTAAGAACATATTTCTTATGACTCGTCAAGAAGTTAGTAATAGATGATTGGACATATTATCATATTATTACCTGCAAGTTCCTGGAAGCCATGGTGATGCACCAGTGATGATTGCTTAGTGAATCAATTATGGAACCTTAACTTATAGAGAGAACCTCTCAGTAATTTTGTAGTTTTTTTCTTTCTTTTTTCCTTTTTTTTTTTTGAAAAAAAAAAATTGTGACACTGGTTTATTGCAGTATGATATGATAATGTTATCAAAGATGCACTTGGTCCTGTAGGAACTAGGAAGTCTTGTGAGGATTCAACATTGTATTATTTGTGTCATAACAAGTTCCCCTAGTTATGTGGTCTTGTAACCTTAATATAATACGATGCCTTGAAATTATCTCCATTGATTTTGTGAGACTGGTTCATTGCAGTATGATGTGATAATGTTATCAAAGATGCACTTGGTCCTGTAGGAACTAGGAAGTCTTGTGAGGATTCAACATTGTATTATTTGTGCCATAACAAGCTCCCCAAGTTATGTGGTCTTGTAATATAATATATGATGCCTTGAAATTATCTCCATTGATTTTTGTCCTTGAATTTGCAAGGCAATATGATATTATAAGATTCAGGCTTGTTGATTCTTGGGTGTTTGGTCTCTATGGCCCTGTTTGGTACGAAGCATTAAATCTTGATGGATTTAAATTTAGATTGGAATTAGGACTGAGATTAAAATTGGGATTGAAGCTTTAAAATTATGTTTGGTTTAAAGTAATCTTTGGAGGGACTGCTTAAATTAATTTTATTCTATAATTAGTCATAAATTATAAAAAGACTATAATGTCCCTTATAATAAAAAATATTATAACAAAACTTTTGGCCCTTCTCCGTGAAAGCCTCTCTTTCTTTTCAAACTTGCCTCGCCCTACATATCTGCTTCTTCATCATTCTCGCTGGACTTTCACTTGGAGCTGCGATGGAGATCTTGTGTGTATTATATATTTTACTCAAGATAATTAACTATAATAGATTAATGAAAATATACATGCAAATCACTTTTGCCAATAAATTGCCAGAGATGTGAATAATTTATAAGAAAATATCATATACACTGGTCGCTCCTTTTCGGAAAATTCAATCAGAAGAATCCATCGATCTCATCCTCATTCACCTTCTTAAACAACTGAAACTCCTCCAGAAGCTTCCTCTTACAGGAAGCACTGCCTCAGGAATTCTTTTCTCCTTGGATGTTAAAGTTTGGCAAGTCCGCTGCAGCCTCCGTGGTATGTCAACGCGATCGAAGTGGTGGAGATCGAGAAGCACAATTTTGACAGTGGAAGCGGTGGCGGAGAGTCGAGGTCTGGGGAGATCATGGAGGAGGTGGAGATCAATGGACATGGCGGTTCGAATTGGGAGGGAGAGAAAACGTGTGTTGGCGAGAAAATGAAAATAAAAAGATTAAATTTTGATGAGGGGAAAACTGTGGGGAGGGAATGAGATGAGTATTGAATTTTGATGGAGATAATAACATTGGAGGTTGAATATTCAATAGATCGATAAATGTAATTGATGAACATACTGGAGAGAGCCTGCACTTTAGTGAAGTAGCGATGGTGGAGATGCAACGATGAAGATTGAGGTAATTTTAGAGGGATGGTTCTTTTCAAAATTTATTATAAATAGGGATAATTTTGTCTCAAAATTTTCCAATCTCAGGATAGCTTTTTCAATATCAGGGTGTGAGTGGTTTTCTAACAATCCCACTTTCATGATACTTACAATCCCAGGTTATTATGAGTCCCTCGCACCAAACATTGTAAAATGGGCAATACCAGTGCCAACTCCTCCAATACCATGTACCAAACAGGGCCTATGGTCCTTTAAGTAAGTGCTCTCCTGATAAGGGTGTTCAAAGTCGGGGCTGTACTGGGATTGATCCTGGTTTTTTGCCGGGATGCAATTTGTGTAGTTGGTAGTATTGGGATGGGACTAGGAAATCCCAATTTATTTTTTTAAAAAAATAAACTTAAAAAATATCATTATATTAATTAAAATCTCTATTTTTTATTGTTTAAGGTGATCATTTAATAACTAATAAGGCCATATTATCATTATCATCATATTCATTATTATCTTTATACACTATATAATTAGGATTAGTCTTGCGATATATGCGATTTAACTCTGATTAAAGATGTATTACCAAAGGATAACTTAATTTATGTAGGGGTGAGCATCGGTTTTTCGGTTCGGTTTTCGGTAAAAACCGAACTATCGAAATAAAGGAAATTATAAAATCGAACTGAAACTGAACAATCGAAATAATCGAACTGAAATAACCGAAATTATTCGGTTCGGTTTTGGTTTTGTAATAAAAAACCGAAATTTTTTTAGCATTCATTTTTTACTTCAAATATCTGAATTTTCAACCAGCAAAAATTAATACAAATTATAAAATTGAATAACCTCATCAAGATCCAAAGAAAGATTATATAAAATAAAGTATAAACAACATATTACATATATGATCAATGTAATTTGGAGTACCCAATACTCCAAAAATAGGAAGGTTTTTGAGAGATACAGAATAATTGTATTCAACATTACTTAATCCAAAAAATGTATAACAAAAGTTCAAAACGATGAATATCCAATGATATATCATTCTTTATCTTGTATCCGGTTTTTCGATGGTGGTATACTCTTTTAATATTTTCGGTTTTTCGGATTAAACCAAATTTTTTTTTTAAAAAAACGAACCGAACCGGAAAACTAAAGAAAAAAACCGAACATGCACCGAACACTGAAAAAATCGAACCAAAAAGACTGAAATTGATTCGATTCGGTCTTCGATTTCGGTTCAGTTTTGCTCACCCCTAAATTTATGGGATAAAAAAAAAAGGATAACTTAATTTATAAGATAAAAAATTAAAAAGCAAAAAAAAAAGAGAGAAGCCCGGGACCGGGATCTCAAGGATAATCCTAGTTCCAGGTCAAGACAAGTAGGATCAGGACACTTTGAACACCCCTATCATTCCTCATTAGTCAATGGCATATCTATTTTTTTTTAAAAAAAAACATTTTTTATGAAAAAAATTTGAACAATTTTTGAAATTAAACTGAAGGGCCAAATTGCAAACTATATATGAAAGTTTGAGGAGTATCTGTAACCTGCCACGACCGCGACTATGACTGCCATTGCAACTATTGCTTCTCAATTAATTGGAGTTGGATTTAACAGAAGGGGCTAATCCCTAAATATAGGAGGATACCCATGTCTAAAAATACGAAAGTAAAGTTTAAATTCTGCCTTTTATTGTCAATTTTGAAAAAAGATAAATTTGGAAAAAGTATGAAAATAAATTTTATATGAATATTTGAGATTTACTTGAATGATTCGTACATACAATTTATATTTCTTTTTATGAAGAAAAAATATAAATAAAAAGGGAAAATCCTATTAAAAGATAGCTTAATTACACAAATTTTAATTTGGGTTACTAGATTTAACAAATTATTAATTAAGTCACATGGAGCAAAGAATAATTTAGAAATTGTGTCAAATTACCTCCATACCACTTAATTATATTAAAACACAAAATTAAAGACGAAAATAACGCCACCTCCATTTGCACAAAACAATTTTCATAATAAATTTGGGATCTGACTTCTCTCTTTTTCTTTTTTTGTCTGCTGTCATCATTTTCCCCCTTTATAATCATTAGATCAAAATTTAAAGTCTACATTTAATATTTTATAAAAATATTATTACAATTGAGAAAAGAATATGAAGGAAATGGAGAAAAGAAAGGGAAGAAAATAGTAAATATAAAACATTAAATTTTGATCTAATAATTATGAGAAGGGAAAAGGACGGCAGTGGACAAGGCAAAAAAAAAAAAAGGAGAGAAGCTAGGTCCATAAATTTGCCCCTCCCCCATTATTCTTTCACAATCTAGAAAAGGAAAAAAAAAAAACAAGGTTGGTGCCTGAAGCCGATCCGAGATCCACCAATAATCTAAGCATACACAGGACGAACCCCACACTTCCAAAACCTTCTGATACTCAAAAACACTGCCCAACCAGCTTAATTTATATCTGTTATTTTACTTTCACTGCTTTCTGCTATTGGTATGTTTTGTGTGGTTTGAAGCCATAATTATCATCAATGCAAATTGTTAAATAAAGATTCTCTCTTGTCAGGGGAAGAAAATTTTAGAGTGCAGTCCTCTCTCTCCTCCTGAGGCGATGAGGCTGTAATACAATTATGGAGAAGCTAAACTTTGATTCTCTGTAAGTTGATTTGTTTCTGTCATAATGGACCTGAAACAGGGGGCTTTATTTTCTTGTGGGAAAAATAATTATATAATCATGCTCAACAATGGGAAAGGGTTCGATCTCAGAGAAATCCACTTAGTTGTGGTCTAGTCAAAACGCGGTGGGAGACAACCCAACTTTAAGCCCAACCGTTGGATCGTAGGTGAGTCTAACTCCTTTTCTAAAATTTTTGTATCAAAAAAAAAATTTTATATATATATATAATCCTTATAATTTTACTGAATTGACACATCAATTCTTATCATTTTACTTGTTGCCTTGTACTTTCAGAGTATTTATAAAGCATCTGAGTCTCTCCCAACTCGTTCTACGTGGCACTGCTGAGATGTAAAAATTTATTTATTTGGCAGCGTTCTCAGCCCATATCAGCAAAAACGTGGCTCCCCCCACCCTACCCTTCTTTCTTCCTCCTCTACCTCCTTACCTTTTCTCTTCTCACCTGAACTCTTCAATATATTAAAAAAAGTTACTCTGTTTTATTGTAAAAAAAAACAAAAAAAGAACAAAAAATTATCATGAGCACCATCTTAACCACTAAACTTTGCCAGCAAAAGAGATGGAGCCAAGGGTTTATCATCTTGACGTTGTGTTTTTAGCCATGGAAAAGTGAGATCATCGATGATTTAAGTTTTGTCATCAATTGAAAGCCATGAAGCCCAATGAAAGATAAGAAGATCTGCGGTTCCTTCGTAAATACACATGCTTTATTTGCTTAACATTTTGTATATCATTTAAAAGATTGATAATTTCACCAAGTCGTGGAATCATTCTGGGCATGGTTCCCCACTTTAATATTCGAACCAATTGTTCATGGTACAACTCCAACTTTAACTTCAATATATTAAATACATATTATTCAATAAGATATAATGTAAAATCCTTTACTTAAAACAATAATTAATTAAGAGTTTGATCAAATCATTCATCAAAATATTATCATGCACACAGTTAGGTTTTGGACTTCACAATGCCCAAAATAAACATTTACCATCAAGCTCAAACTCTTTAACTAAATAATACTTCATCATATAACAAAGTATCCAAGTCAAATCAAACTATGGATCCACAAGTTTTAAAACACAATACTAAGGCCCCTAAGCCACCCAAAATCATCAAGAGTTATCAAATAACTAAAAATCAAAAGTATATAGTTAATACATCAAATCTTCAAAATTAATCAGAGTATGCATGATGAGCCCGGACGTGATAATATATAATAATCCAATATATACCAAAAAGATGGAAGGACTACTATTAGCGTAAGTAGCTTAAGCGTCCGGAATCTTCCCTAATGGACTCGCACGAGAACTATCATTTGAAAAAAAAGTTAAATTAATGAGGTGAGATAAAAACCTCATCAACCAACAATTCTTCTCATAGGCTATATGAGTAAGTGTTCATGAGATGTCAAGTGGGATAGTTATAAATACATAGCATATTTATCACTTTGGTGCACAAAAATCAGTACACAAGGATTTATTCTCTAATCTCTCTTATTTCCTCCTTGCCTTATTTTCTCTCACTAAACCTATGGGCTAGTACTCACCCATATGACTAGTAGTTCAACTCCACAAGCTCAACAATAAAGTGATATGGATCGGCCAAAATCTACAAAACACAAGACCAGAATATGGATTCCCCCTCTAATACATTAGTGGGGTGTCAAGGCCTTATTAAATACAAATGGGCCAAAAGACTAGTCAGTGTACACTTGAAAGCCCACAACCTTATTTCCTCTTTTTGTACAATAATTTATCCCCTTATTTACTCTATGAATAATCTCCTATCAAGTCAACTTCCACCATCCCGTCTCATATTAATACTTAAGAAATATAATCACAGTAGGTTATCACATGCCATTATCAGTGCACAAGTTGTCCACACAATTTTTTCAATCTCATAAATCAATATCAATTCATATATATATCATGTTACTAGCCATTTCTCAATAAAAATAAGTCCCGCAAGACAATTTCATTAACAACATAGTTTCATAGTCCATAACACAAACCAGTAGCAAATTTATAGTTTTATATAGTTAAAAATCACTCACAAATATCATACAAAGTATACACAACAAGAGAAAAATGGTTACCTATCGACAAAGCAAAGTATTACCACAATGCTCCTAATACAAGAGTCCAAACAAAAGCCATAATTAATCTACGACAATCAATTTATTACATATTAATAACTTTTTTAGTTATTAGAACAATTAACTTAAATAACTTAATTCTATAAATTTAAATGTTTGAATTAATTACTCAAAAATTCCAATTTCACATTAAAATCCCAATTATTCATTTTAAAATTAATTCAAATATTATTCTTAACCCAAAAAGCTCATTTGAGACATTGATTATTATCAATCTCATTCAATTGTACAAAATTCCCAATTTACAGCTTAGGGTTTCAAGTATAAAATTGTCAAATTATAATTCTTCACTTTATTCAATATTCTAGATCGATTAAAACTTTAATAATATCTCCAATAATCTAAATAAATTATTTAATCTAAATTTAATTGGTTAAAAATATCCAATATAGAATTATTTATGGACTGGTTATATGAAATTCATTGTAAAATATTATATCAACTAAATAACAAAGCAAACCCATTAAAATTAACTATTAATCATCCTCTATATTCCAATCACAACACTTAAAACTTACCTAAAACCCTAACACCAAAATATTCTCTAAGAAAAATATTATCATAAAAAAGAGAAAACTATTTAGAATATTTTTCATGGAGGGAGTTTTGTGATTATAAGTGATTTTATCTATCAAAATGATATGAGAAATAGCAAACCAGACTGAAGAAATTGTTGAAACGGTGCTGGAGGAGGAAGAAGAAATTTCAGGACACTCTCTCTCTTTACTATTTGAAGTGGCCATTGGAGAAAAGTAATATTTAACAAAAGACCTAGGGCAAATATGACAGCTAAAGATCCAATGTTTTTAAATTTTCAACCATTTTCTGATTTCATTTTATTTTGTTTTAAATTTTAAATATTTCCTTAATTTAATTTTTTATAAATATATTATTATTATTATTCTTTTTTTTTCAAATCATTCTTATTCTTTTATAATTTCTCCTACTTTTATAGGTCATAGTGTAAGTAAACCTTTTTATTTCAATAATTAGATTATAAATCCATGTGTCATAAATAGTTCTTTCTTAATTGTAATTAACCCCACTCTTATAGCTAAGACTTCAGCTAAAAATATATCACTCACTTCTCCAATATGCTTATAGTATCATTTGAGTAGTGATTTGTGAGAGTCATGGAATAGCCTACCTATCCCTCTTTTTCAAGATCCTCCTTTCTTCCGTTTAATACTTCCACCGATATTTAATTTAATGATTTCATCTTTAGGCCCATATAACATTTTCTCTTAACTTTTAAATTAGCACATCATGATAATTCACCGCTGGCAAAAAAAAAACACCATGATAATTCATCAATTTATGAACATACCATTTTGAAGCCCCAACCATTTTTGACATAGTAAGAAAATGAATTTTTAAGAGAATGTATATCATCATATGCCTGTCCTTTGAAGTAGTGCTGGGAATGCGGGCTGGAATCTTTGGCGGGGCGGGCTGGTGCAGCAGCCAGCCCCCTTCGCGGGCTAGCTTTTGCTAGCCCGAGCCTGTTTAGGCGGGTTGGCGGGCTGGCCCGCCAGCCTGCCATTCTTTTTTTTTTTTAAATTTCATTTTTTTAAAAAGATTTACTCTCTTTCTCTTTCACCCGCTCATATCACACTTCTTTTTTTTATATATTTGTGTTATGAAGTCAATTTTATTCTTATTTTCCTTTTTTTTCATCTACTCATATAACAAAAACATATAAACACATCTCTTTTTAATTTAATAATAATAGAATAAATAAATATAATATGAAAATAAAAATGTCAAATAAAAAGTATGAGAAATTAATTAAACACGGCATCAAATGAAATATAATAATAAGAGTATTTTAATTTATTTTATTTAAAAAAACAAAAAAAACCAAAAAAAAAAAAATCAGGCCCGCGGGGTAACTTAACAAACACTAATTAAAGCTTTTGAAATATTTCCTCTTCCTTGTACTGACTCTGGGTGCCTCCTTGTTATCCAATGATTGTCAAGAAAACCAGGTAACCTTTCATTACGTCACGTTCAACTGCCAACACATGCAATGATGGTTTTTTCACATTCCTTCTAGATGTCTATTTAAACTCCTATTGTCATTTGTTTTTCCTATGTTTTCTTCATCGTCCTCTGTCAACACCCGTTTCCATTTTGATATGTGCAGGGCAAAAATGAACAAGTTCCACAAGCAAACAAAAAAGTACAGTTATACTAATAATAAGTATTTGTTTATAGACAGTCATTAACAGAGCAGAAATCAATAATAATTAAAAATATGTACAGAATGTGCCAAAATTATTTCAAATACAGACTATATACAACCACTGTATTCGACTTGGGAAACATGCTCGTCAGTTTCCCTTCTCGGCGTCCTTGGCTTTCGAGCCGCTGGTACCCGCTGAGACATTTGGGTTACAAATAGGGGTGAGATTCTAAGGAATCTCAGTAGAAACATACGATCAATATATAAAATGCGAAAATTAAATATGCAATGCACCGTATCAAGTGAAATGAAAGTTCATATCATCCGTGTGTGTACACAAAGTTTAGTGCCAACTAACCCGTTGCAACCCCTACTTGTACCTCAGCCAAATCCCTGACTACAGCTAGGTAAGACTAGTGTACCTTAGTCAGGTCCTAGATCACAGCTAGGTAATGTGCCTCCAGCACATGTTCAAATCACAAAATACAATAACACGCATCATACAAATAGTCACATAGTATATGAGAGATAGTAGTCCCTACCTTAACCTCTTTCCTGTCTCAAAGGATCCGCCTCGTAAAACATGTTGACTATAGGCTTCTAACTCGGTCCTAAAATATCAAATGTATAAGAAATAGGTTATAACTTATCCATGTATCATTTTAGACACTTCCATAGTATTTAATGTGGTTATATTAGCCTATGGTGAAAATTTACCAAAATGCCCCAGGGACCCTGGCCTGGCCCCGCTGTACCCGGCCTGGCTGTACTTTTCCTGAAATTTTGACT
Organism: Inga oerstediana; assembly: GCA_963210345.1. NCBI lineage: Eukaryota > Viridiplantae > Streptophyta > Magnoliopsida > Fabales > Fabaceae > Inga > Inga oerstediana. Next base: position 37,282,011 of record OY723405.1, read on the forward strand.
AGTTTAATTCTAATATATTTCCGCCCAAGGAATCCATTTCTAGGTTTTAAATTACCAAATTCAATATCAAATTACAAAATTGCCCTTGGAAGCCCTACTTTAAGAGTTTTAGAGGCGTTTTCGTAATTATGCTTTTTCGGCTTTTTCCAAAAAGTAACCAACTGTAACCCCACCTAATTTTCGATCTTGAACTCAATGGAACCATCAAATCATTAAAAATCCAACTCTAAGGCCCTCTAACAGCCCTGACCGAAATTATGGTATCTTCCGGGAAAAATCGGGGTTTTGCTATTTCGGCTCCGTAAACTCATTCCTTTTTACTCCTAACCAATGTATTAACCATTTGATTGAGTTATAACTACCATTTGAACTAAAATTGGGCAACATAACACTTTTAATGTCACATTTCCAAAATTTACAAACAAAGACAATCCAGCGAAATTTCATCGATTAAATTGTCTACAGCAACCAGAATAGTCAATATACGAAGATTTGGAAGTTACCTCTAACTCCCACTAGCTTTTCCTCAATATGGCTAAAAACCCTAAGTTCTCAACAACAGATTTTGAGCTTCCAAACCTTAAAGAACAAAGAGGAGCAGCTTAGGGTCAGAGTTATATACGTTAGGAGCTAAATCGTCGGAGGAATTGGCTTACCTTGTGAGATTTCTTCTTCTCTCTCTCTCTCTAAAAATCTGAACGTCTCTATCTACATTTTAGGTCTGTTTGGACGTCACAATGGCTGAAGGAAGAAGGAAATGATGATATTTATCATATATTAACATTATTTTATTCATTTGTTTCATTTTCCGAAAATTCCAAAAATTAACTTATGCACACAAATCCTTGTGTACATGTAACCATGCTCATTAAGCCCAACCAATATTTCCTTCTTAATGCCACATGTAGGAGATTCCTAAGGGTCTTTTCCTATAGTCTTAATTGGCTTCACAACTTGTCCAAATTACGTATATACATAAAATCTCAAGTTTGGTCAAAATTGCACTTTTTGCTTAAATTTTTCATAAATTCATATTTAATTGACCAAAATAATTCAAATATATTTTTTCCCTTTATTTTCATTAATTAATTAAAATTAACTTCAATTAATTGGAAAATAATTTATTTTGTGTTATTTTGGCAAAATTACGATTTTGCTATTACCTTTTTATTCTAATTTCTTTGCTTATTTTTATTTGGTCAATTTTCACCTATTTTTTGACCAAATATTTTCTCCCAATATTCCTCCCTTTTTGGACCTTAATATTGGGCTTTTTAAATTACCCAAATTAATTTCATAATTATTTTTGCCCAATTTCTCATGAAAATGAACATTTATAAATTCATAAATTCCAAATTCATGAATATTCACCATTTTATTGAAGTTCTCAAATATTTACAAGATATTTGATGAATATAAATTTTGGGGTGTTACATCCTCTTCTTTGATGCCATGAGTAAGAGTAATGTATCACAAAATTAATATGTTCCTTGTGTAGCTAGATGGTAGTAATTTGATTTAATTTTTCCTTACTCTGTAGTTTGAGTTCGAGTATGAAATAGAAAGGTTTTTAATGGTGTAACTTAGAGAACTCTATGTAATGTGGTCCTATCTACTCGTAGGTTTTTTCTGAAAGGTTATTTATCGGTGCTACTCGTAGGTTTTTTCTGAAAGCTCCACAAGCCTAGGATGAGTAGAATTAGTATGAACCCTACAATTTTAATACCAAAATCGCCTTGTGGGTCCTCTGTATGAACCTTAGAACGGATATATTGATATGTATGGTAATTAGAGATAACCATAGGCCTGTATGTGTGAACTGAAATGAATTTTGTATGGTTGCAACTCATGCCTTGCTTCAACAAACAAAACTCTCACCTAAGCAAGTTTGATGAAGGCTTGCCGAGGCGAATGGTCCTATAAGGGCGAGAAGTGACTCCCATGTTATGATGATCATGATACTACTATATGATTTATTTGTATGTGTTTAATGTGTGAGCATGTGGTCTTGTGATATATTATGGAAGTATACATGGTACATGCATCTGATGAAAATTGAGTTTATTGGATTGATTGACATGCATGAGCATGAGAACATATGGAAACCCCTTTAGAATAATTTGATATAAATGGCAGAGTTAGTTATTGGGTTTTGATTTGTTTAAACTGAATAACATGTGGCAAGCCGCTAGTTTAAATATTGTGCACAACTAGCTGAAATTTATTTTATAGAGCAGTATTCCCTGATACGACACTCCAGTGGCTTTTAGACTGTATTCCCGAGGGCAATAACCCTACTAGAGGAACCCATGATTCCTTGTGTGCTCTGTAGTATTTTGGCCTATCTACATCAAACTTGCGGAGAGCTCGTGAAAGTAACCAGTAACATGGAATGTACTTAGCTCATGAGTTTTGTCAGAGGATATAAGGATGGTTCAGGCTTAATGAAAGATAAAAATTAATCATTGCATTACGCCATTTTATGATATAGCATGCAATGTTATGAATAAATATCCTTTGAGAAATATGAATCGATATTACTATGCTCTTGCTTATTATATTGGCTTGCCCTCTTCTTATAATATCCATGTGATATGTCTATATATTAGTCCCACCTGGCATGCCACGAGTGATGCCAGTAGGTAAAGTGAGTAGTAATTGCGTTACTGATGCAATAATCTCATCCCGTTACTTCTTACATCTTTCAGGTGAGAGTTCGAGGGCAGGAGCTACTGGGAAGACACCAGAGACTTAAGGCTACTATACCTAGTAGTCATGGGTTCATGTTTAATTCATTTAATTGCCACTTAGAGACAATGTTCATTATCATACTGCATTATTTTATTTTTCATGGTTTAATTATGTTTTTTAGTAAAGGCCAGGAAGTTATTTATTCTGTTGGGATTTATTTCTAGAGTACCTTTTCTATGGGTTTTGATGAGACCTTATTGCAATTTATGTTTAATATTCTATGGGCTTGAGGCCGAAGCGGAGCTCCTAGTAATTATACTTTTTTATAAGGGTGAGATTAGATTATCCAATGCATGCGCTGCAAATTCAACATAAGATGACATGATCTGATAGAAATTTTTGTGACCACATATCTAGTGAATACTTTTATCAATGTTACTTTTTAAAAAGTTTTTGAAAATCATGCCAAGATAGGGTTAATTAGTGATGGTGTTATACCACATGACTTCAAAAACAATTTTTTTTTAAAACAACTATCTAAACATATCATTTTTTTTTAAATTTTTTGTTCTCAAAACTTGTTTTTATAAACAATTTTTATTTCGCTAGGCACAAATATCTTCCTATTGAAGGCAATTATGTTCGAGGTACTATTTGGCACTAAATGTAGACATATCTCCCAGTGAGAATTTGAAACTTGGTTTGTCATGTTGTGAGGGACTAGCTCATTCCGCTAAACCCAACCCATAAAACTATTTTTGAAAAAAATAGAAAAGAGAAGCAAACAAGCCTAATACTCCCTCTTATCCTTATTATAAGACATTAATTATCAATTTTCACAAACCAATAAAAACAATTAAAAGCATTAAAGTTATCTTAAAATTCAAGTGATTTCCAATATTACCCTTACCAACTATACTAAACTTAAATATAATATTAATTATTACTCTCTCCTACTATCCTTGTTAAATATGGGCAGACATAGAAAAACAAATTAAATAATCCTTGAAAACATGCAAGTGCTTTATAAAAAAAACTAAGAATACTTGTTAGTTTGTGTTTTATAATAAGAATAATAAAGAGCATCACCCAAAGCCAAGTTATTGAAGAGGTTGAAAGCTCAAGCGACAGATTCGTATCCAAGAGGCTATAATATGTATTGGAAGTCTAAATTCCTGTATTGGAGACATAATAACGAAACACACACTCTGGGCCATAATAATGTAAATATATTTAGGCCTAAATTGCCCTAATGTACTATGGAAATTCATGAATGTGAATGGCACTCCAAAGGTCCTAATTTGCTTATAGGAAGACTCGTTTGGGGTTACAAGAGACATTACTTGAAAATTAATTCAATTAGAGTTTATTATTTTATTTAACTAAATTTTCTATTTAATTTTGTAATTTTATTTTTTTAATCAGGTCATCAACTCATAGTCCATACTTATTAATAGTGTTTTAGATATCATTTAATGATTAGTGGCATTTGTTATCCTTATATCATTAATCCTTTACCTTAAAGCTCAAGCTATTATTTAATTTTTCCAATTAAATCACAATCTTTTATGATATGATTTATACTGTTTAAATATATTTTGCCAACCATCTCAAAAATTATATAATCCAAAATAATACTCTTTTCTTAATAAAAGCCAGTCCTCTTTAAAAATTATTATATTAATATCTTGGGAGAATTACACTATAGTCCCATGGAAGCTAATATACGAAGAAATAGTCCCGGAAAATTCTGAAATTACTCTCAAGTCCCATGGGACCATTTTGTAATAAATTCCAAGTGAGAAATGTCTGAATTACCCTTAAAAATAGGGCAAAAAGGCAGGGAGTTTGGTGCTTCTTTGCCTAATTCTATGACCTGCGATTCAGCCACTTTAGTGAAGGTACTTGTGCGTTTTCGGAAGCTGGCATTTGGCCACTTGAGTGAACCCCGAAAGGCGACATCTTGGGCAAATTGAAGCTCGCATTGGCGATGGTGTTTGTGTGCTTTTGGAGTCCAGTCTACTTTGATTACCTGAGATTCGGCCAGTTGACTGAACCCTAAAAGGCATCATTATCGGTGACGGTGTTTGTTCGACTGTGTTTGTGCGTTTTTGAAGGCTAAATTTGACTGTTCAAGAACGAGAAATACACCACAAAGGGAAAGCCAGAGGCAAGAGGAGCCAAGAGAGCTTGCAAAAAATGCCACTAGCCATTTAGTCGGTTAAGTTCCAGTTCGTAGCTTCGCCTCTTGTTTCTTTTTGTTTCTTGATTATTTACTCTATGATTTTTATGCTTCATTAGTTTATCATGAACCACATGAACTTGGGTCAGACAGTCATTTTTTATTTTCAAAGTGATTTGTTGCTTCTAGTCCTGCTTTTGTCTCATACTCTGGCCAATGACAAGTTTTTCAGTTCAGAGTTCGTGTGGTTTCCACTCTGTTTCTAACTAATGAACCACAAAAATCATAGAGTTAAGTTCCTATTCGTAGCTTTGCCTCTTGTTTCTTGATTATTCAAAAATGACTATTTCTTGATTATTCACTCTGTGATATTTATGCTTCATTAGTTTGTGTGCATATTAGCATATTCATTTCCACATTCTTAAAAGATGGACAACCCCAATAAGCATGATTTGCACAGAACTTGCAATTTAAATCTACATTCAATACCCTTAAAGTTTGTGTCTTTGAGTTTATGGCACTAGGACACGAAGGCAGGGGCACACATATTTGGTCAATACTAGTGTTTCTGTTAGGATTTAGCTTGATTAGGTGTCTTGAATTTGATATTTAGGTTCTATTACTTGTTTTCCTTTGTGCCTTTGACTTCGTGGCACTGAGTTTAATCTCTTTCTCAAGCTTGTTGATTTTTCATGCTAGCTAAAACAGAATTTGCTGAACTGTGATCACCATTACTGCTCATTGTTATGGCTGTTTTTGGCATTTAGAGAGTGCTAAACATTGTGCTGTCATTAATTCATGGTCAAATGCTTGTGATGTTAAGTGTGTATTAACCGAAGGAATTCCCTCATTTATATTTACTGTTGTTACATTTTGTGCTTTATTCATTGACTATTTGACAGAGTCGTATAAATTTTTGTTAAAGTGAAATATATATGTGACAACTAGAATTTTCTCAAATGATAAAAAAAAAGTTTAGCATTTCTGTGGTTGTAGCATAGGGGGACGGGGTAACATTGGTTGTAGCTTTGTATCAAATTTTTAGTAATTATGTAAAAGTTCAAAAAAGAAGTTCCAAAACAAAGTCAACAATGAAGAAGTTAATATAAAGCACTAAATCTATGTGAAATCATGCATCATATTTATGCAACCTAACCTAAGAAGAAATACTGCACACGAAGAGGAAAACAACTAGAACAATCTTATCACTATGAAGTTTTCTTTTTCAATAAAATGTACTAAATTACGCTGTGTATTATGAAGTTTTTACATACTAAAAGTACAAGCATGTCTAAATAAGACTGATATTCATTATGAAAATTCACAAGTAGTCATGTATTATGTATACCTTAATATTATCAATACGTTATAATGATTTATTAAAACACAATAATGTGTTGACTACTAATATGTTTATAAGCATAAGAACACAAACTAACAGTCAAACTTCATGCAAAAGCATATAACTAAATAAACAACAGTTACTAACTATCAGGATGATACTTCTCTATCATGGTCCCTTCACAAAATTCTAACTGATTTTCTAGTTTCCCTTTATCCCTCTCCTAATTTTTTCATCATAACTCCATTTTTGCTCCTGTGTTTCTCTGTATTTTTCAGCCATATACCTCTGACTTTTGTGTCTGACCTTTACTACTTTCTTCTCTAGTAGTCTCACTCACCTTCCCTCTTTGATTACCTTCATTTGAATGGATTAAGTCTCATCAGACTGTGAGGTTTTGGAGTGTAATTTGGAAGCTCGGTAAGATAAGATTAAATAAACCCTTGCCCACCCCCGGGGGGTGGTGGTGGTGGTTTGTTTGGTGGTTTTACCACTCAAGAATTCTGTATATTAGTGGCAAAATCATTTTAGATTTTCATACCATTTCCCTTCCTTAATTTATAGCGAGGCAAATCAGCCTAGTGTTCTGTTTGTAACAAAAGAATATGGGGTGGTGTGTCTCTAGTCCCCCCAAGCTCTACTCTGGTTTTCTATATCATTCTATTCACCAAATTTTTTTTCTTGGTGTCTGTTATATTGTTCTGCAGTAGGTTACTGTTTTCTTGATTATTGATGAGAAAGATAAAACCTAGAAGTCTCTTGAAGTAAGGAGAATTGATTTACTCAAACTAATAATCATAAATCAATCCCTTTATGGTTGCAGTGATCCAGCTGAATTTTAAAACATTGATCAAAGGGGAAAAATCTGAACAAGAATCTATTCTGAAGATAATAAACTATAACTATCTTACTGAATGTTGAGAATTTTGTTTTTAAAAAAATGAATTATATAAGGAGCAATGACAAGGAGTATTGTGTTTTCTTTTACTTAGAAGTCTCTTGAGGTAAGGAGAATTGATTTACTCAAACTAATAATTATAAATCAATCCCTTTATGGTTGCAGTGATCCATCTAAATTTTAAAACATTGATCAAAGGTTGCATTTTGCATTTCCATTCATACTTTTTCATGTTTGTGTTGGCTTATTTATATACTCTTATTATCTTGTATACTTATGCAAAGATAAGCCTAGTGCCTTGTGACATTATGCTAAAATGTGACCTATAATCATAATCACGTGGGTTTATTTCAATATTTCTTTTACTTAGTGTAATCTGTTCCATTTTGGTGATAGTGTTATAAAAAATAAGTTATAGAGGCATAGGAATATTGTATTTAATTGTCTATGTTGGATTAAGTTGGGTTAATGTCTGTCAATTTCAGCATGGTTTTGTGAATCTTGCTTGTATGAGGGGGCCTATTGAATTCTAATTAGCATATGACACATAAAATTTAAGTGTATTTAATGTGTGTCAACAAGATGGACAAAGGAAAATCTAGCAAAGAGAAACAACAAACGAAAAGCCCAACACAAACAAAGGCAGCCAGCTTTTCTGGCTATACTTTATTCATAGAAGAATTTTTCAGCCACAAGGAGGAGAAGCATAAGGGAAAGGAGAAGGAGAAATAGAAAGGGAAGGTGAATAAGTTGCAGAATTTTCAAGAGGCCAACCTAAAGGTAAGGGAGGCCTAGAATAAGTTGAGTGCAAAGAAGAGAGAATAATATGCTAAACGGGATGAACAATTAAGAGGCCCTAGTAAAGGGAAGACGTATGTCGTTCCATTCCTTACAAGATGCACGCCTAAGCAGTTTATGGCTGTCTGCAAGAACTTGAAGGACAGACCAGACGCCATGAATAGGCTAAAGAGAATTGGGTTTGACAAGCTGGTTCATATTTGTTGTCCATAGATCAACCGTCATATTTGTTATGTTCATGTGCACAGTAATTGTAAATGTGGTATGTTTTGTGTAATTATCAAGTACAGTCACATTATATGGATGATATGTTTTTAGGTTTGACCAACTTCAAAGTTGTACTTCAAACGTTTTAAATATTTATGAATTACATAGTTATTTTCGTTAGTAAATGTTAGTGTTACAGATATGCACATTTGATGCTCCTGCTTGCACAATGTTACAGGCTCCACTGACAACTTCCAGCAGCTTCATTGACAAGTCAATGAAGCTGCTGTGTAATATATAGCTCGTTCAAAATATGTAGAATTGATTACATATAAAGCATACAAAAAAACATACATGATTCTTCTTCTTATTGCAAGCTTTAAATGTAGAATTGATTCCATTTTTTTCAATGTTATCCCTATTGAAATTCTCATCAATTGCAGCTTCATATGACTTTCAGGATGTTATCATTATATAAAATATAAGTAATTTTGGAAATTTTTCATTTTTAGAGAAAGTTAATAATGACTTAACCATACCTAATTTTGCAAAGATAGAAGGAACTTCTGCCAACTTGCCTCAGCAAGTTGACCAACTGGCCATAGCAAGTAAACATTCTCAAGAAGTTTTCTCTCTGTGTAACTAGCTACAGCAAGCTGGCAAACTTGTTGTGGCAAGTACTCTTTGTATGCTCTCTGTGTAATTGGCTACAGCAAGTTGACAAACTTGCCATAGCAAGTCCTGAGAAAGTACATAACTGTGTTAACAACTCAAAGGGCCTTCAATGACAACTCAAGGGGCCTTCACTAACAACTCATAGTGCCACCATTGACAAGTCATTGATACTAGTTGACAACTCTTCATAACAGCATAACTGTGTTAAAAACTCAAGGGGTCTTCACTGACAACTCAAGGTGCCTCCATTGTCAACTTATTGGGCCTCCGTTGACAACTCTTCATAACAACATGAATGTGTTAACAACTCAAGGGGCCTACACTGACAACTCAAGGTGCCTCCATTGACAACTCATTGGGCCTTCATTGACAACTTATGGTGTCTTCACTGACAACTCGTGGTGTCTTCACTGACAACTCATGGTGTCTTCACTGATAACTCGTGGTGTCTCCATTGCCAAGTAAAGGAGCGTACACATGTGACTATGACCACCTAATTAATGTGGAATATCAACAACATAGGAAATCTATAAGTATACGCACCTAAACTCATTTTCGAATGTCATCATATCTGCATATATATGTTAACAACTCCACGGGCGTACATTGACAACTCCATAGGCCTATAATGACAAGCCAAGGTCCATTTGTTAACAACATAATTTACATCAGATTAAACCTTTAAATACTTGACAGTGGGATACATAAATGTCAACATAACTGCATATATATATTAACAACTCCATGGGCCTATAATGACAACCCAAGGTCCATTTGTTGACAAAATAATTTACATCAGATTAAAACTTTCAATACATGACAGTGGGATACACAAATACCAATATAACTGCATATATATATATATTAAAAACTGCATGAGCCTCCAATTACAACTTTAGGTCCATACATTGACAGCATAATTTACAACTCATTACAACTTTCCATAAATGAAAGTGGGATACTAAGCCATATTATATCCAACCTTCATTTATAGCTAAAAATGCATGCACAAGTAAGAAAAAAGTCATAGACCATTGCTATAGAAGTAGTATGGATTTGTATCTAATCATATTTATACAAATACTATCACATGCACTTTCCAAAATCAAAAGAACCCAAACGACCATGATTGATCAGCTTGGATTAGGATTCTTGCAGGTCTTTACAGTGTGGCCAGCTTCATTGCACCTGCCACAATGATAAACCCTTTTGTCTTGAAACTGAGATTCAATCCTTTTTCGTTTTGGTCTTCCCGAGGCCTTTTAATCTTGTTCCTTCCTTAATGGTTCTAGAACTGACGGTTCCACCAATATATGTTAAATCGCCATCTTTACTAACTTCAAACCTTTCCCCTATATGAAGGAAACATAGTAGATTCTTGCCAGACGTGATAGCCGTCACCACTATTTACTGCACAAAAAAGTTGTCATTAACAATTTCAACAGCCTTATTAACAAATAACGCAGTCCCTATTAACAACACATTCTTACTACATAATCAGGACCTCCAACCACACATATATAACACCTTGTTCATTAAATCCCACTTATAATGACTGAAAATAGCACAAAATACCAAAAAACATAGCAAACTTTTCAAACCCATTCCAAACACCATTACACCACAAGCAAAACATTTAAATATTACCTCTAGTTGTCATTAACAAGTTAAGGAGCATCCATTGACAACTATCGCTGCTCCCATTAACAATTCTTTTTTCCCTATGCAAATCAGGTTATGTAGCCCCAAACCTTTCACCCTCATCTTTATTCCTTACCTCTTCTATTACAGAAATACACCACCATAAACCAGAAAATAGAGCATAATGACAGCAAAAACAAAGCATACAAAACCATACCCAAACACATTGAAACCTTAGCCAAAGCATATCCATTGCATTTACTAGGTCTTCCTTTATAGTTTGCAAGTATATGGAGGACAATGCCCACAAAAATCAGATAGTCTTTTTCAATTTATCATGACCAAAACAAATATCAATAAAAAACACCTTTAGTTGTCACAAAAAACATTTAAATATGACCTCTAGTTATTATTAACAAGTTAAGGAGCCTCCATTGACAACTATCGCTGCTTCCATTAACAACTCTTTTTTTCCTACGCAAATCAAGTCATGTAGCCCTAAACCTTTCACCCTCATCTTCATTCATTACCTCTTATATTGCAGAAACACAGCACCATAAGCCAAAAAATAGAGCATAATGACAGCAAAAACAGAGCATACAAAACCATACCTAAACACATTGAAAACTTTGCCAAAGCATATCCATTGCATTTAGTAGGTCTTCCTTTATAGTTTGCAAGCATACAGAGGACAATACCCATCAAAAGCAGACAACTTTTTCCATTTTCATGATCAAAACGAACATGTATCAACAAAACCTAAAGCTATGTTTAGCTACTCAACAGAATAGGTGAGTCACATGGAATAATGAAGACAAGAGAGAGGATGGCATCAATTCCTTACCTTACTCTTCAACCATGGCTAATGATCATCACTCAGTTTTTCCCGCCATCTCCAGACCTCTTCTGGACGTCATGTGCGTATTTCATAGCATTTAACCATCCCTTTCAATATTTATCTGATAGGGGTAATTCAGACATTTTTCACCTGGAATTTATTACAAAATGGTCCCATGGGACTTGAGAGTAATTTCAGAATTTCCCGGGACCATTTCTTCGTATATTAGCTTCCATGGGACTACAGTGTAATTCTCCTTAATATCTTTCCATATCCTTAAATATTTAAAAATATATCCTAGTTCCCTATGTTGTCCGTCAAATAGAGGATATCTATACAACTTGAAAGTATATCACTTTCATCCAACAAGTCATGAGTTCGACTTGGCATTAGAGATATTGTAGTCTCTAATAAAAAACATATTTACTTAGTTTGACTATATTAAGCAAGCTAGTTAAGTGAGTTAATATAACATTTTTTAAAACACCCTAGTTTGTCATCTTTATTAATTTCCTCCTTCTCTCTCCACCTTAATTTTTTTTTTTGTATAATACGGGGCTCAATGCCCATCGACTGTATATTCCTCAAACTGTTCTTGGGTAAGAGACACACAAAATATCCCTGTACAATATATGACCTATACCCTCAAATGGATCAGAAAAATCAGCAAAATCAAAACTACAAGATAAACTATAGTTAGCCATCCAATCAGCAACACTATTCCCTTCCCTATACACATGACCCACTTTTACTTGCCAGTCCCCTTTAATTTCTCTAGAGATAAGACTCAAAATCTGAAACTTATCAGAACTTACCTCTACAGCCTCTTGCAACAAATTAACAACAGAAGTAGAGTCTCCTTCAATTAGCAACTTCTCCACACCCATTCTTTTTGCCAATTTAATGCCCCAATAGGCACCCTATAATTCTGCAATGAAGGCCAAACAATGACCCAGCTTCTTCACATATCCTTTGAGCCATTTCCCATCTGCATCTCTCAAAAGACCACCACAACCAACCATACCATCCCCCTTTACAGCGCCTTCAAAATTCAGCTTTACCCACCCTTCATCTGGACATCTCCATTTGACATCAATTGTCCTTTTACACCTGCCATGAGTATCAAACTTCTTAGTTAAATGATTCAATTCCCATACATACATGCCTAAAAATAATGTGTTCCAGGTTACTAGGCAAGACAAACCCTTCTTCAAAGATAGCCCTATTCCTCTAATGCCACAACCACCAACATGTAACCCCAAAGAGCACATCCCATCCCTCCTTACCACTAAGGTTTTTGAAGAACCATTCTTTTATCTGCCATTGAAAGAAATTACCCTTTACTTCACTTCTTCCTAATGCCAACCATACCTTTCTAACCTCCACACAATCCTGTAAAACATGTATTACATCCTCATCCCAAACACCACATCTACCACAAATTGCCATTGAGCCCATCATATTACTTCTTCTTTTAGCTGTAAGTAAACGATCATAGATTACCCACCAAATAAACACCTGAATCCTCCTTGGCCCCTTCCATCTCCACACTTTCCTCTAAATAATATTATCACAAGCTCTTCCACAACCTTGCAATTTTTTATACATCCTTGCAACACTATAATCCGGTCCTTCCCTACCTCGCCATTTAATCTTATCAACATTCCCAACCTCAAAAGGAACTGGGGTAGCTCTGAGTTTTAATAAATCCTGATCATTAAGATAATCCTTAAGAAAACAGAATTCCTATTCTCCCTTCTCATTTACCATATCATCCACTCTACATTCCAGCAACCTCCCTTAAGGTTTAACTACACAAATACAAACAGTTATCATTATTCAACCACACACCCTTCTAAAACTATACATCCTTCCCCTCTTTCACCTCCCATGCCACAAATTCGATAATCTGCAGCCACAACTTGGCTAATCTTTCCACAGCCTCAAGTCAGATTCCTTCGCCTCATATCCAACTAGTAGATTCTGCCCCTTCTCATATTTCCCCATCAAAACCTGGGAACAAAGACTTTCCGGTTTCGCTAACATATTCCAAGCCACTTTACCCACCAAAGCATTATTTATATTTCTCATATCTCTTAAGCCAAAACCTCCAACTTCCTTCAGCAAGCACAACATTTTCCATCCAATCTCATGAACTCTCCTCTTTTCCTCCGAAGTCCCCCAAATGAAATTTCTTTGCATCCTCTCCAAATCATTACAAATATTAGTTGGTATTTGTAGATGTTGCATTGAGTGAACTGCTACTTGAGAAGTAATAGCCTGAACAAGTGTCAAATGACCAGCCAAGGACAAACATTGAGCCTTCCAACCATTCAATCTATTCTACATTTTGTGCAATAAAAATTGGAAGTTATCCCTTGAACTTCTACCATGAACAATTTGAGCCCCAAGATATCTACCACTTTCTTCCTTCCTATAAAACCTACACACATCACAAATTTGCTTCTACAAACCTCTCCCCACATTCTTTGAAAAGCATATACTCGTCTTCTGTTTATTAACCTTTTACCCCGAAATACTACTAAATACATCTAGTACATCTAATACATTACATCTTTGCTCTACATTTGCTTCACAAAAAAGCAATAAATCATCAATAAACATTAGATGAGAAATTTCCACCCCCTCTTACCAATCCTCACCGGTTTCTATCTACTCTCTCGGATAGAATCAGCTATCAAATGAAAAGCTTATCCATCCCCAAAACAAACAGATAAAGAGATAAGGGATCCCCCTGCCTTATACCTCTCTCTGGCAAAAACTCCTCCCCCTTACTTCCATTCCATAACATCGACATTGCCACAAAAGACATACAATGCTTCACAATATTGATAATTCCATCAGGTATACCAATCTCATCTAACACAGATAATATAAAACTCCAGTTCATGCTATCATAAGCTTTTTCAAGATCAATTTTAACTACCATAAAACCTCTTTTACCTTGCATCTAATTCATCATATGGGAGATTTCCTTAGCCATAACAATGTTATCTTGAATGCTTCTGCCATGAACAAAGCTAGCTTGAAAAGGTGACACAAGCTTATTCATCACCCCTTTCAATCATTGCACAATAATCTTCATAATCCCTTTGTAAATGACATTAAAAAGGGCAATGGGTCTAAAATGAGCTACCACTTCTGGCGTATCTACTTTTGGAACCATTACTAACAATGTTTTATTTACCTCCTGCACACGCACCAGATCCCTCCAAACTTCCTTCACAAATTGAATCACATTCCCTCTAATTACATCCCAGTTATGTTGATAAAATCTAGCAGGGAAGACGTCTTCCCCCAGGGCCTTATAGCTTCCAATATCAAAGGATGCCCTCCTAATATTCTCATCTTGAAGGGGTTTTCCAATTCTCACTAGTTCCTACTCCTCAACTTTTCCCCATCTTTGTTTGGCCACATGCCTGATTCTATTAGCTTTCTCTTCACTAAATAACTTCTCATAAAAGTCTTGGACTAAATTACTTACCTTCTTGTCTTTTGAAAGCCATATTCCCTCATCATTCTTCTTCATTCTTACCTTATTCCTCCTCCTTCTAATTAGTGTTTTAGTGTGATAGTATTTGGCATTCCTATCACTATGAGCAATACATTGCCCTCTTGACTTGTGGTACCATAGCAACTCTTCCTGTACAAAGCATCATTTAGCCCATTACTCAATTCCCCTTCCAACTGCACTAAGAAAGGATTTGTATATCTCTCCATGCTACACTGGATTCCAAAAAGTCTTCGTTTTAGTCTTCTAATATGATTTTCAATCTTCCCAAACACCTTCTATTCCATTCCCTCAGTGGTTGTTTTAAAGCACCCAAAGCTTCGTGTACCTCAATCTCCTTCTTCCAATTACGGTCCAACAAGTCCCTGAAGTCCTTATGTAACAGCCAAGCAGCTTCAAATCAAATGGCCTCCCCACATCCCTTCCTACCCCCATAGGCTTCATATCCACAAGCAAAAGGATAGTGGTTTGAATTTGTTCGCAATAGAACCCAAATCTGAGCCTTATCAAACATATGCTGCCAAGTAACATTACACAATCCATGATCCAATCTCTTAAATAACTGATCAAAACCATCCCATTTTAGCCCCCATATGAAGAAAGGACCCTTAGCACCCAAATCCATAAGCCCTCCCTCACATATCCAATTCCGAAACTAGTTACAATGAGTCGAATTCATCTCCGCTCCACCTTGCTGTTCAGTTGGGGATGCAATTTCATTGAAATATCCTACAAGCAACCACCCCCCACCAACACCTTGCCTATTTCTTCAGCTCATACCACAAAACCTACCTTCCAGCCCTCATTGGGCATGCAAAAACAGTCGTAAAGAACCACTCAACCCCTCCTTGGTATATCCGGCAATGTACAAACTACTCATGTTTCCTAATCTCTTCAACCACTACTACTCCTTCCCTCCACATCACTCATATCCCTCTAGCAAACCCCTGTGCCTCTTCTACAATTGCATTCTTGAAACACAACCATCTAATGGTGTTCTTTGTATTCGCACCACTAATACGAGGTTCCAGTAAGACAACCACTTCAGGTTTCTGCCCTCTGTACATACTTCAAAATACTACCCCAAATCCTTTGCTCGCCGCACCCCTACAATTTCATACAACTAGCTTTATTAAAAAACAAAAAAATACAAGAACTTAACTTCTATAAGCCTCAACAGGCCCACCCAACTGCTCGATCACCAGTATATCCCCTTCATTCATCATATCCACATCCCTACTCAATGCAACTTCACCTCTCGGGTCCTCATCCATAGCTTGATCAATAACACTCAATCCTCCTCTACTCCTAATATTCATATCAGTATAAAGACCAGCCTCTTGTGAGCATAGCGGGCCTTCCCCTTTGTTACTGCCTTGTACACTAGCTATCCTACCTCTTGAATTAACATTTCCACCAACTTTACCCTCCATGATCCTCCTTTGACCTACTTATTTAGTGACTCCCATAGAACTTCCCCCTTCACTCCTGTTTACCAATTCATTGCTTACAACAGGTTATCTCACCACCACCCTATCCATCCCTTTACTAGCCCTACTTGTTTGCCTTGTGCCCCTTCTACTAGTACTACCTTCTCCCCACCCTTGTTACCCTCCGTCTTACTTATATTGGAAATATCCTCCAAAGGCCCCCGTTTTCCTTGGACCTCCCTTTCCATTTGATCCCTTAGAATTGTAAACCTACTCTCCTCCTGGCTCCACCCTCTATTACCTCCATTATCTTTCACTCTCCTTGGCTTACACACCACTTTCTAAGGGCTCACTTCCTCCTCTTTTGTTGCTTCCTTATCCTCCCTTCCCCCTTCCGCCTTATGCATAACCTCTATTTCACCAACTTGTTTCATTCTCAAATAATCACCACATGTTTCTCTCAAGTGACCAAAACGACCATAATACAATTACAACATATGCATACTTTCATACTCAATAACCTTCCTACTACCATCAATACGACATCCAAGCAAGAGAGGCTTGGATAGGTACAATTCCACACACAACATTGCGAATTTTCCCCTACCCCTCAATGTTATCGGCTTATCCACCTTAATGGCTTTCCCAATTATGTTTTCCAAATTATACAAAATTTCTTATCATAGTAAGTAGCCGGTAAATCCAGAAGCCTAACCCAAGCAATCACCCAATCAATTTCTTCAGAATTAGGAACAAAATCAGGTCTCCACCTCATAACATTTAAGTAGCAGTCTTAAATAACACATGGACCTTCAGTCAATGCTCTATCATAATCATCCTAACTTTTAAACTTGACCAGAGAAAACTCACTTACTAAATCAGTCACACGTATCTAAACTTTTCTAACCCACATTAAATTTAGAGTTCTTAACAGAGCAGCCATGCGAATCTCCCTACCAAGTAGCTTCACCACTAGAGTTTTCCTAAACAGTTTCAGAAATCGCTCTTTCTCTTCCTCATCCAGATGAAATTTGGGCATCTCATGTCTGAGTGGTTAATAGAAACTCCTTTCAGCGGTTCCCACAGAGCTTCAAAATCCTGTCAGCAATCCTTTCATTACTATCTCCTTCCCATCTTCATCCTCTTCCTTCTCAAAATCAAGCCATAAAACCTTCCAATTTCACAACAAAGTCCTTATACGACCTCAGCACTTTAGCCTGCCAGCCTCCGATTCCTCCATCCAGCTTTCTGACCTCGGTTGTAGAGAAATATTGTTTGAGAATAGCCCACTCTCCTTTTAACCTTCCTTCAATAAAGAGCCCCCTCTCCTCCTCCGTAGCACTCTCAGCTTCTATCACCCAACCTCACTAATCCTTGCAACAGCGAGCACAAAAGCAAGGATCCACTCTTTAATCTTCGTCATAATGGACAATGAAGAGCACAGCAGCTCCAGCCACCAATGGTGGCAAAGTCGATCGAAACAGACACGCGCTAGCAGAGCGAGAAAAAGTCGCGATGGAGACTCTATTTCTGTTTTTTTATCTTTTTCTCCTCCTTAATTATATTATTGTTAAGGGAGTATCAATGAAAGAACAAAAAACCGAATCGGTAAATGAACCGGTCACAGCACAAGTTCCAGGGTCAATGGGTCAATTGAGGTCTAACCCGTGGTCGGACCAGCCATATTAAAATATTACAATTTATTAGCGGAAATATATATATATATATATATTAATATATTTTTAAACTTCTATAGATAAAAATGAAGATCTTTAGGAAAAAATTCTTAAACTCTATTAGTATTAGTTATGATGCCTATACCTATGCAATAATATCTCCTTTCCTATAATTAATATATCCTTTTAAATAATTTTTTTTCATCATCTTCTTCTTCTTTTTAGATTTGTTCTTTCTTTACCTACTTTTCTCTTTATCTTAGTCTTCAACCTTTCATTTTCCCTAAAAAACAGCGTGAGATAATAGTTAAAAGAATAAAAAAATGAAACCGGTCCAACCAATTAAACCACCGATTTTCCCAATTTTAACCAGTTCAAATCGATTCACGACCCAATGGTTGAACCAGACTGGACCACCGATGAACCGATTGGTCTGGTCTGATTTTTCGTTCCATGGTATCAATAACAGCATATTAAGAAAAAGGTTGACAAATATAAAAACTATATCTTATATTTAGAAGTAAGATCAACTCCCTAAATATGTCTAATATTAATTACTGGAGGAAGTACCAAAAAAAGGAATATCTTTTAGGGAAAATCTCGTAAAAGGTCATTTGAAATATCCAAATTCTAATTCAGGTCACTGAATTAGACAAATGAATAATCAGGCTGTAATGCCCCAATTTGTGATTAAGAGCTAATTATGATCTTAATGATGTAATTATTGTTAATCTTGTTGTAAATATGTTCTAAGCAATGTTTAAGCTTATATTGGAGTCTAGTGATGATTTGGCAAAGGTTATGATAATCAGGGGCGAAATTGAAAATTCACTTACCGATTGGTCGGTTACCGAAGAGGAAATTCATTGGTAACTTGAAGTCAACGGTTGAGATTAAAAGTCAAAGGAATCAATGGCTAGGATTTAACCATGGGGGAAATCCTATGTAAATGAAATCATGTGAAATCAAAGGGAAGGAACAAGATTGTGCCAAGTGTCATTATGAGGACCCTTAGATTAAAGTTAATATTTCAAACTCATTTTTTCTTCCCTCTCTCCTCCAAGTCGGTTGTGTGTGTGTGGGCAAGAGGAAATCTAAGTTTTTACCTTCTCTCTCCATTCTCTCCATTCGGTGCAGCTGAACCAAGAAAGAGAAAGAGAAAAGCTTAATTTTGAGTAAGTGATTGCTTTCATATGCTCAAGTGTTCTTCATTAATGTTGTTTATAAGGTTGGGAGCTTTCTTTCTATGGTTGTAGAACTTTGAAAGGTGGTGAATTGGTGTTTGCTCAAATCTAAAAGTTGGAGAAACAGGGATTTGGTTGTGGCAAGTGAAAGAGGTAATGATTTAATGCATTTTGATGGTTATGTTTTGAATGTTGGCTAAGTTTTGTAAATTCTGGAATTTTTCCTTGAATTTAGGTGTTAAATGAAGTGGGAAATGGAGAGAGTGTCACTGTTGAATTGGTAGCATGTGGTATTTTGAGTTGGTTGGGATTGATTTAGAAGTAGGAAATGAAAGTGTTGATAATTGAGTTGTTGAATGCAATATGGAGATCTAAGGGCAAATTGTATTTGGGGTGTAATTTTGGATATTTTGAGGTTACCAATAGGTTCCTTATGGAATTTTAGGTGAGAATGAGCTTTGGTACAAGTTTAGAACCTATTGAGATCAGTTTTGGTCACTTTGGAAAACCTTATCAGTTGCTGAGTTTCTGGCTTCTGATGCGCATCACTTGAGTGGGGGATGAGCTCACTCGAGTACAGCAGTAGGTTTCTGTTTTATTTGGTTTTCTCAGTAGTGTTTTTGAGTGGAAATGCAAGAGTACACTTCCTGACTTGCGAGTGAGATATGGTCCCACTCGAGTGAGTATGGGCATGCTCGAGTGAGGTTTTCCCTTGGAAGTGGCCTATGCTCTAGCAAACACTCTTGGTGTTGCACTTCCTAGTGCTCGGGTGCAACGAGCACTTCTTAGCCAAAGATGTTGCTCTCGGCTAAACACTCGCGAGTGAGGATGCTTCTCACTCGAGCACGAGTGTCCCATCACTCGAGTGAGGCCATCTTCACTCGAGTGAAGCAACCAAGATTCAGCATTTTGCTTACAAAGAGGGAACTTTGGGATAGTGTCTCCCAACCCTTTAGGCATATGTTTAGGTTTCTAATAAGCACCTAAAGAGTTTAAATGATAACCAACATCAAGTAGTATGAAATTAAGAACTTAGAAAAGGAATTAATCCAATGTCCTTACTCTTGGTTTTAGGCTTTAGTATTAGCCGTACCCATTAGCCGACTGTGCCAGAAGACGTCAGGAAAGTACAAGGTAGTAACTCTCTCTTTATACTATATGTGATGCATTGTATGTGTGTTATATCATTGATTTGTGATAAAATTCATATGCTATAACATTTTTGGTTATACGTAAGCACCGTCATACCAATAGTCCCTGAGTAGCTAACAACAGATCGGGTAAGGGTTGTGTGCCTTCCCGACGGAGAAAGGGGATGAGGATGAGGTGTGACTTTGTGATTAGGTGAAAGCCTAATGTGAAGGCCGACGGGCCAATTGTGAAAGCCAGGTAGCTATGTGAGCTATAAGGCTATGTGTATGCACTGCCACGCCAACAGTCCCTGAGCAGATAACAACAGTTCGGGTTAGGATGGTGTGCCTTCTCGGCGGAGAAAGGGGATGAGGGTGGAGTGTGATCTATGTTGCTGATCTATGATGATTTGCTTACATGCTATGTGTTTATGTGTGGTATGAATAATTTGTTACTACTGGGATTCTTTTGAATCTCACTCTTTCCTATGACTAACCTTTCAGACAGGACAAATGGCTCCAGGGAGAAGCGGATAACCAAGAGCGAATAGGACTTTTTCGACGCATTTGATCAAGACTGTTGGTTATCTATTTTTGGAACAGGATTACTGTATATATTTGGGGTTGTAAATATTGTTTTGATTTTGTAATCCCCATTTTTGTGAAATGTTACACCCTATATATATATATGTAACCCAGGAGTTGCTGGGATTTTAATTTCTGGACCTTGATATGTATGAATGTAATTGAACTGCTTAGGTAATTATATTCGAATGTGACTAAGAGACCAGGTTACATGTGTTTTAAACTGCTTTTGTGAACACCCTATCTCCAAGATAGGTGATTCTAAATGATAATCGGTAATTATTGGTCTCTATTTCACTTTAATTTCATATTTCGGAAGTAATTACGGTGAGGGGGTTACACAAGCCATATAACTTAAAATAGGATTTAGAAATTGAACGAAATTACTTTCTTGCCCTTGAGATCTTAATCTTTTAATCCAAGAAATTGCTAAAATGTGCACGTTTTTCATACACTTCTTGAACTCAGAATCCCCCCTCTTCTAGATCCTCCCCCTTTCTATTCCTTCCACCATTAGAACTAGGGGTGGAAACAGGCCAGGCCAGGCCAGGCTTTTGCCTTAACAGGCCTGGCCTGTTAAGGCACAAACTGGCCTGAGCTTGGCCTGTGGCCTGTTGGAGGCCAAATTTTAGGCCTGAGCCTGGCTTGTACACAGGCCTGGCCTGGCCTGAAGCCTGTTAAGGAGGCCTGAAGTTTTGAAATTTTTTAAGCTAATTGACAGGCCTACAGGCGATACTGCAAAACAGGCCAAAAGGCCACAGGCCAAAAACAGGCCTCCTTAAACAGGCAGAAATTTACATAAATTAATATCAATGATTCAAAATACATTAAAATACAAGAGAACAAGTGAGGAACACATATTAGAACCAAGATAACTTGTTAGTCACATACTTTTACAGAAGAAATAACATACACTTGTTTGATACATAGAAATAACATACATAATTTGTTGGTGCTTGTTGTTGGACCTCAATAGTATTAGGAGGAACTGAAGTAGACGACATTGTTTCACTCTCAAATGGAGATGACATTAACTACACCTGAAACATTAAAAGTAATGTATTAGTTAAAGTGACAAGAGCAACATAGAGAAGTTCATGAACCAGAAACATATCAGCAAATAAACCTGAACAGCAGAAGCAATCATTTTGAGAATAAACCAGAAATAGACCAGCAAATGAACTAGAAACAGATCATTCGCTTGTATTTTTTGTTTTCTACATTACCATGAAATTAATATATAGATAATTCAATGAAAAATTATGGATCCTCAATTATTTACAGCATAGACCTGATGAATATTTGAGTTCATCTATTAAAAATATATATACATATATAAAAAAGCAAATGGTTGACCTCTAGCCTTTAACTGCTATTGAACACAAATTTCACAGGGGAAAAAGCACATGCTGAAGTGAAAAGGATATGTCATTAGCACAGTTAAAAATTGAGCACACACCACTCTCCAAATTGGTTTATGCGAATTCCAGAAGCAAAAGGAGAAAACTAACACTGTTGGACAGCAAGCATGTGTGGACAATTGGGGTTTTAAATCAATAAGTGAATAATTGAAATAACCTTCCAATGGAAAGGGTTTTAAATCAGAGCATTAGTTCAAATAAAGCATGTTTCATTTGAAAGACTTTAAATCTGAAAATTAATTTTTAGATTAACTTGTAAGCCAATTTGCCCCAAAAAGAAACCTCTAAACCAATAATCATTTAGACTGTCTTAGCAATATCTGAGAAAATGCAAATCAACTATTCCTATTGTTGCAGAGTTGGAAATATCAAAAGTGTTTGGTGTAAATAAACAAGTTGGAAAGCAATAGCTCACACTCTCAATGTCCTTACTGAACATACACAGATACACTTATAGCAGAATCACAAAATCGAAAAGGAACCAGAAATGAACCAGCAAATGAACTAGAAACAGATGAGCAATTCGCAGATTCCAGAAATCCACCTCAAAAAAAAAAACCAAAAATCTGTATCCTTACTTAACGAATCAGAACAGCAGAAGTCGACTGAAACAGAGGCCACAAGACGACGGAGAGACGAGGGACTGACGATGACGGAGACAGAACGGCCATGCGCTTGTGCTAGATGCGACGCCGTGCGCCTGTGCGATGCCGAACGGAGTCAGAGAGAGGACAGGCTGTGCGAAAGGAATAGGGCCGAGATTGGAGTGACGGTGATCGACTGAGAGAGTGAGAGTGGGTGTATGTCGACTATCGAGCGGCTGAGCTGAGAATCCGAGATCTGAGAGAAGGAGTGGTCGAGAGAGAGAGAGACGGAGATGAGAATCGAGATCTAAGAGAGGGAGGGGGAGTCGAGAGAGAGAGACGGAGATGAGAATCCGAAATCTGAGACAGGGAGTGGGAGTCGAGAGGGAGAGACGGAGATGGGAATCCGAGATCTGAGAGAGGGAGTGGGAGGGAGTGGGAGTCGAGAGGGAGAGACGGAGATGAGAATGAGAATCCGAGATCTGGACGAAGTTGAGTCTGTGAGTGAGAGTGAGAGTGAGAATCCGAGATCTGGACAAATTTTTTTTTTTAATAAATGGTACCAGGCCGGCCTGATAGGCCTAGGCCTTCAAGCAGGCCTGTTTTTCTAACAGGCCAGGCCTGAGCAGGCCGGAAACAGGCCAGGCTGCAGGCCCCTGCTAGACGGCCTGGCCTGTTTCCACCCCTAATTAGAACAAAGTCTGAGATCAGCTAATTACCTCCTGCAACATTTATTGGTTCACAAGCATTCATTTTTCCACCATCAAGCAATATCTCATATATTTTGATAATGAAAATTGCATTATCTTTCTACACACCTCACGTTCTTTCATTAGAATCCCCGTATAATATTTCCATTTAATATTGTAATAAATGGGCCTTAGAACGCAAACGCACATAAGCATAGACATAATATATTTTATGTGTGAGAAAAGAGAAAAGAAAGAAGATGGGTTGAAGGAAGAAGGTGATGGCTTAGAGTGGGTTCAATGCTGTTCGTGATGCCGTTTATGGCTACGACAGAATCCGAGCACCCTGCTAGCAGAGGCGCTGATAAATGGCTTCTGATGCTGTTAAAACTCCTCAGACTTTGCTTCAATGGTGGAAGGAATAGAGAGGGAAGGTAGAGGAAGGAGAGAGAGAAAGTGGATCCAGGAGAGATGTTCAGAATTAGAAAGAGATCGGAGAGAAAAGAAAATGGGTCAAAGATGTGTTAGAAAATAAAAGCGAATGACAATTTTTTTTTTAAAAAAATTATTAAAATATCAGGGATTGAGAAAAATTTGTGAGACAGAGATTAAAAATTTACACATAAGCTGCCGCATGGTTTAAATTTATCTAGATGAAATACTTTCATTATTCAGTGAATGATCAGTGCATTGGCAATTTCTCAAAAATGGTGGATGGGAGGGAAGAGAGGTAGTGTGATCAGGAAAGATAATTAAATAAGAGGTATTAAGGTAAAATTATCAAATTTTGATATCTTATTTTATGACATTCATCCTAATTTAAGATTTGTTAAGTTTAAAAACTCAATTTAGAATTTGAGCAATTTAACTGTCTTTTAATAGAATTTTGCCTATCTTTTATAATCTAATTTGAAAGTATTTTATCAGATAATATAAATATTTAATAAATTATCCATATAAATTTAGTTATTTTTAGCATCAATTATTATCTCTCTTTTTTTTTTTTTTTGCCTTCAAGAATCAATATTTATTGATCAGGTTTCATTTAATTAATATCCCGGTCAAAAAACCAGAAACAAAAATATTAATTAATATCCCTAGTAAACTATAAATATATACCATTTTAGACGCATTTTTCCCCTATCAAATCCGCATTTGATCGTATACAAGGGAAAGAACGCGTAAAATAAATATTATCTCTTATTCTAAATATAAAATCTAATTATCTTTTTTTAAAATATTAAAAATTAAATAAATTATTTATTCATATTATATGTTTTATATCATTAAATTATATATCAGTTAATAAATTAAATAAATTAGTTTAGAAAAAAATTAAAATATAAATACTTTATAGTAATTTAATTAATTTTCCTTGACCTCTCAAAAATAATCAACTAAATCTTATATTATTGATAAAATTTTATGTATATTTTAGGGGCAATTATAATGAAATCCCATATAAGAGAAAAAATGAAGATATGGTCCCTGAAGTTATCCGTATAAGCTCCCCGACTTGTTAATGGACGTTCCTTGACTTGTCATTAACAACTTTAGAGACCATTTTTTCATTTTTTCTCTTGCATGGGATTTCATTATAATTATCCCTATATTTTATATAAAAAAATAATTAGAGTCCAGATGTTCATAACCAAATCCCTGTTGATCATAACCAGGGTAAAAAACGCCCTAAGAAAGAAACGAAAGATTACAAGGTAGAGACGACACGGTCCCAGGAGAATCATCACCCTTGTGGCGGCAATGCTCTAAAATCGTAAGAGGCTGGAGAGACGTAAAACCTAAAACCCAGAGAATCGCGCAAAGCTTACTGGCCACGACGTTGCTTTTAGCATTGAAGTGTACGAATCGTTGTTTAGAAAGCAGAGAGGGTTCGCCAAGTCCAACTAAATTGCGCTCATCTGACTCAACCTACCCCTGATATCAATTTTGTTGAATTCTTCATTCTTCCCAATTTCCCTTCTCCATTGATCCGGATACTATTGTTCCTCTCAAAGTTTTCATTCCATTCCTTCCATAACACTCCGTTAACTCCTGCGTTGTCTTCCTCGAAAGGCACCGACTTTGTTTGATTCTGACGTTATCGCACTGCTGGTAAGTTCTTTTTTTCTCTGGACTGTTTCGGTGTTGAAAAACCCTAAATTGACCATTTATTGATTATATTTCTGATATTCTCTGCTAGGTTTTCTTGGTTTTGAATTCAAACTAATAATTCGGGGTTGAAAAGTAATGGCTATTGCGGCCCCTGGGCAGCTGAACCTTAATGAATACCCTTCGTGGGGATCCAGAAGTGTTGATTGCTTCGAAAAGTTGGAGCAGATTGGGGAGGGAACTTATGGGTTAGTTTTAACCCCCCTTTTTTTCCTTTTTTGCTTCCTTCTAGCAGTATCACTATACTGGTTAATTGTTATTTATGTTGCTTAGTTTTACAATGATTCATAGTCGAATTTCTTAAACATATGTTCCAATTTTGCTTTTTCTTTCTTTATGAAGGTGATATGTGGTTATGGTTATCGGCAACGACTTATGTTTGATCATAATATCATTTTTTTTATTTCTTGGGGCCACTGACATGGGAGCTAATAAATGTATATTGTTTAAACTTCAACTTTCCAGACATATAGTCATATGTTGATCATAGGAGCTAAAATTTGTTAGTTATCTGGTAACTATCGTTGTATAATTGTCTATTATGTTGATCAGTATAGGACTCTAGCCTCAATTTACTTACCATATAGCAGCATGTTATGGTTCTGTAATATTTTGACAGAACTGGATAGAAAGAAGAGGTAGTAGAAGAAGAGAGATCAGACAGAAGAGAGTAGAGAGATTCTAGAGAAGGAGGAACAGAGAAGACACAGGAGCTGCTGAATTATACGTTCATTAATGACAAATCAACAACTGCTTAATAATGGAAACAATAGCTTTTATATAGAGAGCTATGGGATCAGGGGCAGAGCTGTCCTTAATGTTATTTTATAATCACTAATCCTATCCTAATCAGCTAAGGGATACAATTAGGGTGCGTTTGGCTAGTGCTATTCTAAAGTAGCTAATGCCACTCTCACTACATTGCTCTTCCCTTAACTAACTTACCTAACAATATAGGATTAGGGATCACAATTAGGAATTAGGGATTCAGATTACTATTTCATATCACAGCAGGACTGACAGGACTTCTCACATAGTGAATAATAATAGTAGTGGAGAAACATAAATGGTGAAATAAAAAAATTTCATTGGCAGTTCATAGTTTATCAAAGTCTTGCTGAGAAGACCTGACAAGATTTAGTGGCCAATCAATAAAACTTGTTGAAACCTAAAACCCTGTAGCATATTGATATGTGAGCTGTAATAAAAATATAAGTATAGAGACATAGGAATTAGTAAGTGGTGGTGTTACTAATCCTATAAGGCCCCTTAGTTATTAGGGTTGGTTAAGAGAATAATACCGTTAGACTTGAGCCTATAAAGGACTCATAGACCTCATTTGTATCTCTGTTGATTGGTTGAATGAAGATATGCAGTGAATTTATCCTCTCTTCTCACTCGCTCTTTTCTGTTCTTCCCTCTTCTTTTTCTCCTATCCTCTATTCTTCGACAATACCCTCATCACATATCAAGCACCTAACTATGTTAATCTAATTGCCATTTTTCCCAGGGCCACCTTCAGATAAGCTTTTTCCCTCACAGTACTTGCCATGATTGGACTAATACAGAATTGGGACTAGTGTATGCAACCAGTCACGTGTACTATTGTACAATAGCTTTGTTAGATGTAGGGGAGGGGGAACAGCAACAATCCTTGGATAGGGTTTCTTTTTTGAACGGTTTTGAAGATGGTGTAAATTGCTTTGAGTTTTTTTTTTTTTTTTCATTTTCTTCAGAATTTCTTTTTCCTTACCTCACCTAGATGTTTTTCCTTGATTGTTTCTGCTTCCTTTGGGTGTTTCTCTTGACAATTTTCATATGCTGTTTTTATATTAATTTTTGTTCCTGATTTCTCCCAAAACAGTTAAAATAGCTTTTACTTATTGGCACCCATTTAATTATTTAACCCAAATTGTTGAACATGAATTCCACTGTAATATGTCTCAAAATTGTACCTTTGGAATTGGAAGACACCAGCTACTTACTACAGATCCCTACTTCCAAAGAAAACTACTTTAGGTTGTAGGTGTAAGAATTGCAAGTTAGGTTAATTATGCAAATGTTCCCTGATATTCATGAAATCTTAAATAAGTTTTCTTTTTCATTAATATAAGCACCTGAAGGTTAAATTAAAATTAATATTTTATTAATGTAAAAATATTTTAATTCAGAATGCTGCTTTTGTGAGGTTATTAATAGTTATAATAAGCACTCGTTATCTGCAGCCATCAAAGCATATTTTATAATGCTTTTTTTTTTTCTCTTTTTCTGAATTTTTATCAGCATCCATCCTTTTTCTTTGTGAACTCTGTTCCCCATTACATGACATGATTGAAGTGCTAGAAACTTTTAACTTTCTTTGCAATTATTTCATGTTTTAAATTTCCCTTTTGAGACATATGCTTGAGTTATAGCTGGCAGGCAGAGTTGTTAGCCTATTTTTGTTCCAAAAAATCTTGTTTCTGGGTTATCCTTCATTGCTGATACTGGAAGAAGGAACTGATCCATACCTTTGTGCTTGCAGCCAAGTTTACATGGCTAGAGAAATCAGAACTGGTGAAATTGTTGCATTGAAGAAAATAAGAATGGACAATGAGAGAGAGGGGGTATCTCTTTGATCACCTTGCTGAGTGTTATTTACTCTATTATGGGGGTATAAGATGGTTTATTTACAAATTACAATCTAGTTTATCTGAGTTCCAATGAGAATTTCAAGTAACTCAATAATTGAAAAGGTGCTAATGGGTGTCTGCTACTAACTTTGTATTATGAGGTACTTCCCTGAATTGTTGCTTTTTGTCGCAGTTTCCTATTACTGCTATTCGTGAAATCAAAATTCTGAAGAAATTGCACCATGAAAATGTTATTAAGTTGAAGGAGATTGTAACATCGCCAGGTGAAGATTTTGTACATCTAAACGTGTGATGTATAATTTTTTATTTTACTATTGAAATGACTGGTCTTTTTATCCTTCAGGCCCTGAGAAAGATGAGCAAGGAAAGCCAGGTTTCCATTTTCACTATTATCTAATTACTTCATTAATAATTAGTACATAATTGCCTAGTTTTCTCTATGATTCTGCCACTGTGGAGAAAGTTTTGTCAAATTCCTTTAGTTTCTTTAACCCCATGGCATCTAACCTTCTCGGCGTTTTTCTTTTTTGCTGGATACTACAGATGGTAACAAATATAAAGGTGGTATCTATATGGTATTTGAATACATGGACCATGATTTGACTGGTCTTGCTGATCGACCTGGGATGAGATTTACGGTTCCCCAAATCAAGGTATTGCTGCAAATATTGTTTGAATCAAATATTTGTAGCAGTAATTCATTTAAACATTGTCTGACTGGTTTCTCCTGGCCTAAGTGTTACATGAGACAGCTTTTGACGGGGCTTCATTATTGCCATGTGAATCAAGTTCTTCATCGTGATATAAAAGGTTTGTGTAAAGCTAGATGTTCTCTGGAAGCTGATGTATTTTAGTTTTTGGTGGCATAAGATATGCCTATTTCATGTATTTTGTTTTGATGCAGGCTCCAATCTTCTTATAGACAATGAAGGCAATCTGAAGCTTGCAGATTTTGGACTTGCACGATCATTTTCTAATGACCACAATGCAAATCTTACAAATCGTGTGATCACATTATGGTATAGGTAAATAGTGTGCCTTTGTAGTTGTATTTGAGTTTTGTTTTAATTTTTGTATGGCAATTTAAACTGGGTTAAGAAAGGGGGATTTATAAAAGTGGGAGTACTCTAATGGATTTGATCTTGATATATTCAGACCCCCAGAGCTGCTGCTAGGAACAACAAAGTATGGACCTGCTGTTGATATGTGGTCTGTTGGATGTATCTTTGCTGAACTTCTTCATGGCAAGCCAATCTTCCCTGGAAAAGATGAGGTTATTAATATTTCTCTAAATAAGATTATTGTGGTTTTATATTTTTTAAGGGTTTGGTTTATTAGTGTGAACAAAGTAAGCACACTAGCAAGCTGGATGATACTGTATGTAGGGTAGGTTTTATCCTTTATGTTGTCTATGAAGCTACAAATTATTGTGGGAAAATATTTGCTTGTTTTTTAATTGCTTTCCGGCTTAAGTACTTGCTACCATTTTTTATGTGCTTATTGTGAACTTCTGTTCTTCCTAACTGTAATTACCTCTTCAATCATAGCGGCTTCAAATTCAAGGTCTGTTGGTGACTTGGTAGTATGGGATGACAAGTCCCACATTGAGTAGAATGGGATGCTCAATGGGGTATTTAAGTGGGTTGGTTCTCCCTCCTTATCAACTAGCTTTTGGGGTTAGGTACTTTGTAGTATGGGGTGTCAAGTTTCACATTTAGTAGAATGTGATGCTCAATGGAGGGTGTTTAAGTGGGTTAGTTCTCCCACCTCAACAGCTAGTTTTTAGTGTAGGGTTCCTGCCATTGAGGTACCATCAGGGTCTTATTTGTGTGTTAAAATAAGTAGTAATTTAACTCTGTGATAGTTGCAATTAATGTGTTTTACTGGAAAGGTCACCTTTATATCATTCATCATGATGTTAGAGGGCATGCAAATGGAAAAAATTGGCTAGATTACTGGATCAAACTTTCTTATTTCCTTTATTTGAGAATTCAATTGTGCCTTGCATGCATTCCCATTCTTGTTTTATAATGTAGGGCCTTTGGTGTATATATTAGTGCTGGGCATTTCTTTTATAGCTGGAATTGTAACACTTGTTCACTTTGTAAACATTGTAGCCGGAACAACTAAACAAAATTTTTGAGCTTTGTGGGGCACCGGATGAAGTGAACTGGCCTGGGGTTTCTAAGTGTCCCTGGTATAATCAATTTAAACCTACAAGACCAATGAAAAGACGTCTGAGGGAAGTCTTCAGACAGTGAGTATCACCCAATGAGCGTCAATAACCATATGTTGCTGCATTATGCGTCCTTAATTATCTTAATAGCTTTTCTCATTCGTGCTTGGATTATAGCTTTGATCGTCATGCTTTAGAATTGCTGGAGAGGATGCTGACACTTGACCCTGCTCAGGTATATCACCCATCATGGTTCTATCTGATTTTGAATCTTAAAGCACCAGGCATTACTGACTTATCTAATTAATCTCTGTTTCTTTTTTTTTGATTTGGGTTTGTTATATGTACTGTCATGTTTTGCAATAATCATATATAACGTTGAAAATTTTTTATACTGGAGTTTGTGGTAAAAATGAATTCTATTCTGTTTCTTTTGTGAGAAGCTTATGCATTGTTATCAAAGTTGTATTTTGGAATAGTTCCTCGCGTCTTTCTAATTTGGTTTGTCGACGTGGTAAAAAGAAAACAAAACACTGGCAATGCGCAGTTATGAGATTCTGTGGTTTCTTTGGTTTGAGAGGAATACCTTTTTCTTATTTTGAATGTTGTATATTGCTTCTCGAGGGCTACACAAATGGGTTTCTCTAGGAAATCTCAGTTTTTCATATGCAAAGAGATTGAGAAGCTCTTCTACACTGTTAAACTTGATAGGGGTTTTGGTAATTTGGTCTCTTTTGAGCTTTTTCTTGTATATTATGGTATGACGATATCTTATTCTCCCATGATATGAACCTTATCTTTCTAATATAATTGTAGAAAAATGGGAAATTTTGTAATTTGATCTGTTCTGAGCTTTCTTGCACTACCTTGTTTGAGGGTAGTCTTATTCTCGTACAAGATGAATCATCTCTTTCCAATATAAATACTTCTTTAATGAAAATTGTTATTTTATTAATAGAGAATTACTGCTAAGGATGCTCTTGATGCTGAGTATTTCTGGACTGATCCCTTGCCATGTGATCCCAAGAGGTATGGCTTTCAAGTGCCGCCACACCTTTGATAATATATTCCCAAAATGTATTTGATCTTGACATAGTCAAATGAATACGCCATTCTTTAATATACATTACCAATTTTCTGAAGTCACTGATTTTATGTATGGCTCAGTTTACCCAAATATGAGTCGTCACACGAGTTTCAGACAAAGAAAAAGCGGCAGCAACAACGACAACATGAAGAAAATGCTAAGCGTCAGAAAATGCAGCACCCTCAGCAACACACTCGCCTTCCCCCCATTCAGCAGCCAGGTCAACCCCATGCCCAAATGCGGCCTGGTCCAAACCAAAATATGCATAACTCACAGCCTGCCGTTGCTGGAGGACCCGGCCATCATTACGGGAAGCCTCGAGGCCCCTCCGGTGGGCCAGGCAGATACCCGCCAGGTGGGAACCCTGGTGGTGGATACAACCACCCAAACCGTGGAGGTCAAGGTGGAGGAGGTGGTTATGGCAGTGGGCCATATCCTCCTCAAGGCCGAGGAGCACCTTATGGGTCAAGTGGCATGCCTGGTGCTGGTCCTCGTGGTGGAGGTGGTGGTGGCGGCTACGGTGTTGGAGGCCCTAATTATCCACAAGGTGGTCCATACAGTGGCTCAGGGGCCAGCCGTGGCTCAAATATGATGGGCGGAAACCGCAATCAACAGTATGGTTGGCAACAGTAAGAGCATATTTCTTATGACTCGTCAAGAAGTTAGTAATAGATGATTGGACATATTATCATATTATTACCTGCAAGTTCCTGGAAGCCATGGTGATGCACCAGTGATGATTGCTTAGTGAGTCAATTATGGAACCTTAACTTATAGAGAGAACCTCTCAGTAATTTTGTAGTTTTTTTCTTTCTTTTTTCCTTTTTTTTTTTTTTTTTTGAAAAAAAAAATTGTGACACTGGTTTATTGCAGTATGATATGATAATGTTATCAAAGATGCACTTGGTCCTGTAGGAACTAGGAAGTCTTGTGAGGATTCAACATTGTATTATTTGTGTCATAACAAGTTCCCCTAGTTATGTGGTCTTGTAACCTTAATATAATACGATGCCTTGAAATTATCTCCATTGATTTTGTGAGACTGGTTCATTGCAGTATGATGTGATAATGTTATCAAAGATGCACTTGGTCCTGTAGGAACTAGGAAGTCTTGTGAGGATTCAACATTGTATTATTTGTGCCATAACAAGCTCCCCAAGTTATGTGGTCTTGTAACCTAAATATAATATATGATGCCTTGAAATTATCGCCATTGATTTTTGTCCTTGAATTTGCAAGGCAATATGATTCAGGCTTGTTGACTCTTGGGTGCTGGGTTTCTATGTTCCTTTAAGTAGGTGCTCTCCTGATAAGGGTGTTAAAAACCGGGACGGCACTGGGATTGATCTCCGTTTTTTGTCGGGATGCAATTTGCATCCTTGGTAGTATCGGGATAGGACTAGGAAATCCCAATTTATTTTTTTTTTAAAATAATAAACTTAAAAAATATCATTATATTAATTAAAGTTTCTATTTTTTATTGTTTAAGGTAATCATTTAACAACTAATAAAGCCATATTATCATCATCATCTTCTTCATTATTATCTTTATACACTATATAATTAAGATTAGTCTTGCAATATATACAATTTAATTCCAACTAAAGATGTATTGCCAAAGAATAACTTAATTTTTGGGATAAAAAATTCAAAAATAAAAGGATAACTTAATTTATAAAGTAACAAATTTAAAAAAAAAAAACAAGAAGAAGAAGAAGCTTGGGACCGGGATCTCAAGGGTGATCCCAGTTCCAGGTAGGGACAAGCAGGACCAAGACACTTTGAACACTCTTATCATTCCTCACTAGTCGATGGCATATCTATCGCTTTAAAAAACATTTTTTATGATAAAAAATTGAACAATTTTTAAAATTAAAAGAAAAGGCCAAATTGCAAACTATATATGAAAGTTTGAGGAGGACCTGCACCCTATCACCACCGCAGCTATTACTGACATTGCAACTATTGCTCCGCAATCAATTGGGTTAGATCTAACGGAAAGGGCTAGTCCTTCAATATAAGAGGATACTCATGCCTAAAAAAAAGAAAGTAGAGTTTTTTTTTTTTTTTTTGTCAACGAGAAAGTAGAGTTTAAATTCTACCTTTTATTGTCAATTTTGAAAAAAGATAAATTTGGAAAAAGTATGAAAATAAATTTTATAAGAATATTTGAGATTTACTTGAATGATAAGTACATACAATTTATATTTCTTTTTATGAAGAACAAAATATAAATAAAAAGGGAAAATCCTATTAAAAGATGGCTAAATGACCCAAATTTTAATTTGGATTACTAGACTTGACAAATTATTAATTAGGTCACATGGAACAAAGAAGGATTTAGAAATTGTGTCAAATTACCTCTATACCACTTAATTATATTAAAATGCAAAATTAAAGACGAAAATAACGCCACCTACATTTACACAAAACAATTTCCATAATAAATTTGGGATATGGTTTCTCTCCTTTTCTTTTTCTGTCCACTGCCATCCTTTTTACCCTTTATGACTATTGGATCAAAATCTAATGATTCACATTTAATATTTTATAAAAATATTATTACATTCGAGAAAAGAATAGGAAGGAAATGGAGAAAAGAAAGGAAAGAAAATATTAAATATAAAGCATTAGATTTTGATCCAATGATTATGAAAAGGGAAAAGGACGGAAATGGATAAGAAAAGAAAGAGAGAGAAGCCAGATGCATAAATTTGCCCCTCCCCCATTATTCTTTCACAATTTAGAAAATAAAAAAGAAAAAAGGTTGGCGCCTAAAGCCTAAACAAGCATACACATGACAAACCCCACACTTCCAACACCTTCGGATACTCAAAAACACTACCCAACCAGCATTATATCTATTATTTCACTTTTACTGCTTTCTGCTGTTGGTATGTTTTGTGTGGTTTGAAGCCATAATTATCATCAATGCAAATTGTTAAATAATGATTCTCTCTTCTTAGGGGAAGAAAATTTTAGAATGAAGTCCTCTCTCTCCTCCTGTGGCAATGAGTGTCAACACATGTTTCTATTTCGATATACACAGAGTAATAGAGACCAAGTTCTGCAGGCATACAGAAATAGTACAAATATACTGATACTAGTACATTTTTACATACAGGATTTATCCTCGTAGGGTCTGATAATATTTACAATTTATCCAAATATGTCCAAAACAGAGGCCACATATAACAACTAGCCAAATTTTCAGGTTCCATACCCTCATTTGCCCACATCGGCTGCCTTTCCCTTGGAGCCGCTAGCTCCTACTGGAATTTTGGTATTATGAAAAAGGGTGAGATTCTAAGGAATCCTTGTAGCAACATATTATCATTCATAGAAAATGTGATAAATAAATATGTCAAATACCAGTTAATGCAATATCACACTAACACATAACTCAGTTCAGTCGGAAATGTGTTCAAAGCCAACCACAATTGCAACCCCTACACTTCCCGTACCTTAGTCTATGACTGGGTAGATCAGTGTACCAATAGACACTGCCCATAGGCACTATTCATCAGTGTGCACTATGTATTATACATATTACAGAAGATAACATATACAAAGCATATAAACATTGGCATAGTGTATGAAGGATAAAGTTACTAACTTAAACCCTTTTCTTGCCTCAAATTGTTCACCTCATAAAACGTGCCAAGCTTAGGCTCCCAACTCGGTCCTAAAATATCAAATGTACAAGAATTAGGTTAAAACTCATTTATGTACCATTTTAGGAACTTCCATAGTGTTTATAGTGGTTATATTAGCCTATGATGAAAATTTACTAAAATGCCCCTGGGACCTTGGCCCGAGCCGCTATACCTAGTCCAGCTGCACTTTTCCCAAAATTATAACATGGGCTATCATGACATATTTCTATCTAAGGAATCCATTTCAGGGCTCGAAATTACCAAATTCACTGCCAAAAGAAAAATTTCCCTTGACAGCCCCGCTTTAAGGGTTTTAAGGGCATTTTCGTAATTATGCTTTTTCAGGCTTTTCCGAAAAGATGCCCAACTGTAACCCTATCTAATTTTTCCTCCTGAACTCAATGGAACAATCAAATTATTGATAATCCAACTCTAACCCTCAAATTTATCCCTAGCCGAAATTATAGTATCCTCCGAAAAAATCGAGGTTTTTTTTATTCTAACTCCGCAAACGTGTTTTTTCTACTCTTAACCACTTTATTGATTATTCCATTAAGTTATAAATACCATTTAGTACCAATTTGGGTAGCATAACCCCTAAAGAAACCCATTTCCAAAAATTACAAACAAAGACAATCCTGCGAAATTTCACCGATTAAATTGTCCACAACGAACAGAATAGTCAATATACAAGAGTTTGGAAGTTATCTCAAGCTCCCACTAGCTTTTCCTTGTCTTGGCTGACACACTAGCTGTTCTAACACCAAAAGAGGAGCTTCCAAACCTTAAGGAACATAAAGGAGTAATTTAGGATCAGAGTTATACGCGTTAGGAACCGATTTACTGAAGAAAGTACCTACCTTTACAAACTTTTCTTCCCTTTCTCTCTCTAAGCTTCACATAACTCTCTCCCACTCTTGGCTGCTGGTTCACAACGGAAATGAGCTAAGCAGGAAGAAGGATTTGCTTTTATCATATGTTTATATTATTTTATTCATTTATTCAATTTTCCAAAAATTACCAAAATCAATTTTTATATACAATAACTCTATATATATATATATGTAACCTTGTCCATTAAGTCCAATTAATATTTCCTTCCTCATACTACATGTAGAAGACACCTAGGGGCCCTACCCTTTAGTCTCAATTGGCTTCACAACTTGTTCCAGTTATATATATATATATATGTAAAGTCTTAATTTTAGTCAAAATTGCACTTTTTGCTCAAATTTTCCATAATTCATATTTAATTGACCAAAATATTATAAATATATTTTTTTCCTTTTATTTTTCTTAATTAATTAAAACTAACTTCAATTAATTGAAAAATAATTAATTTTGTGATAAATTAGCAAAATTACGATTTTGCTGTTATCTTTTTATTCCAATCTTTTTTCTTATTTTTATTTGACCAATTTCCATCAATTTTTGGACCAGATATTTTCTCTAATATTTCTCCATTTTTGGACCTTAATATTGAGCTTTTTTAAATTACCCAAATTAATTCCATAATTATTTTATCCAATTTCTCATGAAAATGAACATTTATAAAATTCATAAAATGAAAATTTCTTGGATCCGATATAAATTTCTTGTATTTGACCCAAGGGCACCAACAACCAATGTATTAAAAATCGGACCGGACCGGCCGGTTTAGACCAGAAACCGGTGAACAGGTCGACAAACCGGTCCGGTTGAGGTCAAAAAACCGGGGTCTAACTGACCCGGTCGACCTGGTCTGAACCGGTCCAACCCGGGGTGAACCGGGATGACCCGTGGTGAAACCGGCTTGCCCCTTTTTTTTTTTTTTTTTTTTAAATTTTTTATATCCCAAACGACATCATTGTCTTTTTTTAAAATTATTTCTTTGAAATTTTTTGATTTGCAAGGAGTTTTAAAAGTATTGTGGAATATTTTTGCTGTTTTGCATTGGTTAGAGTAAAATCTTTATGTACTTAATGATACTTTTGTGGGTAATAGGTTCACGAGGTTATATTTGACTATTGGTTGGAAAAAAAAAAAAACTCTTATGTAGTTTTTTAAATGGTATACATAAACATTTAAATTTTTTTTTTTTTAATTAACCCCGATTTGACTCCCGGTCTGACCCCCGGGTTGACCCCGGTCTGAAGCACTGACCCTTGACCCAGTGTCTCGACCGGTTCAATATCCGATCCGGTTTTCAGCACCTTGCCAACAACACAATCAAATTACTGGTCTTCATGCTTGATTATTTGAAACACAAGGAAAACGACTTGTTTACTGCTCCTAATTTTTGCTGTTCTAAGCTGTATTTATAAACTGATTATCTATGAAAATTGATAATTTTTTTTTTAAAAAAAAGTCTCAAGTTAGGAATTTTCATAAAAAATACAAAAAGAAATTTCAGGAAAAAAATCATTAACGAGGCAAACCCTACTTATTGCCAGGAGAGAGAGTTGAGGCAGGACACGATATTATTTAAAGTAAAGGGAGCAAGGTAGAGAATTCTTCTATCATCTCTCTTCATAGACACTAAAGCCTAGGAATAGGTAGAGGTAACTTAGATAGAATGAAACCTATTGATCATCTTTATTTTATTTTTCTTCATACCCAAGGGAAGCCTATATCTTCATAGTGGCCACATATGAAGAGGATGTTAATTTTCTACCCAAAGAAATCCATGTTCAGCAGCAAAAATCATACAAGAATTTAAATGCTCAAGTATTGCCTATATATGCAATTATTCCCACAAGATAGCTATTAGTTCTTTCCAGTGAAAAACAAATCATGTGACACATTCTCATGCTGAGGAATAATTTTCTATATGCATATTATACAATCAATACAAAAAAGTAATTACCAACAACAAAAATTGAAAGAACAAAGCACTTGCGGGATTAAGTTAATGTCCTGCTGTGCCTTTCTCTGGGCCTGCTAGCCCCAAACGGTCTTCTAACGTCTGAATTTACACATTATCACTGGGATTTAAATTCCCTTCAGCGCCTATATCCCTCAACTGCAAAAGTTCAAATGATCATGTAATTTTTATATTTTTATTTTATTTATAATTTATTCCTTCCCAATACACTGGACTTGAGCATGGGGATATAGGCACTGCAGGGAATCCAAAAGCATTTCTTCCACACAAAAACAACAGAACAAGTGAATCAGACAGACCTTTGATGTCTGATAAGCTTTTGGGGATGACTAGGACTAGAATGCCTGTTTGAAATATTATCACTGTAAGATTTTGGGGTCCTTGGGGTTGAAGAACTGAGAGATTCCAACGCGGCAAGAACATCCACCATTGGAGGTCTGTATCTAGGATCTGAGGTCAAGCATTGCAATGCAAGTGCGGCTGCAGATTGAGCTCCTTTCTTGGAGTATTGGCCGCCTAGCCTCGTATCCATGATCCTCAAAACTCGACGGTTATCGCTCAGAAAAGGCCTTGCCCAGTCCACCAGAGTTTCTTCTATGGACCCGGGTCTGTCATCTTCTAATGCTCGTCTCCCTGTTAACAACTCTAGCAAGACGACACCAAAGCTGTAGACATCACTTCTCGGAGTCAAGTGACCTGTGTTCAGTCAGAAGCAAAAGTTATGAAGATGAAGTGATATAGGCCAATCTAGTTTAAAGATTGAGGATATAATCTGACTGGAAATAGCAAGCTCCAAGAAACTGAAGTACTAATTGCCTGTTTTAAATCAAATGTTCAGCAAAATTGAGACTCTAATCAGTTAGAGACATGAAAAAAGAGGTGGTTTGATGGCTCAACCACAGACATACTGTTACGTCGCAATATTAGGGAGAGTCATTAGTCTAATGGGTAGTTAGTTAGTAATAATACAAGTTGCAGTAACCACTTCTGTTGCACAAGAGTCCAGTAGTTACAGGAATCGACTATAAATACCCCCAATTGTAATAGCATGAGACCTGATTAGTGATTTCAATATACTTGTATCCCTCTTTTCTTCGTATCACATACGGACCGTTCAAGCAAAGCTACTAATGGAAGACCAGTTTTTTGTTTTCTTTCTTGATTATTAACAACATGGTCATGGGGGCTTTATCTGAACTAAATTCCCTCCAAAGTGATTTAAAAGGTGCACTTCCCTACATAGCTCAGAGCATTTAGGACTCCACTCCTTTGAACAATCAAACATGGCTTAACAAAAGCAGGATATCCTTCTCACCATACAAAGTCGCCAAAAAACCAGAGGGAGATAGTAACTATGAGCAAGTCAAAGTTTATATAATATGCAGTTCATTTCAATCAGTCTCCTGATTTTTAGAGTTGCATTTCTTACCGATTACCATTACCCCTTAAATATTCAAAAGCCAGGAAATATGAACCTTAAAAATTAATCAGACAAGAACAACTCAGATCCAGCAGTGTTTAATATATACCTGTTGCTACATACTCTGGTGCAGCATAGCCTTGAGTTCCAATAACTCTGGTTGAAACATGAGTGTTATCTCCAGTAGGACCATCTCTGGCCAAACCAAAATCCGAAAGCTTTGGATAGAAATCCTACACAAAATTTAGTGCAACTCCTTCAGAATGAAAACTTGCACAAGCATAAGGAAATTTAGAATTTCCAGTTTCACAAGCCAAACTTTCATAGTGCAACATACCGAATCAAGTAGGATGTTAGAAGCCTTTAAATCACGGTAGATGACATTTGCATCCAGGCTATGCAT
Source organism: Inga oerstediana (assembly GCA_963210345.1). Classification (NCBI taxonomy): domain Eukaryota; kingdom Viridiplantae; phylum Streptophyta; class Magnoliopsida; order Fabales; family Fabaceae; genus Inga; species Inga oerstediana. Next base: position 37,321,921 of record OY723405.1, read on the forward strand.
GAATGCTAATCCTCTTGCAACACCAATTGCAATACTGATCCGGGTCGGCCAAGATAGGGGTTGAACACCCTCTGCCGAAAAAGAAAAACAAAATTCAGGATACAATGAATAAAATGAAATTGCGGCTCAATTCAATGATCAAACGATTTATTGCTGATTTGCAAAGTGATAATAGATAATGATCACACAAGAAAATTCTGCATTAAGAGAAACAAAAGATTTTATGTTATGTCAACCTCAATACCTTTTTCCCTTTCAGCCTTATCCTTAGGAGAAGTTTGAACATCATTCTCATGAATATTACTCTTAGAATAGCATTTTTTACCAGAGTCATTGTTTTTTTAATGATAATAATACACATACCATTGTGCTTTATTTGAAAAGTAAGGACACATAAAGAGATCCTCTGAACTCATAATATACTCAGTGAATGAACTTACTTCTAAATAAATGATTCTCCAAGCTTCCTTTTTGCATGAACTCATAAACTAGAAGCCTATTTCTATCCTCTGAACAATAACCGATAAGTTTCACCAGATTCTCATGGTGAAGCTGCCCTAGATAATTGACTTCAGTCTGCCAAGAAAAAGGGCAGGAAATCAGTCAATACCTAGAAGGACCACTAATTCAGAAAAACATCTTAATTCAAAGGTTCTTATTGTACATACAAGCCATTCCTTGTGGCCTTGAAAGCTTTCTGGTTTGAGCTGCTTAATGGCCACTACCATTCCACTCCCTGGTTTTGAAGGAGCAAAGGTGCTCATGTTAATCCATCCCTTGAAGACACGCCCAAAACCTCCCTCTCCAATAAAATTTTCTTCACGGAAGTTCTTGGTGGCTTCCTTTAGATCATTGAAGCTAAACGACTTGAGATTATTGGAAATGGTTCTGACAGGATCAGATGCTGAACTCTGCAAAGAAGGCTTTTTTTCTGAAGAATGGAAATTTTGTTGCGTCTTACTTGACTTTGTACTTCCTGAAAGTAAATGAGACACACGTTACAAGAACTATAGACGAATAACTTCTTATACACTAAACTGCACATCTCCATAACATTTAACTTCAAGAAATTGAATTTAAGGAGCCAAAAAAGAGTGTAATAAACATAACATCTAGCTAAACAGAGCCATATGAAGCTTTCTTCAAACATGAATCTTAAAGAGAATATTATTAGCCATGCAGAAAATGATCAAGTGCTCCAACCCCGATCCAAGTAGTACTAAAGCCCTGAAGTTTAACAGGTGAACTAGAATTCAGGCGATATTTGCTTTTCATTTTAGATAATCAACACATGAATTAGTTCTGGGTAGTCAAAGCATATAAAGATAATGGAAACAAGACCATATTGCTATAATGGCTATGGTGCTTCTAAGTTGTGAAGTTAGAATCAGCTATGTGCTGAATAGTGGATAAGAAGAAAACAGAGAAAAAGCTTTCACAATCCACAATAAATGTTAACAATCACAATACTGGAGGTTTATGAACTAGTGATCTAATAGACCAGAATCAATTTCCTTCCGAACCTAGAAAGCTATTCACCAGAGGATGAGTGAAAAATTAGTCCATTTAAGAACATCTCAGGCCGTTGACCAAAAAAAAAAAAACAGAACATCTCAGGCCAAAAATTTAGAATTGGAAGAATCAGAATAAGAGAAATATTAATTAAGCTCCAGTACTATGGAAAAAATGAAAACTATTGCCATTCAAATTTTGACAGGGAAATAATCCAAGCCATAAATTTAGCATCCAATTCAACGTAAGACGAAAATATAGATTACATGGACGGATATAAAAGAGGAAGCAGAACACCAAATAGAAAACTCAATCAAAATTTGGGTAAGTTTATACAGCAGAATCAACCGAACCATCTGAATAACTATTCTATGAGAGCATATAATATCACGCCAACGACGAAGGAGGCAAGCATATATGGTTATTTGAAAAAACAGAGGAGAAAATTGACCAGACAAATTGGAGGAATTAACATGAGCAACTGGCTTCATGCAAGAGTTGCCCATGTTGAAAGGGTCTTCAAAAACTCCTTCTCCTTCTTCTTGTGTTTCAGACCAAACCAACGAAACCCAGTACGGAAAAGCTGCAAAGGAAGCAAAAGATGGAAGAAACAAGTCTTAAAATGAGATTAAGAAATGTTGGTGTGAGTAAGAAATAGCGGCGAAATTGTCCACACCGGGGCCATAAATATTGCATAAAATCGCTCACTGAAGAGGAAGCGTGGCCAGCGTAAGGAAAATTCAAGATCAAGAAAACAATAATAATAATTTATTCATTTTTTCTCTCTATTGATCCTCAAGGTCCCAGCAACTCCGGCCTAACTCCTTGCCACGTTTGGATTGAAGAAAATGAATGAGAAAATTTAAAAAAAAAAAAAAAGTTTCCTTCATCAATATAAAAACTTTGGAGATGGGTCCTACCTGAGGCTCAGCTTGATAAATAGGAGCAAGTATGGATAGAGACTCCATTGTCATCTTCAACTTAGTGACGTGGGTCAACGAAAAATGGAAGCTTGCTTTAGAGATTTGGATTAATAAAGTAATTTGTCTGTTTCAGAGAATTGAGAAACCGTGATCGTCGCTGGTGGCGGCGGCGGGAGTAAAAGCAATTGGACTTTCCGCCCTCTTTCATGGATTAGAAGTTTGAACTTTAAGCTTCTCACGTGCAATTAATTCTCAGGGCTAATACGGAGTGGAAAAAATTATGAGAAAAAGATAAATAAAAAATTTTAAAAATATAAAAAATTAAAAAGATGTTTGGAATATTCATAATATTATAAAGGTGTTAGTACCTTATTTATCCTTTTTGAAGTTAAAAGGAAATGATATAAATATCTTTAAAGATAATTTTTTTATAAAAAAAAGTAACCCCACCCCCGGCTGACAGCCAGCAACCAACGAGGTTTTTAATAACAAGCAGTAGTTTTTATTAAAGAATTCACGATATTTCATTAGTTTTTAATAACTTTCATTTACAAAGTATTAAATCTAAATTATGAGGTTTTTCACAAGTTTTGTTAAAGAATTCAAAATATTTAATTTAGTTTCACTAACAACTTTCGTTTACCAAGTAGAAAGAACACTGAGGTGAGTCAAGTTCTGGAGTGATGTCACTATTGATTGGTGGCATAGGAACTCCTCCTTGTCGTTGACTTCTTCGTCAGAGAGATTTTTCAAGATACTCGATCCATAATCCTAAAATGGGTTGACGAATAGATTGAGCAAATCGAGTCGGTTTCAAGAGATTGCAGAAGATGGGTTGACGTATATAGAGGTCAGCATTGATGTGGGAGTTGGGAGCTGGAAAAATTGCAAAAGATGTAAGCCCTAATTGATGGGGGAGCTAGAGATGGTGGTAGAAATCGAAGATCTAAAGGCCGATGTCGCTGGAGAAATAGTCGTCGTTGCAAGAGGAGGCCATTGTCGTCATTGTTGGAGAAGATGATTTTATCGAAGAATGAAGATAATTTTGTCAAGGACATTTGTATAATTTTCTTTTGATTTCAAAAAAGACAAATCATGCACTAACACTTCTCTAATATTATAAATATTGGGAACATATTTTTGTCTTTTAATATTTTTAAAGTTCTTTATAAGAAATTTTCCAAAAAAATATTTCTACGCTTTTTGAATGGTCAAAGTTCTTAAATGAAAAAGTAAATTAAAATGAATAAATTAAATTTGTAATTTCTGAATAATAAACCCCATCATGTGAGTGACTTACTAAGTTATTATAAATTTATGTTCTTTAAACGATAATAGTAAATGTTTGTACTTAAATTTATAAATTCAAATTCTCAAAGTGTTAAATCTTATAAATTTAAGTGAAGTGAAGGTCAAAATTGTTTTTATAAATTTAAGTATTAAATACTCCCTCCAAGTATAACTTTTTGAAGAATTTCTTAATTTATAATATAAATCATTTGAAAAGTAATTAATTCTTTTTTTTTTTAGGTGTAGGAATTTACTACTCATATATATATATACATATATATAAGTATATAATACTTAAATGACACAAATTTATAAGTCTAGGTAAGAAAGAATTTACTGCTCATAAATCACAAGTTTAATATTTCCTCTTCCCTATATATAAGGTCAATTCAACATTTTAATTAGTAATATAATATATAAAATTAATTGAGGATAAAATAAGTAAAAATGTATTTATTTGTCAGACAAATTCAAAGATGACCTTATAAAAAGAACTAAGCTTATTCAAAAAAAATTAGACTTTATAAATAGAGAAAGGGAGTAATGAAGAGGATTCGATCATCACAATTTTCTTTTGTAGCAAGGGATAGTGATCCTTTAAAGTAGTTTCACAAATTCAGGGTTCTTCCACATAAATGATTTCTTATTTTGGTTTTACAACATGATCTTTTTGTATTTTTTCTTTTTCTTTTTCTTTTCAATTAAATGGTAATTTGAATTCTTATTTTGCCCACCGTCCAAGATTCTCTCCATGTTCAGTAGTTTCCAAATAAGAAGAACTTGATAAACCTTGAAATAATAAAAAATGTAAAGTATAAAATAGTGTTTGGTTCAACTGATACGGGAATTACATCAGCTTAGCTAAAAATCTTGAGTTTGAGGATCAAAATACATCAACATTAAATGCTTGATAATTGACTTTAATTACCACTCAAATAGGTCCTATGAGGCTTGATCCGATTAATATAGATTAAGATATCCAATAAATATTCCCAGTAAAGTGAAGTAAACCTAGCATCCAATGTGCACACTTAAAATATATGTATGTAAAATTAAAAAAAAATGTATGTATTCAAAAAAATAATATAGGGAAAAAAGATTAAAAAATATAACATTTAAACTTTAAAATCTTAAATTAATCTTATTATCCATAAGAGTATAAATATTGACTACAAGAGTATAATAATTAACTATTCATTTTAATAAAAAAATTTTAATTTAAGATTTTAAAATTTAAGTAATGATTTTCCATCTTTTTCTTTAAAACATGTGCATGTATAGGTGAGCCGCCTGACAGCGTAAGCCACTCAAGGAAAACAAATAAAAATAAAATATAGATGCGCCGCCTGGGCTTACTAAGCAGCTAAAGTAGGTAAGGGTCTAGGAGAATTGCGAGTTTGCGACAGCTTTAACTATAACAAGATGAGTACATAAGACGTGTAAATTCCCCTTTTTTTAAGAAAAGAATGTTAGATTATATATATAAAAAAAAACCCTAACTTTATATCATATATAAGTAATCTCCCAAATTTTTAAAACTTTACAATAAATCTTTCTGATTTTTTACATTTATACAGATAACATTTATACTATATTAGTTTAGTTTATTATTTATCCGTAAATGGGTTAAATTTCTAAGAGATTTATATGCATATAATTTAAAGTTTGAGGGGGTATACACTGATATGCGTACAAATATTAAAGTTTAGGGTAAAAGAGCAAAAATACCCTTTTTTTTCAGATGAACTACTGGCACTATAAATAAATTTTGGGTGCAAAATTACTTACGATGATTCTAAAATGGTCATAAAATGTCACTTCTTAAATTCCTCTAAGTTAATCATTTGGTCAAACTTTTGACCAAATAAAGTGAGGAATAGGAGTAAAAAGACCCCTTATCTAGTGATAGTAAAAAGGGTCGGCCTTTCATGGGTCAGGGTCTAAAAGGGTCTGCTCTTTTAGACCTGGCTAAAGAAAAATAGTTATTTTTTGAGGCTTGACCTATGAGCATAAGAGTTAAGGATGACCCTAAAGGGATGAAGCTATTTTAACAATTTTTACTATTTTTTTAATTTTTTTTAAAAAATATAACAATGAAAGTTTTAATTTAACACATAAATATTGTCAAAAATTAGGGTGTGAACGATACACATCATGCAACAAATAAACATAGACACTACGTCATAATCAAAGGTAAACTATTGTTCACATAACAAAATTATAAATAATTAATAAGAAAACTTAATAAAATTAAAAATACTTCTTATAAATATGTCTTGAAAAGTGTAAATAGTCAACAAAATAAACAACACAAGGTATAAACAAAACAATCTCTAGAAAATAAGTCAAAAAATCCAAAATTAGTAAGAATACTTATGAAATAAGAAATATATTTTATAAGTTTTTAATTTTTAGGATTCTTAATATAAGATATTCTTATGAAACTTAATTCTAAAAACGATAATAACAACTAAATATTTGTAATATCATTAACAAAGTATAAAAAAATCAAGGGTCAATATAACTTTTGGTCCCTGAAGTTTGATCCAATTTTAGTTTTGGTCCCTCAAGTTTGAAATTGGTGGTTTTGATCCATGAAGTTTCACCCGATTTTGGTTTTGGTCCCTAAAGTTTGAAATCGGTGGTTTTGATCCCTGAAGTTTCACCCGATTTTTGTTTTGGTCCCTTAAGTTTGAAAAGGACTTGGTTTTTTCCCGGGTCGGGTCGGGTTTCATAATCGCGTCCAAAATCGGGTAAAACTTCAGGGACCAAAACCAAAATCTAGTGAAACTTCAGGGACTAAAATCTCCGATTTCAAACTTGAGGGACTAAAAGTTATATTAACCCAAAAATCAATAATATTATTATCATATGAATAATTTTAAAAAATAAAAAATATATATACAGGCCTAAAAGGGCCAACCTTTTTAAGCCCGCTTTCACTTTTGAGGTAAAAATCTTAAGTCCGACCCTTATAAATTCCAAGTCTAAACGGGTCGGCCCGACGGGTTCAACCCGTTTTCCTGGCTCTACCCTTATCTTTTGCAAAAAAAAAGCTATTGGCACCATAAACAAATTTTGGGTGCAAAAACACATATAATTATTTTAAAAGGGTCATAAAATGAATTGCCCTTAAATTCATTAGACAGCCGTTTATTTTGACTTGTGGGCCCCACTATTTGTCCAGTTGTATTTCAACCTAGTTATTTTGACCGTGTGACATGGACCTCTCCCATTTTTAACCTAGTTACCTTTTCAATTTTCACACACCCTATTTTACCTTTGCCATTGCTGCTCAAGAGATCTAAACCCATGAAAATCTCGCTAGTGAGGTCTACACCAGCAAGATCTGCACCCCATCTAACGGCAACATCTTCTACCAACCTTCATCTTCAACAATTTTTCACACCGCTCTATGCTTTTGATGACACCACTAGTGGGATCCACACCCCCACCTAACAGAAGTGACAACATTGAGCGCACCCCAATACAATGTCAACCTACAGCCTTCATCTTCAGCACAGGAATGACTTTCTTCTTCTCTGTTTCTTCCTCCAACAACACACTAAACCTTTGTTGCCGTTAGGTTAAAAATGGGAGAGGTCTACATTATATGGTTAAAATAACCTAAGTGGAGTACAGCTAGACAAATAGTAGGGCCTACAAGTCAAAATAAATAGCACTACATTAGTCTTTTATTAGTCAAACCCAATTGATAATTATAGGGATGAGCAAAAAACCCGGTGGTCCAGGTGTCTGATCCGACCCGGTCTGATAAAAAAAATTTAGTACGCGGCAGCTTCTCACAGACCAGACCGGACTGGTGTTCTCGGGTTGGACTGGACTTCGGTCCAAGGACTCCAATCCCATAGTCTGGTCTGGTATGGCCTGAGTTGTATACTTATGATTTTTTTTTAATCCCCCATTACCCCCAAGGCCCCATATCCCCAATGGCCCAATTAAAACAGTTCACCACGCACGCCTGACGCACCCACGTCCTTAATCTTCACATGCTTTTTTTTTGGACCAAGAAGTTCACTTATCTGAGGAGTTCACTGTTCACTTATCTTCACAGTTCACATTCATTTTAGAGTTCGCAATTCGCTTCACTCAGTGGAAATGGAAGCTTAGGTTAGAGATTTGAGTTTCAAGTTTCGACTTCATCGTCTCCCTCTCGGTCTCGGCTCCAGTTCCTGTATCCACTTTGTCCCCCTCTTGGATCTGGTTCCTGTCTCCCTCTCAGATCTAGTTCTTGTCTCCCTCTTGAATCTCGACGTCCCCTGTCCCCGTCTCCCTCTCGGCGCCGGTTCCCATCTCCCTCTCAAATCTCGACATCCCCTGTCCCGTCTCCCTCTCGAGTCTCGGCGTCCCCTATCTGTCCCCATCTCGGCATCTCAGTCTCGGTCCGTTCAGCTCCTTAAAGGTAAGAAACTCACTATAATTGGAGTTTAGCTTGTTGATATGTTCAGAGAAAGAAAAAGAATAGCGCTTTGGTATCTCATTGCCTAAATGTAATTGCTTCCCATTGAAAACAAAAAATATGTACGTTGTCATATGCCATAGAGATCTGCAAAAACAATTTAAAAAAATACCAAATGGGTCTTGGACTGGTCCAAGCAGTCCAGTGGACCTGGTCTGGTCCAGCCCGAGCTCGGGCTGGTGCTAGACCAGACCGGACCTCAGGCTGCCTTGTTCAGCCCGAGGTGTTTTCTAGACCAGACCTCAGGTTGAGGCCAAACCCAATCTGGTCTGATCCATGATCAATCCTAGATAATTATATAAATACAATCATAAAAATAAAAAGGTAAAGTAGTATCCAAAACTTCTTCCCTTTATTCTTCAATAAAATTAATTAAAATTCTTTAATTTATATAAATCCGATCGTATAATTCAAGACTTGGTCAAGAGACCAACATGTGATAATAGTGTGAAATGGAACCATCATCCCACCGAATTCTTCATCTCTTCTTTCTTTTGACTAAATCAACTCAACTTCTTTTAAAATTTGTTTTGTTTTCTCTCAAAAAGGGAAAAAAAAAAAATGAAACACACATACCCCCTCACCTCCTATCCTAGTTATCAGGACTAGTAGAGGGGTTAGCTTCGATCTTAAATATAAAAACTCAATTTATTTTATCACCTAAATTTGTAATTTTTCCCAAATTATCTCGATTGATTGGAATGATTCTGTCAATGAGATAATTTCCATGCAAATGATTAAAATATGTATCTTAGGGAAGTAAACACATTGTTTATAAATAACTAATTTTTTTCATATTTGTAAATTTATCTAGCTTCTACATTTAAAATTGGAGGAAGTACTAAGTTTTATTTTGTTTTTGGATCAATTAATGCAATTTCCTTAAATTATAGTCTGATAAAAAATCTTAATGCATATTTTATCAAAAAAATTGATGCACAACTTTTAAAAGAAAAACATGATGTATATTGTATCTAAAATGTGCTTCAAATTTTGATGTGATCCTTATAATTTAAACTCATTTAAAGTATGTCCCTATAATTTTCTAACATTAACAAGTTACTTCATAGTTGGATAATTGTTAATATTTTGGCGCACGTAGTTTGAAAGAGATTAGCTTCTTTTAATATATAGTAAAAAGTACTAATATCAAATTAAAGAAACAAGAATTATTCCATATTGAGTCAACGTGGCAAAACAGTTTTTAAGATTCTTTTGGCATCTCTAACAAGCAACAACATAATGCGGTTGTTGCATACACGGGCAAGTTGTTGACTTTTCATGTCAACAAAAAAAAATTGTAAATAACAACGTGCTCAAAATTGATAAAAAAATTAAAAATAAATTGATCAAAGGACCAACATTTAATATTGTGGAATTGGTCCGCCATCCCCAACGTTGGACTTTCACATCCCATGCTCATAATAATTCATCATCTCTTTTTCTCTTTGGTCAGACCCGTTATTATTATCAACAGGCTAACTTATTTTATTGGTATTGAACTATGAAGAAGTATATTTAACCGAAGGTAATATATTTATATTGATATATTTAACTCTCAATCATTTATTTTTTTGAATAGATTATTTTAGAGAATTTTGTGCCTCATTGGTTTTTTGTTTTTTAACTTTTGACTTCTCAGTTGTGTCTAAATTAGGACAACCAAATAAGTAGAATTTATTTTTTTCAAACAACATCATTGGATACTCCTCCTATGGTCTTATATATATGATGGGGAGAAAATTATAAATTTAACTATCAAAATACTCCATATGATTATAACTTATTGAAGAATTTATTAGTTCACAAAATAAGTCACTCTTTTTGCTAACCACAATATAAATTACTTGTAAAATAATTAATACTTAACTTTTTAAGTGTAATAATTGACTACTTATGAATATACAAGTATTTAGTACTTAAATAACACAAATTTATAAATCTAGGTAAGAATTTACTGCTCATAAATCACAAGTTTAATACTCCCTCTTTTTTTATATATAAGGTCAATTCAACCAAATTGCGTTGCTTAAAAAAACAATTAGAAATAATAAATATACGTAAGAAATATATTTTTCCCAAATATGCTCTATTTATGAATGAGTGAACGAGGGAAATGATAAAAGAGGGTGTATGCAGAAAAAAGATATTAGAAAATAAAAGGAATGAGATAATATTTTAATTAATACAATGTATGAAATTAATTGAGGGTAAAATGAGTAAAATGTATTTATTAGTCAGACAAACTTGAAAGGGAGAATTGCTAAAAAAGACCTCATAGACAACTTATTTGCTAAATGGGACCAGGGAAGATATCTTACACATGGAGGAAAGATATCTGCACACGGAGGGAAGTTTTCTGCACAAGTAAAGAAGATTTTTGCACACGTATAGGGGAGAATTTTGCACATAGGGAAGATCATCTGCATACCAGGGAAGATATTCTGCACACGTGGAAGATAATCTGCACGCGAAGGTCCCATTTAGTAAATAGGTTGCCAATGAAGGATTTTTTTACAATTTTCTCAACTTAAAAAAACCTTATAAAAAGGATCAAACTTATTCAAAAAAATAAAGCTGGACTTTATAAATAGGGATGTAGGGGAATAATGAAGAGGATTCAATCATCACAATTTTCTTTTGTAAAAAAGGATATAGTGATCCTTCAAAGTAGTTTCACAAATTCAGGGTTCTTCCACATAAATAATTTCTTATTTTGGTTTTTCAACATAATCTTTTTTTTTTAACTTTTTTTTCTTTTTCTTTTCAATTAAATGGTAAATTGAATTCTTATTTTGCCCACCGGCCAAGATTCTCTCCATGTTCAATAGTTTCCAAATAAGAAGAACTTGATAAACCTTGAGATAATAAAATAATGTAAAATATAAAATAGTGTTTGGTTCAACAGATATGGGAATTACATTCGGCAGGGGAAAAAAAAGATGTGGGAATTACATATTTACATCAGCTGAACTAAAAATCTTGAGATCGAGGATCAATATGCAACCACATTAAATACTTGATAATAGAGTCAAATAGATCCTATTCCAGATTAATATAGATTATGATATCCAATAAATCTTCCCATTAAAGTGAAGTAAACCAAGGATGCACAGTCCACACTTAAAATATAGGGAAAATTATCTTTAGGTCTCATATAAGGAAAAAAAATGGTCTTATTAACAACTCCAAATATAAATTATTAACAAATCTAGGGGTATCATTGATAAATTTTTGTGGCCATTTTTTTATTTTTTTTTATGAGACCTAAATATAATTTTTCCTAAAATATGTGTATGTATCGGAGAGCCACCTGGCATTGTGCACACTCAAGAGAGAGAGAAAACAAAAATAAAATATAGATGCGCCGCCTAGCCTCGCTAACGTAGGCAAGGGTCTCGGAGAATTGCCAAAGCTTTAAATATATCTAGATGTCTAGATGGGTACATAAGGTGTGTAAACCCCCCCCCCCCCCCCCCCTTTTAAGAAAAGAATACTAGATTATAGAGTAAAGTATATTGATTATCTTTCTATTTTAGTTAAATTATACAAATTTCCCCTATATTTTTAAAAACGTATATAAACCTCTCTTGAAATTAAAATTAAATTACAGAAACATTCCTTACATATTTAATATTTCATTTTCATCCACCCAACCGTTAATTGACCGTTAAGTTTAACTAGTAAATGTCACACCCTTACTTATTTTTACTTATAGTAGAATATTAATGCGTGGTTCGGTGGGTAACATAGAAATAACATAATTATACTGATAATATTTGCATGATTAAGAAAAAAATTCCTCATAGAGGTTCGTACAAGATATTTAACATCAATGTAGCCGCACAGGACTACTAGGATGTCTAAAATCGTCCTAGTGAAACGGAGACATCTTTCCGTCTTCATTCCACCACTGTATTCCTCCCGTGTAGTTCTTTTCTCTACTTTCAGTACATCTCTTATTTTCACCTGTTTAATTTATTGGTAAGGGAGTGTGAGATTCAAGAGAATCTCAGTAGGAAACAGATACCATAATGCATGCATGATAGATACTATATGTATGACATGTTAGCTTTATTTAGATGCATGCCCCATAATGACATTTTTGCATGCTCAATATTTCATGTAACAAAACTATGGCCACAACAAAACAGAAACAATGCTTCATTTATTTAAATATGTTCTACACAATCAAATAAAGCAATCACATATATCATTACACAAACAAAGATATCAAATACATGCAAATAAGGTAAGTCACCTACCTTACATCCCTGTTGCTAAACAAAAATAGTTCATCAATCTAAGTGTAAACAGCTCAGGCTCCATATTCAATCATCAAACTCCTTCTGGCTTTTCCCTTTAGGCCGAAAACCCTAGCCCTCATAACTCCAAAATTTGTGCTTCAGAAATTTGGCGAATTTCTCCTTGTTCTCTCTCTAGAAATCAAACTCTCTCTCTCTTCCCTTTGTGAACACAAAACCGTCGTGAAATGAGGAAGAAGAAGATGCACGAATGCTTTTTTAATTCATGCTTATGTCATCCTATCATAAGCCTATGTCATAATTGGTTAATTTCCAAAAATACTAAAACTTTAATTTTATGTACATAAACTTCATGTAATAGGTCATAAAGCTTAATTAAAATCCAATTAATCCTTCCCTCTTAGTCCACCCATAATCATGTCTAAGGGTCCTTTAATCAGCTCAAATGGTTTTTCCATGTAATCCTTTAAATTTGATACAGTATATGACTTATATTAATTTTAAATTTTAATTTTTTAAATACATTTTTTGTACAAACATTTATAAACTTGTTTATTTTAGTATGCATCTAGTAATAGGATTAATCATATTTTTTATTAAGTTTTCTATGTCTACATTAATTAAATTAATTAAGTATTTATCTTAATATGAAAAAAATTTAACATATAACTATAATATCCCGAATTTTAGGATTGGAGGATTGGGAATAAACCTAAAGTAAGTGAACTACTAAGTCCTGGTTTAGTAGGTGCCCCAAATTTATTCCTTAATATTTCTTATATCTTTAGAGTATTAAAGAAAGTAAAATGGTGAATTTTAGAGAATATGATTATGCTTTCAGTGAAATTTTCTGCAAGGTAGTAAGCTTGTCATGAGATTTTGGAAGACTAAATGATGAGAAAAAATTATGAAATTTTATAGGGTGAAAGTAGACATCTAGGGCTTTAATTTGATAGGTATTATAAGCCATTTTGACTAGTGGATTGAGAGTTATAAATTTTTGAAGTTTACCCAGCGAAACTAGAAAGTTTCTGGAATAGCTTCCAAAGATAAAAAATCTGGGAATGATGTGTTCCAATTGGAAAAATTCTATATTTTTCCTTGAAACTGGACTCAATAAGGGTTCCATAGCCTTTAAAATCGCTCTGAAACAATGTCTATAAATTTAGTTATGATTTTTCAAAGTTAGAGCATTTCGTCTAGATCTGTTTTGGACTGTGTTTGGACTGGATTTTGGTGTTTTTGATGATTCCATTATGTTTAGAATAGAAAATTGTGTAGGGTTCATGTTGAGTGCGAAGTGAGAAAAGCCCTAGACAGTGAAATGACAAAAATAACCTTAAAATCCTCACATAGGGTTGTCAGGGGTAAATTTGTAATTAGGACTGGAATTTGAGAAAACCGAGGTCAAAAATGTTTTTTTTTAATGAAAATGTGTTAGAATAGCTCAGGTCAAAATATCAAGAATAGTACAGTTGGAATGGGTATGGCTGGGCCGAGCCGGGGTCCCGAGGGCATTATGGTCGTTTTTCAATATAAACTCATATAATCCCTAGAAACACTATGAGTGTCTAAATGGTACATTTGAAATTGTAGGACCAAGTGGAGCGTCGAGTTACGACACACTTTACTAGGCACATAATTCGAGGTGGAAAAAGGGTTAAGGTAGGGAACTTACCTCACCTGCATGTATTTGATATTTATGCTAGTGTATTAATGCATGTTATTACTTTGCTTGATTATGTGAAACATATATGAATGATTGAAGCTTTGTTTCTGTTTATGCTATGGCAATGAGTATGTTATGTGAAACATTGAGCATGCAGATATGTCATTGTGTGAGCAGGAGTTATATAATGCAAGCATGTCATGCATTAAGCGTTTATCTTGCATGCATATTGATACTATTTTCATACTGAGATTCTTTCGAATCTCACCCTCCCCTAACAACAATTTAGACAGGTGAATACAGAAAATATGTAGAGATCAGAGAAGACAACTACATGAAAGGATTACGATGGTGGAACGAAGACTAGAAGATGTCTCTGTTTCACTCGAACGGGTTTAAACATCCTAGTAGCCCTGTGCAGCTACATTGATGGTATTTATTATGTACAAATCCCTATGAGAAATTTTTGTAATCATGCACTTATTATCAGTATATTTATGCTATTTCTGTGTTGCCCACCGAACTGCATATTGTTTTCCATGAATACTCTGAAAGTGGTGAAAATAAGATAAAGGTGTGACAGTAACTATTTACAAAAGTAAAAAATAAGTTAAAGAAAAAGAAAAAGAACTCTTAAATTACTCAAACAATTTTAGTCAAAATTAGGAAATTAGTAATGATGAAGGATAAATTAGTAAATAAAATTTATTTTAATATAAATTTTAATTAAAAAATAAAAATCCTTAACGAAGTTAACGGTTTGGACTTAAGTATATGTTTTTAAAATAGTGGGGAGTTTTGTATAATTAAGGTAAAACGTAAGGGAGGTTAGAGTATTTTACTTCAGGTGCAGATCATTGACAAGTCTAGGGGCATCATCGGTAAATTTTTGGGATCATTATTTTTATTTTTTATTTTATTTGAGACCTGAATATAATTTTTCCTAAAATATAAGTATGTATAAGAGAGCCTCCTGGCATTGTGCACACTCAAGAGAGGAAAAAAATAAAATATACATGAGCCGCCTAGCCTTGCTAGTTGCTAACGTAGGCAAGTGTCTAGGAGAATTGGCAAAGCTTTAAATATAGCTAGATGAGTACATAAGGTGTGTAAATTTCAAGGGACGAAAAAATCGGATCGGGCAATGAACCGGTTACAGTATAGGTTTAAAGGTTAATGGGTCAACCGGGATCTAACCGGTAGTTGAATTGGTCATAACTGGTCATATTAAAATATTATAATTTATTAGTAATAATATACATTAATATATTTTTAAACTTCTATAGATAAAAATAAATATTTTTAGGAAAAAAAAGCTTAAAATCTATTAGTATTAGTTATAATGCCTATACTTATGCAATTATATCTCATTTCCTATAATTATTATATCTTTTTAAATAATTTTTTTCATTATCTTCCTCATTTTTTTTAGATTTGTTCTTTATTTACATATTTTTCTCTTCATTTTAGTCTTCAACCTTCCATTTTTCCCTTAAAAAGCACAAAATAAAAATTTAAAAAATAAAAAAAAAAAAATTGGTTCGACCACCGATTTTATCGGTTCTGACCAGTCCAACCGATCTAACGGTTTATCAACAAAACAGATCGGACCATGGACCGGTTCCCGGTTCAACCGGTCGAACCGGCCGATCCAATCCTGTTTTTTGTTCCCTGGTAAATTCCCCCCCCCCCTTTTTTAAGAAAATAATACTAGATTATATAAAACTCCCCAACTTTTTATCATATATAACTAATCACCCAAAATTTTAAAACTTTACAATAAATCTTCCTAAATATTTACATTCGTACATATAACTGTCATACTACGCCCCCAATCCCTATATATAAAATCTTTTTTTTAATGAGCTTATCCTTTTTTATAATATCACATTTGACTTTGTCTCAATAATAAATGCACATTTACTTATTTTGTCATCATTATCTCACACATTTATTTATCATGCATTCTCTTTTTTCATTTTCTCATCATTATTCTTTCTCTCTTACTCATTCATAAATAGGGACATCTTTAAAAAAAATTATATTTTTTATATATTTATTATTTTTAAATAATTTTAACTGCTTTCTAAAATCTCAAGATTTAATTAAAAGACCTTATATATTGAAACGAAGGGAGTATTAGTTTGGTTCAATATTTATTAGCAAATGGGTTAAAATTTTAAGAGATTTATCTGCATATAATTTAAAGTTTGAGCGGTTCTGTACTTTGATGCATACAAAATTAGTACAAAATTGACAGTTTGAGATTATCCGTATAGATTTGAAAGTTTTTATTGATTTATTGTAAAGTTTAAAAGGCTAGGATAGTTATTTACATAATATATATGACACCAACTTCATGAACAATTTGTGGCTATGGATTCTCTCCTAATTCTTTTTCTCCTTTTCTTTTCAAAATCTCATCTCCACCATCAGATTTAAAAAAAGATTTAAAAAATGAATGATCTAGATTTAATATTTTATAAAACTATTATTTTAAACATAAATAAATAAACTTAAACTATTAAAACATAATCTATTCAATTCATAACTATAATACAAACAAAAGTAATAAAAAAATTAATTTATAAAACACTATAATCATAGTTTTAGAAAATATTAAATCTGAACCATTCATTTTTTAATTTAAGGGTGGAGATGAGATTCTGAAAAAAAAAAAGGATTCTGAGAGTATCCTCTTCCGACAATTTGTATAATTTTTTTTTAAAAAAAATGTGGGGTTCTAAATTTTCGATGTATAATTATTGACTATATATATATACACATATATATATATTCCTTTGTTTTTGGCATAGCATGCTGTTTAGATGGATCAAACAGCAACTAGTGCATTAGTTATTTTAGTTCAAACGAATTAATAATTATATAAATCCAAATTTAAATTATAACTAATATTTATAATATCTATAAATCTATATAGCTCCTATATTTAGGGCCGAAAAGAGTTTTAAGTTTTATTTTGTTCTTGGATCAATTACACGTAATTCCTTAATTTATTGCTTGAAAAAAAATCTTGATGCATAACTTTTAAAAGAAAGACAAAATTTATATTATATCTATAATTTTCTTCAAATTTTGATGTGAAATCCTTATAATTTAAAATTAAAATTTTTTAAATTATGTCCCTATAATTTTCTAATTCTAACCAGTTACTTCACAGTTGGATGATTGTTTATATTTTTTACCTTTACTTAGTTTGAAAGAGATTAGTATTTTTTTTTTAAAATTTAAAAAAATACTCCTATCAAATTAAAGGGAAAAAAATTATTGCTCCATATTAAGTCAACATGGCAAAACAGCTTGAGGATTTTTTTTTTTTTTTTTTTTGATATGGCTAACAAGCAACAACATATGATGTGGTCGTTACATCGCGATGTAGTTGGGTTTTCATTTATAACACAACGTGTCAACCAAAAAAGTTATAAATAGCAGCGGGCTCAAAATTGATAAAATATTTCAAATAAATTGATTAAGAGACCAACATTTAATAGTTTGGAAATTGACCACCATCCCCAACGTTAGACTTTGACATCCCAAGCTTAGAATAATTCTGCATTTATTTTCTGTTGTCAAACCCATTATCACTATCAACTCAACTAGTTTCAAAAAAATTTTATTAATATATTTATTAACTAGCTTAACTAATTTAATTGGTATGAACTATGAAGTTGTATATTTAACCGAAAGTAATATATTTATATTGATATAGTTAAGTCACAATCATTTATTGTTTTGAATAGATTATTTAAGAGAATATTTTGTCTCATTGATTTTTTTTTCCTTTTGACGTCCCAATTTGTCTAAATTAGGACAACCAAATGAGTAGAATTTATATTTTTCAAACAGCATTATTGGATCGTCCGATGGCCTTATACTCTTATTGTTATTTGTATGATAGAGGGAGAGAGAAATATTTTGTCCTTGATAATGTAAGTCACATCACTTTCATATTAATTTTTTTTTTTTTGGTTGCCGATCGCTTTCATATTAAATATAGATATAGGTGAAACGTTGCCAAATTTTAAGATATAGTTTGAGGTTTAAGATTTTTTTTTTTGGACCTGGAAAGACTTATTTTATTCTTATAAAATATGTGAGAAATGTTTTATACATAGCATTAAAGAAATACCTTTCTTTGTTCCTATTTATTACTCCCTCTGGCCCTAATTATAAGACAAAATTAATTTTTTTAGAGAAATTAAGGAAGCTAATTATATTACTTTAAAATATTTATATTTATATTTTTTTCTTCAAACTAATTAGTTTGACTAATAAATTAATATATAATCTAAGGATATATAACATATCATATAATTAGTAACTCATTTAGCTTCCTTAATTTCTCCAAAAATAGTCAACTTCGTCTTATAATTAGGACCAGATATCCCTTTTATAAGATCCTCTTGAGGGTTTTCAGCATTAAATACATTTTTACTAATGTTACCCTAAATTAATTTTCTCCATGCACTTTTCATAATTTTTGTTAGTATTACTCTCTCTCTCTCTCTCTCTCTCTCTCTCTCTCTCATTTTTTGGAAAATACCTAATTTAGAAATTTTCAATTTCAAAATTCTTTTTCTGTTTTTTTCTTTAATTTAAAAGAATAAAGTTTATTTCCTACATATCTATTACTCTTAACTAATTTGAAACATTTTCTTAAACAAAACTGTTGGGTTAATATGATCTTATAATTAGTTAAAAATATTATCTTATAAATATGAACGAGAGGAGTATCAAATTAAAATACACATTTGGCATAAAAAAATTAAAATAAAAAATACTTTATTATTGGTCAAACTCAATCATGTAATTTCACAAATGAAGTGTTTAAAGTCAGCCCACCATTTACGCAGCCGCCGGGTTAATTATGCTAGTGCATTGAATAAGTCTCATTTCCTAATTCCCATAAAAAACAACGCCAAATGTATATATTTTTTTATATTATCATTCGATACCGAGTACAGAATTTATGTCTAATCTTTTTAACACAAGTGTTTTCTCTTAAACTCAAATTTAAGACCTAGGGAAATCTAACAGGGTTTTCCACCGTTAAACCAACTCTATAATGATAATGATAAATATTAAATTAACATAATGAATATTGTTACATTATTTATCAGTCTGTACAATTTTATTCTCTAATTACTATCTATTGTGCAAATTTTGTTCTTATGGGATAAAGTATAGGGAGAATGACAACCAAGTTCTAAGTAATATAAAATATTATAAATAGGTCCTTTCAAATCATCAAATTGTAATGAAATTCTATGGGATCTAGGTGATATTTATTTTAAATATGAAAATGTCATTTTGTCCTCTTTCATTTAAAATGGCTACTCATACACTTGTCAATGGCTAATCATCCACTTGTCAACAGCTCCTAATTAAATAAACATTGATATATCAAATATCGATAAGTGTGCGAGCATCCAATGACAACTGGGTCAACAGTCATTGTCGAGTGCGTGAGTAGTCATTTCAAATAAAAGTGGTCAAAATGGTATTTTCAACTTTCAAATTAATATTACCTAAGTCCTATGAGACTTCACTTCAATTTGTTGATTTTAAGGGATTCGGTTGTTATTGTTTCTATTATATGGGCCTGGTTGTCATTTTCGCTATAGTATATACTAAATAGAGGTAAAATTTAAAAGTTATTAAATTTTAAGGTAGAGCTAATAAGGTTTAATGTTTTTCTTAATTTAGGTAAAAATGGTGTAAAAATAAGATCAAAAGTGTAATAAATACTAAATAGAGAAGTATATAGTTAACTAAAGTCCGTTTTGCTTATGGTTTAGGCTTTGTTAAAGACAATATCCATATTCTTCAAGATTATGGTTATTTGGACATTATGCCGCTCGACTAACCAAATTATCATTTTGTGGGAGATTCTTTAGTTTAAACCTTTTCATCCAGGTAACAATGAACTTTTTTTTTCCTAAAAAAAATAGATGAGGTTGGTTATTCCATAAAAAAAATGGCATGCTTATGAGATACGTTACACCCCCTGCATCCTTTAATAAAAAAAAAATATTTATTTAATTTAATTATATTAAAAAAAGTTAGTTGAATAAGTTAATATGACATGTATATTCTAAAACACTATAGTTATCTTCTTTAGTTCCCACATTCTCTCTCCGTTTTGATTTTTGTTGAAGAAGCATCAATAGGAATAAATTAAAAAACATTGGCAAATATGTCTTATATTTAGAACACAGATCAACTCCTAAAATATGTTTTAAATTAAAGATCAGAGGGAGTATTATAAAAATAAATAAATTTAGGGGAATTGCATACAAGTCCTAAGAAGAGAAAAAATCACAAATCGGTTCTTTAAAATCATCAAATTGCATTGAAGTCCCATGAGACCTGGGTGAAATTAATTCAAATTGAGAAAAACCACTTAACCTTGTTAATTTAAGCAACCAATGACTTATTAAGCTACAATGAAAAGTCATTGAGCGATAATGATAAGTAATCAAGTCGTTGGTAGCACCCTGACTTGTCATTATTACTCAGTGACTTGCCATTGATTGCTTAAATTAATAAGGGTCAATTAGTCTTTTCTCAATTCAAATTAATCCCACCCAGGTCCGATGAGATTTCAATATCATTTAATGATTTCAAGGGATTTGTTTGTGATTTATCCTTCCTTGTGATTTGATGTAATTCTCTCATAAATTTATCCATCTTTGATAGTATTTCACTAGACTTTTTGTCAAACATGTAAGATTATAAGATTCTTCTTAGCAAAATTTCACTGTGCCCCAATGTAGACATTCAATATTAAAGACTCTTAAAAACTTTTGAAACTTCATTTCATTCTCTAAGACTAAACTGAAATTTAGTTTTTTTTTTGGCCAAAAAGACATTTGTACCTTTATCTTATATATAGCTGAGATGATTTTGTAAATTTCTACATGTGTCTTATAAATAGTACTCCCTCCGGTCCTAATTATAAGACAAAGTTGATTTTTTTGGAGAAATTAAGGAAGTCGATTAAATTATCTTAGAGTATTTATATTTTTATTTTTTTCTCAAAACTAATTAATTTAACTAATAAACTAATATATAATCTAAGAATACTAAACATATAAACACTCTAAAGTAATTTAATTGGCTTCGTTAATTTCTCCAAAAAAGTCAACTTTGTCTTATAATTAGGACTGGAAGGAATATATATTCTTATGAATATACTTCTTGTCTTGTACATGGTCTATATGGAATTATAATTTCACTTATTTATCTTATAAATAAACATATTTGATTTGTAAATTCCTACATGTATTTTGTAAATAATCACATTTGACTTATAAAATAAATACACAATTATCTTTCCACCTACACATTTTAATTTCAGTTTAGTCTTGAGTAGTGCAGTGAAATTTTAAAAAATTTTAAAAATGTTTGATATCATGCAGATATGCAGTGAAATTTTCTTTTCTTTTTATCCTCCTTTTTTATGGGCGAGTGTTAGGCACAAGATATTTTTTTTTTGAATTTCTTCCCCCGGTATCCCACACCCGAAGGTGCAGACTAATCCGGGGCGCCCCTTGGGAGGGACTTCCCAGGGATCGAGCCCAGGTGACGGGAGGGAATCTTTGCCTCCCTTGTCTCAACCACCGGACCAAACCCCCCTATTGGTCAAATGAAAGAAGCTTTCTTGAACCCCAAAAAAAAAAAAAACCTTTTAATATAAGCAGGATGGAGCCCGCTCCTTTTGTTTATCGGAAAGGGAGAATTTTCATAAGAATATATGTTATTCTTATTGATTTTTAAATATAAGATAAAATTGATTTTTTTTATAGAAATTAAGGAAATTAAATAAATTACTTAATCATATCATATGTTGTGTATCCTTAGATTATATGTCAGTTTACTAGTCAAACTAATTAGTTTAAAGAAAAAAATAAATATAAATACTCTAAAGTAATTTAATTAGCTTCTTTAATCTCTAAAAAAAATTAATTTTATCTTATATTTAAGACCGAAAAAAATATTTAAAAGACACATACGTGAATGGGCACGCTGTTTAAACAATATTACTCATTTCTGTGAATATCCTCCTTTTCTAGATGTTATCTATATATATATAAATACTCTTCCACCAAGCTGACCCCTGCATTCCGGCTTCCACGCGGCTTGTCTCACAGATCACTGTTCACAAGAGGGAAAACGGCTCAGGACAAAAAAACTAATAAACCATCGGCTTCAAAAAATCCCAAATCGGCTCAATTGAACTCTCTGGCTGAGTGGCTGTGTGCATAGCCCGAGTTACAGCATGTCCTAAAAATTTCAAACATCCCGCCTTATCTATTTGAAATTTCATTCAGCTCCTCACTCGATATATAGCCTTTTCCACATTTCGGGTGTTGCTCTGTTCTTTGGCCTTCAGTCTACCGCATTAGATTCTCAGCAAAACAGATGACACCGTAGCTTACTTCATTATGCAAAGTTTCAGGAAGACTTTTGATGCAAACATTTCAAGTGATAAGCTAACACACGCTGCAAGGAATTACGGTCAGGAATTTCGGGTGTTGCTCTGTTCTTGAGTATGATGTTCCATCTTCATCTCGGTAAGCTTGTCTTAACTAATATGCCATGGCTAATATGATTTCTGTGCCTCAGAAAACAGATGACACCGTAGCTAACTTCATTCTGCAAAGTTTCAGGAAGCCTTTTGATGCAAACATTTCAAGTGATAAGCTAACACACGCTGCAAGGAATTACGGTCAGGAATTTCGGGTGTTGCTATGTTCTTGAGTCTGGTGGTCCATCTTCATCTCGGTAAGCTTGTCTTAACTAATATGCCATGGCTAATATGATTTTTGTGCCTCACAAAACAGATGACATCACAAAACAGATGCTGTGGTAATAGAAGTTGTGCATGCCATCATTTTAAACATTATTACAATCACCTCTATTTTAAGAGAGCTTGAACTTTGCGTCTCTTTGTTCAAACTTTTTGTAGGATTTGTTCAACCCACATTGGGACGGTGAATATGTGTGCCTGCATCTGTTGTCACAGAAAGGTCTATCATCCCACTACAGTTCAGCCTGCAGGGAACTTCTATTACTTAACCGTGGCCATGCTTACTTCATTATGCAAAGTTTCAGGAAGACTTTCTCAGCAAACCTTTCAAGTTCAGTAGCTAACACACGCTGCAAGGAATTACAAACAGGAATTTCGGGTGTTGCTCTGTTCTTGAGTATGATGTTCCATCTTCATCTCGGTAAGCTTGTCTTAACTAATATGCCATGGCTAATATGATTTCTGTGCCTCAGAAAACAGATGACACCGTAGCTAACTTCATTCTGCAAAGTTTCAGGAAGCCTTTTGATGCAAACATTTCAAGTGATAAGCTAACACACGCTGCAAGGAATTACAGTCAGGAATTTCGGGTGTTGCTATGTTCTTGAGTCTGGTGGTCCATCTTCATCTCGGTAAGCTTGTCTTAACTAATATGCCATGGCTAATATGATTTTTGTGCCTCACAAAATAGATGACATCACAAAACAGATGCTGTGGTAATAGAAGTTGTGCATGCCATCATTTTAAACATTATTACAATCACCTCTTTTTTAAGAGAGCTTGAACTTTGCATCTCTTTGTTCAAACTTTTTGTAGGATTTGTTCAACCCACATTGGGACGGTGAATATGTGTGCCTGCATCTGTTGTCACAGAAAGGTCTATCATCCCACTACAGTTCAGCCTGCAGGGAACTTCTATTACTTAACCGTGGCCATGCTTGGACAACAGATTTCCTCATGATAATCCAGTAGTCCTCTGTTATATGTTTTTAATAGAACTTGGTACTTTCCGGTTGTATCACCCATGCTCATGTTGAACCAGTTGTCAATGAGATTCGTACACCTTCATGCACATCACAGTTGTTCATCTAATTATTCTGTTCTTTTGAGTATAGTTGTTACTTTCCAGTTGTATATGCCTTCAGATGTTGTCCTATGTATTCTTAAACAGATAGATGGAAGACTCTTTAAAAATCAAATAAATATGAAATGGAATATACCCACTTTTTTTTCCTTGGTTTTTCAACATTAACGTGGTTCATAGCATTATGAGTTTATACCCAGTTCCTGACCATTATGAATAGAACAAAATATCAAAAGCACATATATATTGGGTTTCAATCTACAGTAGGGTCTGCGGCAGTTTGGTTTTTTTATTTCGCCCACTATCCAAACAATTATTAGAGGAGCTGAAAGTTTGTTGGGCCAAGTTAAACATACAGACAAGAAATGTGCAAGACGACAAGATTTTTCATTAGCAAATGGATTGTCATTGATACATGGACTACAACGCATGCATTCTAGAATGGGCCAGACAGGTTGACACGCATTCTAGAATAAATGGACAAGTGCGTAAACCGACAATACACGTTGACACGCATTCTAGAATAAATGGACAAGTGTGTAAACTGACAATAGATGTTGATAAGTGCGTAACCGACAAGTGGGTAATTCTAGAATAGCTTGGTAATAGGACAGTATAAAAAATAATAAAGGCTGGCATTAGAATTAACTCCTCATTAGTTTGTCCCCTCCGTCTCGTCATTGACAAAGCCGAGCTCAGACCCTAGCTCTTCACTTGATGGCAACCGCAAGTCCTCTTCGATCCTGCACACTTCCACCTGTTCTCGCCGGCGCCATACCCGTTGGACGTTCTGACCAGAACGCCTTATCCCGATCGGACTTATCCTCATGTAAGTGTTGCACCATAAGTTAACAAATATCATTCTGTCATACTCACCTTCTTCCATCTGCACCCACATGTATGGCCTGTATGCTTCGATTATCATTGCATTCGCTACGTTGTAGCCTTCATGATGGACGTCTGCAGCTTCCCACTGACGATTGAGGAGTCCGTGATTCCTAATTACACCATACAAGCACCGGAATAGAACAAATCTGGTGTGGTAAAAATTAAAAGATCCTGCCTTTACCTGATCTATTTCTGCTGTCACTATTGTAGGTTCGGTTTCATCTGTTCCTAATTCTTCAAATACTTCTATGGTGCCACAGGTTATACGGATTCTTGAGACTTGATTCTCCCTCCAACGAGCGCATACCCTATATAACGTACTGTGTGCAAATTCCACGAACTCACTCATACCTCCTAATGTTATTCACAGTAATTATGAGATAGAAGTTCCTACGTTTTGTGGTTTATAGAAGCCCTGGTGATTTGGTACCACTTATAGTCAAATGACTTTGCTTTTACCTTTTAGTTTTTACCTGTTGTATATATTCATTGGTATGCACGCTAATTTAGATTTCCTTCATATGACAGTATGGGTGATTTATTTGCTGGTAATTTTTGTCATGTTATGTTCCACTTTTTTCCATTTTCCCTCATAATTTATACATTTCCTTCTTTTATGTGCCTAATATCTTAACTACTTTCATGAAACTGACTTACTTTCTTGTCTTTATTCAGACCATGAAAAGGTGCGTTCATTCCCTGGTAGTCAACTCACCTTGCAACATAAATTGACATGTCTGAAATTGTCCTCTGTTTTACGTTTTCCAGAAATTCTATTTGCATCTCATGTGGGATCACAAATCACTTTTGGTTAACAGCTGTCAACATAGCACCCTCGATTATTATTTGATTTGTAGACCTGTGAACCCACATGACCATATTATAGGGGATACCTAACCACTATTTCAAGATCTCACTTACACTCTACTCTCACTGCTTCTTTCAACAGATTATGAATTTGACCTCCTTAGTGCCCAAGCTTACTTGATTAAAGATTCATTTAGTCATCAATTTTATATACGGTGATCCATGGAGTACTCTGTTTATTTATTAAGATGCCAATTTTATATACCTGATGCCTTAACTTGTGTGCTTAAGGTCATTATTCCTTCAAACAATACTGCTTTATACATGACAGAAAATTGCTTTTTCCCTTTCAGTAGTCAATTTCAGTATGACGCTTCTTATTTTTAAATGCATATTAAATATTGGCAGTACTCTGTTACCTTTCCCTTCTGCATTTTTTTTTACTTCCTTTAACCTCATTTCCCAATACTTTCACCATTTGGTTATGCTTTATTAAGCCCTCATATTCCTTTCTTGGCTGCATTAACTCTTTTATACAGTCATTAACTTGCTACAGGTTTCTTCCATCCATATGTACGACACTGGTGAAAGCTAAATACTTATTCAGAAAGGTTGACCATCCTTTTTATGCTTTATTCTGGATTCTATTTAACCAACGATACATATGGTTATGATCATTTTGTGCTCTGTATGTCTGTCTATATAAAAAGGTTGGCCTGACTTTGCTATTATCTATGACATTTCTCTATTTTCCAACTAATGCATCCTTTTTCATTTGAATCCATTTTCGTCCATACTCAGCTTCTCTTGTCATTTTCTTATTTGACTTGCTTCTCCTCCCCATTTTGCTTCATCCTGCAATACTGACAAGTCAAATTGTCTCAGCATTTCTCTTCACAGTTTTTTGAAAAACCATTTAAACTCATATTGAAATACTTTCACCATTTGATCATGCTTTATTAAGCACTCATACTGTCATTCTTGTCTGCATTACCTGTTTTTGTGATAGTCATTAACTTCCTACAACTTTATTCACCATGTAGGTCATTCCACCCAGATACCTACGCAATCAATACTGTTGACCATCACTCTTGGCTGCATTACCCATTTCATACCGTCATTAACTTGGTTCAATTTTCTTCCACATGTAGGTCACTGTAACAAGCTAACAGATAAGCCAGACCTGTTCACCATCCTTTATGCCATTTCTCCTAATTGCTATTTAACCAACTTTTTTCTTTATAATCACCTTTTTCTGTTCTGTCTTCGTCTTGCCATCTTTCAACATAGTATCCAACCATATTTCAAATCCTCTTCACAAGTTAGTATCAGTTGGCACATATATCAACCTCTAAGCCTACCATCCTGTTATTCATTTTATCAATTAAATATCTCAATCCTTTTTATCGATTCAGGCTATCATGCTTCATTTGTCCTGTTCCAACTGGAGGGAACACAAAAAATTCCCAAAATTCAAACTCAACCTCTCAAA
The DNA here is from genome assembly GCA_963210345.1 of Inga oerstediana. Classification (NCBI taxonomy): domain Eukaryota; kingdom Viridiplantae; phylum Streptophyta; class Magnoliopsida; order Fabales; family Fabaceae; genus Inga; species Inga oerstediana. Next base: position 37,349,164 of record OY723405.1, read on the forward strand.
CTTCAACACATTTTCAACCCAGGTACAATCCAACCTAATTCCCGCCAAAGTCCATGCATACATACTACATAAATAAGATGCAAGCCTTTGTAGTCCTTCACACCAACTCCTTATTAACTTCTCTTCTCATTTTACTCTCAGTTCCCACTTCACTGAAGTTCCTTTCCCACTTCCACCTTTAACATGTCTCGTCCTTCATTGCTCAAAGAAGTCCATGATAGGACTGACAGATGGAGAATCATTGTTCGTGTGTTTAGGAAGTGGAATGTGTACCAAAAGACATCTCCTTCCGAATTATTTTGTACAACTATGATTTTAGTTGATGAGGAGGTTGATTAATTGCTTAACATTCACTTCGTCTATGATTGTATCATTATTTTCAGAAAAAAATTTCATCCCATTATCTGATTTCTATGATGCAGGGGTCCAAAATCCAAGCTACCTTCATCCACATGGATGTTCAAGACAGATTCCACCAGTCTTTAACTGAAGGGAAGACCTATTTCATTGCTAACTTTGTGGTGTCTCAGAATGCAAGCCAATACAAAGCTACAAGGCATCAGTATAAAATCCGTTTCACTTAGCAGACCTTTGTGCGTGAAGAAGTAGCTGATATACCAATTAATGCATTCTCTTTCGTTTCAATTCCTGAAATCTTGAAGACTGCAGAAAAAGATTTCACTGACCTCCTTATTGGTATAACCTTTGTTTTTCCTTGAATCAAGGTTGTTATATTTTTATACAATTTCTTAACTTTTGGGCTTCTTTTTCCAATCAGATGTCATTGCTTTTGTCAAAACTATGGGGCCTCTAGAGGAGTATCGAAGGGACAATGCCACAAAGAAGAAGATGAAAATGATACTGACTGATATTAAGTATTTTTAATGAACTACATCACAGATTAACACTAAGCATCATGTTACATTATTATAAAATTGATGACTAAACGTTATTTAATCATTATGACAGTGACAATGAGGTGGGGTGTGTTTTATTTGATGAATGCTCAACTAATGCTTACATGGCACAGCTTGAGAATATGGACAATCCAGTTGTGGTGCTTATCAATCTTGCAAGGATTGGCTGGTCAGAAGATGGTCAGATTGCTTATCTGTTAGCTTTTTACTTCCTTCTCTCATCAGCCATATGTATTATATAGTATCAAATTATCATTGATATATATACCTTATGCCTTACTAATCTTACTCTATTCATATTTTGTTCTCTACAGGGATACCTGAAGTTTGTAGTTCCTTCAATGCTACTAGAGTTTCATTCAACCCACCTATACCTGAAGTTAAAGAAATGATTCAAAGGTCACATGATTTAGCCTACTTTATATTTAAATAATGTATGGAACATTAATTAGTATCATTGAAGATAGTTTTATATCCACTCACCATCTTGTCACTAAATATATCTCATTTCAGTGCCAAAGACAAATCCTCACCTATAACTACAAGTTTAAGCCAGGTTATACCAACACAATCAAGTCAACAATCTTGCTCTAGCATTATGCGTAACAATTACAGGATATCTATCTCCCAGATTGGAGACCAGAAGATTGTACACTTTTTTACATAGCCCATTTGCTTACTATTTAGTGTTTACATCATATGACAAAAATCAATTAATGCTACTGCCTTATTTCTCACAGGGAGCAAGTTTTATTGTTAACGGTCTAATTCAGAAGCTGGAAACTCGATATGGATGGACCTATTATGGTTGTTCCAAGTGTGCCTCTAAGCCTAGAGATGAGGGTAACATGTTGGTTTGTCCAAACTGTAAAAAAAAAACCAGACTCAATTGAACCTAAGTAAGTTTATCTATTCAAGAGATTCTTGTCATTAACTTACACTTAATCAAAGTTGTGAATAACATCTTTCTATACATGAGCAGGCTGAAAATTCACTACTCTATTGTTGATGATACTGGAAGTGCTTCTGTTGTGTTTTGGGATAAACTTGCTGCACAATTGCTAGAAAAATCTGCCGCAGAACTTAAAGAGATCTTAAAAAATGTATGGGACAATTATTGTTGCATTTTCTATTACTACTACAGCATTATTCGATCCACATCATTCTGAATTTTTTATTATGCTGACTGAGATGATTTCATGATACAGCAAGACCGCGAATATGATTTCCCAGACGAATGTGACTTCGTTGTGGGAAAGAGGATGCTGTTAAAGCTTAAACGAAATGACTACAATGGGAAGCACATTGGATCTAGCATTAGTGTCCAGCAATACACCTTCTGTGAGGACTTGAATGAGCAATTCAATGAAGCATCTGAACATGCATCATCTACCAAAGTCCCTGATGCTATGCCTGATGATGACCCACCATCTAAGGAAGATGCCTCATCAAGTATCTCATGCTAATAGAGGGACAGTTGAGGCTGAAGATTTACTTTCCACACATGTACCTCAAAACGCCACTCCTGCTCCTCCTAAGGGAAAGAAAAAGGCTGCAATGAAAAGAGCTGTTTTGGAGATTGAGGATTCCCCCACATCAAAAATTCCATCTGCCTCAATTCCAAGCAATCGGATGCTTAAAGTTGTCAAGCAAGAAAGGAAATATACATGTCACGATATTGGGTGTTGTTGTCAACGAAAAAATTAATTAACACCCACACGTATCACTATGTGACACTTTAATTTCAAGCACTTTATTTTCACTCTTAGGTTTAAATTTCAAATCCTCAGTTGTACTTCAGTTTGCACTTTTACTCGCTATGAATTCTAATTCCAATGAATCTTTTCATTCTCTTACCTTGCTGCAATGTCCTTATATTGAAGTTATTATATTCATATTTATATCATATACTATATGTCTATCTGCGTGAATAAATTGACCATAACCAAGTATATCTTAACTCATAGTTGATGGTATTTACAAATTGGTTAAGTCACTGGCCTGTGCAGCTTCAGATCATCGATATTAATCATTGAAGTCTCAAGTGTATTGACAAGCATTAGAGTTATGGCATATTAACCTGCACATTGGATGTAATGAGTTAGGTTAGTTATCAAATAAAATGTCTATTCCTTATTCAAATATGGATTAACCTCGAACAAACCATTTAGCCTTGTCAAGTCCTCCGTTTTAAAAAAGGGATTAACAATTCTCCATCTTTAATGACTTGCACCTGTTCACAAGATATGATTCTGCAACGTTATGCAGAATCATTCCATCAACATTAAGTTGTCAAGTCATCAATCCATACTCATCTCAGCTTCCCAATTTAAATCATAATCTTGATAACCTATTTTGTCATTTATTCAACTTTACCCAAAATCCTAAAACTATATTCATTTAAAACAAATCCTGAGTACATTTGTGGGTTCCAATTTGTGGCACTAATTCATACCAGATAATAATCTAGACAAGGAACAATGGCAACCTAATATAATGCATTATAATATAACAATATTTTTTTATATTAATGTGGTCCCAACTCTTGTCCTATTCTTACTCAGCTTCCAAGACGTTTTTTAGGATTCCCATATGCTCAGACACATAGACACCAAAGCAAGATAGCCTTATACAAAGGCTCTCAAAAAAACCTACATGCTTTTAACTTCTTCCATTTTTATTTATGCACACAAGCTGCTCATCAATGGCATACAAGGTATATCAGTATCTTATATCTGTCCATGAACATGCTTATACATTCTGTTATTGCAGTAAATGGGTTAACAGCAGGGCATAATATATTTTCTGTTATTGCAGTAACAGAAACGTCCAGGACATGAAAATGCAGCAAATGGGTTCTTCAACCAAGGAAAATGCAGCAACTCCTTCTAACATGAAGGTCCAGCAACAACCTCTTCAGTCTTGCACACAACCGTCCGAGGCTTTGTCTTCCAGTAAAGAGCAGAAGAGAAAAAGAATCTTAAAGGACCTAACAAATGTTGCCTCTGACCTTTCTAGCAGATTCACAGGACAATCTTCATCAGGTATCTACTTATACACTAACTCCATTTTGCCTTCATTATGGAACAATATGTGAATATTTGCCTTCATTATTTTCACAGCTGAATGTGTACCACCACTGCAACATATATGGAAGAGGAAAAGCGCTAGGTTAAAGGGACTAATAAATGATGACACATCTGCTCCAGTACCTACGAAAAGGAAATGCAAGAAAGATTTAGTTCCACAATTTATCACAACTGAAAATTGCGTGCCAAGGGGATTACCAGGTTTTTCATTCATATCTTATATTGTTTACAAAAAGATTAATAGAATATATTTGCTTCCCACAACCATTAATCAAACTCATTGGTTATTTCTTACTATAAACAAAAACTATTAGATAACCCCAATGAACAAGGACAAAAAAGAAAGGCAATTAGTTCCATAGCCCAGTTTAAAGCTTCAGATTTAAAGACCTCACAAAGGTACAAGACTACAGCCAAAAAAATGGTAGCAGACAGGAACAATTCAGATGCCATGAAAATAGGTACAGAAAAAAAATACATACATTGAACCTTTTACTTGCATATAAGGTGCCATTGTCACATTTAAGTTTGATCGTTCCATATAAATGCCATTGTTTCATATACAGTCCAAGGAGTGAATTATGAAGACATTGAATTTGATTTGGACTTCAATGAAAGCAATGAAAATGATGATGACTCCTCTATTTCAGATGAAGATCTAGGTATGTTAGTTCCTTTTTTAGTGTCTTACTTGGTTGTATATGTCAACTATTTTGAAACCATACATTAAACAGCCACTCATGCATGTCAAATAATTCTATTATGCAGGTATCTTAAACTGTTTACAAGCTTCACCAGTTGTTGAAAACGACAGCTTTATGGGGAATTGTGGATACAATACTACTGAATCTGAAGGTATCACTTTTTGCCCTACTTCATCCATTAATCTTGTCCAATCTTCAAATCTGAACTCACACCCTTCATATACTATTATCCTACGTCAGATTATTTAGATGAAGGGGACCCTATACATGCATGCAAATACTATGGTGCATTATTCTGGTACAATGAAAGAGCTAAAAAAGACACCAAAAAGAGGATTGCACATACCTTCACGATGTGTTGCCTCCAAGGAAAGGTCCAACTACCAGTTATGAAGTCACCACCAAATACTCTATATAGATTGTTCTACGACAAGAGTTGGACCAAATCAAGAAATTTCCATGATAACATAAGGCAATATAACAACATGTTTTCTTTCACTTCAATGGGTGGTAAAATTGATCACTCCAAGAACTCCGGCAAGGGACCATATTCCTTTGTACTTTCTGGAATAAACTACCATAGAATTGGTAGCCTATTACCCCCGGAAGGTGCACGGCCGGTCTACTCTCAACTGTACATTTATGATACAGAAAATGAAGTTAGGAATAGAATTGAGGCAGTCAGGTAATTTATTAATGTACTCAACTTATTTTCAAATATTCATCTTCTTGTGACTTGCTTTGGTACAATACTGACCTGTTTACTCTTAACAGCAAACATGAGAAAGAGTGTACAATTGATGCTGAGATCGTTGCAGACATAAAGAGAGTACTTGATGATGTTAATCCATTTGTGAAACAATATCGTTTTGCTTCATCAAACGTTAAGAACCAAGGCAACAATGACATGAAGCTATGCTTGCTGAGCAGTAGACACCATGATGGCCGGATATATAATGTCCCAACTGCTTCTGAAGTCGCAGCATTAGTTGTTGGTGACATAGACATATCTTTCAATGTCAGAGATATCATTGTGGAAAAACAATCAGGTTATCCCAAGCGCATCAATGAATTGCATGCTTCATATTTACCACTACAATATCCTATTCTATTCCCTTTTGGCGAAGATGGTTATAGAGATGATATCCAGCATCGAGAGGAAACACTATCAACAACACAGACCAGGAAGATGCTAAGCATTAGGGAATTTTTTGCCTTTAGGTTGATGACAAGAGAGGCTGAAATTTCAATGCTTCTTCATTCAGGTAGATTACTTCAACAATTCATAGTTGATGGATACACAATGCTTGAAGCCCAGAGATTACATTGGATTCGAACCCACCAGAATGAACTACGGGTTGATTTGTACCAAGGTCTATCTGATGCAGTTATTAGAGGTGAAACAAGTGCCTCTGCAACTGGAAAACGAATAATATTGCCGGCCACATTCACAGGAGGAGCTAGGTATATGCTTCAGAACTACCAAGATGCAATGGCCATATGTCGATGGGCTGGATATCCAGATATCTTCCTCACTTTTACTTGCAATCCTGCATGGCCAGAGATTAAGAGATTCTGTAAAGAACACTCAGTAAACCCTTCAGACAGGCCTGATATGCTTTCCCGAATTTTTAGGCTTAAATTACAGAGACTTATAAAGACACTCAGAGAAAAGAAGATATTCGGGACAATACGTGCAGGTATACTTAAATCCTATACTTTATGACCCTAAAGTTTACTTTATCTCTTTGTTAATCTTATGTCTGCAAATTTGTTTTCCAGAGGTGTACACCATAGAATTCCAAAAGCGTGGTCTTCCACATGCTCATATACTGCTTTTCCTACATCCACATGACAAGATTTCATCTCCAGATGCTATTGACAAGGTTATAACTGCAGAAATTCCAGACAAAGAATCATCACCCATACTATATGAGTTGGTCAAGAAATTTATGATCCATGGTCCATGTGGTTCCAACAACCCTAAATCCCCATGCATGAAAGATAAAAAATGTACCAAGCATTTTCCTAAAAGGTTTAATGATCATACAACTGTTGATGAAGATGGTTACCCTACATACAGGCGAAGGGATGATGGTAGAACAATAGAAGTTAAAGGGATAGAATTGGATAATCGTTTTATTGTGCCATACAATCCTATACTTCTTAAGATGTTTCAAGCTCATATTAATGTTGAGAGATGCAATCAGTCTACTGCAATTAAGTACTTATTCAAGTACATTAGCAAAGGCAATGATAGAGTTGTGGCTGGAATTTTTGACAACACCAACAAACAAAATGGTGATGTCTTACTTGATGAGATCCAACAATATTACAACTGTAGGTACATATCTGCTTGTGAAGGATCATGGAGAATATTTGGCTTTCCAATACACTATAGGTCTCCATCAGTTGAAAGGTTAAGTTTCCACTTACCCAATCAACAATTCATTATATATTCTAATACTGATGATGTGTCTGAGTTGTTGGACAAGCCACGAGTATGTGAATCACAATTCTTGTCTTGGATGAAAAAGAATAGAGAAGATGATTTTGCTGCTGGACTTACATATGCAGAGTTTCCTCATCACTATGTCTATAAGAGGGATAAAAGGCTATGGCAGAGACGGAAGAAAGGATTCTCAGTAGGTAGGATCGCAAATGCATCACCCAGCTCAGGTGAATTGTACTACCTACGTATCTTACTTACAAAAGTGACAGGGCCAAAATCATTTGATGACATAAAGACAGTTGATGGAGTTATTCATGAATCATTCCGAGCTGCATGTGATGCTCTGGGTCTATTAGATGATGATCAAGAATATATAAATGCTATCAAAGAAGCATCAACTTGGGCCACTGGCATTACTTTAAGGAAGCTTTTTGTTAGCATGCTTCTATCAAATTGCTTGCATCACCCTGACAGCGTGTGGAACCAATGTTCTAAGATTTTGTCTGAGGATCTACTCTACATATCACGCAATCATCCACAATATTCAAGTAAGACAAACAACTATACTTTGTTATTAGATCTTTTGTTTACCTTCTCCAACCAAGGATACTAACATTTTATTTTTTCTGTGCTCCCTATAGGTTTAAATATTTCAGATTCTAAGAAGGAGGATGCTGCACTTAAAGAGATTGATCAAATGCTGAAATTGAATGGGAAGAGATTACAAGACTACCCTAGCCTTCCATTACCTACCACAGAAGCATGTCTTGATGTCACAAACAACCTAATCCTACAGGAGATGAGTTATGACAAAGATGTACTTCATCAACAATCACTATCACTCACAAGTGCTCTTAATCCTGAACAGAGGTCAATCTTTGATAAGGTCATGTTGACATTAAATAATACTGCAACAGGCTTCTTCTTTGTGCATGGTTATGGTGGCACAGGGAAAACATTCTTGTGGAATGCATTAACATCAACTCTTCGTGCTAGAGGAGATATTGTATTGACCGTTGCATCAAGTGGCATTGCAGCAACTTTACTCCCTTCGGGTAGAACAGCACATTCACGCTTTGCCATACCAATTCAAATTAACGAGTATTCTATGTGCTCCATCAAACAGAACTCTGCACTTGCAAACTTGCTCATCAGCACAAAGCTAATCATATGGGATGAAGCTCCAATGGTTCAGCGATATTGCATTGAGGCATTCGATCGTACGCTAAGGGATGTTATGCACTCTGAAATGCTATTTGGTGGCAAATGCATTCTTATGGGTGGCGACTTCCGTCAAATTCTTCCAGTGTTGCCCAAAGGTTCTAGAGCCACTATTGTTAATGCATGCATCAGCTCCTCTCCTTTATGGGACCATTGCACCATCTTCCACCTAACAAAAAACATGAGGTTGATGCAAGGCCAAATAGAAGAAGCAATTATGAAAGTAGCATGGTTTAGCAAATGGCTTTTAGACGTTGGTGATGGTAAGTTAGGTTCATCCAAAGATGGTATTGCAGATATTGAGATCCCTCAAGAATTATTGGTGCCCCCTTCCACAAACCCAATACATTCAATTGTATCAGCTACCTACAGCAACTTCGAAGAAAATTTAGGCAGCAATGCCTACTTTAATGATCGAGCAATACTTGCACCAACCATAGAGATGGTGGGCCAAATTAATGACTACATGTGCAGTTTGTTGCCAGGACAGCATCATGATTTCCTTAGTTGTGACTCTGTTTGTAAATCTACCGAGGACAGTGATAGCTTTAACAATCTATACACCCCAGAATTCCTGCATACAATTAATAGCTCTGGATTGCCCCCACACAAACTTACATTGAAGTTTGGAGCTCCGATTATGCTGTTACGGAATATAGACCAATCCTCAGGGTTATGCAATGGTACAAGGCTACGCATATCAAAGCTTGGTAGGAACGTTATTGAGGCAATCACATTGAATGGATCAAATCCCAATAAGAATGTGTTAATCCACAGGATGGACATGAATCCTTCTGAAAGTAAATGGCCATTCCATATGCGGAGGAGACAATTTCCAATAATCCTTAGCTTTGCAATGACAATCAACAAAAGTCAAGGTCAATCTCTTCGTAATGTTGGGTTATATTTATCAAAGCCTGTGTTTACACATGGTCAATTATATGTTGCACTGTCTAGGGTTAAAAGCATGAGTGGATTGAAGATATATGTCCCTCCAAATGATGAAGATAAAGGTGGCACTACAAAAAATGTTGTGTACAAGGAGGTGTTTAGGAATTTGGGTTGTTGATTTAAACTTGTAGATGTTGGTTAATGACATATAAGTTGTGCATGGCATAGTTCAGTTTAGGTCAATTGTAATGATACATGTATGCTGATATTAGTAGAGGATATTGTGGAATGTTATAATTTCTTGTACGGCTATTGTTGAATGTTCAGAAGTTGTTTAATTATGAAGTTAACATTGTTGGTTGACTTTCCTTGATGTTTAGATTAAGCTAGGTAGAAAATGCTCCCCGCGCAACGCGCGAGGGATTTAGTGCTAGTTAGCAATAATAACACTAAACAAATCAGTTACGACTGTTACGTCACCGTGAAGAACTCATACTTGAATGGGCACGCTGTTTAAAGAATATTACTCATTTAGGCACGCTGTTTAAAGAATATTACTCATTTCTGTCATTAATGTAGACATAGACAAAATATTGCTTTGAATCTAAATATAAGACTTCAATCAATTTTATCTCTTAATTTTATAAAATTTTTTTATAATATTCTTATTGATTGCACATATTAACAGGATCTTCATTAAGGGATAGTTCTAGTATGACTGATTAAAGATGGTATGTTAAAAAATAAACAGCAATTTATTATAAATAGCTAACTTTCTTAATATTTATAAATTAGTTATCTATCTCCCATATTAAGGATGAGAGGTAGTTTAATACTCCCTCCGGCCCTTAATATAAGACCTATTTATCTAATTTGATTCGATTAATGAAGTTATTTACATTAGTTAATATAACATGTACTTCCTCCGGTTCTAATAATAAGACAAAGTTGACTTTTTTAGAGAAATTAAGGAAGTCAATTAAATCACTTTAAAATATTTATATTTATATTTTTTTCTTCAAACTAAGTAATTTGATTAATAAACTAATATATAATCCAAAGATACTAAAAATATAAATACTCTAAAGTGATTTAATTGGCTTCCTTAATTTCTCCAAAAAAGTCAACTTTGTCTTATAATTAGGACCGGAGGGAGTATTTTCTAAAATACCCTAGTCATCTTGTTTAATTTCCTTCTTCCACCTACTCCTTGATTATTGTTGAGAGAGTATCAATAAGATTAATTAAGAATAAATTGAAAAATTTTAAAAATAGGTATTATATTTAAAACTATCATCAATTCTTCAAATATGAATTTTATTAAGTTCAGGTGGGAGTATTTTTTTTAATCTGGGATTTTTGTTTGCTAAAAGGCACTTTCAAATTTAGGGCTGCCTGATCCATAATCATCCATAATCACATGCCTAGGCCCTATGTAATGGCCCGTAAAAATGAAGCAAGTAAGTCAAATGGCCCACCCTACCCGCCCCATGACAATTATTATTATTTGGGGAAAAAAAGGGGGGGACGAATTAGAAAAATCAAAGCTTTATGTGAAATTGATATTGTTTTAAAAGTCTCCGATAATGAAAAAAAAATGATATTTAAAGACCTTAGGAAATTATTTATAATAGAAACCAGAAATTTTGAAATTTCAAAAATGGACCCAGGTTTTTGGTTGAAATTAAATTTTTTGAATTATTTTTCAGCACTCAATTTTCATTTTTTACAGTATCGAGCTTTGATTTTTTTTTTAATACTTATCAAACAATACTTTCAGTGCTTAATTTAAATCCTTTGAATACTTCTTTTCACTATTTTCAATATTGAAGAAATAGAAAAAAAGTGCTAAGAATATCAAAAATTAGTATTACAAAAAAAATCAAAAAAAAATTGAAAGAATAACAACTAAAAATAGTAAATAAATGATTTTGAAAAGATCCAATTTGATTATTGAAATATTAAAGTTGGGTACTGAAATTCAGAAAAATCTTAATCCCAACAGAAAACCTTGATTTTTTTTTTCCAAGTTTCTAAAAATACACTTCTGTTAACTATAATTAATACTATTTTTAGAAAATCTCAACTCTCAAGTATCCCACTTCCAATTATGTTTTGACATATGACTTAGTGTGTGTTTGGATTAGCTTTTTTTAATAGCTTTTATGACTTACGAAGTAAATGTGTAAGAGGGGTTTTATCTCGGGTTGCGCAAACCATAGTTTGGGATATTGCCAAACACATACTGAGTCAGAGCCCGGGCCCCATCATGTTTCTTCTAAAGGTTCATATTTTGGAGGAAAAACATAAAGTTTCATATTTGACAAAAATCACAGACCAAATTGATAAGGGCATGTTCTGAACTTGATAGCCCACGATTATTTTTGTCTTTTGTGATTGATTAAGAAAGGAGGGGGAAAATAAAGGAATGCAAGAAAAGTTAGTGAGAAATGTGTGGAAAGTAGAGAGTGACGAAATTGGGAAAAATAAGACATTTTTAAGGTATAAAATAATGACTCCTCTGTTATTTGTGGCCATAAGAAAGAAAAAATAATAATTTGAGAAACTATAATAGGAAAAAAAACGATAAGTTGACGAATTTCATATGTCAATTAAAAACTTTAATTATAAGTTATGGATTGAAAAATTTTTGTGGAGATGGTGGTTTCTTTTTTATTTTTTGAAAAAAATTTAAAGTTTTAGTTTTGCATAAATAAAAATATCCATAAAATATTGAAATGAAGTTATAATTGGACAGAATACTCATAAATCATAATAGTACTTCCTCTTGTTTGTAATATAAGTGAGAGTATCACAAAAGCGAGAGGATGTAAATAAAGCCAACGTAGTTATAATTTATGATGATCAAAGATGAAATTGAGAAATTGACCAATCAAAGTTTTTAAAATAAGCAAAAGACTAGACATGAAACTACAGAGCAGTGCATAAAATGATAAAAATTACATAAAACTAATTCAAGTGATAAAAATTATTAAAATAGTATACTTGTATGAAAATTGGTCTACAAAAACGGATCCTTTTTATTTTATTGTTTAAATAATATATATAAATTAAAGCACATTTTTATAGCATAAATCAAAGAAAATCACTTCTAAATAAATTGATGAAATCATCATTATATCAATATAATATAATATGTAATATTCAAAAATTATGAATAGTTCAATTTATTTATTTATTTATTTTTACAATGTACAAAGTAATGTCTCTAGTTTGATTATTAAAGATTTGACTGATATACCCGATAAAAATAAAGAAAGGGCTCATTTCAAATATAAATATATAAGTATTATACTACATAATAATTATGATAATACAAAAATTGAAAAAATGAACCAAATTATATTTGATTCTTTGACTGACAGATCTAAATCATCAATCCCACTAATTAGTAAAACGTGATAAGCTGCACCAACCGTTATTGGTCGTGACATTTGTTTGTAATCGGCTGTTAGCTAAAGGGCACTTTCAAGCAAGGTAAGAATGTTCTAAGAAGCACATGTTGGGCCCTATATATAATAGACCGTTTTGGCATGGCCCATAAAAAAGCAATAAAGTCAAGTGGGCCACAGGCCCAAAAGCAATTATTATTTGTAAAAAGAAAGCAAAAAATGGAAATTTTAAGGTGCTTTTAGAGGGGGAAAGGCATATCTCAAGTTCTCAACTCAATTCAGAATCCCAACATGGCTTAATCCAAGGTAATTAAACCTGGACCGGTCAGTGAACCAGTCGGAATACTAGGTTAAGGGTCAGTGGGTCAAACCGGAGCTAAATCGAGACCAAACCGGTCAGAAATGAAATATTTCAAGTTTATAGTGTGAAATTCTAAAAGAAAAATTTAAAAAAATTTAACCCGGACCGGGTCACCGAACCGGTTTAGTGGCCGGGTCGCCGGTCCAATCCGAGTTAGATAACCTAGGCTTAATCACTATACAGTTTTTAGGGATTGGCTTATGATTAAACTATATAGCAAAATTACTTAAATACCTTAATTTTAAAAAATAACAACAGTTTAACAAATAACAAATTTAACTTATCCAAGGAACGAAAAATCGGACCGGGCAATGAACCGGTCACAGCACAGGTTCAAGGGTTAATGGGTCAACCGGGGTCTAACCGGTAGTTGAACCGGTCATATTAAAATATTATAATTTATTAGTAATAATATACATTAATATATTTTTAAACTTCTATAGATAAAAATAAAAATTTTTAGAAAAAAAAAGCTTAAAATCTATTAGTATTAGTTATAATGCCTATAATTATGCAATTATATCTTATTTCCTATAATTATTATATCTTTTTAAATAGTTTTTTTCATTATTTTCTTTAGTTTTTTTATATTTGTTCTTTCTTTGCATATTTTTCTCTTCATTTTAGTCTTCAACCTTCCATTTTCCCCTTAAAAGCACAAAATAAAAATTTGAAAAATTTAAAAAAAAAAACGAAACCGGTTCAAACGGTTTGACCACCGGTTTTGACCGGTCCAACCGGTTTCAGACCGGTTCGACCGGTTTAACGATTTATCAGCAAACCAGATCGAACCATGGACCGGTTCCCGGTTTAACCGGTCGAACCGACCGGTCCGGTCCGGTTTTTTGTTCCATGAACTTATCAGATAACAACAATAACAATAAGACATAATGACAACTAATTTCAATCAAATTTCTTGTGGAATATCAATGACAATAACAATTAATAAGCAACTACTTTAACTTATATGACAATAACAACTAAATGTATGTTTGACATCAATTTCAACTAATCCAAATTGGCTTCCTAAAGCCAAAAGTCAATTTAAACATAAAATCATGTTTGAGATATCTTTTAAAGAAAATGACTAATGTGTGAAAAAGTAACTAAAGTAGAAGTATTTTTTTTTTTGCCCTTTAGCTTTTCCTTATATTTGAACGTTATGAAATTGATTTTTCAATATGCTATCTAAATAAATTTATATAGTCTATCCAAATAATAAATATAATCATATTACACTGCTTGATTTGTACTATAACTTCAGTTTTTAAATATCAATTTGAATAAAAGTCATTTTTATAAACATTAATTCAAATAAACTCCAAGGTAATGACAATTAATTCCACGGAAAACAATTAAATTATTAAAACACATAATTTTAAAAAAGTGTAAACTTAATAAAAATTAATTTATTTTTTAACTAGTTTTTATTTATTTTTCTCTCTTTTAGACATGGCTCCTGTTATTGTCTGTGCCCTACATGCTGTTCTTTTTTTAGTTCATACTTGGCAAAAATCACAGACCAGTTTGATAAGGACATCTACTGAACTTGATCGGACACAATTTGTCTTGTGTGCTTTGATTGTGAAAGGAGTGTGGAAAATAGAGAGAGAGCAGGGACATTGGTGAAAAGACGTGGCTGTGTTAAAGGTACAAAGATTCCTCCTATTAGTTGGGGGGGCAAAACAGGATTTTGCTTTGACAACGCAACATCCCAGTCCAAAGCCTTATTTTGAATATATTTATATCAAAATATTGCACAAAATTAATATGTTTTAAATAAAATAAAAAATGTTATAAATAATAGGAAGAATTACACTCAAGTCCTAAAAAAAAGAAAATGAAGAAATTGTAAATAAAAAAATTGTTTCATGATGTTGTCATACAAATCCCTGGAGTTATTAATGATCTACTTCTGAAATTGTTAATGAAATATTTTTTTCATTTTACAATATCAATAGATCATTTTTTCATTTTCTTTTTTCTCTGAGATCAGAATATAATTCTCCCTAAATAATATAACTTGTCATATATTTTATTTTACTTGGTGGTTCTATTATATTGTGTGGAGGATGGAAAATGAGCTGTAATATTTTGTTAATAGTTTCACTTGTTAATATTTATATGCATTAAAAAATTTAAGAAATTAGTCAGACCACTTTTTTTTTATAAATAATGTGAATTAATATATTTTATATTTTATAAATAATTGATTGTCATTCATATTGATTTTTCATTTTAAATTTTGAATTGTAATTTGTGTGTGTAGCAACAATTTTTATCCTTCAATTTTTAAGATAATTTCAAAAAATATCTAGTGAAATGTTTTCAATGTGAGATAACCTCAAGTTCTCAATTATTTTTTGAAAGGGACAATTAGAGTGAATGACCAAAAAAAATCATATTTATTATGGTTATTTAAAAAGACCAAATTTCTAAATATAAAATTAAAAGTACTAAGTTTCACTCTAGGCTTCTCTACCATTTTCTCTTTCATTTTAGGTTAAGCAAGCATCTCACAAACCTAGACTAATATAAAGGGTCATACCTAACTGCAAATGGACTAAAAATTGTAATTAGATTTGTTAATGTATTATTTTTTATCCAAATCCCTCGAGACAGGGGAAAGAACGAGGAAGTCCATCAAAAAGAATAAGAGGATTTCATTCGCTTCTATTTGTGGCTCGACGCACTCAATAAGGTAAACTCAGTGCACCCTACATACAATGGCTTTACCGCGTTGGCCTTTAAAGTTTTTATCATTCTAGGACAATCCCAGAGGTCCTCTTCTAATGCCTTGGTCATATCATTGAGACGGTTGTCATCAAATGCACTTGTGTCAAAATCAGAAGATGCACAACTTTCTGTATCTTCAACCACCCCACTGATTGTCTCCCCATGCCTCGTTCAACATGTATAAGTAGGATCAATTCCATGAATTACTAAGTGTGACATTCAAGTTTCTCGTTCACACCAATGTACATTGCCTCACTTTACACAGGAGTAAAGAATCAAATTGTCGTTGGGGGGATTATGCACAAATGCAAAATCAAAGAAATATGTTGCCCTATCCTAGTAGTCTCTTGTTAACCTATTGGCATACATATACTGCTTATTCAAAGACCCCATCTATCATAAATTATGTAGAAACAAAAACTTCAATAAAAAACCAATAATCATCCGCACCCAGAATAAATTCACAAAAATGTACAATGAAAGAAAAACCATGAACCTTATATCAACCCAATCGGAAGTTGAGGAAAACTTTGAGGTTGAACGAATGACCTTCTCATAGCTAAAGGATCTATAACTTTTGATTGAGTGCGAAAGTTTTCAAATGTCAAACTGATTGAATATTTTGCAAACAAAATCTCATTGTAGATTTTAAGGTCTTACAAAACGGTTAGTTGATAAGAACCATAATAGTTTTATTTTTATGGCGGTTATATTCAAGTAACCGTGAGGTATGTTGTCAATAAATTTACAGTGTTTAAGGTTTTACATAACGGTTAGTTAGTAAAAACTACTAATTATATTTTTACCTTTATAATGGTTATTTTAACTAATTTACCGAGAGGCATGTTTATCTCAGTTCTTTAATAATAACTGTAAGGTATTTTTATTATTATTTTTATATATGTTTGAGTAATTACATTAATATATTTTTATATATAAAAATTAAAAACGGAAATAATTAAAACCAACACATCATCACTATAAGAATGATCTAAATTATATGAAAAGATGAGTACAAGCAATGTGGAAGCAATAGAGGCAGGGAGGTGGAAGAGTAGGTTGTGAAGGAGGAGCACGACGAGGGAATGGAGGTTTGGAAGGAGGAGAAAGGGAAGTAGGCGGGGATGGACAAGGAGGAAGCGAAGCAGGCAGAGGAGGAGTAGATTGGAAAGGAGGAGGAAGAGAAGTAGGTAGAGGAACGGGTTGGTAAGGCAGAGAAGGAGAAGCAGGTGGAAGAGTGGGTTGGGAAGGAGGAATCTCCAGCATTTCTTCAGAGGCAGCACGAGGAGGAGAAGGAGGTGAGGGTTGGGGAGGACAAATCTCCAACATTTCTTTAGCGTGTCACTTGACCATGATAATAAGGAGAACAGAGGAAGAGGGGTGAAGAAAATGTATGAAAATGAGGAGTTTAAATAGATTGAAAGTGAAGCGTGTGTGGAAGTTGAAGAGCAATTAATCCGGGTGATTATATATGTTTTTCCCCACACCATGAGTTTCATAACGATTGTTTTATAAATACTATTATTTAACTACGGATTCATGACAATTATTTTGAAAGAACAGTTAACGAACCATTATTTGTCATATTTTGTAACAGTTGTTTTATAATAATTGTGAGCATTGTTCTATATTTTTTTATTTTTTTACAATAGTATATTTAAGAAAAGAACAATGGCAAGTTCATCAAGCTATTTGTCATCAGAAGAGTGGCCATGCCATGATCATTATCAGGATCATGGTCAATCTCATACTCATTACATATGAGATTGGCCTTCCTATTCATACTCAAGAGGTATAAATAAAGTCTTCTCACGGCATGGTCAGTGTATTCTATATGCCGCAACATTGCCTTTAGTTGTAGAAGCATAGTATGTAGAGGCGACGGAGTAGGTGGAGGCGGAGGTGGAAGTGGCTGATTTTGGGGAGGATAAGCAGGAGGTGGAGTATGAGGAGGAAGAGGAGGAGAAGGAGAAGGAGAAGGAGAAGGAGGTGGAGGATGACACCAAGAGCTTTCTGGCAATTATTCCACACGGCGTTTCATCTTTGTGATTAAGAGAACAAAAAGAGGAGATGATAAAGAAAATGTGTGAAAAACAAATAAAAATGGGGAGTTTAAATAAACGTTTAGAACAAATGAAGGGTTGGAAAAGAACCATCATTGCATGCGTTGGAAGTTGAATAAGATAATGAAAGGGTACCTGGTTCTCCTAATGATCATTGGGTAACGAGGAGGCACTCAGAATCGATCAATGCAAGAAAGAGGAAAGGTTTCGTAAGCTTTAATTTGCGTTTATTAAGTTAGAACTATTAAGTATGTTGGTTTTTTGAAACCACGTTAAAGAAATACTTTACGGTTATTAATTAATAACCGTGAAGTTGTTTTTTTGACTTATTTTTTTAAAATATTTTAAAAGTACAATAGTGGTCTCCAGTCATCAACACCACCACTATTGTCATCCTCCTCCTCTACTTCATTTTCTTTATTCTCATCTTTGGAGGAAGGAGATGAAGGGTCTAACTAATGTCTTATTCAACCTCATTATAATGAAATATGAGGTTCAACTTCCTATTTAGCATGTAGGCGTATGCCGTGAGATGCCTTGTGTGATGATCAGGGTTTGCCAACAGCTGCATCAGAATCTCAATTTCAGGAGGAGGCGGAGGAGGAGGAGGAGGAGGTGGTGATGGTGGTGGCGGCGGCGGCGGCGGCAGAAGAGCTCCCTATGATGTTAACATGATAATGAGAAGGAGGAGGCCGATAAAGAAAAGGAGTAAGAATCACAAGGAATATGTGAGTTTAAATAGAGATCTAAGGATGTTATGAAGGATTATGACTTATGAATGTCCAACGATGTTACAAAGGGTTATGACGAATGAATTGGTACTTAGGGAAGCCAGATTTTTTGAAAGTATTACATGACGGTTGTCTTTGAAGACCATTATGGTTAAGGATATTATGAAGGATTATGACTTATGAATATCCAACGATGTTATAAAGGGTTATGACGAATGAATTGGTACTTAGGAAAGCCAGATTTTTTGAAAGTATTACATGACGGTTGTCTTTTAAGACCATTATGGTTTGTCTTCCCTGATATAAGAAGTTGGAAGTCGGATCGTTTATAAGTGTTATATGACGGTTGTTTCGAAAGAACCATCACTTTTGTCACTAATTAAATGACGATTATTAACTACAACCATTACTTTTATGTTTTCGCGAATTCCACCTCTGCATACATGACGGTGCACATAATTAACCATTACATTTAAGAGTTATATATCCTTATGTGACATCCGTCTCCACATACATAATGTTTATTAGTTGTAACTATTATGTATTAAACATTATAAATACTCAAATATATAGTAGTGATATTTTACGCTTTTATATGAACCACGAAAAATTGAACATTGTGATCAATTTCATAGCTCATGTAACAAGTCTTTCTATATTATATCTGGCCTGCAAGTCTTCCTATATTTGCTGGTCAATGACCTATAGGAAATCTAGTTCAGATTTGTTTACTTATTATAATTAAACATGCAATTAACAAAATTTATAATATTGGTACCATGTGAAAAATGAAATATGGGTTGCTATCAACAATTTGCCATTTAATTAATAAGTTGACATTTAACCGCAAAAAAATTTTCCGAAATGATTCCTGCCATGTGATAATTACAGCTCATCCAAGACATATCACAAAAATTACAAAATATAGAAAGGGAAAATTACACTCAACTTAATAAAGAAAAGAAATGAAAAAATAGTTCCTTAAAATTGTAAAATGAAAAAATGATTCTATAAAGTTATCAATACCTGTTGGTGAAATTGTCAATGAAACCATTTTTTGATTTTATTATTTTAAGAGACTATTTTTTTTTTTTTTTTGGACTTGAGTGTAATTTTTCAATGTAGAAACTTATGACAGCAAAAATGGGAGTGGGAATGGGGTTTTAAAATTAGTTTGGTATGAAGTAATATTTGGAGAGATTATTTAAATTAATTTTATTTCATAATTAATCATAAATTATATAAAGACAAGAATGCCCTTATAATAAACCAAATTTTGTTCAGTATGCCATTGGAGTAAAAAAAACAGGGAGCCATATCTAACAAAAGAAAAAAAGAAAAGAAAGCAAAATACATGTCTTCTCCCCAGGACTTCGCAAATTGCAACCCCAACTGCAATTTTTATGAATTGGTTGTTTGACCAGACAAGAATCTCATATGTTAGCCAAGACATTGTAGGGGAAAAGAAATAGAGAAGGGATTGAAGATCTGGGTGTGGGGTTGAAACTTGTGGAATTTCAACCAAAATCCATTTGATAGAGAGAGAGAGCGACAAACTGCATTTAACTGGAAGAAAAAGGGTCGTCTGAGTTTGCAGAGCACGAAGCCGGGAACAATGAGAGGGAACTACAACGAGGATGTAATACGAGATTGCAGAATCGGCGGCGGCGGCAGCGGTGGACTTGGGGGAAAGAAAGAGAGACGAAGAGGACAGAGAAGAGCAAATCAATCTCAGAGAAAGAAGGAAGAAGGCGGAGAGAGAGGGAGGCTATGAAAGAGTCATAGTCGACACTTGGAGACGTGAGAGACTGATGAAGACGAAGCTTTCCTCAACAGAGAATGAAAGACCATGGCTGGGGGAAGACATCGCCAATGGCATAGGGAAGACGCTCTCATCGACGATTGACTGACCCAATGATGATGGACGACGATTTTCTGCTCGGGGATTGAAGGGGGGACGGAAGGGGAGGTGCTTAGCAACACTGATTTGCGTTAAAATTGATAGAATGTATTTTTGTCTAAAAAATATTATATATAAAGATATTTTTATTTTTAAAAGTTGCAATCAGAAGATTGAAAACATAATACTAAAGGGAATGTATCTTTACAATAATTCCACTTTTATGGTATTTTTAATCTTAAGTTATCTTTAGTTCATCAAATCAAATAATACAATTTGATTTGGTTGCTGACTCAATCTCATAGTCCCTACTTACCTCTCAATGTTTTGTACCAAACATTTAATGATTTTTTTTTTTATTTTTTAGCTAATAATAATATGATAATTCTGAGATGTCAAGTACATAACATAAAATGAAATATTAAGTTTAGGTTATCCCTGATGTAATTCCAGTTTAATCCAATATAAACGGAATTTTATCTCTGATATTTCTAATAAGTTTTAATCTCTTGAATAACTAAAGTTGTTATTCATAGGAACCTTTTGTTTAACCTTAAAAAATAAGTGGATTTAAGATGGTTTAGAGATTTTATGAAAAGAGATTTAATTTACAAAGATTTTGTTAAAAAGCAAAAGTAATTTTGTATTTGAATGCAAATGTTAAAAAGTGATTATTATTTAATGCTTTTTTATAATAAATATTTATTGCTTTTAAGATAGGCTGAATTATACAAATATTCCCTGAACTCTATGTTATATATAAATAACCTCCATAACCTTTTGAACTTTACAATGAATCTACATCAACTAGTGTTAACCCCCGTGCGTTGCACGAGAATGTAAATTCTGATTAATAGTATATTGCAGGATTAATTTTTTATGACTATAATGCATTTATTTGTACATTTATAAAACTAAATTTTCAATTCAAAAATGCATAAAGGGTGATTATAATGATGCTTATATATCACATTTTGAGGGAATATTTTTTTGGAGAATTTATTATGCTTGGTGTATCAACAGAGTATCAATAAATTAATAAATGGAAGGCTATGTGGGGGACAAAATTTGATAAAGCAAAGGTAAAATGCCTACAATTTCGGTTTTTTAGTTTTGTTAATTATTTTATGCAAATAGGTTAAAGTTTAAAGAGCCCATCTTCATATAACTTAAAGTTTGAAGGAGTTATATGCATACCAACATAAAGTTTAAGAGATCTATATATAATTTGTTGGTAAAAAAAATCGATAGTTTGACTTACCTCTATAGGGTACTTATTAAGTTTTAAACGTTAAGGAATAAATTAACAAACTATTGATCTTTTAGATAGTTTTGGCCTATCTGCGTTTACATGATTCTGAGTTCAATTTTTTAAATATAATTTTAGTCTTTTTAGAGACTCCTCTAATCTTATTTATATGATAGATGGATAACGGGAGATGGTTAATTTTAGATATTATTTATAAGTCACATCATTAAAATTTTTATATGAATGTACAATTATATACTCAATTTATTATTATATTTACTTTTTGTTGAGATATACTGTATATTAAATAAGAATAAAATTGAAAACTTGTTAAATTGTAAGGTAAAGTTAATGAAATTTAATTTTTTTTATTCATGTGAAACCTCAAATATGTTGGAAGTGTTTTAAAAATAAAATAAGAGGAGTGTTATAACAACTTTGATTTAAAAATAGGGATATTATGTTAGGAGAATTGCTAAAAAAGATCTCATGGGTAACTTATTTGTTAAATGGGACCTAGGAAGAAATTTGCATGCGGAGGGAAGATTTTTGCACACGTAAGGAAGATTTCTGCACATAGGGAAGATATTCTGCACACCAGGGAAGATATTTTGCATATGTGGAAGATAATCTGTTATGCCCTTATCTCAATTTCAACCTTTTTCAGAGTATTTACTGAAAACGATATGCGGTTCGGTAGGCAACACAGGAATAGCATAACTATACTGATAATATGTGCATGATTACATAAATTCCCCATAGGAGTTCATACATAATAATTGCAAATCTTGTAGCCGCATAGGGCTCTAGGGTATCTAAACCCGTCCCAGTGAAACGGAGACATCTTCTTGCCTTCATTCCACCACTGCAATCCGCTCATATGTTTCTCTTCTTTGCTCTTAACATATCTTTTGTCTTCTCCCGTCTAAATTGTTGGTAGGGGAGGGTGAGATTCGAGAGAATCTCAGTAGAAAACAAATACCATAATGCATGCATGATATATGCTATGTGTATGACATATTAGCTTTATCTAGATGCATGTCCCATAATGACATTTCTGCATGCTCAATGTTTCATGTAACAAAACTATGGCCACAGCGAAAACAGAAACAGAGCTTCATTTATTCAAATATGCTCTACACAATCAAGTAAAGCAATCACATACATCATTACACAAGCAAAGATATCAAATACATGAAAGTAAGGTAAGTCCCCTACCTTAACCCTTTTCCTCCTCGAAACGGGTGCCTTGATCTACGTGCAAATAGCTCGGGGCTCCATATTCAATCCTACAATATCAAATGTACTATTTAGACACTTCCATAGTGTTTCTGGGGGTTATATAAGTCTATCTTGAAAAATTACTAAAT
Source organism: Inga oerstediana (assembly GCA_963210345.1). Lineage (NCBI taxonomy): Eukaryota > Viridiplantae > Streptophyta > Magnoliopsida > Fabales > Fabaceae > Inga > Inga oerstediana. The sequence goes on from OY723405.1 coordinate 37,372,261, forward strand.
TGCCCCCGGGGATCCGGCCCCATCATACCCGGTCCGGCTGTACTTTTCTTTTATTCTAACCTAGACTATTCTGACATATTTTTGAATAAGGAATCCATTTCCGGACTCAAAATTACCAAATTCAATATCAAATTATGAAATTACCCTTGGCAGCCCTACTTTTGGGGTTTTAAGGGCGTTTCCGTAATTATGTTTTTTCGGCATTTTATGAAAAAGTGCCCAACTGTAACCCCACCTAAGTTTTCCTCCTGAATCCAATGGAACCATCAAATCATTGAAAATCCAACTCTAAGGCCCTCAAACATCCCTGGCTGAAATTATGGTGTTCTCCGGGAAAAATTGGGGTTTTACGATTTCGGCTCCGTAAACGCGTTCCTTTCTACCCTTAACCACCTTATTGACTATTCCATTAGGTTACAACTATCATTTAGTACCAATTTGGGTAGCATAACCCCTAGGGAAACCCATTTTCCATTTTTACAACCAAGGACAATCCGGCGAAATTTCACCGATTAAATTGTCCACAACAGCTAGAATAGTCAATATACAAAGGCTTGGAAGTTACCTCAAGCTCCCACTAGCTTTTCCTTCTGGTGGCTGAAAACCCTAACTTCAAAACACCAAGATTTGTGCTTCAAATACCTTACATCATATAGCAGAGAAGCTTAGGAGAAGGATTATACACGTTAGGTACGAATTCACCGAAAAAATCGACATATCTCGTGAGTTTTCTCATTTCCTTCTCTCTCTAAAACTCTCAAACTTGCTCTCTCTCCTTGGCTGCTATTTCATGTCAGGTATGAGGCTGAAGGAAGAGGATGACTATTTTAATAAGATATCCCAATTTAATTAATTAATTTTCCCAATTTCGGATTTTTACAATATTTTGGCATATTTATGTCCAAACTTTGAAAAATCATAAATAATTCTAAAAAAATCGAATTGGAGTGATTCTAAAGCCTATAGAACCCTTATTGAGTCTAGTTTCAAGGAAAAATATAGAATTTTTCTAAATGGAATCACAAAATTCTCAGAATTTCAATCTTTGCATGTTGTTCCTGAAATTTCACAGTTTTTCTGTGCTGATTTCAAAAATTCATATATTTTTGTATATAACTCTAATTGAGTCATATGACCAATCAAATTAAATCTTAGGATGTCTACTTTCATCCTATAAAATTTCATAATTTTTGCTCATCATTTGATCATTCAAAATCACATAATAAGCCCACTACCTCAGGCAATTTCACCAAAAATATAATTATATTCTCCAAAATTCACCATTTTACTTTTTTAATACTCCAAAGATATAGAAATCATTAGGGGATAAATTTTGGCTCCTGCTAAATTGGGGCTTAGCAGTCCACTTAATTTAGGCTTATTCCCAAGCCTCCAATTCTAAATTTCGGGGTATTACATAATGTCAACACCCGTTTCCATTTTGATATGCGCAGGGCAATAATAAACAAGTTCCATATATGGAACTTGTACAGGCAAACAAAAAAGTACAGTTATACTGATAATAAGTATTTGTTTACAGACAGTCATTAACAGAGCAGAAGTCGATAATAATGATAAATATGTACAGAATGTCCCACAACTATTTCACATACAAACTATATACAACCACTGTATCTATCTTGGGAAACGTGCCTATTAGTTTCCCTTCTCTGCATCCTTGGCTTTCGAGCCGCTGGCACCCGCTGAGACATTTTGATTAGAAAAAGGGGTGAGATTCCAAAGAATCTCAGTAGAGACATACGATCAACATATAAAATGCGAAAATTAAATATGCAATGCACCGTATCAAGTAAAATGAAAACTCATATCATCCGTGTGTGTACACAAAATTCAGGGCCAACTAACCCGTTGAAACCCCTACATGTACCTCAGCTGAGTCCTTGACTACAGCTAGGCAAGACTAATGTACCTCAGCAAGGTCCTAGACCACAGCTAGGTAATGTGCCTTCAGCACGTGTTCAAGTCACAAAATACAGTAACACGCATCATACAAATAATCACATAGTATATGAGAGATAGTGGTTCCTACCTTAACCTCTTTCTTGTTTCAAAGGGCCACCTAGTAAAACGTGTCAACTATAGGCGTCCAACTCGGTCCTAAAACGTCAAACATACAAGAAATAGGTCATAACCTATCCAAGTATCATTTTAGACACTTCCATAGTGTTTCTTGTGGTTATATTAGCCTATGGTGAAAATTTATCAAAATGCCCCCAGGACCCCGGCCCCGCCGTACCCAGCCCGATGGCACGTGTTCCCAAAATTTTGACTAGGGCTATCCTGACGTATTTTCGTCCAAGGAATCCATTTCCGGACTCAAAATTACCAAATTCAATGTCAAATTACGAAATTGCCCTTGGCAGCCCTACTTTTAGGGGCATTTCCGTAATTATGCTTTCTCAGCCTTTTCTGAAAAAGTGTCCAACTGTAACCCCACCTATTTTCGCCCACTGAATCCAATGAAACCATAAAATCATTGAAAATCCAACTCTAAGGCCCTCAAACATCCCTAGCTGAAATAATTGTGTTCTCCGAGAAAAATCGGGGTTTTACGATTTCGGCTCCATAAACATGTTCCTTTCTACTCCTAACCACTTTATTAACAATCTAATTGAGTTATAACAACCATTTGAACTAAAATTGGGCAGCATAACCCTTAGATATACACTTTTCCAAAATTTAAAATCAATGGCAATCCGGTAAAATTTCACCGATTAAATTGCCCACAGCAGCCATAATAGTTAATATACGAAGGTTTGTAAGTTACCTCAAGCTCTCACAAGCTTTTCCCAAAAATGGCAGAAAACCCTAACTTTTAGAACACCAAATTTGAGCTTTCCAAACCTTAAAGAACAAAGAGGAGTAGCTTAGGGGTTATACGCGTTAGAAGCGAAATCGTCGGAGAAATCGGCTTACCTTGTGATTTTTCTTCTCTTTCTCTCTCTAAACTCTCTCAACTTTCTCTCTCTCTATTTCAGGTCTGCTGTGCGTGAATGAGCTAAAGATGAAGATGCAACATATATTTTATAATATATAACATTATGCTTTAATTGTTTAACATTTTTCCAAAATTTCAAAAATGAAGTTTTATGTACATAAACCTTATGTACATGTAACCATGCCCATTAAGCCCAACCAATATTTCTTTCTTTATGCCACATGTAGGAGACACCTAGAGGTCCCTCCCTATGGTCTCAATTGGATTCACAACTTGTTCCGGTTACGTATACACGTAAAGTCTCCATTTTGGTCAAAATTGCACCTTTTGCTCAAATTTTCCATAAATTCATATTAAATTGACCAAAATATTCTAAATATATTTTTAACCTTTATTTTCTTTAATTAATTGAAATTAACTTCAATTAATTGGAAAATAATGTATTTTGTGCTATTTTGACAAAATTACGATTTTGCCATTACCTTTCTAATTCAATTTCTTTTCTTATTTTTCTTTGGCCAATTTCCATCTTTTTTTGGACCAAATATTTTCTCTAATATTCCTTCATTTTTAGACCTTAATATTGGGCTATTTAAATTACCCAAATTAATTCCATAATTATTTTTGCCCAATTTCCCATGAAATTGAACATTTATGAAATTCATAAATTCCAAATTCATGAATATTCACCATTTTATTGAATTTTTCAAATTATTACAATATATTTGGTGAATATAAAATTTGGAGTGTTACACATAATCTACACGTGAAGGTCCCATCTAACAAATAAGTTACTAATGAAGAATCTTTTCACAATTTTTCTTATTATATTCCTGGAAGTCTACAGTGCTGTATTAAGGGATTAATCATTATTGCTAGCAGCTTGAGTCCACCCAAAATAGGGACATTATATATATATATATATATATATATATATATCGTTGCAGAGCTGCCGGCTCGAGCTCAGACAAACTATTTGTTACACTTCAAAAAAAAAAAAATTACATGCATGTCTGTACAATCAAGTCTAAAAGGAATTCCGGTAAAAAAAAAAATCTACAAAGAATAAATTAAGGCATTTAAAATTAAATCAATATATATAATATATTTTAAAACTCCGATTATTTTGGGACGCCACGGCATCCACATGTGACTAATTTGACGACAGTAAATAAAGGGCGCATCATTGACTTTTGTATTCCGATTGTAATATGTGAAACTAAGAACAGGAAAATATAAGTCCTACAACTACATAATTACACTTGAAATTTATAATTAGATTCATTTTTTCTTTTTACTATTAAATTATTGATACTAATAATGATAATAGTACTGAGGTAATGACATTATTACAGAAGGATGGAAATTAACTAATTACAAAATCATTTTAAACATTGTCAAATGATTTTTTTTTGTTGGAAAATGTCAATTAAATACCATTTGAAATTATAAAACCCCAAAAAATCTGTTAATACTTTAAAAAGACATAAAGATACCATGTATCAAATTGATATTTTCAAGTTTTGACACTTTTACTATTTTACCCCTCAATTTTTTTTCTAAATAAAAGTGGTGCCCCCAACAAAGTTCCTTTAATATATTTATGTATTTAATTATGTATAAAAACAAAAGACATTTATATATAGTTAAGAAAAAAATTATATCTGCTTAAATACTTGGCCCTCTTGTTTGAGGCACTCTGATATATTCAATGTGAATACATCTTATGAAAATTTGTACTTTGATTTGTTATTTTTGTAAGTGATTAGCCTCTTTTACTAAATAGATCCAACCAGGTTGCTATTAATATTTTTTCTCTTAATTCATGACCATTTGAACCGGCCCAATTGACATATCAAATTTATTATTATTAATGTTTAGCTTCAAAAAATATTAGAACCAAGCAGAATAAAAGGTATATTCGATATTTGTTTATATAGTTAAGGATATAATTTTTTAGACTAAATTTTTGTAAATTTATTTGTATAAGTTGTATCCTGTTTTTTTGTATGTTTCACTTGGAAGGTTCTTCATTGTCTAAATCATGTAATTAAGTAATTTGTTTATTTACCATATATTCACCTAATCATTTCGTTAATTTATTGTTTATATGAATGAATGTTTATTTTGTTTTTTAAAAAACAGAGCATGTGGAACATGCAAAATCAATATTTTATTTTTTTTTATATTCATACATTTGCGCATATCCAATCAAAACGTTTCTACTTTTAGCAAGTGTCTTCACCGATGGAAGATATATTTATAATTGTTTTGGGAGAATGACATTTGAAGACCCCTTTTAAGAGACATTATTACATTTGAGAACCATAAATTATTGAATTCTCAGTGACAGAATATGGGGTTTATTGGCTGAAATTAGAATTGACTAAAATGCTGATTTTATTTTTAAAAAATTAAAGTATTTTACTAAATTATATATATATATATATTAAAACTAACTCTTCTTATATTTCTAACCTATCTTTAATATTTCTAGTAGTTATCTTTAGAGTTTATAACAAAAACTTCATTTAGTCAGTAACTTACAAGCTTTCCAACTATGATACTATTTTTTTTAGGATTAAAGAGCGGATTTACCAATAAAATTTTAAGAAAGAAGTGCTTGATACAATTATATCTTAAAGGGGGTAAAAATACACATAAGGAATTAAAAGTGGAGCATCCAACACAAAACAGTTAAATTTGACTTAACGCCGTTAGGCGTTTTCTTCTCTTATAATTTAACGTCATTAGGTCAAATTTAACAGTTTTGTGTTGGATGCTCCACTTTTAATTCCTTATGTATATTTTTGCCTAATTTAAAACATAATTGTGTCAGACGCTCATTCCTTAAAATTTTATTGATAAATCTGCTCATTAACCTTTTTTTTTATAATTAATACATCATATGTTTTCAAACTAGTTTTGGGAGAGAAGAAAAAAGTAACTATTAAGCATCAATTAGAGAAAAAAAGCAACTAAGCTAGTTGAAAAGTAAAAACATAAAAAATAGACTGAAAATGCATGAAATGTTAATTGGGAAAGTAAGGTAACCCAGTTTGAAACCTTAATGTTTTATTAAAAGGGACACTTTAATCAGCTCAATTTATTTGTAATTTTAGTCCAAAACTATGTACTTTTATGGAAAAATTGTTCAAATTTTTCTTATTACAAAAATATTTTTTTTGAAGATACTAAAACCCATGTCACTTGAGTAGGTATAAGCTTTATTTAACTATCCGTGACATATTTTAAGTTATATGTAAATATTTTTCATTTTACATTTATAATTGAAGATAAATTATACGTAGCTGAAGAAGAGTTATATATATTGAAGATATGTTGTGCCTAGGTCCCTAAATAAGTGTAGGTAACTATAAAATTAGTAGTAGGGATATTTTAGCAATTCCCTTTTTTTATTGGAATTTGAATAATTTGTACTCTTTATATGCAATAAACTCTCTCATAGAGTCTTCAAATGTTATTGTCTCAATTTATTTTGTTAAATTGAAAACTATAATACAGTAAAGTGTTAGAAGGGGTTTTTTTTTTTTTTTTGATAGTACATGAGAAACTACAAAACATCTCAAAAGCTATCTTCCTGAGTCAACCTGAGATCTTGACCTATAATAATCAGTAAGTAATAAGCTCGTTATTACAAGTGGAGGCGATTCAGTGATATGGAGATCTATCGGCATCTTCCAAGCTTCCTTTGTCATAGCGTCTGCAATTGTGTTGACATCTCGATTAATACTGATGGATCCAGGAGTGACAACTTAGGGATGTGCACTTGTGGTGGTGTACTGCGAGATCAAAATGGTGAGTTTTTCCTGGGGTTCATGTACCGAATTGGCCAAGGGACGGTGGTCTCTGCAGAAGCTTGGGGTGTATTGTGGGGTCTTAAAATTTCCTGGGATAGAGGATACAGACAAATCTTGATTGAAAGTGATTGTAGTGAAGTTATGGAACTTATTCAATCAATGGTGTCTCAAGAACATCCAGATTTTCATTTTATCATGGAGATTAGAGCGTTGATGGATGGGAAGTTAGAAGGGTTATTATGATGTGACAAATGAGAGATTATAGTAATTCATCTATAATACTTCAAATCTATCTTCAAGCACAAGGTATTAACTAAGTTTGGAATAACTTATTTTTGGGAAATAAGCACTTATTACGTAAGTCGAGACAAAACTCCTCTCACATACTTACCTCGTATACCGTAAATAACGAATTATAAGCACTTATAAATCAAAAATAAGCTATCCCAAACGAGCACAATATCTTAATCTGGAAGGATTTAACAATTCATTTTCATAGTTTTCACCTTAGAAAAAACTTTACCAAATTTCTTGTTTCATAATATCTGAATCCATCTCTACCTATTTTTATAATAATAAAGAGAATATGCTTGTAAGATTTTCAAATATATAATTAAGTAACCCCAACTTGACAAAAGATTAACAAATTTTTACTAATAGCTAGGATATTTTTTTAAACTATATATACTTTTAATTTGATTTAATGTGAATGTCATTGTTTAATTTTATTTTAAGGGGCCAAGTTGTGGATAACCACAAGTGATAGAAAAGTGACATGGTGGACATTTTTTTGGTTTTGTATAATGAATACGACATTTTTTTCTCTTTTCTCAATCATCAAACAAGAAAATTTCAGGGCAATTAAATTACATTTCCTACACACACACACACAACATCATCTAATAGATTAAGTTAAAAACAAAAAGTAAGGTGCAGAACAAAAGGTTTTTTTTCCTTCTTTTTTTGCATTCATGTCTAATATCATCAAACTCACTTGCATTGAAAAAAGTTTAATTATTGGATTGTTGTTATGTAAGAATAACTAATCAATTTTAGAAGAATTAAGTTTGGAATTGCAGTGTCATAAACACTCAAAATTACCTGTGTTCTTCTGTGAGTGTATCCCATTTCCATTTACTCAACTTGTGAGGTTATCTTCCGCTCTGCTCGCCCAGTGATCATTTACTTTCTCAACACCTAAACATACTCCAGATTGTGAGAATCTTGAGTGACTGTGTAATTAAATGGGAGCTTCCACGTGAAAATCGGAGATTCTGTATAATGACACCAAGAGCTTGAAGTAATATTAACGAAAGTAGGTTGAATTTTATGGCTTCTTGGAGATTGGATGTAGACCACGTTGATTGAAACCGAACCAGTATAATTGTTTAGTGTGGTTGTTCTCTTGTCTCATTTTCATCCGAATTTGTTTTATTTCAGTACTTTAATTTCAAAAATCATAATAACCCAATTCACAATCTCTTGGTGATGACTTCCAAACTAACATCATGTTAGTGAATTCACAAGCACGCGTAAGTAAATTCACAATTTATGGTACGATCAACAGAGTCAAATCTACAATTTTTCTGTTGTGCTAAACTGACGGATTTCGATTAACATATTGGCAAGTAGGAGTTGACAAATGGACAAGTGAGTTTCTGAAAAATAAGAAATTTATTATTGTGCATTTCCCAAATATGAGTATATGACAAGTTTTGTAACTCCCAATGTTGTTACTTCCAAGTCTCATTTTCAACAAATCGACAAGTAATGTTAACGTGTTAACAAGAATTAGTTAGTACTTAACTTACAACTATCATACCAATTACAAGCTTCTTTATTTGCATTTGCATTTTCATATCCTTACTTGATACAAGTGGACAAGTGGTAACTACCGATGTAGACCATAACAACAATCATATTAATTAAAAGATAAGTACATTTGCCATTACTACATATAACGCATTTAACATCCATTTTTTAGCCTTTAATTTTTAAAGCTTGAAAATAAGGGGACGCCTATACTGGGAATATAATAAAGTAAGAATACGGCGTCCATTAAAAAATGGACGTCATAAGTGACTTTAGGAGTTAAAGTGTCACTTTAGGTGTCCCAACTTTTTTAAAAAGGTACGCCTAAAGGTTTTTTTTAAAATTTTTTTTTTTTTGTATTTTTCACTGTCCAGCAATTAAAACCTACAAAAACAAGATTGAATAATTCTTCATAAACAAAAATGTCCTTACAAATAGTAAGGAAACATCCACCACTAGCTAATTAAAGTGTTGAGTCCTACTAATACAATGTACAATAATTACCACAAAGTGTCAAAAAGTTGTCTACACAACTACTAACTAATAAAAATAAACTTATCAGTAATCATCAATTTATCACAAAATGCCAGAAGGGGTGAAGGATGATAAATCAAAATGCATCTACACCTATGATAAATCTAAATGCCAACATTAACAAAATGCATATATAATAATCCCAGTTCAGAACTTAGTCCATAAAAAACAAAAATAATTAACCATACCTTTTGACAACGGTGGGAGAGGGAGGGAGGAGGAACCAACAGTGTCAAAGATCGAGGAGGGACGATGGCGACGAGCTTCAATAATAGAGGGGGAGAGAGGAGGACGACGGAGGATGATGGTGGAGGGAGAGGAGGATGACTTTCAAGAAAGAGTGACGGTAGTAAGAAGGAGTGAGAGAGAGTGACGGTGGGAGAGGGAGTTTCAAGAGAGTGATGGTAGGAGATGGAGCTTCAAGAAAGAATGAGAGTTCTGAATAGAGGAAGCTAGTTTGCTGGGGTAGGCATGACTTTGGAAGGAGTGATATTAGTTTGATTGACATGCATTACCTTTAGGTGTCCCTTTTTGAATTTGGGGTGCCTAAAATGATTTTTTTTTTTTCATTTTAGGCATCCCAAATTCAAAATGGGACATCTAAAGTGTGCTTTTAGGCATCTCCAAAAAAAGGTTGGCGTCTCTTTTTTTTTTTTTTTGAGACACCTAAAATCACACTTTAAGTATCCCAATTCAAGTTTGACATGCCTAAAGGTTGCCTTTAGGCATCCCAATTTTGCCTAAAACTACATAATTCCCACCTAGAAATACAAAAATACTATCACCTTTATTTTTTACTTCCATTTTTAAAAAATGAACGTCCTTTAAGAGAGTATAATCTATATCCTATTGTAGCGTACGTACTTAACAACTAATTATATCCAAATACTTGGTACAGTTTTTTTAACAAGTACCCGTAAAAATTTCTAGCCATTGATTAATAGTAACCAAACAAATCTTTAGACCAATAAAGGTTGGCTAAGTTGGTAAAGTAACTTACTCATAACCACAAAATCATTAGTTTAAATCTTAATAATGTGAAGATTTTATTAGTGAGTAATATATAAATATTTCTATAAGTATTTTTTGGATCAGAGACATGCCTTAATTATGATGAGTCTCTAACAGCTAACCCATCAAGACCTTTTGTAACCAAAAAAAAAAAAAAATTAGTGTAGCAAGTTTTCCTTCGCCACCGTCAACAAGGATGAAATTGAGCGACCCCGGATTTGGCGGCCCCTAATGCAAAAAATATATTGCACATGAAAAGTCAAGCAAACGCCTTCTACTTGAGCAAAATGGCCTTCGATGATTCGTGCAAGTTGTGTTGAAGCTTCTCTCTGTTTTGTTTTACAAAAAAGATTAATTATATAAAATGAAGGAAATCATACAAATAAAGTTGGGAAAATTACAATCAGATCTCAATTAATAGACTTAATAACAATTAGGTCTTTTGAAATCATCAAATTACATAAAGTCTCAAGAAACTTGGGAGCAATTAATTCCAAACATGAAAATATAGTTTTATCCCTCATTGAATTTGAGAAAAGATGCTAGAATTTTTAAGGCTAAGTCGTGTTCAAAAAATTCAAACTCTTCTTCTCACTCTGACATTGTGAAGCGTGAGTTTGGAAAGGTGAAGAACAAAAACTCAACATTTTCAAACACAACCGAGCCCTAAAAATTCTAGTTTTTTTTTTTCTTCAAATTCAATAGGGGACAAAACTATATTTTCACACTTAGAACTAATTGTATCAAAGTCTTTTGAAATTTCACTGCAATTTAAATTTTATGGGATTTGGTTACCTTTGAGTTTGTTAATTGAGATCTGGTTACAATTTTTCCAATAAGGTTAGTGGTATAGATTTACGGAATAGGGAATTAATGAAACACTAGTTTTTTTATTTTTGGGAAAATTCCAAAAAAACTACACTCAAAATACACAAAGGACAAATCAGTACAACGAAATTCAGAAAAGATAAATCAGGCGGGTGTCAGAAAAATGACCAATCTGTCCTTTTGAAATTTCGGCCAAATTACGAAAATGCCCTTCAGCCCTCAGTCATAATAACAACATAGGAGTTGTTAATGGCGAATCATGAGTTGTTAATGGTGAGGTGAGTGTTGTTATTGGCCCTGGAGTTGTTAATATCGAATCCGGAGTTGTTAATGGCGAGATATGTGTTGTTATTGGTCCTGAAATTTGTTAATTGTAAAAGAAGAATTTCAGTTGTTAATACCGAATCCGAAGGTGTTAATTCCGATGATCATGTTGTTATTCTGAAGTGTGCATGAAGGGCATTTTCGTAATTTGGCCGAAATTTCAAAAAGACAGATTGGTCATTTTTCTGACACCCGCCTGATTTATCTTTTCTGAATTTCGTTGTACTGATTTGTCCTTTGTGTATTTTGAGTGTAGTTTTTTGGAATTTTCCCTTTATTTTTTTGTGTGAATGAAACACTAGTTTTTGTGGAAGGAGTGGTGGTAACTAGAAAAAATTGGAAGCAGTCGTATCGACATCCTTTTTCCAAGGTGCCACCAAAATAAAAATGGACGGAAGACTATATATTGAGCAAATTCTTCTTGCATGTCACGATATTAACGTAGTTCAAGGATGTGGAGAATGTTGGGGCAACTTGAGTAAACTAACATTTAAAGAATCAATAAATATCTAATAAAATATTAAAAGTTTAAGCATTTACGAACATAATTATACGACCTCTGGTCTTAACAATAAACTCAGCAGACTAATTTGGGTAGATCAATGAAGCTAACTAAAATACTTTAAAGTATTTATAATCATAAAGTATTTATAATTATTATTTTTCTCTAAACTAATTTGACTGACTTATAAACTAATATATAATCTAACAATACACATAAATATTTCAAAGACTTCATATATGCTATATTTAAATATTTCATTTAGTTTCTTTAATCTTCTCAAATTAGTCAACTAGGTCTTATATTAATGACCTATAGGTATTAATAAATTAAAATTTAGGGTACGCTTTGTTAGGCTAATAGCTTTTAATAGCATAATTACCATTTTAATTTGTTCAATCAGCATTTTTTTTTGTTAAATAAAACTAATGATATTAATATTAAGAGACTAAAAATACTTAAAAGATTAAATTGAAATTTGATACTCATAATTTTAGAGTATCAAATGCACTTCCTCCGGTCTTTTTTATAAGTAATTCTCTCTCTCTCTCTCTCTCTCTCTCTCTCTCTCTCTCTCTCTCTCTCTCAGGGTTGGTCCTTTTATAAACAATTTTCTTCCTGTGTCTCAAAATTTAAATTGCTTTTTCTTTTTCTATCCCTATTAAATATATATCTTTATATTAATTATCCGTCACTCAGACACTCACTACTAATTTTCTTTCATTTATTCATTTATTACACTTTCTCTCTCATATTTTATACTTATATTTGTTACTTATTTTTCTCCTATACTCTTTCCATAAATATGGGTATATTTGGAAAAAAAATGTGATATTTTTAATATATTTATTATTTTTAACTAATCGTAATCATAAGTTTATTTTGCATAATAAAAATAAAAGTTGCTTATGAAAATGTCAGGAGTAGTATATTTTAAATTGACTATTTGGCAATGGGTATGTTTGGATTGACGATTGGATAAGTGACTTATTTTTATTTTAACTTACGGAATCTTAAGATTGGGAAAAAAATAAGATTGGGTAAAATGATTAATGTTTGGATTGACGGTTGGATAAGTGCTTTTGTAAAAGTGAAAGGTGTTTGGTTTGGCTTTTACATAAGTGGCTTTTGTGACATTCAAGAGAAAAAAAATTTAAAAATTATGAAAAGTGAAAAAATTAACTTTAAAAATTTAGCAATGGTCAAATACATAATAAAATTACAATAAAAATGTGGATAAATTAGAAGTCATACAAACTTAAAGTTTTTTATAAAGTAAAATACAATAAAACTAATTAGATCAAAGGTGCTGTACAATCTGATCGAAGCTGTACTTACGCATTTTTTTTTTTGGTAATATTTCGAATATATTTTATCACACTCCAAAAGTCCTTTCTATTGTGCAACTCAAGTTTAAATTTTATAAGTTATATCAAGGGAAAATTGTCATAAAAGACCTCATTAGCCTAATATTTGCTGAATGGGACCTGACCTAATCTGTCATTAATTTCGCAGAAGTAAAAGACTGAAATGCCCTTAATGAGAAAAGAGAGGGAAATGAAAGGAAACAGAACAGAGCAAGTAATTGACGTCCTCCCTAGCTTCTTCTCCTTAGCTGTGCATAGAAAAACATCCTCCCTTCTGGCCGTCGTTCACAATGGATGCTGCCGGAGGTTCGATGTATCAGTAAAGGGGAGATGAGTTGTGTCAAGACCCTTATTTTAGAGCTAGGTTTTTTATGGAGCTGATGATTTGCATTTGCTTTAAAGCTAGGTTTTTGCATTGTTGTTTTACTGAGTGAGGAAGTAGTAAATAAATTAAATTGTGGCTTCATTAGGTTTTCTAATTTTCTCCATAATCATCAAGGTTCCATTCACTTTGTAGTAGATAGATTTGTATCCAATGTTGAGTTGTTTACAGAGTAGTGTATTATGTCTGATTTGAATGATTTGAAGAGTTGTTTTGCACATAGAGGAGAGTTCTTACACATGGGGAAGAGTTCTTGCACATAAGGAAAGAGTGCTTGCACATAAAGAAGAGTTTTTGCATATGAGGGAAGATATTTCGCACATGGTTCAATGGCACTTGTGAGGACTAGATGAACATAAGTGGAAGAGACATTGAACAAACGGAACATGTTTTGCATATAGGGGAGAGTTGTTGCACATAGGGGAGAGTTCTTGCACATAGGGGAGAGTTCTTGCACATAGGGAATAGTTCTTGCACATAAGGGAAAAGTGCTTGCACATAGGGAAGAGTTCTTGCACATGAAGGAAAATCTTTCGCACATAGTTCAGTGGCACTTGTGAGGACTAGATAAACCTAAGTGGAAGAGACATTGAACAAATGGAACATGTTTTGCACATAGGGAGGAGTTGTTGCACATAGGGGAGAGTTCTTATACATAGGGAAGAGTTCTTGCGCATGAGGGAAGATCTTTCGCACATGATTCAGTAGCACTTGTGAGGACTAGATGAACCTAAGTGGAAGAGACATTGAACAAACGAAACATGTTTTGCACATAGGGAAGAGTTGTTGCACATAGGGGAGAGTTCTTGCATATAGGGAAGAGTTCTTGCACATAAGGGAATAGTACTTGCACATAGGGAAGAGTTCTTACACATGAGGGAAGATCTTTTGAACATGGTTCAGTAGCACTTGTGAGGACTAGATGAACATAAGTGGAAGAGACATTGAACAAATGGAACATGTTTTGCACATAGGGGAGAGTTGTTGCACATAGGGAAGTTGTGTTGAACATGGGGGAAGATCTTTCGCACATGGTTCGGTGGCACATGTGAGCACTAAAGGAATTCAAGTGGAAGAGACATTGAACTAACGAAGCATGTTTGCACATAGGGAAGAGTTTTTGCACATAGGGGAGAGCTCTTGCACATGGTGGGAGATCTTAGAAATGAAAATGAATCCAAGTGGGAGATCTTTCGCACACAGAAGAAGAAGTTTTGCACGTAGGGGAAGATCGTTGCACATTCCTCCACATCTTGCACACATGGAATAGTTTTTGCACAGAGGGAAGAGTTTATTGCATGTAGGGGAAGAGTTTTCGAAAGTAAGGAATAAGTGGTGCACGTAGGGGAAGAGTGTGTTTGCAGACCACACGTAATATACAAAACAAGTACTAGTGTACCACAGTTGTATATAAATAATTGAGTTTCATTTACATTACAACAAAAAATGACGACAAACTTCAATATGAACAGAATAAATACAACGTCGACTACTTTCTCCTTATTTTCCCAGGCTTCCAACCTTTAATGGCACGCATGACTATATCCCGATGTTTATTCTTCTCATAGGCTACTAGCTACCAGACCATATCAACCCGCTTTTGATCCATGTCTTCCTGCACAAACACGTTCGCAGTTAAAAAAAGTGCAATTGTAACAAGTAATATACCAATATACTCACATTAGGCATAGTGAAACCATTCCACTCGGGCTTTCTAATATTTTCCCACCTTTGCAACCAAGAGATCACATACATTCCACAATCCCATCTATACAAAAATGAAATAGCAAAACATAAAAATGTCATCCATTCATGCATACATTAATGATTAATGCTAAACCCATTGCAACTAACTCACCCATTGTTCTACTGTTGAACAAGACCAAATCTAAACTCAATGTAAGGGTTGTATCCATAGATGTCACGATTAAGGTGTGCAAGTAATTCACCAAAATATTTACTCTGTCAAAATGAAAAGTTCAATGACCATAGCTTGTGGTTCACATGTAAACAATTTGAAGTTTTAAAGGAATATGACTGCAAATGAGATAGAGTATGGAAGATGATGATGGAAAGTGAAGCTGCAAGATTTTATATATTAGGCTTGCTTAGAAATTGAAGTTAGGCGAGAAAGGAAAGCATACTACCATTTGTCATGAGCACATGGTATATCTCCATACTGAAGCAGTAAATCCATTTGTGGTGGGGGTGTTTGAGTGGATTGGTGATGAGGAAAGAAGGCGCCACGAGTGGTGGGGAATAAGGGTTCAACAGGGAGGCATGGATTGATAGTAGCTTTCCCTAACAAATTACTGGCCAGCAAAGGGAGTGCGAGGATTGATGATGTGGGATGAAGATGGATAATAGAAAAGTTTAATGCCTTGAAAAAATGAAATGAACAAAAGGCATGATGACAAAGAAGCGACAAGACCATAAAATTTCAGAAAGTCCAATATGGAAAGTTGGAAACATATTGTTACACAAGTGATGACAAGGAAATGATGGCATCCTAATAGGACTAATGAGGTTAATGATGGTGACTTAACATTCATGTCCACAAATGCAATTAAATTTGAAAACGCATATTGCAAGTGATGACAGGAATTCCAGGGCACCCTGAGAGAAAAGGCAGATTACAACCTCTTGATAAAAAAGATTTTAAAGGGAATCTTAGCTTGCACCAGAAGTAATGACAGTCAAATGACACCATCAAAATACCATATAAGAGGATCATGAGGGTGACTTAACAATGACTTCCATATGTGTTGCATTTAACATGCATGAGGTGTCACTATATTGGACAGTAGAGTTCATGATATAAGGAAAAGACATATGCAAAATGTTGGAAATTGTGCCCTAAGGGCCAATCATTGTACTTTAAACATTATTATTTTAATGAAATTTCTCCATTCTGTTATCATATTATTTGCATGTTAACTGTGATAATTGTATCCTTGGATAATTCATAAAGATTGTCCTAAAATGTCCCTGGTCGGTCATCTATGCAGGAGCAGAGATGAAACAAGACCAGTATGACTTTGATAAGATATGGAGATATGAATCAAAGTCTTAGGCACTTGTAAGAGTACAAGGTGCTGGACCGACCCACTATGAGAAAGCTACATGGATCAAGTCATAAGCTTTTCTCATATATAACCACGTCACAATGCCCTTAGACCTGAGGTCATCATGGATTCCTACATGAGAGTTGCTAAGCTTTGAACTAGTCAAAAGTCACTTTTGACCGGGTGATGATAAAGGCTACGATCGAGCTTGGTGGTTTTTCATGTAGAGGAATATGAATGATCAAGATGGAATTTGTCCCTCACATTATTAGAGAGATATTACTGGGCCCCTCGATGAGTGAGTCTGAGAAATGTATGGCCATACTATGATGAAAGGAGTTTCTGTCTCTGTTATCAGGCTACTCAGGAATCGAGAAAGTAAGGGTCAGGAACAAGAGGATGATTTTTTCCATGCCTTATCCTTGATCGATATATCGTGTGACAAAAGGGACATGACATGGTTGTATGACAGGTTGCATCGTGATAACGATCCTCATATGAATTGGGTAGTCGTAATGTCTTGCTAGAGGCCGCTTGCGACTTTTGGGTTAGTGTAGTTATTGGCCCACTGCCAACTTCATATGGGCCTACAGGGTCGCACACAAGAATGACCCAACACGAGATAATGTTTGATTTAGGGTGGATGAATTTTATATTTATATATATATAATATAAAATTCATTAATAATATTATATAGATATATATATATTTTCGAAATATATATATATATATATATATATTATATTATTATATTTAATAATATTATATAGATATATATATTTTCGAAATATATTATATATATATGTATATATATATTATATGATATTATTATATTGTGTTGGTTTTAAATTTAATTTATTAAGATATATTAAATTTAATAACTAACATGATAGAGATATAGTATCTCAGATTTAATTTATGGAGATAAATTAAATCTAATGGCTCTTTATTTAGATTAAATAAATAGGTTAAATTAAAACTGTTGGAAAGATTTAATTTAAACTGAATTTATTTAATTAGCTCATCAAGATAATTAATTATTAATTAATTTCAAAATTAATGATGATTAATTTTGAAATTTGAAAATAACCCTTATGGGTTATAAACTTGATAGAGCTGATAGACTCAGGGTACAACAGAATTGAGAGCCGCAAGTTAAACCCTTGGAGACATTAGAGGCGCTAGCACGCAGTCTCGGTTGGAGAGCATTCGTGTGGATACCGGTAGAGGGAGCGGACCTGACATGTTGGCTCCTAGAGATCGTGAAAACTCTGAATCATCAAAAGGTATGAATCCTTCCAACTTGGTTTAAACGCCATTGATAGATCCTCGATTAGGATCGGTGAAATTTTTTTAAATTCTTCCGCTGTGCTTACCGATCCTACAATGGCATCAGAGCCAGATCAATTGTGCGTTTAAATTGAGTTTATGATTCTTATACATGTGATATATATGAGATGTGTACGTATGTTTATAAGAAACACTCGAATATGTATGTGATTCTCGTTTTGGAACAAGCGTGAAATCGATTCCGAACATATATATCTTGAAACATTTATGTGATTTTCGTTTTGAACAAGCATGAAATTGGGTATGGTACCTGAGATCGTAGTTGGCGGCAATCAAATTGGGTCTAGGTTCGGATATCTATTCGGGTAATAGGGATCTGAACTATGAGGAAGACAAATTGGATCAGAAGCGTTCTGGGCCATTGTTGTTTTTTGTTTTGAAAAATTGGGTCCGAAATTTAAAAATTTTAAATTTTCAAATATTTCTTTTAAAAGGAATGTGCCTTTCCACCTCTGCGTAGCACAATATAATCTGATCATGACATTTATTGCTTTTCATATTGTATGAATTCTTGTTGTGGTTTATTATTTATCCTTGTTTGGGTATGGTGAACAACATAGCTTTAGAATTTTACAAAGGTTGTAATATTTAAATACGGCTTGCGTGCCGTGCCTTTCTCTAAATACTCTCGATGTACATTCTCTTCTCATCTCACTCCCCTCGAATGTTTAAACGAGGTTTCTCTCAATGTATTTCTCTTTTTTTTAGAGAAGTCCTCTCATTAGCTTGGGAGGATTTTAGGTTAGGTAAGCCATGTTGTGTCACGTTTAAATTATGCTTTTGATAAGATCATTGCATGATTACTTTTACGTTTATATGTATTTATCTGTATGAGATACGACCACGATTGCATCCATATAAACAAAACTAATTAATTAAGCCCTCTAAATTAAATCTTAAGTCATAATGCCGTCAATTAATGAATTCTTGTCAAAACCTAGATCGCTCAATTGTGGAAACCACCAAAGTGGATGCACTTGAGTTGTCTTGATGAGACAAGCTTGAGTAATTGTGCTGCTCATAATATTCATTATTGTTTTGACTTAATTGAGATTAACAAAACGGTTTTGAATCTCAAGGCATTAGATGGGGTTAAACATGCTAGATCATATGATGATTAAATCCCATAAAGATCTAAGAGTTACATGTTATGTAATTGGTAAATAGGTTACCTACCTAAATAACTTGAATTTAAGCGTCTTGCCAAAGCGGACTTAAGTTTAAGCCAAATATGGATCTTAGCCCACTAATTATTATATTGAGGGTTGTTAATTTAGTGGGAGATTACTAACTAAATTTGCATATTTTAATATTGTAGAATCATGTCGACTAGTAATACTGCTACACTATCATTGCGATCGGTCCTTGAGAAGGACAAACTTAATGGGACAAACTTTCTTGACTGGTTCAGGAACTTGAGAATTGTTCTCAAGCAAGAAAGAAAGGCTTATGTCCTAGATCAACCCATTCCTGAGGAGCCTGCAGCTAATACTCCAAGAGCTCAGAGAGATGCTTACACAAAGCATAAGGATGACTCTGTGGATGTAGGTTGCCTGATGCTTGCCACTATGGTTCCAGAGCTCCAAAAAGATCTGGAACTCATGGAGGCTCATGAGATGATAGTACATCTCAAGGAAATGTTCCAGCAACAGACAAGGCAAGAAAGGTATGAGACCACAAAGGCCTTACATTCCTGCAAAATGGCTGAAGGTGCATCAGTTAGTACTCATGTGTTAAAGATGAAAGGCTATATTGATCACCTTGAGAGGCTTGGATTTCCCATGAGCCAGGAGTTAGCTACGGACTTGATCCTCAACTCACTCCCGGAGAGTTATGACCAGTTTGTTATGAACTACAACATGAACAACATGGAGAAATCAATTTCTGAGCTGCATGGGATGCTTAAAACTGCTGAGCAAAGCATTAAGAAAAAGCCTAGCACAGTTTTAATGGTTCAGAAAGGAAATGGTATGAAAAAGAAAGGGAAGGGCAAATGGAAGGGTAATGGCTCAGGTGGTAAGACCAAAGAGTCAAACAAGCCTGAAACCAAGCCTGCACCCAGGAAGGCAAAGCCTCCAAAGGAAGGAGTCTGCTACTTCTGCAATGAACCCGATCATTGGAAGAGGAATTGCAAACTTTACCTGGAAGATCTGAAAAAGGACAAGAAGGATAGCGGGGCTATCGCTTCAGGTATTTATGTTATAGACATTCATTTTTCTACTTCCTCTACATGGGTATTAGATACTGCATGTGGTTCTCACATTTGTACAAATGTGCAGGGTCTAAAGGACAGTAGAAAGCTGAAGAAGGGCGAGGTGGACCTACAAGTTGGAAACAGAGCAAGAGTTGCTGCTTTAACTGTAGGCACTTATGAATTAGTTCTGCCCAGTGGGCTTTTGTTAGTTTTGAACAATTGCTATTATGTTCCTGCTTTAAGTAGTAACATTGTTTCTTTTTCTTATTTGGATAAGGAAGGTTATACTTCCATTACTAGGAATGGTAAATGTTCTATTTATCATAATGACATTTTCTATGCTGATGGTGATTTGCATGTTGGTCATTATATATTAAATTTGGAACATCCTAATAATGGGAATATCTATAACGTAACTACTAAGAGGATAAAATCAAACGATTTGAATCCGACCTACCTATGGCATTGTCGTCTAGGCCACATAAATGAGAAACGCATTTCTAAAACTCCATCAAGATGGATTTCTAAACTCATTTGATTTTGAATCATATGATACATGCAAATCTTGCTTATTAGGAAAGATGACTAAGGCACCTTTCACTGGGCACAGTGAGAGGGCTACTGAATTATTGGGCCTCATACATACAGATGTATGTGGACCATTAAATATAGCTACCAGAGGAGGTTATGTCTACTTCATTACATTTATAGATGACTTTAGTAGATATGGCTATATCTATCTAATGAAACATAAATCTGAATCTTTTGAAATGTTCAAAATATTCCAAAATGAAGTACAAAACCAACTTGGTAAAACAATTAAAGCACTTAGATCTGATCGAGGTGGTGAATATTTGAGCCAAGAATTCACTGACTATCTTAGGAGTTGTGGGATAATATCACAATTGACTCCTCTAGGAACACCACAATGGAATGGCGTTTCTGAACGGAGGAATCGAACACTATTAGATATGGTTCGATCTATGATGAGTCAAACAGATCTTCCACCGTCCTTTTGGGGACATGCCCTAGAGACAACTGCGTTCACACTAAATCGTGCTCCATCTAAGGCAATTGAAAAGACACCATATGAGATATGGACTGGAAAGAAACCAAGTTTATCTTTTCTTAAGATCTGTGGATGTGAGGTATATGTTAAGCAACAAGCCTCTGATAAATTAGTGCCCAGATCCATAAAGTGCCTTTTCGTAGGGTATCCTAAAGAAACGAAAGGATACTATGTCTACAATCCCACCGATAACAAAGTGTTTGTTATTCGAAATGGCAAGTTTCTAGAAAGAGAGTTTGTCTCTAAAACAACCAGTGGGAGCGACGTACATCTCGAAAAAATTCGAGATCCACAAGATGGTACAGAACCACAGATGGAAATTAGAGAAGACTTACAACAAGTTGCTGAGCCTCCTCAAGTAACACAAGGTCCACGAAGATCTGATAGGACACGGCATCAGCCTCAGAGATATGGATTTCTGATTACTGAAGGCCGTGATGTGTTGCTCATTGAGTAAAATGAGCCCACCACCTATCGAGAAGCCATAGTGGGACAAAACTCTGAGAAATGGCTAAATGCCATGAAGTCTAAAATGCAATCCATGTACGACAATCAGGTATGGACCTTAGTCGATCCACCTAAAGGTGTAAAAACCATTGGGTGCAAATGGGTTTTCAAGGAGAAAACTGACATGGATGGCAATGTAAATGTCTTCAAGGCACGACTGGTTGCAAAAGGATTCACTCAAACTCATGGTGTAGACTATGATGAAACCTTTTCCCCAGTTGCAATGGCCAAATCAATCAGAATCTTTCTTGCCATTGCAGCATATTATGACTATGAAATATGGCAGATGGATGTCAAAACAGCCTTCTTTAATGGAAAGCTGCTTGAGGATGTGTACATGACACAACCTGAAGGTTTTGTGCGTCCAGAGGACTCTGGTAAAATTTGCAAGCTTTAAAGATCCATTTATGGATTGAAACAAGCATCTCGGAGCTGGAATCATCGTTTTGATGAAGTAGTCAAAGAGTTTGGATTCATTCAAAACATCGATGAACCTTGTGTTTACAAGAAGGTTAGTGGGAGCATAGTTTTATTTCTAGTGCTTTATGTAGATGACATCCTACTCATTGGGAATGATATTCCTACCTTGCAAAGTGTCAAGTCTTGGTTAGGAAAGTCCTTTTTAATGAAAGACTTAGGTGAAGCCACCTATATCCTAGGGATTAGGATCTATAGGGATAGATCCAAAAGACTAATAGGCCTAAGTCAGAGCACATACATAGATAAGATACTGCATAGGTTCAGTATGCATGATTCAAAAAGGGGTTACATGCCTATGTCTCATGGCATCCATCTTAACAAGGATCTGTGTCCTAGTACACCTGATCAGCGAGATCGCATGAGTAAGGTTCCATATGCCTCGGCCATTGGATCCATCATGTATGCCATGTTATGTACTCGACCGGATGTCTCGTTTGCCTTAAGTATGACCAGCAGATACCAACAAGATCCTGGTGAGGGTCATTGGACTGCCGTTAAGAATATCCTAAATACTTAAGAAGGACTAAGGACTTATTTTTGGTCTATGGTGGATTGGATGATGAGCTCTGTGTAACCGGTTACACAGATGCAAGTTTCCAAACTGACCAAGACGACCTTAAATCGCAATCTGGATATGTATTCCTCCTGAATGGTGGAGCAGTAACCTGGAAGAGCTCCAAGCAAAGCACTATAGCAGATTCTGCAATAGAAGCTGAGTATATAGCAGCATCAGATGCAGCTAAAGAAGCCGTTTGGATCAGAAAGTTCATTACTGAACTAGGGGTGGTGCCTACCATCTCAAATCCAATAGATTTGTTTTGTGACAATAGCGGTGCTATTGCACAGGCCAAGGAGCCTAGGTCACATCAAAGGACCAAACACATACTCAGGCGATTTCATCTTATTAGAGAAATCAATGATAGAGGTGATATAAAGATATGCAAAGTAGCAGGAGAAGATAATGTTGTTGATCCTCTTACTAAGCCACTTGCACAGGCAAAGCATGAGCGTCATGTTAGGGCAATGGGAATTAGGCAAATTAATGATTGCACCTAGGGCAAGTGGGAGGATGTTGGAAATTGTGCCCTAAGGGCCAATCATTGTACTTTAAACATTATTATTTTAATGAAATTTCTCCATTCTGTTATCATATTATTTGCATGTTAACTGTGATAATTGTATCCTTGGATAATTCATAAAGATTGTCCTAAAATGTCCCTGGTCGGTCATCTATGCGGGAGCAGAGATGAAACAAGACCAGTATGACTTTGATAAGATATGGAGATATGAATCAAAGTCTTAGGCACTTGTAAGAGTACAAGGTGCTGGATCGACCCACTATGAGAAAGCTACATGGATCAAGTCATAAGCTTTTCTCATGTATAACCACGTCACAATGCCCTTAGACCTGAGGTCATCATGGATTCCTACATGAGAGTTGCTAAGCTTTGAAGTAGTCAAAAGTCACTTTTGACCGGGTGATGATAAAGGCTACGATCGGGCTTGGTGGTTTTTCATGGAGAGGAATATGAATGATCAAGATGGAATTTGTCCCTCACATTAGTAGAGAGATATTACTGGGCCCCTCGATGAGTGAGTCTGAGAAATGTATGGCCATACTATGATGAAAGGAGTTTCTGTCTCTGTTATCAGGCTACCCAGGAATCGAGAAAGTAAGGGTCAGGAACAAGAGGATGACATTTTCTATGCCTTATCCTTGATCGATATATCGTGTGACAAAAGGGACGTGACATGGTTGTATGACAGGTTGCATCGTGATAATGATCCTCATATGAATTGGGTAGTCGTAATGTCTTGCTAGAGGCCGCTTGCGACTTTTGGGTTAGTGTAGTTATTGGCCCACTGCCAACTTCATATAGGCCTACAGGGTCGCACACAAGAATGGCCCAACACGAGATAATGTTTGATTTAGGGTGGATGAATTTTATATTTATATATATATATAATATAAAATTCATTAATAATATTATATAGATATATATATATATATATATATTTTTGAAATATATATCTTATATATATATATATATATATATTATTATATTTAATAATATTATATAGATATATATATTTTTGAAATATATTATATATATATATATATGTATATATATATTATATGATATTATTATATTGTGTTGGTTTTAAATTTAATTTATTAAGATATATTAAATTTAATAACTAACATGATAGAGATATAGTATCTTAGATTTAATTTATGGAGATAAATTAAATCTAATGGCTCTTTATTTAGATTAAATAAATAGGTTAAATTAAAACTGAATTTATTTAATTAGCTCATCAAGATAATTAATTTCGAAATTAATGATGATTAATTTTGAAATTTGAAAATAACCCTTATGGGTTATAAACTTGATAGAGCTGATAGACTCAGGGTACATCAGAATTGAGAGCCGCAAGTTAAACCCTTGGAGACATTAGAGGCGCTAGCACGTAGTCTCGGTTGGAAAGCATTCGTGTGGATACCGGTAGAGGGAGCGGACCTGACGTGTTGGCTCCTAGAGATCGTGAAAACTCTGAATCATCAAAAGGTATGAATCCTTCCAACTTGGTTTAAACGCCGTTGATAGATCCTCGATTAGGATCGGTGAAAATTTTTTAAATTCTTCCGCTGTGCTTACCGATCCTACACAAAAGTCATAAAACATAACATGTTTATATCAATTTTAGTGACAGGGTAGCTATGTCATGCGTGCTGCTAATAAGGATGGAAAAAAAGAGGGGGGGGTTGCTAATGCAGACACGTTTGAAATTAGAACAGTGGAATGTGACATGTTCTGAACATATTACAAATTAAATATAACTGCTAATAAACTACTTCCCTCTAATAACAGCTTCTGAACATATTGTAGATTAACAAAACACCAACACACCTTTGCTAAAAACATGAAAATTGTGTCTTAGCGTTGTTAGACCGATATAAAGAAGCAAGCACTGAGAAAAGTGATAAAAGGTAGGAATACTTGAAGCTCTTCCTTTGTAGGCAAAGACAAATTCTACATAATTTGGTGATGGGCATTAGAAACTTACATAAAGTGATAAATCACTTTGGTTAAACAGTTTGATAATTCATGCAATCGAATGTGTATGTAAAAGCATGTTACATTAATATAATTTGACAATTGCCTATGAGACAAAGTTAGCAAAATAGAGGTAGTCAATATACTTGGTGCATATAATCATGCAAAGAGGCTTTTTCACACATCACCAATCATACTAATAGAAATAAGAAGGTAAATTCAGCAGATTGAAAAGGCAAAACAGGAAATATGATAACAAAACAGCATCCATTCCCATGATAGCAGAGTCCTTACTGAAATAGTGAGTAGCATAAACATCATAGAGATATGCGCAGATATGAAAATCGATAGCAATAGGTCCAATAAGAGTGACTTAACATTCACGTCCACATATGCAATTATCATATCATGTAAAATTGCCAATATACAGGGTACAACATTTTTGCAAAAGGAGATGCCATGTGCATGCACAGAGTGCTCCACCTAGTAAAGGTACCTGGAAGAATCAGACAACATGATATTAACAACTTGTCTCGACCTTATAGTGAAGAATAAAGACATCGTCCAGATGAGAATAGAAATTTCAAAATCCAAAAGAACCGATGAAGGTAGATGAGGGAAGGAAATATTTGAATAGGTGAAAAATTATTTATATTATATTAGATAATTGCTAGGCGAAAACAAACAGAACAATGTCGAGCTTGTTTTTCTAAACATACAGGTCTAAATCTTAATTTTCAAAGCAACACAAGTAAAATAACTTACTCATTTAAGGAGGAGTACTTAAAATGAATATATAAATAAGTGATATAAAAATATCATTTGGTCTTTAAATGCAAGAGAAGTTATTTCTAAAAACCAGGGAAAAAGAACAAACGGGAATAATGGTGATGATAAAATGAAGAAAGTGAAAAACAAGACCACAAACCTCGGATCTTGGGTGTTCTTCAGAGTGCTACTACTTGGAGACGCCGCCGCCGCCGCCGTGCCCAATACCTCCTCGACGCCGCAAAGAGCAACACACCACCCTACCACCGCAACAACCTTAAGACCTCACCTCGTCGCCACAGCAGAGACCAATCTTACACCACCGCCTTCAAGACGCACACTCCGCCACCCCACACTCTCGTCCGATTTTCTCTACCGAGTTCGCCCTTCCCTCTTCAACTTCGCGCGCCTTCAAAATCAAAAACATTCGTTGGTTCTGTTTCGGCCAATTCGACAGTTCTGTTTCCTCTTTCTTTCATTTGCCTTCTCTTTTCTCATTAGGGGCATTTCAGTCTTTTAGTCCTACGAAATTAATGACAGATTAGGTCAGGTCCCATTTAGCAAATATTAGGCTAATGAGATCTTTTATGACAATTTTCTCTTATGTCAAACTCGAATTTAAATATTAAATCCTAACTCATATTTTCACATAATTCAAAATCTAACATAATAAACTGATTAAAATCTCAATAATACCTCCAATAATTTAAATAAATTATTTAAACTAAATTTAATGGGTAAAAACACCATATGGAAACTAATTTATGACATGTTTATAAAAGAAATTGATTATAAAATCATAAAACAACCAAATAATAAATCTAAATAGATTAAAATTAATTATTAATTATTCTATACATTTCTACAGTCATATATTGACAAAACTCAAAACTTGCCTAAACTCTTATCCCAAAGTATTCTCTAACTAGCAGAAGATTATTATCTAAAAAAAGAAAAAATTATTTAGAACATTTTTCATAAAAGAAGTTTTATAATTAAAAGTGATTTTGAGTACATTATTAATTCTCAAAGATAAAAAAAATACTCCAATCAATATTATTATTATATACACACACGCGCATATAAGCTAAATAAATACATAAGTAGTTGGAAAAAAAAAAAAGTATAGGTAACAGTTAAAAGCTAATAGGTGATTCAAAAAGCTACATTTACAAGCTTAAAAAAAAAAAACTGCTTAAAAGAATAAGCCGATCATTTCAAACACTTCTCATTTCCTCACTCAAAAGAATAAGCCGATCATTTTCAAACACTTATCAGTAAACAGTGAAAATTTTACCTCAAATCGCTGGATTGTCTCACTCAATCATTAAAACAAACACACACATTTATGTTGGAGCTGGCCAGCTATGATTCAATGCCTGTTTCCAGGGAAAACAACTTGTCTACGAGATTCGAGCTAGAATGAGAATCCAGTTCCCCCAGAATCACGGAACCTTCTAGACCTTTAATCTTTGTGGCTCCCGTTTCAACTCCATTTATTTTCTCCATTAAATCATGTCCGCCTCGTCATCTCCTAGCATTTATTTCTTCAATTATTGGGAATGTTACTGTTATTCTTTTCTTTTCTTTTTTTCCAACAGGAATGTTACTGTTTTCACATCTTCAGTATATCCCATCAAAACAAAATATAATAAATGGCCCTATATTTTTTTATCTGAATATAGCCCTATATAGAAGAATGCACTATAAAAATATTTAATACTCCGTAAAATTATCAAATGTTGTGTAAAAAGATCCAATTAAAAAGGAACATTTTTCTAGATGATATCTTATAGAGTATATTGGACTATTGAAGCGAAGGAATAATTGAAAATTAATACAACTAGTTGAATAAATGAGAGAGGTATTTTAGGAAAACTATTATAGATTATTCGTCAAATGAAAATTAACTTGACTTCCTTTCTAATTCTTTATGAATAATTATGTAAAAATGTCCTATGATTATTTATTGGGAAGTGGTGTAATTTAGGACCAGCACTGACTAGTGAGAGTTTTAGAGAGATTTATTTTTTAGAAAATTCTAATAAAATATCATTTGATATCATGAAACCCAAAAAGTTTGTTAACATTTATAAAAAGATAAAAAGTTGATATGTGCATTTTTATCAAACTACCCCTAATATTTTAATTTAAATAAAGAAAGAAAAAGGGCACCCTCATTGGAGCACCACCGCCAGCCGACCGGCTGCTTTTTTGTGGGGAAGGGATTAATTTTTTTTCCTAAAAAAATGTGGAGCCAAGTCGTGGAGGTGGAATTTGAACCCCACCTTGGTTGGTTTCAAAAGCTTTAACCATTGGGACAAGAGGCGAAAACTTTTGGAATTTGAAGTCGGCGACCATGTGTTTATGAAAGTATCACTTGTTACGGGTATTGGCAGAGCGTTGAAAGTAAGGAAGCTGCAACCAAGGTATATTGGTCCATTCAAGATCCTAGAGAAGATTAGGCCAGTAGCATATCGCATCGCTTTACCACCGAATCTGAGCAGGCTACACGATGTTTTCCATGTTTCCCAATTAAAAAAAAAAAATATCAACCTGATCCAGAACATGTAATAGAATATGAAGATGTGGAAATGCGCGATGATTTAACTTACAAAGTCACACCTGACCAAATCATCAATTGGTAAGATAAACAGCTTCGGAACAAGAGCATTCCATTCTTCAAAACTATCTGGAAAGGGTTATCGGCTAGAGAGGCTACATAGGAAACAGAGGAAAGTGTAAAGAAACGTTACCTGAAATTTATGGCTATGTAAGTGTAGCAAATTTCGGGGATGAAATTTATTTAAGTGGGGGAGAACTGTAACACGCCAAAATTTATATTCACCAAAAATATTATAAATATTTGGGAAATTCAATAAAATGGTGAATATCCATAAATTTGGAATTTATGAATTTTATAAATGTTCATTTTCATGAGAAATTGGGCAAAACATAGTTATGGAATTAATTTGGGTAATTTAAAAAGCCCAATATTAAGGTCAAAAGTAGAGGAATACAAGAAAATAATATTTGGCCAATAATAATGTTAATTTTGGTCATATGATATTAGAAATTAAATGTAAACAATATTTCCGGTGAAATTACCTATACGGCAGTGAGTTGGTCATGTGGTTATGGAAGACCAAATGAAGAGCAAAAATTATGAAATTTTACAAGATAGAAGTAGACATCTCAATCTTTAATGTAATAGTCATATTAATCATTTGAAGCAATATGTAAAAAGATATGAATTTTTGAAGTTAGCCCAGAAAAACTGGAAATTTTCTGGAGCAGCATCCAAAGATGGAATTTCTGAAAATTGTGTGCTTCCAAATGGCTAAAGTCTATATTTTTTTTCTTGAAACTAGACTTAATAATGGTTCCATAGCCTTTGGAATCACTCCAATTCGATTTTTCTAGAATTAGTTATGATTTTCTAAAGTTTGAGCATAAAATCTACCAGAAATTTCTGAAATTCGAAATTGTTGAAAATTAAATATAATCTAATATATGATATTAAATATCATCTCCTTCCTTCCTCCAGCCCATTTTCGTGCCATTTCAGATCTAAACTAGATAGAGTGTGTGTGAAATTCTAGAGAGAGAAAGAGAAGAAAAACTTGTAAAGGTAAGTGATTTCTTCGGTAAATCGGTTCCTAACGCGTATAACTCCAATCCTAAGCTACTTCTCTTTGTTCTTTAAGGTTTGGAGGCTCAAAAATCTGTTCTCTAAAGGTTAGGGTTTAATCCATATTTGGGAAAAGCTTGTGGGAGCTTGAGGTAACTTCCAAACCTTCGTATATTAACTATTCTGATTGCTGTGGCAATTTAATCGGTGAAATTTCGCTGGATTGTCATTAGTTTTAAATTTTGGAAATGGGTGTGCCTAAGGGTTATGCTGCCCAATTTTAGTTCAAATGGTTGTTATAACTCAATTAGATGGTTAATAAAGTGGTTGGGAGTAAAAATGAACGCGTTTACGGAGTTGAAACCGTAAAACCCCGATTTTCCCCTGAAAATACCATAATTACGCTTAGGGATGTTAGAGGGCCTTAGAGTTGGATTTTCAATGATTTGATGATTTCATTGGATTCAGGAGGGAAAATTAGGTGGGGTTACGGTTGACACTTTTTCGGAAAAGGCCGAAAAAGTATAGTTACGAAAATGCCCCTAAAACCCTAAAAGTAGGGCTGCCAAGGGCAATTTCATAATTTGACATTGAATTTAGTAATTTTGAGCTCAGAAATGGATTCCTTGGGCAAAAATACGTTAGGATAGCCCTAATTTAAAAATTTGAAAAAACGTGTCATCGGGCCGGGGTCCTGGGGCATTTTGGTAAATTTTCACCATAGGCTAATATAACCACAATAAACAATATGGAAGTGTCTAAAATGATACATGGATAGGTTATAACATATTTCTTGTACATTTGGTATTTTAGGACTGAGTTAGGAGCCTGGAGTTGACACGTTCCACAAGGCGAGCATCTCGAGGTTTAAAAGGGTTGAGGTAAGGACTACTATCTCTTATATATTATGTGATTAATTATATGTTATATGTTACTCTATTTCGTGATATGAATGCGTGCTAGATGCACAATAGCTAGTTGTGGTTCGGTGCTCAGCCAAGGTATATCGAAAATCCTAGCTGTAGTCGGTGACTCGACCGAGGTATATGTAGGGGTTCTAACTTGATGTTTGGCCCTTAAACTTGTATACACATATGAATCGAATTGAACTTTTATTTTGCCTAATATGGTGCATTGCATATTTGATTTTCACATTTTATATATTGATAGTATGTTTCTACTGAGATTCTTTGGAATCTCACCCCTTTTTCTAAACCAAACATCTCAGCGTGTGCTAGTGGATTAAAAGGCAAGGACGTAGATAAAGGAAAGTGACTGGCACGTGTCTCAAGGCGAAATTAAAGTTCGTGGTTATAGATAGTTTATGTTGTAAATATTGTCGCCTTTTGTATCTTGATTTCGGACTGTAAACAAATACTTTTATCAGTATATATGTACTTTTTTGTATGCCTGTGGAACTTGGTATCTATTACTCTTTGAATATCGAAATGGAAACGGGTGTTGATACTTTTCCATTGACACGAAAGTCTAGCCAGTAGATGAAGAATTTATTAGAATGATAAAAAGACAAAATATAAGAGACAGTAGCAAGAAAACAAAAATAAAAATAGAAATATAATTTTGTAAAAATATATTTTGTACATTTGAGACATGGGTTTAGATGATCATTGAGTGTTAGGTGGGAGTGTCGATTGTCATTTTAACCCTGACGTGTGGGAGTTGTAGATACGTTGTTTGTATCGTGGGCCATCCTTAGAGTCAAATGTTGCCACCCTTGGATTGGGTGCTAGGTTTACTAATCTCAAGCATTTTGGTTCTTTTGAGGTTTCAAATAGAATATGGCTTTAGCCCACCTCAGTATTAGGCGATAAAGGAGGAGTATTTTATTTAATGAAGCTGATCACTAACATGGTTAATATACAAATTTGAGATATATTTTGTGTGGTTGAATATGGTCGTGTGATGAGGTCTTAGTTGAGATGAAAATTAAAGTGAAGGCTAATGATAAGGAGCTACTTGACTAGGTGGAGCTACTAGTGACAAGTTGATGATTAAGCTGTCTAAATTATATGGTGAAAAAGGTAGGGCCGATAATCTAGTCTTGGAAAGAGAAATTCGTTGAATTGGATGAAGTAGTAATGATTGGGAAAATTAACTTTTAAATGAGTGATGAATTGTTACAATCAATGTTAGGTCATTTAGGTCAATAAATTTGTCCTTCCAAGTCTAGATCACCAGCCCTATGTTTTTTATCCTCCAATTTGAAGTTATCAATCCTCACCCTGTCACTAGTATTTCCACTTAATCGGTTATTACTTCCTTATTATTGATATTCAGTTTGGTTTCCTTCTCAACCAATACCTCCCCAAGAGATCATATTCACATATATAAAATCCAGTTCTCATATTTATATATTAACTCTGGTATACTCAGGTTCATTAAATAAGAATCTTGTTCTTTATCACGTGAGACTAGGCTAGGGCAGAGTCATTCATATTTGAGGTCAAGAAGAATCAAAATGCATAAGTATAATAACCTAGCAGCTAATTCATGGGTAGTCACATTCAATTGTAGGGATGCTCACAATATAAATCATGTGTCGACAGCATGCAGATATCATGTCTAAAATTGTATCCACTAAATTCAACACTAAAAAAATCATCTAACTCCTTTGGAGGGGGGAAAATGCAAGCAAAAAAAGTAAACCTTAAAAAAACAAATGTCAGAATTAAGTTTCACTAATTATGTAATAATATAGGGCTTTAGATTCATGGTTATTAGTTATATTTATTTTTTATGTCGATTGCATTTTTATTTTTAGGGTTGTCTCTATTTGTGGAATTTATATTACATAATATAGCTTTTAGATATAAGAATAATATTTAACAGGGCTTTCATGAAACAAAATAAATCGTACATTTTTTTAAAAAAAAAGCCTAATTTTAGATCGGGTATGAAATTAACTGGTCTAAAAGGTAGGCATTTTTTATTATAAATTAAAACTTTTTAACACTGATAATTTAACCAACCGGTCTAAAAATGTAACTTTTAAGACCGGTTGTAGGTCCGGTCTTAATAATAACAGAATTTTTAAACTGATCGATATAAGACAGGATTTCAATTTGGTCTAAAAAGCTATTTTCAACATGTCCTAAAAGCCTTTTTTCTGATAGTGAATACATATTTATTTAATTTAAATATATTAAAAAAATTAAATAGATTAATAACATATATAAAATGCTCTTTCTAAAATATTTTTATATAATATTAGATCGCACATAAGTTCATAAATTAAGCAAATTAGTTAGAATAAAAATGATAAACATAAAATATAAAATGGAAAAACGTTTTACATTTAGGACCAAACTTCACCCCAAACTAGGTACTACATTTAAAACAGGAGGAGTAATTTATATATATATATATATATATATATGACACAAACACAATATCTTAAAAAATGTAACATGAATTATCTATTTTAAAATATAATAGCAGAAAAACAAAAAATAATATATGACATATAAATCCTTTTAAGCAAAATTTGATAATTTACATTTGCTGCAATAAAAAAAGCAGTTTGTGCAATTGTACAACAACATTTGCATGAATGACTATTTTTATATAAGCAAGGGTGGCTTTTATCTCAATTGATTTTTGCAAGTTAAAATGCGGGTAAATTAAAGTTAATTAGTATAATGTAATTTATATTTGGATTGATTATTATAAGAAAAGTAGTTTGACAGAAAATGTTTGGATGATATATTAATCAATAAGTCAGTTTTAAAATATTCAAATATGTAGAAAAGCTAAAAAAAAAAAAATTTGTTTCAATTCCAACTTAAATTTTGGCTTAGAAATAATTTAGTTTCAAAGTTATCCCAAATATAATTTTCAGCTTAACTTGGTTTTTTTAATTGAGAAAGTTAATTTGGGAAGGCCAAAAGCCATCCCAAACACGTCTTGAATTTTATTATTTAAATTTTTATATAATTTAATATTTTGATAATAACTTTATAAAAGATCAAATTTGATCCATTCAAATATTTATTTAATAGTTAGAAAAGAAAAATGAGGAAAAGAGAATGAGAAATCCCCTCCTTTAAAAACTTAGATGATTCAAGTCTTAACAAATTTTCTAAAAGCAAAGTAGGTACGCAGATCAATTTATATGATTAAAAATTAATTTACAAATATAAGTAGATATAGCTTTTTTTTTAAAAAAAAAATCCACATTTCGACCCTGAAAAATCATACCTACCTATGCTTTATGCTTTTATGGGACAGTATATCAATTCTTTGCTACACCGAACTAACAACTTTAGAAGGTGCATGAGGGAGGATCTTGTTAGTAATTGGCCCAAAAAAAAAAAAAAACAGTCGCCAATATCAAAATAATTTTTTTTTAATATAAAAAGATCAACTGTCCCACAAAAAATTAAATACGCAAAAGAGGTGAGAGAACTTTTTGGCCACTTGAGAGGAATATTCTTAAATAATACCAAACTTGAACGCATTAGATGCCACTCAAGTCATGGGCCAATTGCTAGCGATAGGGGAGAATGTATACGTGACTACGCATTATGGGCAAAATCCTAACTTTTCATACAATTCTTTTTTTCCCCTTTTTGTTCCCATATTTTTCATTCGATCTTTTCTACCAATTAATATCTATACATTATTTGTAAATCCAACTACGTCTACTATAAGCATGTTTGTTTCAACTTAAAAAAACTTATAAGTTGTTTTTTACGTAAATCGAGACACAACTCCTCTCACATACTTATTTCGTATACCGTAAATCACTATTAAAAAGCAACTTATAAGCAATCGAATCGCTCAACCAAACATACCCTATATAGATTTAGATTTAAATCTAAAACATTAATATTACAACAACAAATTTATTTCACCAGGTAGTGTGCTCTACCAACAACCGAATCTTGACTAAATTGTTAATAAAAAAGTTTTATTCAATTATTTTATTGAGCATTTTCTTCTGTCTTTCACTAGCCATTTTCTGATGATTCCATATAGTTTGAACCACTCTTCTTGCTGGTGCCTTCAAAAACCTTATATGTCTGAATCACTTCAAACAGTTTTCTACTATTTTATCATCAATAAACACCATATCACGTTGTTAACTTTTCTTCTTATATGTTCATTCCAGATCTTATTTATATAAAGAGGCATAAGCACATACATAGATAAATATAAAACATGCATATTGATACTAGCTTAGAAAACTCAAAATCTATCTTTTTTATATTATTATTTTTACATTAAAATGGTTTAAATATACTCCTACACTTTAATTCATAAATGCAAATTAAATAATCCCCGCCTTGACTTTCAAAAATTGACAAAGAACATATCTAAACTTCTAAGTTTGAGTAAATAACCATCTTGCCATCATTATTCTTTTATTTTACTAACAAAACATACCTTAAACTTTATTTTTTGATTTAAAACACCCCACAAATTTTGACTAATGTGCAGATATATACGCCCCAAAAGTCAAGTCATATGAAAATAACGCTAAAGTTTAGTTTTATTTTTCAAAAAAATAAAATAAAATAAAATTTCATTGAGGATATATGCATCTAATCTAAACTATATAAAAAAAGTTATGTATAATGTCAACAGCTAATTATTCCAGTGGGAACGCCACCCGCATCTTTAGATAAGGTCATGAGTTTGAGGCCATTGTTGGCATACTTGTATACATGCATGTGGTTATTTGTATTTAATTAAAAAAAAAAAGGTTATGTAAAATGGTCTGAGGGGAGGGGAAGGAAAGTGGAAGGAGGAAAAATTTTTTTGAGTTGAATTTAAAAAAATTAGAGAAGTGGGGTTAAAAATTTTTAATTAATTTTTCTTACTCTTTTATCTTATATATTCTCTTTATTAAAATTTTATTACCCCACTTCTTCAATCTTTTAAAATTTAACTCATAAAAATTTTCCCTTCCCCCCTTCCCCTCCAAATCTCTCACACCAAACAGACCCTAAATATTTGACCACTACTCTCCTATTTATCCTATCACTTGAGTCAAAGCCTGTATCATAATTCCACTTCACTTTTATGCTTATGTATAATTTTATTAGTTAGTTGTTTTAGAGTCTGTTTGGTGTGAGGGATTTGGAGGGAAAGGGAGGGGAGGGGAAATTTTTATGAGTTGAATTTTAAAAGATTGAAGAAGTGGGGTAATAAAATTTTAATAAAGAGAATATATAAGATAAAAGAGTAAGAAAAATTAATTAAAAATTTTTAACCCAACTTCTCTAATTTGTTTAAATTTAACTCAAAAAATTTTTCCCTCTGCCCACTTTTCCTCCCCTCCCCTCAGACCAAACAAGCCCTTAGTGACAACGCCACCCTCCATATTTAGGTGGGGTTTTGAGTTCGAACACGGCGTTAATATGTTTATGTGCATGTATGTGATTAATTGTATGATATAAAAAATGTTATCTATAATTCAGCATTAAATATTTGACCACTACTCATGCCTTATTTATCCTATCACTTGAGTCAAAGCTTGCGTCCTAATTCCTTTTCAATTTTATTCCTATATATGTATACTGTTTAAAGGCTAGTTGTCCTAGTGGTAACATCACCCACCGTATTTAGATTAGGTCATGAGTTTAAACCTGACATTAACATATTTAAGTGTACTTGTGTTTAATTGTATTAAATAAGAAAATGTTATTCATGATTCAACATTAAATATTTGAACACTACTCATGCCTCCTCATCACTTGAATCAAAGCTGGTGTCCTAAATCCTAATTCCTCTTCAATTTTAAACCCTAGTCTTAGAGCCGGGAATACGGGCCGGCCTTTCACGGGTTCGGGCCTAAACGGGCTGGTCTGTTTAAGCCCATTTGTTAAAAAGTACAATATTTTTAGGCCCTCGGCCCTACAGGGCTGGCCCTTCACGGGCTCGGGTCTAAACGGGCTTAAACTCATTTTAATTCAAAAAAATTTCTTTTTCAAATTTTACAATTTATTTATTATTTTGCTTTAAATTGAGATACATTATTTTTAAAAATCATAAATTTTTAGTTAAAATAATCATCTAATGTCCAAATTAGTCTATTTTTTAAAGTTTAAATTAATAAATCATTGAAGAAAATAAAATAAATCAGATCAATTAATAAGTGTTTGCCTGTTATTAATACTCTATTAGGTATTTAGGTGTCTGTCATATTGATAATTTGATATAATGATATTATATTTATTAATTTATTTTAAAAAAATATTAAACGGGCCTAAAAGTAGGGCCGGCCCTTTTAGGCCCGCTTCTCTTTTTAGCCTCTAAATCATAAGCCCGGCCCTTGAAGGGCTCGGGCCTAAACGGGTCGGCCCGACAGGCTCGGCCTGAATTCCCGACTCTACCTAGTCTGTCTTTTTTCTGCTTATAATCTTTGTTCAAGCAATGTGCTTGTCAGAGTATAAGAAAATGTTAAAACTATGGTCCCTCTAATCTTAAATGTTGGAGCAGAATAATTAATTTTACGAAAATTAAAAAATTAATTAAGTTAGTTATTAGTAAGAAATATGTGTTGGTTTTTTTATATATATATAAATTTAAGTGTGTGTTTGGTTGGGCTTATTTTTGGACAATAAGTCCTTATTATGCAAGTCGAGATAAAACTCCTCTCACATACTTACCTCGTATACCTTGAATTACGATTTATAAGCACTTATTATCTAAAAATAAGCTATTCCAAACGAGCACTTATAAATAAGTTGGATATCGGAAGTTCATTACGGTCAGGACATGTTTTCGGATTATGGCAATATTCTTTAATATATATCATCAAAAGTGACAGTTTGAGAAAAATTATTAATTTAAGAGATAAAATATATTAGAGTCTTATATTAGAACTGAGCGAAATAACTAAAAAGAGAATTGTAGACGGAATCAAGTATGAGTTCCGCTCGTCAGCCCAAGAAAGATGTTTTTCTGACGAGGAAGAGAGTTTAGAGACGTTTCATGGAAGAAGATTACTTTTCCAACTAATGAATTTTATCACTTTAAAATTGTGCAAGGTTCGTATTTATTTAAAATTGAAATAACTTAATGCCTATTATTTTTTATTTTTCTTTTTAATATTTATTTATTAGAACAAATTTAGATGATGTGAATGTAATTAAATAAAATTTAAAATCAGATAGGCATCCATCTTACATGCATGTTCCGTGATAGTTACAAAAGATTCCAATCTTCCTTCAATCTTAACGTATTGGCGAAAAGACGCAAAGAGACAATTCGTACAAGAAAAATCGTTTACGTCAATTTTGTTACTATCCTCATAAAAACAAAAAACAATTATTTTCTTAGAAAGAGATCCGGGTGTCATATTTCCTCATTTCCCCCCATTTTTATAGAATTCTTTTTTTAAAAAGACAAAAAAAAAAATCATTTGAATTTCAAAATCCCAAATCAATCTTGTTACCTACAAGAATATATGTATTAATTATAAGAGTATAGTAATTGATAACTTATTTTATTAGAAAATCAATTATTTGATATTTTAAAATTCAAGTAATATTTTTTTATCTTTCTCCCATCAGTTTTTAGGATCTAAATTCACTTTTTTAGCATTAGTTTGAAGGGAAAATTGCTGATATATCTTCATGATAAAATTTATCGTCCAAACTCCAAAAATACCTGAAATTTGTCAAGGGCCTCAGTACAATATATCTTTAACAAGTGTAATTATTTTTCCAGCTGTGTGCAATACTGCAATTTATTTTTAACTATGTGTAAAATGAAAGACATTTATATATAACCAAAGATATGTTGCATTTGTACACTGTTGAAGAAGAAAATCCCTTACTAAAGATGAGTTGCACCACTATTGAAGGATTTGGTCCTTGGGTGCCTCTATATTTGAATTCTATCTCCGGTCCTTAGTATGTGATATATTTATCTAATTTGATTATATTAAAAAAATTGTTTGAGTTAGTTAATAAGACATATATTTTTTAAAACATCGTAGTCATATTCCTTAATTCTCTCATTCCCTCTCATTCTTTATTATAGTTGAGGAAGTATCAATAAAGGTAAATTAGGAAAATAATGACAAATATGAAACTATGTTTGATATTTAGGAGCAAGATTAATTTCCCAAATATGTCTTACATTAAGGACAGGTGGAGTAATAAATTTTGCAATGGATAATTTTTCAATAATTTTCCCTAATTTAAAATCTCTATACCTTTATAATTACTCTAAATCTGAGTTGTATGAAAATTTTAATTTTTATAAATCATATGAAGTTTAAAAGAAATCAATCACGTTAATGAATGATAAAATAATAAACCTCTCCTATTTTTCTTTCCCACAATATACGAATATATTGAATGAATACACACACACACGCATCCATACATCCAAAAATTACTTATGGATGTTAAGTTCAACCGAAAAAATATTTTAGAAATAAGCAAGATTTACCTTCACTTAAGGGACTTTATAGAGAGTTAATAATGAGGTTAAAATTTCTCCTGAAAAAAAATACTTTACCAGCAAAATTGCTCCTAAAAAAAAATACTATAAGGACAAAAATTGAACCATAAGATATTTTAGTATGCTAAACACACTTGAAAAAAATGCTTTTAGGGTGCGGGCCGAAGCTTGACTTAAAAATAAACACAGATTATGTATATAATTTACTTTTCCCTTTTACTCCCATATTTTTTTTTTAATTTCTTTCTGTTATTGGCTCAATAAGATATGATTTATATCTATATATCTATTCATCAAATAAACTAGAGTGAACTTTGTACCTTTTGCCCAACATATACCTAAATAAGTCATTGTTTTTTACTTCTATGTCATACATCTCCCAACATTTTTCTTATCTTATAGATTAGTGGAAAGCCAAAGGCTGTGTTTGGTTTGAGGTGAGATTAGGTGAGGTGAGGTGAGAGAGAGTGGGGAAATTACCTTTTTGAGTTAAAGGAATTTAAATTTTGAGCGGGAATCCAAAATTTTGAAAAGAATAAGAAAGTAAATTTTGGGCGGGAACCCAAAATTTAAAAAAATGAGAGGGTAAATTTTGAATTTCTTTTGTCCAAAAAGGTAATTTCCCCACCCTCTCTCACCTCACCTCACATCACCTCACCTCAAACCAAACACAGTGAAAATGACTTTTGGCCAAAAGAGAAAAAAAGTAGAAGCATGTTTTTTGTTAATTTTTATTTTTCAGTTTTCTATAAGTGCCTCTGAAAATGTTCCTTAAGTTTTGAGGCATGTCCTGACCATAATGAGTTTTAAGATTCAAATCAAAACTTTTTTTCTCATAAAAAATATTAATTGCACATGTTTTTTAAATATTTTCTTTCTATTATTTTGAATCTTACATTTTTTATTTGTAATGGAGCTTTTCTATCTAAATTTTCAAATTTTAATTTTTTAAAACGAGTGACATTTTCATGAATTCGATTAAAATATATGTTTAGTGTTTTTTATATGTGAAGTTTTGGTTTAGTCCTTTAATGTTAATACCTCTAGTTTTATTAGAAAAAATGTTAATCCAACAAATTTAAATAGTGCCTTTGCAATTAAACGTTGATAAAAGCCAAAAAAATTTAATTATTTAATATAATATTTATATTTTGAAATAAGAATGGTCAATGTCAAAATTTTAGAACGGACACCATCTTCATTATATTTTACTTTAAATATTTTTAATTTCAAAATTTTAAATTAAAGGTTGATGTTATGTCAGCACTTAAATGTAGAACTATAGTTAAAATTCGCTAATTAACCATTTTTTTGTTGATGAGATTATACACCTCATAAACTTAAGGGGCTATATTGAAGGGGAAAAAAAAAAAAAAAAAGCTTAAGGGACTATACTGCAACTTAATATAAACTCATAGGATAAAATATATACGTTAGACAATTCAGAAGGGACAATACGCCTTTTTGTCTCTAAAATTTCTTTCAATTATCTATAGTCTCTGAACATTTGACTTAGTATAACTTGATCTTCATAGTTTTTATTGAGTTAAATAATTAAATGGATTGAGCTATATTAAATAAAAAAAGGTTAAGGTATGTTGAGCACCCTAAAATATTTTTTTATATGCGTATGATATCCTAAAATATTTTGCGATTCATCCAACATCTTAAAATATTTTTTTCAGGTGCGTCCAATACACTAAATCATTTTATGGTTTATCCAACATCTTAAAGTATTTTGTACCACGATTTTGCTTTTAAAGTATTAGAATTTTCAAGAGAAATTTTATATCTAAAATGTATTTTAGGAGCAATTTTTACCTTCCAATTAACCTCTCAAAAAGTCTTCTAAGTGATGAGATCACAAAAAAGCTCTGAGGTGGTTTGAAGTTGCTCTCTCTTGGAAAACTCGTCTGGCTCTTTCTTCCGGCATGGGTGACATTCATAACCTCCGGAAACTGCCACCGGATCGGCCTTCTGATCTACTAGTGTGTGGGAGTAATAAGAAGAAGAAAAATGAAAACTTTTCTCAAGTAGTGTCGGACATCCAAATGACAGAGGAAGGTGCTCTAGAGAATGTACCAGAGGAAATAAGCATAATGGAATCAGAAAACATAGAGAATATTGAGGAGGATCGCCCAGCAAAGAAGCAGGTATCTTACAAAGACTCACTCATGGGATTTAATGGGATTGAGAATTCAGGGGAATGTATGGAGGATGATGATTTGTCGTCAGATATTCTCAATAGAGAATGGGACATGCCTGAGATAACAGAGGAAATTAGAAAGCTTATGGATATCCATCCGGTAGTCCCGATTACAGCTGAAGAATATAGCAATTGGTGTAAACCTTGGAATGGGGCTTTAATTCTTACAGTTCTGGGTAAAAAATTTAATATCTACAGCCTAAAGACTCATCTGAGCAGACTCTGGAAGAATTCCGATTTTGATATAATTGATCTTGCCAACAATTATTTCATCATCCGGTTCATACAAACAGATGGCTGGGCGCAGAGATATCACAATGTGCTGTATGATGGCCCTTGGGTGATTCAGCAGCATACGGTTCTTGTTCAGCGCTGGTCACCGCATTTTGATCCCTTTAATAATCCATTGGGTCGAGTGGTGACGTGGGTGAGGATTCCTAATATCCCAATACAGTGTTATAACAAGACTTTTATAACAAGATTGGGAAACAGAATTGGGAAGACAGTTAAAGTCGATCTACTTACTCCGTCCGAGGTGCCTTCTGAAGCAGCTAAAGTTGAACGGGGGAGGTATGCACGCATTTGCGTAGAGCTTGATCTTCGAAAACGTCTCGTGTCTCGGGTTATTGCTGCTAACTCGGCTTACCAAGTTGAGTATGAGGGATTGAACCTTATATGCTTTGCTTGTGGAAGGTATGGGCACCGTAAGGAAGCCTGTTCGTGGACGTATGCACAGGAGAATAATGGAAGTGAAAATAATCAAAAGGTACAGAAGGTGAGCAACCCACAGTCAGAATCGGCGACTAAGGTGCAGGAAGCAGAGGAAAAGTTTGGAGCTTGGATGATAGTGAATCGATCCAACA
Source organism: Inga oerstediana (assembly GCA_963210345.1). NCBI lineage: Eukaryota > Viridiplantae > Streptophyta > Magnoliopsida > Fabales > Fabaceae > Inga > Inga oerstediana. Next base: position 37,414,432 of record OY723405.1, read on the forward strand.
GCCAGAGATTCTCGAGAAGCCATCAATCTCGATCGCGTGGGTATGAGCACAGCTCGGGTGCGAGGAGTAATAGAGTGGCGATGAAGGGGAGCGGTTCTTCTCGGTTTAGTGCTCTTGCGGAGCTGGAAGAGGAGGAAGCGTTGCCGGAGACGGAGGTGGAGCTCCGGCGCCAAGTCTGGGTGCCGATCGGAGAGGGAGCGTCTTGCGCGAATAGCGAGAAGGAGGCGATGATGGTGATTCAGGATAGGAGTAAGGCGATGTCAGTACAGGGGCAGCCTAACTCTAAGGAGGGGAGAGTCAACGTGGGTCCCACTAGAAAGGGAAAGGCTAAACATGGGCCTAAACTAAACCATTTTCCAGATGGCCCAAAGCAAAAGGACCGATTAGAAAGGGCCCAACCGAAGGTTAATGGGCAGCAAATTGTGGAACAAGGCTCAAGGTTGGGAAGGAAAAATGTTGTGGGAGATTCTCCAATGCAGGTGGGCCGCCGGGTTAATCACGTGGTGGGAGGAAATGTCACACATTTGGGTTCAATTCCTATGAAACCAAGCCAAGATGGGTCTTTAGCAATTAATGGATGTTTGCTGCTAGAAGGCCCACACATTCCTATTAGTGATTCTGATGCTTTTTTGAAGGAAAAATTTGAACAAAGTATAGAGGGAGTTATGGGTACATCCTCGGTGCCTTATTTAGAGGATGATATTGGGGATGATTTCATGGAGGCTGAACAGCAGACGGGGGCTTGTGATTCAAGGACAGAATTGCAAGTTCATGAGCTCCGACATGATCAGTAAGTGCCTGTATTTATTTCTTTTTGGGGTTATCAATGATTATTGCTTCTTGGAACTGTAGGGGTGCGGGAAATAGAATTTTTCCTAGCACTGTTAAGCGAATAGTAAGAAAATACAATATTGACATTCTGTGTTTGATTGAGACTAGGATTAGTGGTTCTAGGGCGGATAGGGTGACTAGTAATCTTGGATTTAGCAATTGGCTTCGCCTTGAGGCTTCCGGCTTTACTGGAGGTATTTGGATTTTGTGGGACGATAGAAATACCTCTGTGGAATATCTTTGTTCTAGCACTCAGTTTATGCACTGTAAGCTTGTTGATAAAAGGAAAAATGATGATTTTATGGCCTCTTTTGTGTATGGGGAACCGATAGCGAATAGAAGAGTGGCTTTATGGCGAGATCTTGAGAATCTTGCTCTTGATATGACTGATCCGTGGATGGTGATAGGAGATTTTAACTCGTTTCTCGAACCTACGGATAAATTAGGTGGCTCTGACCCTTCGGTGCAGGCTATGGATCAATTTTCTGAATGTGTGAGGGCCACTCAACTTATGGAAATTCCATATGTTGGGGAAAGGTTTACTTGGGAGAAACGTGGATTGAAAGAGAGATTAGACTGGGGGTTTAGTAATACTTCTTGGGCTTTGAGGCATCCTCAAAGCAAAGTTTTCCATCACCTCCGGTTTAAATCGGATCATCGTATATTGGTGGTGGCTGAGGAATCCCGCCCTGGGCATAGTAGGGGTCCTTATCCTTTCAAATATCAACCGGCATGGGCCTTGGAGGAGACGTTTCAGGCTTTAGTTACTAAATCCTGGGAAAATGATGATTGGAGTGGAGGAGTTGCGAAATTCGTTCAAGAAGCCAAAGCATGGAGCTCTGAGGTGATTGGCAGTATTCCCAAATGTAGACAGAACATCCTTAGAAGGTTGGAGGGAATTGATAAAGCTCGAGCGCATAGTACTTCTAATGGCTTGTATAAGTTAGAGAGAGCTCTTTGGCAGGAGTACAGTAAATTAAGCGCTCAAGAAGAACTGATTTGGTACCAGCAATCTAGGAGCAAATGGCTAGCTTGGGGGGATAAGAATACCAGCTTTTTCCATGCCTCCACGGTTCTTCAACGGAAAAGAAATCGAGTTCAAGCTCTGCAGAATGACTCTGGGTGTTGGATTACTAATCAAGAAGAGCTCCAGAACATGGTGGGTAGCTTTTTTCAAGACTTGTATACTAAGGATGATCTTCTCACGTCTTCGTCTGATTGGCCGTTGGACTTTCCTCCTTTAACAAGTCAAGATGATATTCTCATCCATAAGGAGATTGAAGACCTTGAGATTAAGAATGCGGCGTTTATGATAGGGGCGTTCAAAGCACCAGGTCCTGATGGTCTGAATGCTCATTTCTTTCAATCTCAATGGGAGCGGGTAGGCATAAAGGTGTGTGAATATGTCAAATACATTTGGCAAAACCCTACCCAGGTGAAGGACATCAATCAAACGAATATTGTGCTTATCCCAAAAAATGACAGTCCCAAGTCGGTGCGTGATTTTAGGCCTATTGCCCTGTGCAATGTGGTCTTCAAGATAATCACAAAGATTATTGCTGGTCGCCTAAAGAAAGCCATGACTTACTTGATTGATCCCCAACAGTGCAGTTTCATCGAAGGGAGACAAAGCTCTGATAATGTGATCATAGCACAGGAGGTCATACATACATTGCGACAGAGACGTAGGAAGAAAGGATATGTGGTGGTGAAGGTCGATATGGAAAAAGCGTATGACCGTCTGGACTGGGACTTTCTGAGATCGACCCTTATTGGAATTGGACTAAGAGGTCATATTGTTGATATCATCATGCACTGTGTCTCGACGGTTTCCATGAAGGTACTTTGGAATGGGGTGGAATCTGCCTCTTTTCTGCCGTCTCGGGGTCTTCGACAGGGCGATCCTCTAAGCCCGTATTTGTTTGTGCTATGTATGGAAAGGTTGGGTCAACAAATCCAGCGGGCTGTTACTAATGGTCAGTGGTCGGGATTTAAATTCAATCGAAATTCCCCTGTATTATCTCACTTGTTCTTTGCTGATGACCTGCTCCTTTTTGGAGAAGCATCGGCCAATCAAATAGGAGTAATGAAACATGTTATGAAAGATTTTTGCGGTGTCTCAGGACATCGGGTCAATTTAGCAAAATCGAAAGCTTTCTTTTCAAAGAATGTGAATTTCCACCGAGCTCTCGAGCTCAGTACGGAGTTGGGTATAGGTATGACTGGGAATTTGGGAAAGTATTTGGGTGTGCCATTGCTACATGAGCGTGCTACGAAGCTTATCTATTTTCCTATCATTCAGAAAGTCAGGAAGAGATTGGCGGGGTGGAAGACCAGGTTTCTTAGTATGGCAGGTCGATCGGTCCTTATTAAGGCCGTATTGTCGGCTTTGCCGGCTTATCAAATGCAAACTGCTCTCCTCCCTAAAAGTGTTTTACAAGATTTGGAAAAGATTAGCCGTTCATTCCTCTGGAATCAAGATAATGATGGCAAGAAGATGCATCTCATCGCTTGGGACCAACTTAAGCAAGGGAAAGAGAAGGGCGGGCTGGGATTTAAGGATCTGTACAACCAGAATGTGGCCTTTATTATGAAACTGTGCTGGGGGTTGTTAACAAATTCCGACGCCCTATGGGTTAGGTGTCTTAAGACGAAATATGGATGTCAGGATGGTATATATCCGATGGTGTATACCAAGCATAATACCTCCAGGGTGTGGCGGGGTATTTCATCAATTTGGGGCAGATTTTATTCAGGGGTCGGTAGGAAATTGAATGACGATAGGTCTAGTAATGCTTGGTGGGATTTATGGACCCCCGTTGCTGTGCCTCTCATTCAATTGGTGGATCGAAATATACAGGACATTAACCCATGTGCCAAAGTTCGGGACTTTGTGCAATCGGATGGTAGTTGGAATTTCCAACTGTGGAGGCAGTTTCTCCCGAATTGGGTGGTTGATATCATAGCCCATATTCCTCCCCCGAGGGGACAAGTAGCTGATACTTTCTACTGGAGACCATCTTCCGATGGAAATTTTAGTGTCCGTGCTGCTTATGACTTTATTTCCACACAACGAGATCAGAAAGTTCAGTTTCAATGGCAAAAGGTGTGGAAACTCCCAGTACCGGAAAAAGTGAAATTTTTCCTATGGCAGGTGATCCATGACCGACTGCCTACAAACTATCTCAGAGCTAGGAGAGGGTTGACCCAGAGTGACGAGTGCCCATTCCAGTGTCAGAGAGTGGAAAATACACTACATATCCTTCGTGATTGTGAGCTAGCCCGGAGTGTGTGGTTATATTTTGTTCACCCTAATTCTCGTTTTCGTTTTTTTCAAACTGACTTGCAGGGTTGGCTTAAGATGAATAGCTCCCAACATCTGGGAGTTCAGCGCTTCAGGAGATGGCCTTGGTTCAAGACTTTCAGTCTGATTTGCTGGCTCTTGTGGAAGAACAGATGCAAAGGAGTGATGGAGGGATCTCGTATGCATGCACAGGGGGTGGTTCACCAGGGGATCTTTTCTTTGATGGAGAGCGATATGGTTGTGGACTTCAGTCACAGTTTGTTCCAGTCAGATAGTGTGGGGACTTCCAGATGGTTCCCACCGAAGTCGGGGTATGTCCGTTTAGATACTGATGCCTCTGTTGACGGAGCGGGGTGGGCGTCCTGTGGAGGTGTGATTTGGGATTATCATGGCAGATGGGTGGCCGGCTTCCAGCGTCATTTAGGGGTTGTTCCGGTCGTCGGTGCTGAATTATTGGGGATAGTGACGGGCCTCAACCTCTGCAAACAGCTAGGACTGCAGATGGTGCAGGCTTATACAGACTCGATACAGGCTTATCAGTGGATTGTACGTGATACCTTAGGTCTCCTTCGTCATCCCTTTATAGGGGAGATTCAGGAAGCTCGGGAACTGCTCTTCTCAGGGTGGGATGCACGTTTGCATTATACTTCCAGGGAGGCTATTGGATGTGCCGATTTCTTGGCCAGGGATGCTCAGCAGTTAGTAGGTGGCCTGATTTTGTTACCGGTAGTTCATCCGGGTTGTATGAGATATATGCGTGAGGATATGGCAGGTGGTCATGTAGCCTAGAGTGGCTCTTTTATTTCCAAGCTTTCGTCTTGGCCGTCTTGTATTAAAAAAAAAAAAAAAAAAAAAGTCTTCTAAGTGAATGTGTGTATCTAACATTTTAAAATATTTTTTAATAACAATTTTAGGGTGCTGCCTACTCTAGTTGCACGTGAAAAATCATTTTAGAATGACAGGATATATCATAATAATGCAATAAAAAAATTCATAAGAGCTGGGTCGTTTTAAGTCAAAATATAATAATGATGGAGTTTTTCTTAGTCAAAGTTCCCGTAGCGATTCGACAATAAAAAAAAACAGGGATAATTATACTTAAGTCCTAAGAAAAAAAAAAAGAAAAGAAAAAAATGGTCTCTATAAATTATAAAATGAAAAAAGGATCTCATTAACAACTCCATGAGTCTGTATTGACAACTCATTAACAACTCCAGGAGTCTGTATTGACAACTCCATGGGACTATTTTTTCATTTTACAATCTATAGGGACCATTTTTTCATTTCTCCTCTTCTTTAGGACCTGAATGTAATTCTCCTAAAAAAACAAAAAAAAAAAGTTATATTTTCTTTATACCATTCCAATTTTATCCAATGTCCCTAGAGATAAATAAAAAAATTACATTTTCTCAATCCAAATCATGGTGAGAAAGGAAGAAGGGAGGACCATAGCATTTATGTGAATCCGTAGAGCTGGTGGTTGTTAGAAGCGCCATGAGTCTACCCATGCAAGCACGACAAACTCGTGGTAGGACCGAAGTCTTCTTTTTTAATTCGTATGGCTCTTATTATATATTTTTTTTGTCCTAATTATAAGATAAAATTAATTTTTTTAGAGAAATTAAAAAAACCAGTTAAACTACTTTAGAATATTTATATTTATATTTTTTTCTTCAGACTAATTAATTTGACTAATAAACTAATATATAATCTAAGGATACTAAAAATATAAACAGTCTAAAGTAATTTAATTGGCTTCCTTAATTTCTCCAAAAAAAGTCAACTTTGTCTTATAATTAGGATCAGATGGAGTATATAATTTTTAGGAAAAATTACGAAAAGGAACCTGAAAATTTTAAAAAATAACAGATTAATCATTTCTCAAAAAAAAAAAAAAAAAATTCTTTATCATTTTTTGACATTTTCTAATCAATTTTTAATAAAAAAACCCATATATCATTTCTCAATTTCTAAATTCCTTCTCTGTCATTCTCCCTAATTTTTATTTGTTCATTTCTTCCGGAATTCTTGTTGGTACTGTAATATTGGTAAGCCTTTTAATTTCTTGATTATAACACGTTCTTAACATTTTTAACACAGCTTCTTCGGTGAACAAAAGATCTGCTGCGAAAAATGAGGAAAAATTAGTGAGTACATGCGGATTCACATAAATGCTGGTGATATGTCTCATAAATTCCTAAAAAGATTTTCTTGGCTTTTGCGTATATTCAAAAGCCGAAACACTATTTGTGGGTTTGTCATGCCTTTTTTTTTCCAGCGTTCGTTGTTGCTTCCTTCTTTGCTTCTTTCTTATCCCCGTAACGCTCAAAGTATTTATATTCTCTCAATCTCTCTCTCTTCGTCTACCTGCCTCGCAATCTTCTTGTCTCTGCTCTTTTCACTGTTCTTCTTTTTCCTGTATAGTTGGTCGCTTACTTGAATTTCTCAAGCTCTTGTGTAGGAATTTGCCCTGTGGAGCTGGTGTGGTACTAAGACTATTTGATTCGGGATTTTGTTTTTGCTGTTTTTTTTTTTAAACTTCTGCAACCCTTTGCTACTCTCAATTTGTTCATTTCTTTACCGGAATTTGAATTTCCCCCTGTTTCTTGGATTCTTTTTGAACACTGAACTTTTTTGGGATTTTCCCTCCATTTCGGAACTTGAGATCTAATTGGGTTTCCCTTTCGTGTTCCTGGGTCTGTGTAATTTGAAATTTAGCGAGGCGTTTTTTTCGGTTCGTGAGTTTCTCTTTCTCCAATTTGTACAGCTTTTGAATATTTTGAAGCTTTTTTTTTTTTTTTTCCTGTTTCCTTAACCTTCGAACTCCGTTCTTTGTGGTGGTTTCTGTGAAAATTTTGTGAACAGAAGATCTTCAATTCAACTTTGGACATTGAGTCTTTTATTACCAAATATCTAACAATAATCATAACAATTTACTAGAAGAACGTTGTTTTAGTCTTCCCTTGTTCAAATTCGAGCTGAAAGCCAGTGGTGGTGACAATCATTTTGTTGGAGGCTGTTAGACAGAACTTGAGGTTATTCCTCATCCAATCTATGTTGCTTCATTTTGCTGTAACTTAAATCTAGCGTACAACAAATTTCTTTGGAGATTGAAACACAAGAATGTTCTTTTTGACTTGGTTATGGCGTTTCCTTGTACATTTGTAGCAGGCCTCTTAGATGTATATTGCTGGGTTTTTAACTTTCTCGTTCTTCATCCTTTTAGATAGCACTGAGTTAGGTCAACTTTAAATTCTCTTCTTCCTTCCTTCCTTTCTTTTTCTTTTTTCTTTGTTTCTTTATCACCCCTCTCTGGCTTTCTTTTTGGTGGATTAAATTCTCTTGTTTCTTCTGCTTCATTATTCTCTTGAGTGCCCCTGAGTTAGAATATTTTTCATCTTCAGGCTTCTTTTATATGGAACACGGTTTTCCTTGGTCTCTAAGTTCTTGTTTAGTGGCCGACAATGAGATCACTGGGAAGCTTTATTGTGCATGCAACCGTAGAGGACTCCTATTATAGTAGGACATAATGATTGTAGAATTCGTACAGAATGCATTGCTGACTTCTTTATTATATGAATTTTGGAGCTTCGACTTTAACTTATTGTTTGAATCATGAGCATTTCTTAAACCACTCATTCTGATTGAGCTTAAAAGATCTGTATAAGTTTCACTTTCATTTATACTTCAATTTGTTGACAAAATTTATCTAGGAATTGAAGTCTGGTATGTTCTTTGGGCAGATTCCTAATAAGAGAGCAAGAGTTCAACTGATCATAAAGTTCAACAATAGTTGAAGATGAGTCAGCCTAAAATCAAACGGCGAGTTGGTAAATATGAGGTTGGAAGAACCATAGGTGAGGGAACGTTTGCAAAAGTGAGATTTGCAAGGAACTCAGAGACGGGGGAACCTGTGGCTCTCAAAATTCTTGACAAAGAAAAGGTTCTCAAGCACAAGATGGCTGAACAGGTAGTTTAAGATTTACTGTTAGCTAAATTTTTTTCCTCCCTTTTTGTATTAGTTCATTCAATTTACAGAAGGCTTACAGATGTATATCATAATTGTTTTTCTCGTCTTGGAAAAGCTTTCAAACTATAGATAAATCTATCATTAAGTTTTAGGTGTGGGTGTACAGAGTTATGGTGGTTCTTGTCCATTGTATGAGAACTTTATGTTTAGCATATATTCTGTAGCAAAACTGATCTAAACCCTCACAAAACAAAGTCAAATCTCTTTAAAGCTTTTCAATGTGATTTTGCAGATCAGGCGGGAAATTGAAACAATGAAGTTAATCAAGCATCCACATGTTGTTCGATTATATGAGGTTTCTCTTTCACACACCATCCTTTTCCTAAGACACTAAGAGGGTTAACTAAAGCATTATTTTGAGTTATTTCACCTAATTATTGCGGACCTTTTCCTTTCCTTTTGTGTATAATTATATCAATTATATACTGTTTCAGTTCTCTTTAATTCATAGGTATTGTTGGTTTTCTTTTCTGATTTTGTCCCGTCCCATTAAATCCATTCTGTCGTCAAAGCAAATGGATTAGAGAAGAACACAACTACATCCTCCTCCAAATGGACTCAGAAATGAACAACTTGTTCCAATTTGGATTTTGATTTTTGTCTGGCACCCTTACTGGTCAAGTTTCTACTCAAGGCCTACAGAGATGAGTTTGCATATGACAAATGTTTTTGTAAAATGGATAAGAATGGAAGTATCTGGTTGATTAAAGCCCTATGATATGATGAATATTCTTTAGTCTTGATTCTTGCATTAGTCATACCAAATCATTCGTTGATTTGGAGAACAACTTTGAACTTCAGAAATGAATGAAATCTGACATTTTGGCTAGGCCTCTAGCACTTCCTCCTCCAAGACCCTCTTCATAATGATCTATGGTCATAGGAAAAAAAATTATCTAAAACAAAGATATTTGACAAATTGATTCTAGTGCTCCCATAATTTGGAGTCTTGCTGGCAATACAACAAAGCCTTATCTCACTAGGTGAGATCGATTACATGGATCGTACGATGCCATTGTGTTCTATTGAAAACCAAATATTTAGATAGATTAACCAATAGATTCTGCTCTATAATCGTATTGAGGGTTCGTTTCGGTCTTCCTTTATCTCTTTTTAGAGGGCTTCAAACTGCTTGATTGACCCTCCTCACCGGCACACACAATGACTGTCTTTGGACGTGTCCGAACCACCTCAGACGATTTTCTATCATTTTCTCTTTAATAGTTTCCTCTCCAACTCGTTCATGTATATGATCATTGCGAATTTTATCTTTTCTTGTATTACTACACATTCATCTTGGCATCTTCATCTCGACTACTCCCACTTTATGTTCATATTGTCCCTTTAAAACCTAACATTCACTACCATAAAGCATTGCTGGTCTTATAGCAGTGCGATAAACTTTTTTTTAACTTATTAGGAACTTTCTGATCACAAATAACCCTGATAGCTTTTCTCTATTTATACCAACCAGTCTGAATTCTATGATTTATATCTTCATCAATTTCACCATCTTGTTATATAATTATTCTCAAATATTTAAACTTTGCCACTTGTTGAATGACTTGTTCTCCCAAAATAGCTTTAGCAACCTTATGAACCTTCTTAGCCTTATTCTCCCACATAATATTAGCATTTCCTTGAAACTCCCACATCTCCTCCTCCAAAAGAGTTCTCTTGAAAATTTCTCGCTTCTCTCCCATTAACTGCTACCACTTGACCTTTAGGTTTAAAACTTGACGGTGCTTTTGTTTTATATACTTAATATGCATATCAAGGACCAAAACCCTATGTTGTGTCGTCACGCCATCCCCAAGTATCACTTTGTAATTAGTACAAAGTCTTCTGTCAGGAGTCTTGCTGGCAATAAAAGGGAAAAAAGAAATAGAGTCCTCTTGGCCATTTTCAAATTTGCTGATAGTTCTGATATGTTTGCCTTTCATCCTGCATTTCACCCTAGTTGGGGCGCTGGAGAAGTAAACAAATTTTAATTTCCAAAATTGATGGAAATCAGAGGATCTTACTTTATAAAAAAATATTTATTATGATTTGAAACTTGACTATTCTAATGTTCTGTATACTTTGTTGCTAGCTTCCATTTATGATATTGTGTAATGCTGAACTACATGATTAATTTTCAGGTCATGGGAAGCAAGACTAAGATATACATTGTTTTGGAGTTTGTGACTGGTGGGGAGCTCTTTGACAAAATTGTAAGCAAGTCTATATTGGTCCCATTTATTCAGTGTTTTATCTTTTATTTTCAATTAGCTCAAGAGTGTTGATGAGGAAAAGAATAAACTAGGGACAGACTGGGACATATTTGTGGCTCCTCGACCTCATGAAACTTTGCATACTATTTGTGTTTTTTATATTCTCATGTTGTCATCGTTGTTGATAGGCTTGCATTGAGTTTTAGTCCCTAACTGTTGTTGAAGACGGAAAAAATGCTATGTATATTATCTAATGGACTTATTGTTAAAGGTAAATCATGGACGGATGAAAGAAAATGAAGCGCGTAGATATTTCCAGCAGCTTATAAATGCTGTTGATTATTGCCATAGCAGGGGTGTCTACCACCGAGACCTAAAGGTAGGACCTATTCTCCTGTCTTACGAGAACAGTTTCACTTTGACATCAGAAGAAGGAATCTCTTACATAGTTTTCAATCTTATTTAACAAAATTTTTGCAGCCAGAAAATTTGCTATTAGATGCTTCTGGAAATCTTAAAGTTTCCGATTTTGGGTTAAGTGCTCTCTCCCAACAAGTCAAGGTAGTTATGTTTCATTGCCTTCTAAGGTTTACTTTTCTTTGTTATTTACCTTTTTTCAATACATTGATATCCCTGCTGTCAAGTCTACTGCTAACCCTTACAGAATCATATTTTAGAATGCTAGTATAGAGAAGTCTTAATAAAACAGTTTCAATGCTTTATAAGAGGTAATATTGCATCTTACATTATGATGTGTTGACAGGATGACGGACTGCTGCATACTACATGTGGAACACCAAATTATGTCGCTCCTGAGGTGCAAACAAATACCATCCCATGCCACTTTGTTATGTTTTTGTATTTTATAGCAATCATGCCATGATGATAATATGTACTCTTTCTAAACAGGTCCTTACTGATAGAGGCTACGATGGGGCGACTGCAGATTTGTGGTCATGTGGGGTGATTCTCTTTGTATTGCTTGCAGGTTACCTGCCTTTTGATGAACCTAATCTGGTGAACCTGTATAAAAAAGTGAGCATCTGTGATTTCTTCTGAACAATCTTCCTGTTGCCTTTTAAGTTTTTGTTTATTACTTTCTTTTTCCTGATCCACAGATCTCAGCCGCTGAGTTTACTTGCCCCCCTTGGCTTTCTTTCAGTGCCAGGAAACTGATCGCTCGAATCTTGGATCCAAACCCGGCAACCGTAAGAAATAGTATTTGACTTTCTATCTGTTTCATCTAGAGTAAAAAAACATGTTTTTTTCCTGAAAGTAAAGGCCTTTTTTGTAGGCTGAGATTGACTCAGTGGCACCATATCAACTTAATTTTGTGAAATATGTAGAAAGGTAGACCTTTCAGAAGCATGTAGGAAAAGAGTATGAGAGGAAAATGGGGAACTAAAAATCCTGTCGTATTGTTTTTCACTGTTCTAGTAATCTGTTACGTGCTTAATGTTCTACATTTCTGATTTACCCTCTATGGCAGCGTATCACGATACCTGAGATTCTAGAAGATGGATGGTTTAAGAAAGATTACAAACCTCCCGTTTTTGATGAGAAAGGGGAGGCCAACATTGATGATGTTGAAGCGGTCTTTAAAGATTCCGAAGTATGTTGAAGATGATCAGTAATATGATTATGGTATTGGCTTCTGTCAGTTATGTGATGGCTATCTTATATGGCAGCGTTTTTCATGTTCGCAGGAGCACCATGTGACCGAGAAGAAAGAAGAACAGCCAACACCTATGAATGCATTTGACTTAATCTCCATGTCCAAAGGGCTGAACCTTGAAAATTTGTTTGATACAGAGCAGGTTCACGACTTCAAATGATCTATTTCTTTCCTTCTGCTTCTCAAGCATAATATCATACATGAATCCTATCAAACAAGTGCATTAGTCTAGTCTCTTTTTACCATGCATTTGCCACTTGATATAAGAGTAGGAAAAACATGCAATCATTTGAAGTAATGTAAATGTGATATGGGAATTGTACAACTTTTTAAGGTAGAATACGAAATCCATAATCTGATTTAGACCAACTTGAGCAGAATATGAAATTTCTTGCTTGATTACTATTTGGATTTTTTATTCCGATGTGAATTATTTCAGGGATTTAAAAGGGAAACAAGATTTGCTTCAAAATGCCCTGCCAATGAGATAATCAACAAGATTGAAGAAGCTGCAAAACCTCTTGGTTTTGATGTGCACAAGAAAAATTACAAGGTAACCCAAAATTGTGGAACTTATCAATTCACACACAAAGAAAAACTTGATCGACAGTTTAGTTTTACATATTTGAACCCACAGATGAGGCTTGAAAACGTAAAGGCTGGAAGGAAAGGAAACCTTAATGTTGCCACAGAGGTACAAAACATGAGCTTTTGTTATATAGTGAAGTGTAACACAATGTGTCTCGTGTGATGCTTATGGTGTTTTATATTTGAGCAGGTATTTCAAGTGGCACCTTCTCTTCACATGGTTGAGGTGAGGAAAGCGAAAGGTGATACATTGGAGTTCCATAAGGTATGACATTCTTTCTCTCTGATTCTGTTCATTGACTAAGTCCTTGATTTATTGCTATAATTTAAGTGAATTTTCAAGCTATTAGGTGTTTGTTATCACCATTAGCCAATTTGGAATACCAGTAACAATATTTTTGGAAAAATTCTTAAGAGATATTAAATTATTTAATAGGATTATGAAATGTGAAATGCTACTTTCGGTTCCAAATGTATGACCTAGTTTGTAATGCAAATTGCACTGTAAACTAGGCCCTACGTTTAGAAATGAAGGATTCATTTTTATTGCTGTTCAATAATTTTTCTATGACCAATGATTCTCGTTCCCCTGTTTCTATTCTTTTTCTACGTCTCAATTAGAGTTGGCCCTGTGCATGCGAGAGAAGCTAGCTTCACTATTCATTACTTTTGAGGTTTTTAGTTTGAAATTTATTTCACAAGAAATCTGAGCACAAGAAATCTGTGCTCTACATAGTTTCATCCTCAGATTTCTGTTCAAATTACAACTGTAGACTCCATTTTTGTAAAATGACACAGCAAATTATTATTTTGCCAATTTACTATCATTTGACTGCATTTCTTTCAGAGAAATGGTCTTGGAGTGAGTTTTGCTGACAATTATTTTACCCAATCTCAAGACCCAATTGTGATAATTTTCTTTTAAAGATTGGGTTGATCAAACATTTAGTAGAGCCATGTTTTGCTGATGGACTGTTCTTATTGCTAAGGGATAATACAATAAGAATGAAAATCACAGAGATTAACAATAAGAATGAAAATCACAGAGATTAACTTGGAAATTGGTTCAATTATGAAGGATAAAAGTAGGGTATTAGAGTATGAGAGCATACTTCTTTCTGGAATCCAAATAGAAGTTTACTTGGAATATTATCAGAGCAGATTCTCTCTCTCTATATATATATAACTGAAAATCAAATTGTTGCTTGTCCCTATCTGCAGTTTTACAAAAATCTATCGACAACTCTCAAGGATGTGGTCTGGAAAAGTGAAGATGATATGCAAGAAATAAAGTGAAATAATCCGAAGAAAACGCAAGAAACAGAGTGAAATCATCGATACAATGTCAAGTGTAGTGTCTTGATGGTTTTATGATGCTGTCTTTTTCTTCAGTTTTCTGGGTTAATTTTCCCAACAAACTGCCTTGTTGGTGGTTTGGTTGGATATATATATATAAATATATATATGTGCGCGTCATCATCAGTTTGTTGCCTCGGTTATTATTGTGAGGAGGCATGCGTTGTATGAATTCATGTAAGTATTACTAGTCAACAGTTGAATCATGATAATGAAACATCAAGTTTTAAGAAAAAAATCTGTACACATCTGCACGTATCTTCCTTTTGTCAATTATTATTTGCCTATTACCCTTTTCTGCTAGCTTTCCATACTGAGAAAAACAAGGGAAGAATAAAAAAAAGATTGTTACTGTTAAATACTCATTCGGGTCTTAATTATAGGACAATATTTGAGAGTTGATTTTGGTCCTAATTATAAGATGAAGTTCTAATTTGTCAATTTTTTCCTAAAATACCCCTTATTGATACTTTCTCAATAATACTTAAATACAATAATAATTTAATAAGAGTAGATTGAAAGTTATTGAGGGGGATTGACGACGCGGGATTGTGTGAGAACTTGGAGAAGTCGTATGTGAGGCAGGAAATGTACAAGAAAAAACAGAGTATCAACGTAATTGAATGCCATTTTAAATTTTAAATATGGATATTTTGGGAAAATAAATATGATTAACTAATTTAACCACTATCCTTAATTTCTCCAAAGTTAGATAAATATGTCCTATAATTAGGACTGGAGGAGTAATAATAATAATGTCATATACTTAATAGACAGTCATGTTTCAGTTATCATGGGAAGAAAAAGAATTATCTTTTCCGGCTAGTGCCATCAGACTGGGTCATGATTGAGCAAAAGCAAAAGGAAAATACTCTCTCTGTTTATTCCAGGGTTCAGGGACCCGGACCGGACCGGCCGGTCCGGCCTGGAACCCACCGGACCGGTCACTAGACCGGTCCGGTCCGGGTCCCAAATTAAAAAAAAAATTTTTTTTTTAACTTTTTCCTTTAGAATTTCATACTATAAGTCTAAAATTTTCAATTACTCACCGGTTTGGTCCCGGTTTGGCCCCGGTTTGACCCACTGACCCTTAACCCAGTACTCCGACCGGTTCAATACCCGGTCCGGGTTTTAATACCTTGGTTTATTCTTTGTAAGAATAAATAATTTTGGCTTTAAATGACTTAAAGATATTATATGGAGATGATCAACCCTAATCAAAATGTTTATATCGAAAAATATTACTGCTAATAATGCCATTAGTCTCTGCATTTAAATATATTGATAAATTCTTTCCTTTAAATTGTTGATATACAAAGATATGAAGTTTCTGGGGACCGGTTTTAAATTAAATTTTGTAACAAAATTAACTTAAGTGCCATTAATTTGAAAAAAAAGAAAAAGAAAAGAAATGACAACAGTACTATAATAATAACATGTAACAACTTTAATTTATCAAATGACAACAATTAAGGCAATGAAAACTAATTTCAGTAAAATTTTGTGCTGAATGTTAATGTCAACAATTTAATAAGTAATAACTTTAATTCTTTAAAGTAATGACCACCACTCATGGAGCACAACTAATTCCGCAATAACTTAATTATACAATAGTCTCTAAAACTTTCATAAGATTCGATTTAAGAGACCATTTTGGTATTATCATACTTTGGGGATCTTTTTATGTCTTTCTCCCCTTATTTTTATTTTTGAAAAACTAATTAGCAAATGCAAGCAAAGGCTTCACCTCAGTCCTTTTCAAAGTTCTCCTCATATCTGGGAATTTATTATAATTTTATTTTCTTGTTTGGTCGCTGATTTTATTAGATTTTATTATAACTTTATGTGTTGGTTTGCTTGTTTTCTTCCTTCTCCGACCACTGACTATTAAAATATATTATCTTTTTTTGAACTGTGCCCTTGCTGGGCTTAATATATATTCTCTACAAGCATGTTTGGTTGAGCTTTTTTTTACTTATAAGTTGCTTTTTACGTAAATCGAGACACAACTCCTCTCACATACTTACTTCGTATACCGTAAATCACTATTAAAAAGCAACTTATAAGCAATCGAATCGCTGAAACAAACATACCCTACATGTTTGGATTCATACTGTTCAAGAGATTTCAATTTCGTTTTGTATAAGACTTTAAAATTTATAAATATGATTTTTCTATCTTATGATTTGCTTGGATACGGAAAAAGAAGGAGAATAAGAGAAAACGTCTTTATCTTATGTTTGGACAACAAAAAAATAGAAGAGCAAAAAATGATTTTTTTTTAAAATAAAAATAATAATAATACCACTCATATAGGAAAAAAATGTGGGTCTCAATGTCTCATGCCTATTTTTATCTTCTTTGAAGCAATTTTGAAAAGCATATTTTTTATTCAAATTGAAAAGAAGATTTTAGGGAGAAAAAAGGCCAGCCTCTTAATTACCCTTCTTGTTTTGCCTCCTTCATTCCTTTCTTATCTTTTCTTGCTATCCAAAAAGAGAAAATATATTTTCTCCTCCTATTTTATTACATAAATTTTATATTTTCCTTGCTTTTTTACACTCTATCCAAACATTAGGCTAAATCTCATAAAAGTATATGGTGAAATTGATGTATTCCACTGATTATTATTTATTGTTTATTAACAATGTGATTTAATATATGATTTATATATTATGTAGATTTTTTAATTTAGTGAGGTAATTACTGGTAGTTGAGGTTACAAACTTATAAATCAAGACAAAACTCATTTCACAAACTTACTTCGTATATCGTAAATAACGTTAAAAAAATAACTTCCACCACTAATCCAAATATACGTTCTATCTTCTCCTTACATTCATGATATTGTACAGATGTGTGGTCTAGAAACATAAAATTTGAAACGGTTTCCCTCTCAAAGTCACAATTTTATTGATAAACATATAATACATACACACAATTGAACATTGTGGCCCACCTAAAGGAATATTGGTGCGTGTCAGATTTAAAAATTAAAGAGTGAAAATTTATCTGAATTCTGGACTTGTCCGCATCAGTATGATTTTGATTTGAATATGACTTTTGTTTTTTCCTTGTTGAACTTGGCAACATTTTTTTAAAAGGTGTTATTTCGATGTCTGTGGATATCTGAATGTCATGTGATATTCTGGTTAATTTACTATCATTTTAATTTATTTTAAGCTCAATGGTTTTTGTTGTTTTATTAAATTGATAAAAATAATTCGTATTTGAGTCTTTCCTTAATCTCATTGACTACGTTTACGTGTTGAAATTAAATATTTTGTGAAAGAATTTTACGTGACATTTTGGACCGCTCATACTCATCATTATTTTGATTTATTTGGTCCATTTTTCTTGTTTATAAATTATAATGATTACGTCGAGAATTTGTCAACACCCGTTTCCATTTCGATAATCAAAGAGTAATAACGACGGAATTCAATGGGCATACAGAAAAGTACAATTATACTGATAACAATATTCGTTCACAATCCCAATGTCGTTCGTTTACCATGCCACTATTGTTCGTCGACGGAAACAAAATACAGCAGAAACTTAATATTTATAATTTCACCAAAATATTCAGGCATAGACTAAAGCATAACCGCGTTCATATCCTCGCCACGGGGCACGTGCCACTCACTTCTCGGCGACAACTTCTTTGCCCTTTTTCCCACTGGTACTCGCTGAGGTGTTTATTTAAAAATAGGGTGAGATTCCGAAGAATCCCCGTAGAGACATAATATCGTTCATAGAAAATGCGAAAAGTAAATATGTCATGCGCCAAGGTATGCACAAATTAATGAACAATATAAACACATCATTGTCATGTATACATGAGTAAGGCCCAGCCCCACAATCTACACCGGTTGGACTTCTGCCAACTCCCAGTGTAAGTGCACCTCTGGCACTAACAGCCTCTCTATAGGCAAATCATGTTATTAATAAAGTGCATTTACAAAACAATGGCATCCACACAATCACATAACTTATGGCATAGTGTATGAAGGATAATGTCCCTACCTCAAAGCTGTGATATTCCCTATTTAGTAGTGTCTCGAAAAGCGTGCTGTCCCGGCGTCCGACTCGGTCCTAAAATATTAAATGTACCAGAAATAGGTCATAACCTATCCAAGTATCATTTTAGACTATTCCATAGTGTTTATTGTGGTTATATTAGTCTATGGTGAAAATTTACAAAAATGCCCCCGGGAACCCGGCCCGGCCCTGCCGTACCCGGCCCGATGGCACGTTTTCCCAAAATTTTGACAAGGGCTATTCTGACTTATTTTCGCCCAAGGAATCCATTTCCGGCCTCGAAATTGCCAAATTCATGGTCAAATTACGAAAATACCCTTGACAGCCCCTATTTAGTGATTTCAGTGGCGTTTTCGTAAATATGCTTTTTCGGCCTCTACCGAAAAAGTGCCCAACTGTAACCCCACCTATTTTTGCCCACTGAGTCCAATGGAATCATTTATTTCATGAAAATCCAACTCCTACTACCAGATCTGGTCTGGCCGAAATATTGGTCAAAATAAGGAAAATGGAGTTTTGTGTTTTAGCTTCTAAAACTTGTACTTTTCCACTTCTAATCTTTGATCAACTCACTTAAACACTTCTTAACCATGATTCAAAGAAATTTGGGCAGCATAACCCCTTAGGATTAGCACTTTCCAAATTTACAAACTCAACAAAATAACCAAATCCAACAATAATCATCAACAACAACCACATCTAACATAATCTTAGGATTTGTGAAGTTACCTTCTTGAGTTCTTTTTCTTCCTCTAGAAGTTCTCCACTCTCTTTCTCTTTGGCTTAAGATTTGCTTGCTAATCCATGGAATTTATGGAAAGGAAGAGATTAGAGAAGAGATTTATGGAAGATTAGAAGAAGAAACCTTTAAGAAATCTCATCTTACCTTAGCTCTTGCTTCTTTTGCTCTCTAAATCACCAAGAGCTCCAAAACTCACTCACTCTCTCTTTTCTCTAGTCTTTGTGTGTGAATGAGCATGAAAATGAAGGTAAGAGAAAGATGAAGCCTTGCTTCATAAATATCTCACCTAATTTCTCTTAATTACTTCATCTTAACCCTTGATCTCATCAATGGTTGAGATTGCAACACCTTTCCTTACACCATACCTCCCTTCATGATGACTTGCTTTAGGCCATACTCCCTCCACTTTATGCCATCCTTTGTGATCATGAGTGTACTTGGCCTTATCCACTTCCAACTTGTGCTTATTTACTCCAAACTTGTGTCATAAGTCTCATTGTAATTGAACCAATTCCCTTCAATTAACAATTGGGTTTTCTACAATTATCTCATTTCTTTGGTCAACATAATATATTTTATTGCAATTTAAACATGTGCTCCAACTTTAGCAATTATAATTTAATCTCTTGGCTTTAGATGAAGCCACTTGGCATATTAATTTCATTAATCAATTTCTAACACTTTTCATTTTCAATTTTCGGAATAATGCCAATTCTGGCAGATTTTCTGCCTTAACTTTGAAAAATCATAACTAATTTTGTAGACATTGTTTCGAGTCAATTCCAAAGCCTATGGAACCCTCATTGAGTCTAGTTTCAAGGAAAAATATGGAATTTTACTGGAAATGATCATATTATTCCCAGATTTTCAATCTTTGACCGCTGCTCCAGATACTTTCCAGATTTTATGGATTAACTTCAAAAATTCATATATTTTTGTACATAGCTTCAATTGAGTCATATGACCTATCAAATTAAAGCTTAGGATGTCTACTTTCACCCTGTAAAATTTCATAAGTTTTGGTCATCATTTGGTCTTCCAAAACTATATGACAATCTCACTGCCTCGCAGGCGATTTAACTGAAAACACTATTCAACCTTCAATTTTCAATATTTAATTCTTTTGGCCTTAAATATTCACCATTTCATTGAATATATATAATAATTATAATATATTCTTGGTGAATAAAATTTGAGATGTTACAGAATTCATTAGAAAAAAACTTTTATATTTGAGAAAAAGAAAGTTAAATGACTACTCCTATTGAATATCAAATACCGAAATGAGTGCTCTAAATTAATAAAATGACAGACAATGCCAAACGCACTTATTTGGTAGTATTTCAAAATGTGGAGATATGACTTTATTGCCCTTCATATAAAAAAAACTTCCACCCCCATAGGCCATAGCAGCTGTCCAGGAGATGGAAAATTTTAGGCAAAGGTTGGTCAATGTGAGATTTGATCCCACAAAATATTCCCAAAAGGATATACAACAATTAAGCTACAAGGGCTTCTTAAAAATATACTGTAATACAAATTAATGTATGAGATAACTATCAAGTTTTAATATAATCCTTAATACAAGACATAATTGACTTTTTTATGTGAGATTAATGACGTTAAATAAATTAGTTAATCATAGCATATACCGTGTATCATTTAATTTGATTATATATCATTTGATTAGTTAGATAAATTAATTTAGTATTAAAAACATAAATATTAATACTTTAAAGTAATTTATTTAAGTTTCTTAATCTCTTTTAAAAAAATTAATTATATCTTATATTAAAGACCAGAGAAATATGAAATGACGAGAATAGCTAAGCAAGTAGGAACTTTTACTGAACAAATGACAATAATAATAATAATTTAGCCAATAACAAGTTATTTAGGCTATACGGTATACACACACTGACAGGTTTAAGTAGGGAGTCCGTTTATTGGTCGTCACCGGACCAAACTTTTGTTATAAAAAACAACACTAACCTGGGCCAACATTGCCATTAAGGGGGTGTTTGTTTTCACGGCGGCTTAAAAAATAAGCCCGAATCACGTAAGTCGAGAAAAAACTCCTCTCACATACTTACCTCGTATACCGTGAATCACGAATTATAAGCACGTTTTGGACAAAAATAAGCCATTCCAAACACGCACTAAAACTAGGAAATTAATTAAAAAGCTACTAATTTTTTACAGCAGTTTCATTCTTGCAACTGGTATAGTATAGAATTGGTGACCTTCTATATTGGTTGTTATTATAGGAATCTATATCGATATTATATATATATATATAATCACTTCCACCATTACTGTTCATGAGGAGTACATGGCTTGGCTTTTTATTGTTCGTTCATAAGGAGTATGTGGCTTGAAAATAGAATTCTTAGGTTTCGTGTTAGTTGGCTTGCACATATGGCTGCGTGCAAATGTTAACATTATTTCTACTTTTTATGAAAATGTTACCCGGGATCTACATCGGGTGCCTGTTTGAGTTGGTATTTAAAAATAATGTTTACGTTAGTCGAGATAAAACTCTTCTTACATATTTACTTCATATAAATCACGTTAAAAAAATAGCTTCTAACGTTAATCCAAACAAACACTTTATTACAAAGCAATGTGAAAATGACATTATGCACTCGTGATTAATTGCTGTAAATTTTTTTTTTCTTTTTTGCGTTACTAGAAAAATATTTTGCGATTTATTCAAGAAACTTCTACCATAAACATCGAATTATAATATATCCCATGGATTTTCCAAGCATAGAATTTTTAGATTCATATACCAGCCTTATAACCATTTTGGTCAAGGCAAGAAAAATAGCTAGAGAAAAGACCTTCTTTTTTTTTTTTTTTGAGTCATTGTGTGTGGTTGTTTACTTCACTTCTAAATAATGAGAAGCGAGAACCATAAATTTCTCGAACAAAAAGAAAAAAAAAAGAAACCATAAATTAGGGTCTAATTAGTGAATTCTCAACCTAATGTGTGTTTGGATACAGAAAAAAAAGTACTTTTTGAGTAAAACCATGATTTTGTCAAAAAAATATCCAAACACTATATTTTTTTTCCATGATCCCTTTTCTTGCTAAAATCATGATTTCCCATAATTTATATTTTTTTTCTTTTTTCATATGTTGTGTGCCTCACCCTCTCTTTCTCATTATTGGTCCTTTTCATAATGCTCAATGGAAAAGAAGACCATTTATTTAAGTAATGTTGTTCTCATAATATTGATCATTTTTTGTGGTTACGTTGATCAAGAGGTTGATATAAATATTTTTCAATTACAATACCATTCTCTGTGAAGAATTACCCAAATTAATGTTATCTGTAATTATAAATCTCTACTTTCTAAGCAGTTAAATAATATATCAAACACAAGAAAATTTTGATTTTGGCATACTTTAAAGGTATAGAATCTTGTAAATTGATTTTAATATACCTCAAATATACAACTCACTTTACAAATGCTTTAGTGCATAAAAAGAAATAATCCCTTTGTGAATATTTTGAAATTTAATTTCGTATAAATTATGTCTTTTTATGCCTCCCCGCCTGTACGGAAATAGGGAGTTGTATTATTTTGGCGACTTGAGGTCATTTTTGCTTTACACGTTAGGTCTTACTTCACAAGCTTACCATTGAAATTGGAAAATAAAGAACTTAAAATTAGTAATCTCCTTATATTTTATACCTCCAAACTGTCAGCAAATAACAAAGAGAGAAGGGAAGCGTCCATAGTCTGAATCGAGTCAAATCACCAAAGTTCACTCAGAGTTTAAACTACTAAAGCTTAAATTGGAGAAGCACAATCGATGTATCACATAAGATAAGAGAGAATAGAAAAAGATATGTCACATATGTTATAATTAACTAATTTATTTAATTTATTTAATTTTTTTAAATTAAATAAATATATCATATATATATATATATATATATTTAGAACTAACAGAGTATTATCTTTTAGAGTAGGATTATATTCCTTGTAATTTTCCCAAGTTTAGCCTTCCCAACTTCCAAGTTGAACGCCTAAGCTTGCCACACTAACTCAAAGGGTGACGTTTTTTTGAGATGAGCATGAAGTGCTCAGAGATTCGCTTAGTACTAAATGCGGACTTCACATCTCCCTGAGTTGCATTCAGTGCTGATCACAGTAATAAGCATCACTCTGTGGAGCTCATCTTCAGATTTGGGGTGCCCCTCTTCTGAATAGTGGCTGCTGCTTGGTCTCCCAAATGCAACTCAGACCCACAAATATGCTTCTTTCTCTTTTCTTTTTTGGTCACATCTCTGCTTGGTTTCCCTCCATTCTCACTTACCTTCTACAAAATATTTTAAAGCTAAATCAAACAATTAAGTACTTGTTTAGATTAGCGGTTGAACTACTTGTGAGAAATGTTTTATCTCGACTAGCATGAACATACATTTTTACCGCTTTTTCATACAGGCCCTTAAGTAAGCAAGACAAGAAGAAGAAGAACTCGTTTTCTTTTCTTCTGCAACCAAACAGAAAAATCAAAATGGACTACAAATACTTACTTCATCTTAATAAGGAGACTGGGTTAATCCCTTGTTTATAAAATAATATGTATGTATGTATGTATGTATGTATGTATGTATGTATGTATGTATGTATGTATGTATGTATGTGAGTGAGTGAATAGTACAGAGAGGAAGCCAAAATAGGGAGACTGCATTAGGTACGTGGTAGAACGGTTTTAATACTTCGTTCAAAATATGAAGCCTTAGACTATAAACAATATTTAAAAAATTAATTAAAAAAAGAGCCATTTCCATCAATTTGTGTTGCGTCCTGAAAAAATCAACTTCTAAGGTTACACGACCTCGTTTCTCCTCTTCTGCTTCAGACACATGTAAACAATAAATCTGAGGAAAATTACATGCAACATGTCTTTTATTGACACGTTACATTTTGTACTTGTTCTAAGATTTTTATATCCGTTATAGCATGCGTGATCAGCCTGTAAATAATTAATTTGTAAATTTATTTCTTTACTGTAAGTATTCTCCCCATAAATAAATTTAAAATTCAAATTATGAATAAAAATTTTGTAAGGCGTGTTATGCCAAAATTTCTCATCTGCGCAATTTTAGAATGTCACAGAAATAATGGAAAAAAAAATAGAAATTTTTTTTTAAAAAAAAAGAATGATTAAAAGTCAAATAAGATATATATATAGGTGGGGAGGATAAATCGGCGCACCAGCGTATCAAGCTTTGAAGAGTAGCAAGTGTGGTTGGTTTCAGAGAAGAACCACTGCCAACCTGTGCACCACAAATATTGTTTGATGTCATTTCTAAATTATAAATTAAAAACAAACATAAAAATGACTGGGACCCTAACCAAGCCGCATATCAAAATTAACATCAAACCGACTGTACTGATTGAACTATATTTTTATATGATTTTTTATAATTAAATTGGT
Organism: Inga oerstediana; assembly: GCA_963210345.1. Taxonomy (NCBI): domain Eukaryota; kingdom Viridiplantae; phylum Streptophyta; class Magnoliopsida; order Fabales; family Fabaceae; genus Inga; species Inga oerstediana. Next base: position 37,438,669 of record OY723405.1, read on the forward strand.
TTTTTATTGAATTTCCTGGGACATTATTTCTTGATTATGCACAAATTTTAGTTAGAGATATTTGTATTGAATTAACTATAATTATGAGCAAAATTGTGATAATTTGTTGATTATTCATGTAAATGATTCTTTAGATTTTTTATACTACCTTATGCTTAATCTTGTATTGTAGGTGTTTAAGAAGAAAATTGGAGATTTTGAAGGGTCAAAATTAATAATTTGAAGACTGGGTAAAATTACAGAAAGGCCCCAAAATATCTGAAAATCACAAATGTTTGAAGAAAAGGGCTTCAGAGAAAGTTACATTAAAGTACCCATAAGGTTCTAAAATTACATTTTCTACCAATGTTTCAAAACATTTCACTTTAATCCCTCCTCATAACTTTTTAAACGCTTCCGAATGGTCCCTGGTTAAAACTCTTCTGGACAGGGACCCGACATGGTGGGTTAAGAGGGAGTTTTTGGTGAGGAGCGGCGGACTTGCTTCTTCAGGGACTAGAAGGAAAGAGAGGAACGAGGAGAGTGAGATAAGAAGACCACCACCGCCGGCGAGACGTGCTGCTAGTGTTTCGCCTGGAAGAGAGAGAACCGGGAAGAGAAAGTTGCAGAGGTCCGAGAGTTTGTGCGAACCGAGAGATCCCAAGATTGCAAGAGTAAGTGTAGTGAAATTCTCCTTCACGATGGTTCGACTTGAACTGAGATGAGTGAGAGAGCTTGAATGCCGTGAGTTTTACAGTAAGAGGTAGTGAACGTCATTTCTGGCGATACACTCCAGGTGGCCTTTGTTCTTTCTTCTGCCGGCGACTTTTCTCCTACCCTCTCCACACCACCAGCGTATGGAATGAACCAGAAGCAGTGCCGGAGAACTTTCCAGCAAAATGTCCAGTTTCCGGCGAAGCTCTGAGTTTTCCGGCGACTAATTCCAGTTTCCGGCGACTCTTTCCATGACTGATTCAGCTTTACAGATTGTGTGGGATTCTCTAATTGCTATGTGTAGCTAATTCTCTTTGCTTCTTGGTGATAAGATATGTGTTTGAGCTTCAAGAACTATACAGGGAGTCTTTTCTATTTCAATTCCTTTTCTTATTTGTATATTTAGATTACCTAAATATTGGGATAATCTTCGACAAAGAAAAAAAATATTGGGATTATCTCTATATACTGTTGAGACTTAGATTACTGTTTGGATGGTCTTGTGAATTGAACTTATGTGATTGAATTGTATTTTTGTAACTTGTTGGATTTATATATGTACTTTTCTAATTGATTCATGATATTATGTTATTTACGTGTTATTATCAGTATGATTGACTTAGATCAATTGAGTGTCACATTATCGTATTCATATCAAGAGGAAATAAGTTATAATTTTCCATTTCAATTGCACATTAAGTGGCTTTAAATAATATATCAAGAGGTAGTAGTTAGCTATGTTTGAAGAAATTATTATTAATTGAGAATATTAGCCTCAAGTGTTATCTTAAAGTTTTTCTTAAGATTTAATGAACTTTAACTCTCATAATATTTTTTTTTGGAGTAAGGATAGTCATTTTCTTCATTGCCAAGAGCATCCATAATTCATATTTTCATTTTCAATCTAAACATTTCTTTACTATTTTTCAAAAATACCAAAAAGAGTCGAAATAATTTTATTTTCATGAATTTTAATTTAGAGAAAATTAATTTTAAAACCCCTTTTCTAATCATATTTTTAGCATTTAGTTTTATCTAAAGAAGTCAAAATAAAATACTTCTTGATAAGACAACGATTCCAAATTATTTATACCATATTACATTTTTTTTGATACAATGGAAAACTAAACACAAAAGAAACTAACTACGCTACCACTACAGTGGACTACATGACGCCTTTTTCCCGAAAGAAATTAGAAGTGGTTACACTTGACCAAACATGCAATCCCATTCCAGCTCTCATTACTTCCTTTGCTAGTAGATCAGCCAATTCATTCTCATTGCGGTCAATCCATCTGAATTGAGCATCCTAGCTTCTGCTTAATAGACTCTGCATCTCTAATATAAGGTTCTTGTCCTCACTACAATCCAGATCCTGACAACCAGCTAGCGAAATCACAGTCTGCGAATCACAAAACAACTGCACCTGTCGACACCCGCTATCCCAGGCTCTTCAGAGACCCCATATACACCCCCATATTTCCATGGACAAGCAGTCCTGACCCTCCAATATGCACATAAAAGACTCCAAAATACTCCCATCCGGGTGGTAGATTATCCCTCCACATCTAGCAACTCGATGATCATAGGAAATAGCCCCATCAACGTAAACATCGAAATATTCTCCGTCATCTTGCGTCCTTTGTCTTGTCAACCTGGTTTCACCACCTCTCAAGTTAAACGACCTTTGACTCCATTCTGTAACGCGGGACATGCATTTTACAATCCCATGGATTTCCGCAATACCTTCCTCTATAGAGGGGAAAGATCCCATATGCACCCTCTCATTCCGTCGCCTCCATAATAACCAACAGACTATTGTGAAGATATCCCTCCATTTTCCTCCAGTGTTGTTCCGCCCAATCCTCATATTTCTGAGACACCACTCCTCTCGACTCCCTTCCCAAAAACCACGGTCATCCGGTGGGATACCGAGGTTTATCCAGATATCTCGAGTATGGATTCAGTCCCGTGAAATATGGAGACCATCCTCTTCTATGCCAGGACATACTACACATCTGCCATCCACATGCAATCCTTTCCTCAAAAGAGCATAATTTGTAAGGAGCCTGTCTTGCGTTACCAACCACATATGCATCTTACACCGTTGTGGCGTCCGACTTTTCCAAAGACTTGGCCACTTTGAATGGCCTTGACCATCATGACCTGCTAGACTTTTGTGGGCTGAGGAGACTGAGAAGGCGCCACTCCTTTCATATTTCCAACGAACCCAATTATTCCCCCGTCGATTGATAATTTCGACTCCCTCCTAGACTTTGTTCCATGTTGCTTTAATACCACTCCAAACCTTGGGGCCGGGTCTTTTCACATCAATTTTTGGCAACATATCCTAGCCGCACCGACATTTTCCTCTTATCACGTTAACCCACAAGGCATCCCTCCTGGTGATTAGACCCCACCTAACCTTCATCATAAATGCAGGATTTTGTAAGCTTGTATGTCTAAGACCAAGACCACCATGCGCCTTTTCCGAACACACCTTGTCCCAGGATACCAAGTGGGCCTTTCTTTTTTCTGTAGTTGTCCCCCACAAGAAATTTCGAGCACTTTTATCTATCTCTTCACAACACGAACTTGGGATAAGAGAAATTTGCATAACATGGTTAGGAATTGCCAAGGCAACTGACTTAATCAATGTGTTCCTCCCGGCCAGGGACAATGAATGGCTTTTCCAATTAGAGAGACGTTGACGAACTTTGTCAATCACATATTGGTATGTTAACTTGGTGACCCTTTCATGGTGAAGGGGAACTCCAATGTATTTACCTAGGTTAGCTGCCATACTAAAACCCATTGATTCACTTAGTTGAGCCCGAACGTTATGGTTTATGTTACGAGAAAAATAGACTATAGTCTTAGCAGCGTTGACCTTTTGTCCAGAAGCTTCACAGAAAACTTGCATACACCTTTTAATAGTATCAACTTGTTCGCAAACAGGACCAAGTCATCTGCAAAGAAAATGTATGAGATGGGTGGGCCATTTTTATTTAAACGAATTAGACACCAGTCACCCCTAGCAATTTCAACCTGAATCAAGTGGGCGAGCTGTTCCATACAGATCATAAATAAATATGGAGATAGGGGGTCCCCCTGTCGAATTCCTCTAGTTGGTGAAAAACCTCTGATTTACTTATATTTCACAGTACCTGCATGCTTGATGAGCTAATACATTACTCCACTATATTAATAAGATTGTTCGGTATAGTAAGTGCACGCAAACATTCTAGTAAAAGGGACCACTGGAGCCAATCATATGCTTTTTCAAGGTCAATCTTAATTGTCATAAAACCTTTCTTCCCTTGCATGTTACGCATTGAGTGAATAACCTCCTCAGCTACAATGATGTTGTCTGAACTAAGCCGACCCGGTACAAAACTACACTGGTTAGGAGAGATGACCTTATCTAGCACCGGTTTAATCCTATTGGCAATGATCTTCGTAATGATTTTATAAATCACATTACACAGGCTAATGGGGCGAAATTCTTTCATCTCTTCCGGATTCTCAATTTTTGGGATAAGCACCAAATAGGTTTGATTAATCTCCTGGATAGCATGAGGAGAGGTAAAAACATTAGAAATGAAATCATAAACAGCGTTACTGACCTGCTTCCATTGCGTTTGGAAAAATTAGGCATTGAGCTCATCAGGTCCTGGTGCTTTCAAGGAACCCATACATTTGACCACAAGCTCAATCTCATCTAGAGACACATTTCTACCCATATAACAAGAATCTTCCTGTGAAATTGTTGGGAATGTCGAGAGTGTGAAGAGGCGATTAGGCGTATCTACTCCAGCAGTAAAAAGACAATAGAAGGTAGCTGCCTCTTTTTTAATTGATTCTTCATCATAAATCCATTGCCCCCTAGCATTCTTAATGGCATCGATCCTATTTCGCTTCCGTCTCGCATTTGCTCGTCTGTGAAAGTACTTCAACTTTTTATCGCCAAGAGCATACCATTTGCATCTAGCTTTTTGTGCCCAAAGAAGATCTTCACGCAACAAAATTTCCTCCAACTCGCACAATAATTCTTTTTGCAAAAGAATGAGTGCCGAAGAGGGTCCTTCATCACGCATCGAGCGGACCAAGCCATCTAGTCTACCCATAATTCTCATTTTCCTCCTACCAAGATGACCATACACATCCCTACTCCAACGCCCAACTTGTTTAGTGAAGTTCTTAACCCCGAAGTGATTAAGGTTATACCAAATCAAGTACATGTTGCCCGTACAACATACGAGGAGAAACCCCTAGTTGACTATTAAAATATTTTCTCTGCATGACTGTATTCATACTGTTCAAGAGATTTCAATCTCTGTTTTGTTTGACTTTAACATGCATCTATAAATATTATTTTACTCCCTTATGTCTTTTTCTCATGTTTGGACAAATACGGGAAAAATAGATGAATAAAATACAAACCCTAATAATATCACTCATACGGAAAAATGTTGGTCTCATGCCCATTATTATCTTTTTTGAAGCAATTTTAAGAAGCATATTTTCTTTTCAAATTGAAATGAAAGCTTTTGGGAAAAAACATGCTAGCCTCTTAATTACTTCCACTGGTTATTAATATAATACCTATTTAACTTTTTTTTAGAAATTAAGAAAGATAAATAAATTACTTAAAAGTATTTATATTTATTGTTTTGTTCCAAATTAATTTGTATGACTTATAAATTAATATGTAATTTAACAAAATATGCTATGAATAAGTATAATTTATTTAAATTCCTTAATCTCTAAACAAAGTCAACTGGATTTTATATTAAGGGTTAAGGTGCAAATTTACTAACGAAGTTTTGTTCGAGGGGCGTTTAGCACAAATATGTTTTAGAAGGGGAAAAAATATTAATGAACAATTAAAAAGGGTGCATCAAGCACAAAACCGTTAAATTTGATCTATCACCGTTAGAGATTTTCTTCTCTTATAATTTAACGTCGTTAGGTTAAATTTAACGGTTTTGTGCTGGGTACACCCTTTTTAATTGTTCATTAGTAGTTCCGCCTCTTCTAAAACATATTTTTGCCAGACACTCCTCGGACAAAACTTCGTTAGTAAATTGACACCTTAACCCTTATATTAATAACCCAAGGGAGTACTTTTCTTCCTCCTTCATCCTTTTCTTATTTTTTTCTTGCTATCCGAACAGGAGAAAAAAATTAATTTTTTGTCCTATTTTCTTTCATAAATTTTATCTCATCCGCACTTTTTTTCTCTCCCCATCCAAATATAAGGCTAATTTCTCGAAAGTAGCTAGATGGTGAAGTTCATGTATTTCATTGATTCGTTTTATATATGGTTTATCAACAATGTCATTTGATATGATTTATGATGTTTCACTTATAGAAAAACTTTGTTTCCAATAGACTACAAGCTAAGTTGCTACTAGATATTGTATAGATGAATGGTGTAGAAACATAAAATTTGAAACTGTTTCTCTCTCAAAAACACCATTTTATTGATTTTACAAGCACATATATTACATACATATATATAAATTTATAGATATTGTGTGTGTGTGTGTGTGTAACTGAACACTGGTCCACCTAAAGGCATATGGTTGCGTGTTAGATTTAAAAATTAAATAATGCAATGAAACATTGAATATGACTTTTGTTTTTCTTTCTTGTTGGACTTGGCAACAATTTTTAAAAAGATTTCGAGATCTGTAGACAAATGTCATCTAATATTTTGGTTAATTTACTTTCATTTTAATTTGCTTTAAGGCAAATGGTGTTTTTTGTTTTTTATAATTGATAAAATTGATTAGTTAGTGTTTGAGTCTTTCTTTAATTTCTTTGACTACGTTTACGTCTTGAAATTAAAAATTTTGTGAAAGTATATTACGTGACATTAATTACAATTTGGACTGCTCAAGCTCATCATAATTTTGATTTCTTTGGTCCAATCCTCTTTGTTTGTAATGATTACGTTGAGAGAATTCATTAGAAAATAAAATTTATATTTGACAAAAAAGAAATTAAATAACTTTATTAAGAAAAAAATTGAAATGAGTTTCCTAAATTAATAAAATGACAGACAGGTCCAAACACACTTATTTGGGATTTCAAAATTTGGAGAATTGACTATATTGCCCTTCATATAATAAAAAAACTCCACCTTCAGCAGCTGTATGTCCAGGAGCGAGGTAGAAAATTTTATGCATAGGTTGGTCAATAGAAGATTTGATTTCACCAAAATATTGCCAAAAGGATATACAACAATTAAGCTACAAAAGACTTCTTAGAAATATAATACAAAGTAATGTATAAGATAACTGCCAAGTTTTAAGATATATGAAAATGACGAGAATATAGCCAAGCAAGTTATAACCTTTGCTGAATAAATGACAAGAACAACTTAGCCAGTAATAAGTTATACTCTATTGTTCTATGCACTGACAAGGTTAAGTAGGGAGTCTGTTTATTGGTTCTATAGTCGGTGTAGAACAACACCGGACCAAAAATTAGTGTATAAAAAACATTAACTAACCAGTGCCAAAACTGCCACTAAAAAAAATAGTAAATAAAAAAATACTAATTTTTACACCAGTTTCATTCTTGCAACTGGTATCGAATTGGTGACTTTCTGCCTTGGTTGTTACAGGAATTGGGGTAGAAAGTGCTTTCTTTGCCGGGTATATGTGCAACTGGGTGCAGAATTTGAGAATATCAACATTATTGCTGTTTTTTTACAAAAATGTCACTGGTCACCATCTCCATTATAACTTGTGTAAATAAAGCAATATAAAAATGATATTTTGCGCTTGTGATTAACTGTTTTAAAAAGTTATTTTTGCTTTGGTGGAAGAATATTTTGTGATCTATTCTAGAGATTTCTCCCATAATAATCTATCCAAAGGGATTTTCCAAGCTTAGAATTTTAGATTCATCCACCAGCCTTATGACCATAGGTAAGAAAAATAACTAGAGAAAAGGCTTTTTTTTTTTTTTTGTGAGTTATTGCGTGTGGTTGTTTACTTCACATTTAAATGATGAGAAGTGCAAACCATAAATTGGGGTGTAATTAGTGAATTCTCAACTTAATGCTCAATGGAATCAACAGAAAGAAGACCATTTAAGTAATCTTTATTTGACATTCATTTTTGTGCTTAAAATATTATGAACAAGATGTTGATATATATAAATACTTTTCAATGACTATACCATTTTCTGCCAAGAATTACCCAAAATTTTATCTGTAATTTTAAATCTATTTTTTCTAAACATTTAAATAATATATTAAACACAAGAAAATTTTGATATTGGCATACTTTAAAGGTATAACATCTCGTAAATTGATTTTAATATATACCTCAAATATACAACTCACTTTACTCATGCTTTATCCATAAAAATAAATAATCACTTTGAGAATATTTTGAAATTTAATCTCGTATATATTATGTCTTTTTTATGCCTACCCCTGACGGAAATTTAGAGTTATATTGTTTTGGTGACATGAGATTATTTTTGTTTTACACGTTCGGTCTTACTTCACAAGCGTATTGAAATTGACAAATAAAGAACTACAATTATTCATCTCCTTACATCTTCTATTTCCAAACTGCCAGAAAATAAATACTCCCTCCGGTCCTAAATATAGGACATAGTTTGTAGTATAATTTGCACTACAAACTATGTCCTATATTTAGGACCGGGGGTAGTAAGAGAGGAGAGAAGCGCTCATGTGCAGAGTTTAAAACTATTAAAGCCTAAATCAGAGGGGCACCATAGATGTACTACATAAGAGAGAATAGAGAATATCACATATGTTATAATTAGCTAATTTATTTAGCTTTCTCAGTCTTTCAAATTTATTATAAGTTTTGTTATTTGCACCCCACTCTAAAAGATAATTCTCCCTCTGGCCTTAAATAAAGAACCTATTTATTTAATTTGAAAAGACTGAGAAAGTTAAATAAATTAGCTAATTATAACATATGTGATATTCTCTATTCTCTCTTATGTTGTACATCTATGGTGCCCCTCGGATTTAGGCTTTAATAGTTTTAAACTCTGCACATGAGCGCTTCTCTCCTCTCTTATTTATTTTCTGGCAGTTTGGAAATAGAAGATGTAAGGAGATGAATAATTGTAGTTCTTTATTTGTCAATTTCAATACGCTTGTGAAGTAAGACCGAACGTGTAAAACAAAAATAATCTCATGTCACCAAAACAATATAACTCTAAATTTCCGTCAGGGGTAGGCATAAAAAAGACATAATATATACGAGATTAAATTTCAAAATATTCTCAAAGTGATTATTTATTATAAGGGATAAAGCATTAGTAAAGTGAGTTGTATATTTGAGGTATATTAAAACAAAACTTATAATATATTAAAACAAGATTTACACCTATTACCAACAAAATTACTCTCTACATCAGAATTAGAAGAGAGAGAAGGAGTGACTTGGAATACGTGCCACTTTCCGTTTTGACTCCAATGGATGAATCCGGTGCCAGGAATATTCCGCTGGACAGAGTGTCGGAATCAGTTTTGGCTACTGGGCGAGGAAAGAAATATAAGAAGGGGAATGTTGAGGAGTCTTTAAAGTCAGATAGGAGGCTTGTTGTGAAAGAATCTTCAGAGGCCGATGTGGGTAAAAGGAAGGATTCCCTGTCTGGCATGGCGGGATCTGGGGTCTCTTACAAGGAATCCTTATTAGGATTTAAGGGATCAGAGTATAATGGAGTTGCATATGGAAGCTTAAGCGTGGAGGGGGATTCGAATATCTCTGGCTTGGTGGACCAATCTTGGAATATTCCTGAGCCTTCAGATGCTTTAAAGCAACTCATGGAGACTTACCCAACGTTCTACATGTCTCAGGATGATTACAACAGATGGGCGAAGCCTTGGAACAATGCCCTAATTATTACTACCTTGGGTACTAGAATGAATTGTTACATGCTAAAAGAGCATTTAACTAGGATTTGGAAAATTAATTGCTTTGAGTTAATCGATCTGCCTAACAATTATTATGTGGTGAAATTCAAAGACACTGAGAGCTGGGACAATCACTACAGGAAGGTCTTGTTCGATGGTCCCTGGACGGTAGCTCAGCACTCCATTCTTGTGCAGAGGTGGTCGCCTTACTTTGATCCCTTCAGTAATCCTTTGGGTAGAGTTGCTTCTTGGGTTAGAATTCCCCATGTACCTTTATTATTCTATAACAAAGAGTGTATGTGGAGGTTAGGGGATATGATCGGAAAGACTATCAAGGTTGATTTGAACTCTATTGCTAACATGGAGGATGAGGAAGCTAAAATTCGTAGAGGACGCTATGCTAGGATCTGTGTTGAGTTGGATCTACAGAAGAAGCTTATCCCACGAATTATCTCAGCAGATGCTCTCTTCAACATTGAATATGAGGGGCTTGATCTTATTTGTTTTTCATGTGGTAGATATGGTCACAGGAAGGAGACGTGTCAATGGAGTCTGTTGAAAGAAGATGCAAGCACGGTGGAAGTTTCAGGCCAGGGGAAGGGGGCTGATATGAAGTCGTCATCAGAAAAATATTTCTCGGCGAAGGAGGACCAGTTTGGGCCGTGGATGTTTGTTCACAAGCCAAGTAGAGCTCGTTTTCCAAGGAAGGAGGGAAGAAGGAGCAGAGTGGGTGATAGAGGGCAGTCCAAGTTTGCAGAGGGTAGGGCTGATGGCTGTACTCTTCAGTCTTGGTTTGCTGCATTGGGTGATACAGATCAAGATGTGGGTGAAGACTTCGAGATGATTTTTAATTCTGAGAGTAATAGGGGCGAGGCTGCTCTAGATCAGGATATGGGTTCAGCAGAGGAGGGGAAGCTTTTTGTGCAGGAGGTGCTTTCGGCTAAAGAAAAGGATCAAATCAGTAAAAATAAGAAAAAGCTGGTTGGAGGGAAAAAATGGGCTGTAGTGATGGGAAGTGCTAAGCCCATAGCTATTGGTCAAGGAAAAGAGGTCCAAGTTTCAGGTGTGGAAGGGGGAAAGGAAAAAATTTTGGGCAGTCACACGGGGGATAAAGTCAAGCTTGGTGGGTCCCATAGAGTGCATCGGATTGTTACAGGGAGCATTGAGAATAATGGGCTTTGTGAAGTCAAAAAGCAAATAGTGTTGGACAAGGATGAAGTATCACGTGGTGAAGGAGGAAAAGGGATCTTGTCGGTTTCTAAACGGATAGGAAATAGCTCCAATTCAGATTATACCAAGAAACATGGTGATTTGGCGCTTAGTCCATCCAAGCACGTAGAGAGTACTATAGATCAGCAAGTGACGAGCTCCTTGAAGCAATCAACGTCTCAGCTTGTAGTGGAGGTTTTGCTGGAAAGTAAACCTCCTGACGGGTAAGTTTCCATGTTTATTCCAAGATGAAAATTTTTATTTATTTTCCTATGATAGTGTCATCTTGGAATTGTCGTGGAGCTTGTGGTAGAGCTTTTCCTCGTATTTTTAAAGATATTGTTAAGAAGTATGATGTTAATGTCATGGGGTTATTAGAGCCTAGGGTCAGTGGCAATAGGGCGGATAAAATTGTGAGAGGTTTGGGTTTTACAGATTGGTTGAGGATTGAAGCTACTGGGTATGCCGGTGGTATATGGGTATTATGGAACAGTGGGGATGTCCAGGTTCAATATATTACTTCTAATACCCAACTCATTCATTGTAAAATCATTGGGAAAAATAACCAGGATCCAATGTTGGTGACTTTTGTTTATGGGGACACCAGTGTTTTGAAGAGGAGGGAGTTGTGGTCATCTCTTCTGGATATTAGTATGAATGTCAATATTCCTTGGCTTGTCCTTGGGGATTTTAATGCTATTCTTGATCCTAGAGATAAGGAAGGAGGAGCAACGCCTGTTCCCAGGTCTATGCACGACTTCCATAGTTGCATTGATGGTTGTAATCTAAGTGTTGTTCCAGTAGTGGGGGACCAATTTACTTGGGAGAAAATAGGGGTTAAGGAGAGGCTGGACTGGGTCTTCTGTAACTTTGAATGGGAATTAAATAATCACCAAGCCAAAGCTCACCACAACCTAAGGTTCAAGTCTAATCACCGTGTAATTGTTGTGGTGGAGAGACCTCGGAGTAGAGACAGGAATAGTGGGAAAAGGTTTCAATATCAAGCGGGTAGTGTATGGAAGAGGGCTTCAATGAGATTGTCCAGTCTTCTTGGGAGGGAAAGGATTGGCTTCAAGGAAGGCTAGGCTTTGTGAATGAGGTAACAAATTGGAATGATAATGTGGTAGGGAACATGGCAAGAAAGAAAAGAGAGATCGTCCGAAGATTAGAAGGTATCGACCGTGCCAGGCGATCTAATGGTAGTCAAAATGGTTTATTTAGACTAGAAAATCAACTTTGGGCCAGGTATCACAAATTTGCTTTTCAAGAGGAGTTAATCTGGTTTCAGAGTCAAGATGCAAGTGGTTAAGTGGGGGTGATAGGAATACTAGATTTTTCCATGCCTGTGCATCTATTAGGAAGAAAAGGAAAAAAGTTGAAGCTCTTCAGAATGAGGACGGCATTTGGATCACAGAGGAAAAGCAGCTAAGGAATATGGCCTTTGAATATTTCAAGAGTTTATTCATAGCTGAGAACTTATCATCACCCTTTTCCCCTTGGCCAGCTCGATTTCCATCTTTAGATTCTAACCAACTTGAGTTTCTTTAAAGACCAGTTTCCCATATTGAGATAAAAAATGCCGCTTTTGAGATGGGAGCATTCAAGGCACCAGGACCATATGGTCTCAATCCTTACTTCTTCCAAACGCAATGGAATTTGATTGGTCAGAAGGTATGTGACTTGGTGATCAGGATTTTTGAATACCCGGAGGAGACCTAGGAGGTCAATCAAACTAATATAGTCATAATCCCCAAGGTTGACTCTCCTTCATCCTTGAGGGATTTTAGGCCTATTTCCTTGTGTAATGTGAGTTTCAAAATTATGAGTTAGGTGATTGCTAATAGGCTGAAAAACGTTATGAACTTCCTTGTGGCTGAAAATCAGTACAGCTTCATCTCAGGAAGACAGGGTGTGGACAATGTTATCATGGCTCAGGAAGCAATTCATAGCATGAGAAACAAGAGAGGTAAGAAGGGGTTTGTAGCAGTGAAGATAGATATGGAAAAGGCCTATAATAGGCTTGACTGGCACTTTCTGGAATTTACTCTGCATAGCTTAGGATTGAGGGATGAATTCGTTAATATCATCATGCAGTGTGTCTCAACCACCACCATGTGTATTGTGTAGAATGGTGTGGTTTCAGAAAGCTTTAAACCTTTGAGGGGGTTGAGATAGGGAGATCCGTTGAGCCCTTATTTATTTGTGCTTTGCATGGAGCTTCTGGGACAACTAATACACTAGGAAGTGCAGTCGGGGAACTGGAAACCTTTGAGGCTGAGTACCACTGGGCCACCTATATCCCATTTATTCTTTGCAGATGACTTGATGCTATTTGGTGAGGCCACATCTCAACAGATGGATGAGATGAAGAATGTAATGGAGTTATTTTGTAGAGTGTCTGGTCATAAGATCAATCTTCAAAAATAAAAAATGTTTGTATCTAGAAATGTCCATTTTAATAGGGCATATGAGATGAGCTAGAGTGTAGGGATTGGGTTGACAGCGGACCTTGGGAAATACCTGGGAGTACCACTCTTACATAAGAGAATGGTCAAAGTGACTTTTGCTCCTTTGATTCAGAAGGTTAAATCAAAATTAGCAAGCTGGAAAGGGAGATACTTGAGTATGGCTGGGAGAACGCTCTTCATCAAATCGGTTCTATCAGCTATACCGCAGTATCAAATGCAATCAACTTTGATTCCTAAAGGAGTTTTAGCAATTATTAAGAAATTAAGCAGGGATTTTTTTTTGGAACTAACAGGACGAATCTAAGAAACTTCATTTGATAGCTTAGGATGTGTTGAAGAAAGCGAAGACTGAGGGAGGTTTAAGGATAAAGGACCTTCGGTGCCAGAATCAAGCTTTCCTCATTAAGCTTTGTTGGGGAATGATCATGAAGCCTGAAGCTATGTGGGTTAGATGCCTTTGTTTGAAATACTCATGCGGGACGACTAAAGTTCCTCAAGTGTGAAGAAGACGTGATCAATCAGCAGTGTGGAGTGGAATAGTTATAGTTTGAGAAGAGTTTAAATAGGGGCTAGGTAGGCGCCTGAAAAGTGGGAGATCCACTCAGGCATGGCAGGACTACTGGTCTCCTCTGAATAGACCACTGAAGGACTATGTTGATAAGAATGAAGATTTGGTGGATATGGACGCCCGTGTCAGTTCCTTCGTAACTCAGGAAGGGGAATGGGACAGAGTAAGATGGGAGAGCTTCCTCCCTAACTGGGTTGTGGAGAAAATCATGTTGGTCCCTCCTCCTACGGGATTTGAGGAGGATGTTATCTGTTGGAGATCGACTTCTGATGGGAACTTTAGTGTTAAGTCAGCTTATGACAACATCTACCACAAGCTAGAGCAAAGCCGACAATCTCACTGGCGAACTTTATGGCAATGGGGAAGTCCTGAAAGAGTTAAAATGTTTATGTGGCAAGTATTCCATGAGAGATTACCAACGAACCAATTGAGAGCAAGGCATAATCCAAATGTCCTAAACACTTGTCCCTTTGAGTGTGAGAGTGAAGAGAGCATCCTCCATATTTTGAAAGACTGTGATCAAGCCAAGAGAGTGTGGTTTCTTATAACTAACCATATATACTATATTATGTTCTTTTCTGGTAATTTACAGGAATGGCTTAAATGGAATTTGCAAAATTCCCCTGGGAACAGAAGAATGGCTAGATGGCCATGGCAAAGAGTGTTCAGCACCATATGCTGGCTCCTATGGAAGAATCGATGCAGCAAGGCACTTGAAGGGATAGCTGACAACCCAAGTCAAATAGTTTACAAATGTTTGTATCATCTCTTCGAAGGAGTGGAAAATGGCAGCTTCCGTTACCAGATTTTCCAAACACCAGATAGGGGAACTGACCGCTGGCAGCCTCTAGATCCGGGTTATGTACGTGTGGATGTAGATGGGTCTAGAGACAACAACGGACATGCGGCTTGTGGTGGGGTCATAAGGGACCACTAGGGCAACTGGATGTGTGGATTCCAACAGAGGCTAGGGCACAATAATTCTGCTGCTACGGAAATTCATGCGATTCACAGCGGACTTCAGTTATGTAAACAGTTGGGTTTTACTAAGATCAGGCTCTTTACAGATTCTTTGTAGGCTATTCATCTATTATTTATAGATGGTGGCACTGCTCACCCTCTATTTGATGTCATCTTAGAGACGAGATCCCTCATTTATAGGGACTGGGACTTGGCGATCACTCATGCCCACAGAGAGACTATCTGATGCGCTGACTATCTAGTGAAGAAAGCTCAGTTGAGTAATCAGGATTTTTTGGTAATAGAAACGTGCCCGGTGGAATACAACCAGTTCTTTGCGATGGATTGTGGTGGAATACCACAAGATCATTCGGTGATGCAGACTTCTTAGCATTCTTGTAATTCTTCAAGCTTTGCTTGCCTTTGTACGCAAAAAAAAAACTTATAATATATTCCTTGTAATTTTCCCAAGTTTAGCTTTCCCAACTCCCTAGTTCAACGCCTATGCTTGCCACACTGCCTCAAACTGACTCAAACGATGAAATTTTTAGAGATGAACATTAAGTGCTCAGAGATTAGCTTAGCACTGAATGCAGACTCCATATCTCCCAGGTTTGCATTTTGTGCTTATCACAGCAATAAGCATCCTCCGTCGAGCTCATCTTCAGATTTGGGGTGCCCCTCTACTGAATAGTGCCTGCTTGGTCTCCCAAGTGCAACTCAGACCCACACCTCTCCTTCTCTCTCTCTCTCTCTTTTCTGCCACATCTCTACTTGATTTCTGCTTACCTTCTTCTGCAAAATATTTAAAAGCTAAATTAAACAATTAAGAAAAGAAAAAGAAGAACTCGTTCTCTTTACTTCTACCAAACAAAAAAATCAATAGGGTAAATACAACTTTTGGTCCCTCAAGTTTTGTCTAATTTTGTTTTTGGTCCCTGAAGTTTAAAGCCTATGGTTTCGGTCCCTGAGGTTTGGTCCGTTTATTACAGTTAGTCCTTGAAGTTTAAAAAGGACTTGGTGCCCTCTTTAATAGCGTTAAATTATCATACGTGGCACTAACGGTGTTAAACAATCCTATGTGTCATGCTTAGCAGGCATTTGATTTGGCAAAACTAATATAGAATATATTGTGTTTTAAAAAAAATGCTGATCAGGTATAACAAAAGGAGCACGGGTTAGGGCTATGGCAAGATGGGGTTCGGCCAGACGAGGTTCAACAGAGGGTGTGTGCGCGATCCGAGCGGGGGGCGACCAAATTTAAGGGGCGATCCGAGCTACAATACGATCGAATTTGACGACACCTGAGGATAGCTACGATCGAATATCGTTGCATTTTGGGTAAGGAAAGTGCCAATATTGTGCTATTTACAGTTTTTATGGCATAAATTATATTAACAATTTTTAGACACCAAACATGATCAAACATGCTCTTTTGGAAAATCTATTAATTGCGGTGTTCTTCTCGTTGTCTTTGTAGGAATATATGAACAAAGTGATTCAAAATCGAGCGATTATTTTTAGTGGCGAAGTTGAGGGCTTTCATCGCCGAATTTCAGGGGAGGCTGAAGGTGCACCCGTCTATGTGGTGAGATGTAATGGTTTCTACTAGTCGAAGCTCTTCTTCACACACTAGGGGAAGATCGGTCGGAGAAAGATGCAGATGTGGGGATCAGGTAGTAGTGCTCACTTCATGGACAGAGAAAAATTATGGTCGGAGGTTTGTTAAATGTCCAAATTACAAGGTTAGTGCTCTGTACCCAATGTTTCTAATGTAAGTATCTGTGATTCATGGCTCTGTATGCTAATGTTTGCTCTGTACCGAGTGTTTCTAATGTGTATATCTGTGATTCATGGCTCTATATGCTAATGTATGCTCTATACCCTAATTATAACGTTTGTTAAATGTATCTGTGATTTGTTAAATGTGCAAATTATAAGGTTTGTTAATGTATGCTCTGTGCCTAAATTATAAGGTTTGTAATGAATGGCTCTGTGATTTGTGGCTGCCTCATTCAAACTGGCACATGACTGTATAAAGGGATTGTTTGTGTAGATGTTTGAGGTTTTTGTCATTTAAACGTGTGTATGATTTGGTTAGTGTTGTGTACCCAATTTTTGACGTCTACTTTGGATTTTGTTCTTTGTGTATTCAGTCACGGTGGGGATGCAACTACTTTGATTGGTTTGATGGACCAATTGAGAATCCACTGCTAGAGGAGTTAAAGAAGATGAAGGAAACCAATACTGAATTAAGGAGGAAGCTGAAGTTTGTGAAATGGTTGTTATATGTAATGGCTTTTGTCAATGTTTTTTTGTTTTGGAAAGTATTCACTGTCAATGTATAAAAACACCAAGATTATATGTAATGTTGTAATTCCAATGACATAATAGGTTTTACTGAGGTGTTTAACCTTTCATTTGTTTAAAATGGATGTGGTTTTTCTTATCTGTTGATCCGAGAGGCTGGAACAAGCTAAAATAATAGCCTGTTTAATCAATTTACAATCAACTGTCGGCCTCTTCTTGCTATCTAATAATATTTAGATCCTTTAATAACAATTCAATTAAGCTAAGCCTGAATCTTTCTGAAAACTTCAGATGAAGGTTGCCATTTCTTTAAAGATAGTAACAGCAACAAGGGCTGTCAATCCCAACAACTTCAAATGGCACATGAGGGAAGATCCTTCACACATGGTTCAATGGCACTTGTGAGGACTAAATGAATCTAAGTGGAAGAGACATTGAACAAACAGAACATGTTTTGCACAGAGGGGAGAGTTCTTGCACATGAGGGAATATCTTTCGCACATGGTTTATGGCACTTATGAGGACTAGATGAACCTAAGTGGAAGAGACATTGAACAAATAGAACATGTTTTGCACATAGGGGAGATGTGTTGAACATAAGGGAAGATCCTTCGCACATGGGTCAGTGGCACTTGTGAGGACTAAATGAACATAAGTGGAAGAGACATTGAACAAACGGAACATATTTTGCACATAGGGAAGAGTTGTTGCACATAGGGGAGAGTTCTTGCACATAGGGAAGAGAGCTTGCACATAGGGAAGAGTTCTTGCACATGAGGGAAGATCTTTCGCATATGGTTCATGGCACTTATGAGGACTAGATGAACCTAACTGAAAGATACATTGAACAAACAGAACATGTTTTGCATATAGGGAAGAGTTTTTGCACATAGAGGAGAGTTCTTGCACATAGGGAAGAGTTCTTGTACATGAGGGAAGATCTTTCACACATGGTTCAGTGGCACTTGTGAGGACTAAATGAACCTAAGTGGAAGAGACATTGAACAAACGGAACATGTTTTGCACATATGGGAGAGTTCTTGCACATAAGGAAGAGTTCTTGCATATAAGGGAAGAGTTCTTGCACATGAGGGAAAATCTTTCGCACAAGGTTTATGGCACTTATGAGGACTAGATGAACCTAAGTGGAAGAGACATTGAACAAATGGAACATGTTTTGCACATAGGAAAGAGTTGTTGTACATAAGGGAGAGTTCTTGCACATAGGGGAGAGTTCTTACACATAAGGGAAGAGTGCTTGCATATAGGGAAGAGTTCTTGCACATGAGGGAAGATCTTTCGCACATGGTTCAGTGGCACTTGTGAGGACTAAATGAACCTAAGTGGAAGAGACATTGAACAAATGGAATATGTTTTGCACATAGGGAAGAGTTGTTGCACATAGGGGAGAGTTCTTGCACATGAGGGAAGATCTTTCACACATGGTTCAGTGGCAATTGTGAGGACTAAATGAACCTAAGTGGAAGAGACATTGAAAAAACGGAATATGTTTTGCACATAGGGGAGAGTTGTTGCACATAGGGGAGAGTTTTTGCACATAAGGGAAGAGTTCTTGCACATAAGGGAAGATCTTTCGCACATGGTTCATGGTACTTATGAGGACTAGATGAACCTAAGTGGAAGAGACATTGAACAAATAAAACATGTTTTGCACATAGGGAAGAGTTGTTGCACATAGGGGAGAGTTGTTGCACATAGGGAAGAGTTCTTGCACATTAGGAAAGATCTTTCACACATGGTTCAGTAAAGAACAAACCGATACATAGTAGTATCTAAATATATTCAACTCCATGAGGGGAAAAAATGTTTTCTAAGCAAATGTTTTGCTAATCAAGTGAGGTGAATGCATCTAGTCATATTATATCTATATAACAGTAAAAGCAAATGTTTTGCTAATCAGTTACATCAAAAATATTATCTACAAACATCATATTATATCCAAATAAACATAACATTTACATCCAAAATATTATAAGCATTTTCCTAACATCCAAAATATTATAAACATAGCAATTACATCCAACATTCATATCCCAAGTCAAGGTTGACTGCCTCCCGGGGGAGTTGCATTAATCGACTCTTGAGTGGAAGAAGATTGTGGGCCCTTTGGTACTTTGCAAGACCTTCGGTTGTGTCCCCGTCTGTGACAGTTAGAACAAGTCACTGTTGGAATTTGCCATTTCTCCTTCATTGCTCTTGTTGTGTCCTCATCTACGCCTCTTTTTCCTTTTTTGGGTAGGCGTCCAGGACATTTGTGATATACTGGAGGATCAATTGGTTGACCATCAGCTTGCTCCCACATGATCTCTCCATTGATAGGCTCAATGACCGGAGAGTATGAGGCCACAAATGATTGCAAAGTCAACCACTTGTCAACATACTCATGTGGATCCTCCCTCTTAACATATATGCAAGCAACTCCATGTCTATAAACAAATAGAAAGACCACATTGATCCTTAATAGGATGATATATTTTTAATGCAATTTATGGCAAATTCAAACAGAAACCAACATAAGATATGCAAGAACCAACATAACCGAAAAATAATTCATACTTGCATGAGATTCCGTTCAATTGCCACCAATAACATGAGCATGTTCTAGCAGACAAATCAATTTGGAAC
Organism: Inga oerstediana; assembly: GCA_963210345.1. Lineage (NCBI taxonomy): Eukaryota > Viridiplantae > Streptophyta > Magnoliopsida > Fabales > Fabaceae > Inga > Inga oerstediana. The sequence continues at coordinate 37,458,440 of OY723405.1, forward strand.
TTATGACTATTAAGAGAAACCTCATAGCGATTATCACCTGCATATCTCACTTCCCACTTCCGTGATTCTTGAATTTCTTTGTCTAATCTTTTACGAGGCTGTGGGCACACTATCCCTTTGTCACGGTACTTCTCAGCCTTGACATGATTTTCAGCAAATCTTGTCATTAAATATGTTCTTATCCAATCAAGCATGCTTATAATAGGAAGCTCTCTTGCTTCTAACAGCCTTCCATTAAATGACTCTGTGATGTTATTGGTGACCATATCACTCTTGCAAGTGTCATAGGAGTGTGACTTTGTCCAACATGTTGGAGGGATTGCTAATAAATAATCATGTGCTTCGGTGGAAACAGCCTTCAACTCATTCATCCGTTGTTTCCATTTAGCCTTAACAGTGGCCTTTGCAGCATGAACAATTTAGTCACGCACCACGGTTCCTCCTCCATATTTGGCTTTTACATTTGCATACAAATGCCGAATACAAAATCTATGTTCAGCACCTTCAAGTAGCTTTTCAAATGTAGGAACAAGGACCTACATGTAAATTGTAATTATGGTTAAAATTCTTTGTTGCTTTTGAATACCTTGTTCCCACTTGGAAAGAATATCTAGATTATTGTAAAATGAGAGTTCCATACAGTTGAAAAAAAAAGACTAGCATTCAAGTCAATAAGCCTAACAATGGATATGGACCATTCCCTAGTTGCTAAACAGAGACTTAATTTTTGGTCAAAAAAAATAGAGCCTTAATCCTTAAAAAAACAGAGAATATTTCCACATTTCAGGCATACTAAAAACTAGCTCCAAGTTGTATAGCACAACATGAACATAATCCTCTAATTAGTTTTGCTTCATCAGCTCCAGAAATTACCTTTTGCCGGTCAGATATAAAGACCCATCTTCTTTCTCTCATGGTGCCAATGTCATTAAATAAATTATTCAAAAACCATGTCCAAGAGTCTTTATTTTCTCCCTCAACAACAACCCATGCTAAGGGGAAGTATTGGTCATTAGTATCACGTCCTATGGCCACAAGTAGTATTCCCCCATAAGGACCCTTCAAAAAACACTCGTCCAACCCAATTATAGGTCTGCACCCTGCTAAAAATCCTCGCTTCACAGCACCAATGCATTCATATAGTCTTCTAAATATAGGAGGACAATGTGTGTAGGGATGATCACTAACCAAAACAAATGTTGTCTCAGGGTTACACTTTTTGACCTCATTGCAATAATCTCTCAACTTATGATATTGCTCCTTATAATCACCCTCAATTATTGACTTCGCCCTTTTCCTTGCCTTGTACGCCTTCCATACAGACACATCAACCATATAGTGCTCTTTCACTGATGCAATTATGTTTTGTAACTTCAAGTTTTTGTTCATTTTCAGCATGTTAACTATTTTCTCAGAAACCGACTTGTACGACACATTCTTCCCCTTTATCGAAACCCCACATGTGTGTTTAGCATAAAGTGTCTTCAATCGAAATGTTACATCATCACCACTTCCTTTACTCACAAATGCTACCCATTTGCATTCTCCCTGCGCACATTTAACTATGCATCTCACCTTATCGTTCTTTACGAACTTTAATTCATATCCATTGAGTAGTGCATACTCTCTAACTGCATCCTTAAATTGTTGAAGTGAGGTGAATTCCATCCCCAACTGAAATTTAAACTCTTTGCACATCTCCGAGGGATTATATTTCGGATGTTGTTCTGCAACTACTAACTCATCCTCATCTTCACTCATTCCATCAACTTCTTCAATGTCCTCAGATTCATAATCAGATAACATGGCCAACGTATTCTCCTCTCTAACCTCAATCGCATTTGCTTGCTGAGGATGATCAGTCTCAATGGAAATCATCTGTGAATTACCAACAACTTCCTCCAATACTTCACCTACACCAACATCAACATATTGTCTAAAATAGTCATCATCTACATTTTCTTCATCACTATCCTCAAAATCTGACAAAAAGGCCTCTGAAGCACTGCTGTCACCACTCTCTTTGTCCAAATCCATATTTAACCTATGAAAAACACAACATTTGGTATAAAAAAACAGAGCATTACACTGAAAAAAACACAGGTCAAAGATAATAGAATAAATGCAACAGGTAATATGTTGCCCTGTTCTTGCCCGTCCCTAAATTTCATTTGCTCTTAAACTTCATTTGTTCCTTATTGCTAGTACGGTCACCTAAATTACCTACAAAAATTGAAATAGGGATCTTCGCACAGATTTTAGAAGGAAACATCGAATTCCAATCTCATACTGTGTAAAGGCCATAATTCAAAAAATGCTTCATTAAAATCCAAAAAAAAGGCTTACAGCCCATCAACTACTCTGTAAGCCTATTACGTTTTTGGTTGATGATGCCGGTTTTGTTCTAATAATGCTTTGCGTCTAACAAATTTTGACAGTGGGGTTGCCAACTTCATAAAGATCATCAAATACAATGGTCCACCAATGACAAGTGCTCATCATCAGAAACTAATATTCAAACTAATAACAATGTCGTCGACAACTATGAAAAAACAGAGCATCGACGATTAAATGCTTTAGTCTTACGGAACAAAAGGGTTCAACTATTAACTCGATTTCGATATGAAGAAGAAGTTTCTTACCTTTAGCTTAAGCAAATGTCGGCGATAATAAACCTCCGATCTTCACTCGACAGTCGCCGTCGACGAAAACTCCTCTGGCGATGGCCACGTCAGATTCGGCCGCCGTGGGTTCTCCTTAATCTAACCCTTGCTCTTTTTCTTTTCCAAGGTGAAGCTTTTTCATTTGTCCTTTTTCACTGAACCCAGTTTTGATTAGCTTTTTTTTAACTGATCAGCATTTTGTTTTTAAAAAAACACCAATATTCTATATTAGTTTTGCCAGATCAGATGCCTACTAAGCATGACACTTGGGATTGTTTAACACCGTTAGTGCCACGTATGACAATTTAATGCTGTTAAAGAGGATACCAAGTCCTTTTCAAACTTCAAGGACTAACTGTAATAAACGGACCAAACCTCAGGGACCAAAACCACGGGCTTTAAACTTCAGGGACCAAAAACAAAATCAAACAAAACTTGAGGGACCAAAAGTTGTATTTACCCAAATCAAAATGGACTGCGCATACTTACTTGATCTTAATAAGGAGACTGGGTTAATCCCTTGTTTATAAAAAAAGATATATATATATATATATATATGAGTAAATAGGACAGAGAGGCAGAACGGTTCTAATACTTCGTTCAAAATATGAAGCTTTAGACCATAAATAATATTTAAAAAATTAATTAAAAAAAGAGCCATTTCCATCAATTTGTGTTGGGCTCTGGAAAAATCATCTTCCCATGGTTACACGATCTCGTTTCTTCACTTTGGCGAGCTCATCTCTTAGTTCTGGTATTCTCTTCTTCTGTTTCAGACATGATGCATGTAATTTTTCTCATTTGTACAGGCAATCACTGAGGATATGAATGCCATGATGAAAATCAGATTTTAGCATAGTAAACAATAAATCTGAGAAAAATTACATGCATCATGCTTTTAACACGTTTCATTTGGTACTTGTTCCAAGATTTTTATATCCGTTACGGCATGCGTGAGCTGCCTTATAAATAACTAATTTGTGAATTTGCCTCTTTACTATAATAATTAATTCTCCCTATACGTAAATTCAAAATTCAAATTATGAATAGAAAATTTTGCAGGAAAAATGACACTGGAGTCCGAACTAAAAAAATATATATTAGAAAAATTTCATAACCTGTCAAAGACAAATGAAATAACTAACATCGTCAAGATATAAGACTTTTTTTATATTATTTTTTTTGGTTGTGACCTTGGTATCACATTACCAATTTTGTAAGTTGTGCTATATGCCAAAATTTCTCATCTGCGCAATCACAGTGGTGGAAAAAATAGAAATTCGGAAAAAAGAATGATATAAAGTCAAATATGTGTGTGTGTGGGTAGATAGGATAAAGAAAAAATATCATTAACGTCACAACCAAGGAAAATAATGTCAGTAAAGCTTGGTTGTGGCCTTAATAATATTTTTCCTAAGATGAATGGGCGTACCAGCTTATCAAGCTTTGAAGAGCAGCAAGTGCAGTTTCAGAGAAGATGGGACAATCTTGAACTTTAAGATATTCTAGCTTTGGAAGTAAGTTGTTGTAGAAACCTTTCTGATGGATTTCAACTTTGCTATTAAAAAGTCCCTTTATTTGAGAGCACTCTTTAATAAATAGATATATCAACCGGCGAAAACACTGAATAGATGGCAGAGAGGGAAAGAGCTATTTCAACTTTCTGCATCTCAAGACTGAAACAGCGAGAAGTTTAGGGCAAGAGCCATTCGCCACAAATCGTCGTCACCATCATGCATCTCCCCGTCAGCAACTTCACTCCAATCACAACGTCGGCCAATCCATCATCTTTGTTCACCTTTATTAATGATTTTGCCTCCATTTATGATCATGCTTCATTGTTCGATGGCCAAAGGAGAGCCTAAGGCTCGGTTAAGTTGTTATCTAGTCATGAGTAGGTGATTCTTCCACTCCTTGATGATTTGGCAAAGTTAGCTGGAGTTCCTTGCACTGATAGGGAGTTCTTCTTACCTTGATTTCAGTTTTGTTTAGTTATGATTATAGGTCGTGATACCTATGTCTCTAGGATTATGATTTGTGATTGTAATTAAAAGTAATTCGGTTGTTATACTGGAAACTGAGATTTGCATTAGACATTTGCACTTTAATGATACAGTAGAATGAATTGTTGAAAAGTGTCGTCTAGCTTTTCAATAAATTTCTATAAATAATCTTATATAGCAACAAATATAACTAGGTCGAACTCAAGGAGCCTTTTGTCAACACCCATTTTCATTTTGATATGCTCACGGCAATAATGAACAAGTTCCATAGGCAAATAGAAAAGTACATTTATACTGATAATAAGTATTTGTTTACAGACAGTCATTAATAGAGCAGAAATTCATAATAATTACAAATATGTACAGAATGTCCCAAAACTATTTCACATATAGACTATATACAACCATTGTATTCATCTTGAGAAACATGCCCATAGTTTCCCTTCTTTGCATCCTTGGCTTTCGAGCCACTGGCACTCGCTAAGACATTTGGATTAGAAAAAAGGGATGAGATTCTAAGGAATCTCAGTAGAAACATACGATCAACATATAAAATATGAAAATTAAATATGCAATGCACCGTATCAAGTAAAATGAAAACTCATATAATCCATGTGTGTACACAAAATTCAGGGCCAACTAACCCGTTGAAACCCCTACATGTACCTCAGCCGAGTCCTTGACTACAACTAGGTAAGACTAGTGTACCTCAGCTAGTTCTTAGACCACGGCTAGGTAATGTGCCTCCAGCACGTGTTCAGATCACAAATACAATAACACGGATCATACAAATAGTCACATAGTATATGAGAGATAGTAGTCCCTACCTTAACCTTTTTCCTGTCTTAAAGGGTTCGCCTCATAAAACGTGTCAATTATAGGCGTCCAACTCGGTCCTAAAACATCAAATGTATAAGAAATAGGTTATAACCTATCCAAGTATCATTTTAGACACTTCAATAGTGTTTCTTGTGGTTATATTAGTGTTTGTTCTGATTAGCTTTTAGAGAATAGCTTTTATAGTTTACGAGGTAGGTATGTGAGAGGAGTTTTGTTTCGATTTGTGAAAAAGTGCTTCTGAAACCACGGTTTTGGGGGTAAAAGAACACACACTTAGCCTATAGTGAAAATTTACCAAAATGCCCCCGGGACCCCGGCCCGACCCCACCGTACCCGGTCCGATGGCACGTTTCCCAAATTTTTGAATAGGGCTATCCTGACGTATTTTTGTCCAAGGAATCCATTTCCAGGCTTAAAATTATCAAATTAAATGTCAAATTATGAAATTACCCTTGACAGCCCTACTTTTAGGGTTTTAGGGGTGTTTCCGTAATTATGCTTTCTCGGCCTTTTCCGAAAAAGTACCCAACTGTAACCCCACCTAATTTTCCCTCCTGAATCCAATGGAACCATAAAATCATTGAAAATCCAACTCTAAGGCCCTCAAACATCCCTGGCCAAAATTATGGTGTTCTCCAGAAAAATCGAGGTTTTACGATTTTGGCTTCGTAAACGCCTTCCTTTCTACTCCTAACCATTTTATTAACCATATAATTGATTTATAACAACCATTTGAAATAAAATTGGGCAGCATAACCCGTAGGCACACACTTTTCCAAAATTTAAAACCAATGGCAATCCGACGAAATTTCACCAATTAAATTGCCCACAGCAGCCAGAATAGTTAATATACGAAGGTTTGGAAGTTACCTCGAGCTCCTACAAGCTTTTCCCCAAAGAAGGCCGAAACCCTAACCCTTGGAAAACAAATTTTTGAGCCTCCAAACCTTAAAGAACAAAGAGGAGTAGCTTAGGATCGGAGTTATACGCGTTAAGAGCTAAATCGTCGGAGAAATCGGCTTATCTTGCGAGATTTCTTCCCTTTATCTCTCTAAACTCTCTCAACTTTCTCTCACTTATTTCAGGTCTGTTGCAGCACAAAAATGGGCTGAAGAGGATGATGATATATTTATTTATCATATATTTTGCATTATTTTATTCATTTGTTTTATTTTCCAAAATTTCAAAAATGAACTTATGTACATAAATCCTTATGTACATATAACCATGCTCGTTAATCCCAATCAATATTTCCTTATTTATGCCACATGTAGGAGACACCTAGGGGTCCCTCCCTATGGTCTCAATTGGCTTCACAACTTGTCCAGGTTACGTATACACGTAAAGTCTCAATTTTGGTCAAAATTGCATTTTTGCTCAAATTTTTCATAAATTCATATTAAATTGACCAAAATATTTCAAATATATTTTTTCCCTTTATTTTCCTTAATTAATTGAAATTAACTTCAATTAATCGGAAAATAATTAATCTTGCGATAATTTGGAAAAATTACGATTTTGCCATTACCTTTCTAATCTAATTTTTTCTCTTATTTTTATTTGGCCGATTTTCATATATTTTTGGACCAAATATTTTCTCTAACATTTCTTCATTTTTGGACCTTAATATTGGGCTTTTTAAATTACCCAAATTAAATCCTTAATTATTTTTGCCCAATTTCTCATGAAATTGAACATTTATAAATTCATAAATTCCAAATTCATGAATATTCACCATTTCATTGAATTTCTCAAATATTTACAATATTTTTTGTGAATATAAATTTTGGGGCGTTACACCTTTTGTTTCTTTTCTTATTTCAGTTCCTTAGCTATCCACTGAACTTATCAAATTGACAAGCTAATCAAAACAGAGAGAAACAGAGGTATTTTTAGTCATTTTCCAGATTAGCTAATGTTTCATGAACATCTATTGTGAATAAGAAGGACAAAGCATAATGATGAGATTGAAATGTTTTTAGTGTCTATGATGAAAGTGTTCCCCTAACAATTAGCCTTGCCTTCCTAGTCAGATTACGTTTGTGGAGTGTTTTGTTCCAATTTATCTAGATTAAGCCAACCACTATCAGCCTACCCAATCAAGAGAATAATGGAGTTCTCAACTCAAATAATCATGCAAGAATCTGAGAATTAGGATGAAATTAATTGGAGAAAGAGCAATAGCACAGAAGATCATAATTCCCTCAACAGCCATAACTATGAAACACTATAGAATCATTCAAAACAACTCATGAAAACCAAATCCACTGAATGAGAAATCACAAGTTGATTCTAATCATGATAAGGAAACACATGTATTCAACTAAATCCATGCAAACCGATTTATTAAGCTATTACTCTCGATTAGTTCCTATGTTCTAATGAAATAGCACTGCTTTGAACATAAGAGCTTCAAATCCAGAATCCAAAATGACCACACTGAGTCATAAGGAAATAGGAGGAGGAGAACAGAAAAACTATAAAATCACTTCCTATTAAGCTCCTTGACTCTGGCCTGGCATTCTTGCTAGGAGAATAGATCTGTTTAGTTGCCCATGTAAGCTCTGGAATCAGCTACAGAGATGAAAACGAAGGTGGAAACCATGGAAGAAATCTACAAGTGCAGAGATGAGGAATGGTGGATGACGTGACAAAACTTAATTATTCCATAATTAAGTTTATTGCCATGCACAAGATGTGAAAATAATTTTCCATAATGTAAGTTGCAAGTTTTGGTCATGTATTGGATGTGTGGTCATACATAATGTGTAACATCCATCATTTCCACACCATTAGTATGCAATCAAAAGCACTAAGGTTCAGGCGAATCGATAATTGAAGTCCATAAACTGAAACTTTCATATTTATCTCTGGGTTACTTTTAATTTAGAATTTCCAACTTTTTTTTATTCAACTTTAAAAGTTCATAACTAAGTCTAGAAAAGTCGCATGAGGGTACTCTAAATTCCTATTGAAAGCTCTAGGAGTAGTCCTTTAGATAGGAAGAATATAAAATTGATCTTATATCATGCCAATGGATATAGTTTTTTTATTCCGTAAACTCTCTGTTTTCGAACATAAACTTGCCATAACTTCAAAACTCATGACATGTTACAAACATCCAATTGATCTGATTTATGACTCTTCAAAATGCTCTGTGTCGACTATACACATCCAATTCTTATGAGCATTGAATTTCGTTTACTATATGCTATACAATAACCCATTGGCCATACTCTAAAAAGAGCTCAAATTGGACAGTCAAGAACATACATGTTAAATTCATAGTCCTAAGGCTAATCCATGGCTCCCAATTGGTCACAATCCACCTTAGTATATCAATTACACAACAATAGTTGAAGATGAGTCAACCTAAAATCAAGCGCTGAGTTGGTAAATATGAGCGAGGTTGGAAGAACCCGTAGCTCTCAAAATTCTCAACAAAGAAACGGTTCTCAAGCACATGATGGCTGAACAGGTAGTTTAAGATTTACTGTTAGCTAAATTTTCTTCCCCTCATGTTGTAGTCCATTCAATTTACCAAAGGCTCACAGGTGTGTGTATCATAATTGATAAATCTATCATTAAGTTTTAGATGTGGGTTTACAGAGTTAAGGTGTTTCTTATCCATTGTATGAGAACTTTATGTTTAGAATGCATTCTGTAGCAAAATTGGTCTAGACCCTCACAAAATGAAGTCAACTCTCTTCATTGCTTTTCAATGTGATTATGCAAATTGTCACACCATCATTTTATTTTCACCTATTTCAGAGTATTTGCGGAAACGATACGTAGTTCAATGGGCAACACAGGAATAATATAGATATACTGATATTATGTGCGCGATTACGGAAATTCCCCATACGGGTTCGTACTTGATAATTACAAATAACATAGCCTCGCAGTGTTACGGGGGTGTCTAAACACGTCTCAGTGAACAGAGACATCTTCTCGTCTTCACTCCACCACCACAATTCCCCTTGTACGGTTCTCTTTATTGTTCTCAGCATACGTTCTGTCTTTTCCTGTCTAAATTGTTGGTAGAGGAGGGTGAGATTCTGGGGAATCTCAGTAGGAAAGCAATACCAATATCCATGCAAGATAAGTGCTTAATGCGTGACGTGCTTGCATTACATAATTCATGCTCACACAATGATATATCTGCATGCTCAATGTTTCAAACAATATACGTATGGCCATAGCATAAACAGAAACAGAGCTTCAATTATTTGTATATGTTTCACATAATCAAGCAAAGCAATAACATGCATCAATACACCAGCACAAATATCAAATACATGCAGGAGAGGTAAGTTCCCTACCTTAATCGCCCTTCCCTGATCTGCGAATAACATGCCTCGATTTGTGTGTCAATTCCCTCGGGCTCTCTACTCGGTCCTAGAACGTCAAATGTACAGTTTAGACACTTCCATAGTGTTTTTGGTGGTTATATTAGTCTATGGTGAAATTTTACCAAAATGCCCCCGGGACCCCGGCTCAGCCCGGTCATACCCGGGCCGATGGCACGTTTTCCCAAAATTTTGACTAAAGCAATTCTGACATATTTTCGCCCAAGGAATCCATTTTCGGGCTCTACACCAAATTCAGTGTCAAATTACGAAAATACCCTTGACAGCCCCTATCTAGGAATTTCAGTGGTGTTTTCGTAATTATGCTTTTTCGGCCTCTACCGAATAAGTGACCAACTGTAACCCCACCTATTTTTGCCCACTGAGTCTAATGGAACCATTTATTTCATGAAAATCCAACTCCTTGTACCAGTTCTGGTCTGGCCGAAATATTGAAGGAAAATAGAAAAATGGAGCTTTGTGTTTTAGCTTCCAAAACTTGTACTTTTCCACTTCTTATCCTTGATTAATTCATTTAAACACTTCATAATCATGATTTAAAGGATTTTGGGCAGCATAACCCCTTAGGATTATGGCTTTTCCAATTTTACAACTTAACCAAAAATCACATAAACCAAACAACAATTACCAACAACAACTTCAATACACAAAGAAGTTGAGATTTTGGAGATTACCTCTTGATCCTTGGTGTTTCTCTCTCTAGGATGTCCTCTCTCTCCTTAACCTTGAAGATTAGCTTGCTAATCCATGGAGTTTATGGAAAGGAAAAGATTAGAGAAGAGATTTATGGAAGATTAGAAGAAGAAACCTTAAGAAATCATAACTTACATTAGTCTTTCTCTTCTTCCTTCTCTCTAGAGCATGAAGCTTCACAAACTCACTCTCTCTCTTCTTTCTTTAGCCTTGAACAAAAATAGCAACGAAAGATGAAGGAAGTGGCCTAATAAATTATCTCACATTTTCTCTTCACGTTTCATCCTAGTCCTTGATCTAACCAAAGGTTAGGATTTCTCCACCTTTCATGTACACCATCATTCCATTTTTGTGTACACTCAACCTTGCCATGCTTCCCTTTTGTGTACACTCAACCTTGATTATCATTTCCTTCTTCCTTGGTTGGCAAAAAACGTGCTCCCTCTTATGCTCCAACTAAATCAAGTGTTCATTCCATTTACACAAGTCAATTGGTGCAAAAGTTGGCCACCTAACCTTATGACATAAGTAAGGACTTATGAGTTATGATACAACAATTATCTCCATCATCTGTCATGTGGTGTTGACACTTGGTCTCATTGGATTTTGACACTTGTCTTCTCCTCCTTCATCCCTTAATTTCTAAAATAATTAAGAGAAAAAGGAAGATTACTTTATTTCTTAAATTTTCGGAATAATGCCAATTCTGGCAGATTTTCTGCCTTAACTTTGAAAAATCATAACTAATTTTGTAGACATCATTTTAATGCGATTCCAAAACCTATGGAACCCTTATTGAGTCTAGTTTCAAGGAAAAATATGGAATTCTACTGATTGGGATCATATCATTCCCAGATGTTCAATCTTTGACCGCTGCTCCAGAAACTTTCCAGATTTTCTGGATTAACTTCAAAAATTCATATATTTTTGTACATAGCTTCAATTGAGTCATATAACCTATCAAATTAAAGCTTAGGATGTCTACTTCCATTCTGTAAAATTTCATAATTTTTTCTCATCATTTGGTCTTCCAAAACCACATGACAAACTCACTACCTCACAGGCAATTTCACTGAAAACACTATTCAACTTTCAATTTTCAATATTTAATTCCTTTGGCCTTAAATATTCACCATTTCATTGAATATATATAATAATTACAATATATTCTTGGTGAATAAAATTTGGGATGTTACACAAATCAGGCGGGAAATTGCAACAATGAAGTTAATCAAGCATCCACTTGTTGCTTTTCTTTTCTGTTTTTGTCCTGTCCCATTAAATCAATTCTTTCATCCAAGTAAATGGATCAGAGAAGAACACAACTACATAGACGAGTTTGCATATGACAAATGCATTTGTAAAATGGATAAGAACAGAAAAACTATCCTATGTGGTAGAGACACAAACCTAATGTCTTAATATTAGGGGTAAATTGGTAATTTGCCTGTCATGCCTTTGTCATGACAACCAAATTAAAGCCACGCACTTTTGATCTTCAGCAACTGCCTCACTTATTACCGAGATACTATACAGAGTCTACCGGTTTATATTATTAGTTTATCTACGTATTTCACACCCACATCATTTGATATTAAAAAAAAATCTTTGAGCTTCAATTCCATAATAGTTGGTTTATAATGTGTTTGTCGAAATACCTTAACCTATGAAATTTTTAGTTACATGATTATTTTATTCATGTTTTACGTATTTGAACCCACAAATGAGGCTAGAAAACATAAAGACAGAGGTACAAAACATGAGCTTTTGTTATATAGTGAAGTGTAGCACAATTTGTCTCGTGTGATGTTTATGATGTTTTATATTTTAAGCAGGTATTTCAAGTGGCACCTTCCCTTCACATGGTTGAGGTTAGGAAAGCAAAAGGTGATCCATTGGAGTTCCATAAGGTGCAACATTCTTTCTCTTTAACCTTTTTCAAGCTATTAGGTGTTTGCTGTCACCATTAGCCAATTCAGTAACAATATTTTTGGAAACATTCTTATGAGATATTTATTTATCCAATATAATTACAGAATGTGAAATGCTACTACTTCCGGTGTTAAATATAGGACTTATCATTCAACCCATTCATCTTGTCCAATTATAAGCCCACATCAGCAACTCTAATGGTGTTAGTGATACAAGTGCAAATTTAACATCATTAACTTCAAGTCCAAGTCATTTCATATTATAAGGACCAACATTTCGAACGTACAAAACTTAAAGGACAAAAAAATCATACTTTAAAACTTCAGGGATCAAAACAAAATAAAAATAAAACTATAAGAACCAATCGTTACTACAAAAAGTGTAAAAAATAGCACACCTTTTAGCTTCTAATTCCTATTTTTGAAAAAAATATTTGTTATATGTAGCGCTTTCTTAAGAAAGGGCTACATCTTATTAGGAAATTTCTTAGAAGGTCCTACAAACATATATTACATTTAACAAAAAAGAAAAAAGAAATTGAGCTTTTGTAGTGATTTCATGAGAGAGCGTATGTTATTTTTAAAAATAAAAAATAAAAAAATAATGTTCTGTAGCACTTCCTCAGAAAAGCACTACAGCTTCTATATATTTTAGATATATTTGGGTAGGTGTGGATAGGATAAATGAGCGTACCAGCGCATTGACTTTTGAAGAGCAGCAAGTGTGGTTTCGGAGAAAATGGGGCAATCGTGAACTCTATGATAGCTCATCATTGGAAATAAGTTGTTGTAGAAGCCTTCCTCATGGATTTCCACTTCGCTATTACAAACTCCCTTTATTTGAGAGCACTCTTCAATCATCAAATGCCGCAACTTAGGAAGAAGTAGAGTAGAGGGCAGAGAGAGGAAGAGCCATTTCAACTTCCTGCATCTCTTTACTATGAGATACTCAAGTCTTGGAAAGCACAATGAATTATTTGGAAAGTGATTATGCTCTTCTTCTTCTGATGATGGCATCACTTCCTCCAACTCTTCACATTCTTCAATCCATAGTTCCTCCAAACATGGTAGGCTTCTCATCACAGTGCTTGGCAATATACACTTCAATCTTCTACATTTACTCATAAATAACTGGCTAAGATTTTGAAACTTGATGAAAACGGGGCCCTCCCATACAGATATGAGGTTACTTGAATCCACCAACGCCAAGTACTCTGCTCTGGAGAACAACATCCCTTTTTCTTCATTTACATTTGAAGTTTCAACATTTGAATCTTCTGTTGAAACCTGCGCAACCACAATTTCAGTTAAAAAAAACACACAAATTAATTCACATCAATCAAGTTATTAGTTAGTAAAATATTGATTTGAAAACAAAAAACTTGCATTTAAACAGATAAAAAAATATATATACGTTGTGAGCATAGTGATCGAGCATTTAATGATACTCTGCTTCCACTCAACAAGTTATGTGTTCTGATAATACACTTGCAGCTACCAAAATGATACTCCCTCCAATACTTAATATAAGACATATCTGAGGGGTTGATCTTGGTCCTAAATATAAGATCTATTTTTCATATTTGTCAATGTTTCCTTAATTTAACTCTAGTATACTCCCTCAAAAAAAATCAAGGAGGAGAGGGGGAGGGAATTAAAAAAGATGACTAGGGTGTCTTAGAAAAGATATGTCATATTATCTAACTTAACCAAATTCCTAAATCTAATTGAATTTGATAAATATGTCTTATATTAAGAACCGGATGGAGTATATATGATTCTAATATACATATCATTCCATCTAATTTTGAAGACTCTAATGATCAACATGATATAGAATATTCGTGATATAGAATGTTCATTCATACCGATATTGTTCCCAACTGTTGAAGAGCCGATCCCAAACTTGAATCAATAAATTTGGGGCAGTTGCATATTCTGACGTTTCTCAGCTCCACCTGAATCTGCAACCCTACTTGACAAACACTCATGAAATTTGGCAAATTTCTTAGCCCTATCTCCTTCAAACTCGAAAGCTTAATTGTCTCACTGTAGTTGGCATCATCTTCACTCCCATGTCCAAAAATCTCCTCCAATTCCTCACAATCAAATAAGGTTAGGGAATTCAATTTGGGAAGGTTATTTTGGACAATAATGCTTACTGAGAATAAAAACTTCAGCTTTTTAATGTGAGTTACTCTTAAGGAATGAAGAAATTGGAATCTCATAACTTGTGTGGGAACAAGACCTCCTTGCATTTGTTGTTCTGATCTCAATATTTCCGAGTCGTTGGCTTCTTTTGGCTCATCATCACCAACGACTTGCCACTTGTGTTCAACTCTAGCGATTTGAATATCAATCTCTCCAACATTTAGTATAGAAAGTGGAAGATTGAGAGCCTCCTTATTATTTAATTGGCTGTATTTCAACTCATAATTCCTTTCAAGCCTCTGCATATAAAAGAGAAGTGAAAGGTGTGGGAAATAAAATATTATAAATTCCTTGGAAAGATCATTAAAAAAAAAGAGATCAAATTAACCTAAATCTTTACATACAAGATTTGACTTGAGATTGTAATACATTTATATAAGTGTTCTTGTAATTATTTTGTTATATCAAATGTTTCTTCATGTTTCACTACAAAAAAAAGGTCTTTTGTAGCGGTGGACTTGTAGCGGTTCAATATAACCGCTACAAATTATTCTATTTGTAGCGGTTCTTACCTAAACTGCTACAAATTTGTAGCGGCAAGATTATTTGTAGCGGTTTCCTACAAAAAACCGCTACAAATTTGGCGCGAATTTCCCGCCAAAACTTGTAGCGGTTACTTTGTAGCGGTTAATGCACACAAACCGCTACAAAATACCAAAGGTCAGAATTTTGTAGCGGTTCTGGGAAATAACCGCTACAGAATTTCAAGAGTCTCGACATTTGTAGCGGTTCTGGGCAATAACCGCTACAGAATTTCAAACGTTGTGAAGTTTTGTAGCGGTTATTATATAACCGCTACAAATTGAATTATTTGTAGCGGTTAGAGTAGCGGTTATTTTAATAACCGCTACTAATAGCTGGCCTATTTAAGCCATCACTTCCTTCATTTCTCCTTTTGCTCATTTTGTTTCCTGAGGTTTCTCTGAGTGATTTCTTCGATATTTAAGCGTTCAGACATCTCTTTAGGAGTTTCTGCTCAGTATTTCGCAGTATTCGCACTTGAGGTACGTATATAACACGTATTTTTATTTATATTTGTATTTTTATTATATTTTTTCATAAAATAATATGACTAATTTTTTTTTAATTTTTATAGTTGAGATGGCTTCAGGACAGGATAAGGGGAAGGCCCCTGAGGTCCCCAGACCGATTTTACGGGGCGGCAGCAGCCGGGCAGGGGGCAGAGGGAGGGGGCTGCGCGCAGGCAGGGCTACCGCGGCATCTCAGCCCATCCCCCCACAGGCATCGCAGATGATCCCTCAGGCGACGACCGCAGCAGAGGTGCCTGAGGTGGAGAGGCCAGAGATTAGCGTTGAGGACTTCCTCAACGAGGAGGAGTTCGAGATCCTGATTGGGTTTAGGGAGATGGAGCAGTTCCTCGATGAGGAGGACGCTCGGGAGCAGAACAACCCATGAGGATCGTCTTCGCGGTCGACTGGGTTTGAGGTGCAGGTCGAAGGTAAATTAATTTTTTAATTTAGTAAATTATTTATTTAAATTAGAAATGTAAACTTTGAATTATAATTTATCTAACGTGTGGTCAATTGTGCAGATGAGCAGGGGAACGTGACGAGGAGGAGGCTGGATGTGGCCGGTCTGAACAGCATGGACCAGTCCCTGCGAGTTATAGTGCCGTGGAACGAGGGCACTGACCAGCCGATCCACAATGGGGGTCACCTGCTCAACCGCTTCCTGAGCGATCTGGGATCGAATTGGATGCGGTTCCCCCTTCACTTCCCGACGTGGAGGCACATTCCAAAGGGGCCGAAGGACCAGGCTTGGGAGGAGGTGGTTCAGGTAATTAAAACTATTTAATTAATATTTTTTGTAATTAATTGTATTTAATTATTTTTTTTAAATTATGGTTTTTATAATTATTGATATTTAAATGTATTTTTTTCAGCTGCGGTTTGCCGTCCGGGCCAACCGGAAGAGGTACGCCCTCGTGAAGATGGGCGACGCCTGGAGGAACAGGAGGAACCGTCTCTTCCACAAGGTGGATGGGGACGGGACGATGACTCTGGAGCAGCTGCAGGAGAGCGTCCCGGACGGCGTGCCGCCGAACGACTGGGCGCGTTTCGTCCAGTTCAGGAGGAGCCCTCAGGCGCAGGTAATGTATTTATTATATTTTTGATATATAATTTTCTAATTGTTAAATATTAAATTATAATTTCAATTTAATTTGTATTTAATTTTAAATTTTATAATACATTTAATTATTTGTTTTTCCAGGAGCTTTCTCAGAGCAGACGATCCACCACACAGCAGGATCGAAGACCTTTGCTGTGACGTACAGCGAGCTGGTAACTTTTCAAGTGCTTCACTTACTTTTAGCTGATTAAGTCATAATACTAATTGTTTTGTAATTATTTCAGGAGACGAAGGCACAGCAGGAGAACCGTCAGACGGACTATGCGGAGCTGTACGCCATCACACACAGACACCGTGACGGGACTGCGACCTCTCAGCAGGCAGAGGCGGCCATTGTAAGTTATTTTATTATTATATTTTTTATAAAACCAAGTTAATAATGAAAAATGGTAATTATTAATTGTTTCATAAAATGACAGGAGCGGATGCAGCAGTCGCAGGCTGAGCTGCAATAGACCCAGCCTGAGGAGTCACAGGGGTCAGTGGACCCGACGGCTCCTTTGAAGGTGGGTCTGGCTCAGGCTGAGCACCCCGGACACGTGCGGGGTATGGGGATACGCGCCAGACCCAGCATGGTCTACGGTAGGAGCGCCGCCTCTGAGGCTGGCAGCTCTAGAGGGGTCAGACGTCGGAGGGACGAGTCTCTTGACCAGCTACGGTCAGATTTGGAGCAGATGCAGCAGCAGATGGCGCAGCAGCAGCAGGAGATGCAGCAGATGCAGCAGATACAGCAGATGGCGCAGCAGCAGCTGCAGATGCACGCAGATATGATGTACGCTCAGCAGACGCAGTGGCGTGAGATCGCGAACAACATGCTCGAGGGAGCATGGAGTCGCCTGTTCCCAGACGAGCAGCATCCAGCGGTTCTCCCTGTCCCTTGCTACGTCGTCCCGAGTACTACTCCTCCTGCTACAGCTCCTCCTCCTGCTGATGACGATGGTGCGGTTCAGTCTGCGCAGCGGCCCGATCCAGCGGCATCTGAGGAAGCCCCACCTGAGGGAGCACTAGAGGATCAGCCCCCAGCTCCTTAGTTTAGGACATTTTCTTTTGTTTAAACATTTGTAAATATTTATGAGATTTTATTTCAGAATTTTCTTATTGTGTTTTATATAATTATATTTATATTATTAGATTGCATAGAAATAATTTATGAATGATTTATATCTAAATTTAAAAAAAAAATTATATATATATTTGTAGCGGTTTTAAGTCAAAACCGCTACAAACATATGTGTTTGTAGCGGTTAGTAGTGTATAACCGCTACAAAGATATGTGTTTGTAGCGGTTTCTGAACTAAAACCGCTACAAATATATTTGTAGCGGTTTTAGTTCAGAAACCTGCTACAAACACATATCTTTGTAGCGGTTATACACTACTAACCACTACAAATACTCAAATAATTTGAATTTTGAAATTTGCCGCCTTTGTGCACATTTGTAGCGGTTATCTTATGTATAACTGCTACAAATAATAAAATTATTTTTACATTTAATGTCCAACGGCTTTAATGTTAGTAGCGGTTTAATATATATAACCGCTACGAATACATTGACCATTAGTAGCGGTTTTATATAAAAAACCGCTACTAATACTCAACAAGGACATTTTGAATTTCCCACCAATTAACGGCTTGAATATTAGTAGCGGTTTGATATATATAACCGCTACTAATATTTTATAACTGTAGCGGTTTTATATATATAACCGCTACAAAATTATAAACGTTGGAATTTCTGTATCGGTTGGTGTAGCGGTTTAATAACCGCTACAAAATTATAAACATTGGATTTTCAGTATATAAGGTTCTAGGCATTCGTCATTATCTTCTCACTCATCTTCTTCTCTATACTTTCTTCTCTCTCACTTGTAGCTATGGATAAATCATGGATAAGGTTGCCGCGCAATTCTCCTGAATATTTGTACAGATTAAACAGTTTCTTAGATTTCGCATTCACTCACGCCAGCTGTAACGGCAAGATCGTCTGTCCGTGTCGAAAATGCAAGTTCAAGAAGTGGCATCCACGAAATGTTGTGAAGGAACATTTGCTTGTGAAGCCTTTCCCTGAGGACTATACGTTATGGGCAGTTCATGGTGAGAAGGCCGGCATTAGATATGACGAGGCTCTTCCTCGAAGTTCTCAAGTAGGCGTTCAAGTAGATGAAGATGATCCTGTGAATGATGCTGTGCGTGATGCGTTTGGATTTCAAGGCGACAACTTCAACGAAGAAGTGCACGGTTCTGAGCCGGCTTTTATGGGGAATGAAGCAGCTCGGGATTTTTTCAGCTTGATGGATGAGGCAGATCGTCCTTTATATCAAGGTTGTCGCAAATATTCTAAATTATCTTTCTTGATCAAATTGTATCATATCAAGTGCTTGTGTGGGATCACGGATAAGGGAATGTCGATGTTGCTCGACTTATTACAAGATGCATTCCCCGACGCCGAGATTCCCACAACCTTCTACGAGGCCAAGAAGATTATCAACAGGTTGGGGTTGAATTATCAAAAGATTGATGCGTGCCCAAATGATTGTATGCTGTATTGGGGAGACGATTCCAGTAGGGAGACGTGCAAGAGATGTCACACATCGAGGTACAAGACAATTCGGAAGGGGAAAAAGCAGAAGAAGAAACCTGCAAAGATTCTCAGGTACTTCCCTTTGAAACCTCGTCTACAAAGATTATTTATGTCGTCTAAAACTGCTGAGCACATGAGGTGGCATGCCGTTGATAAAAACGAAGACGGTAAATTAAGACATCCGCGGGATGCAGCTGCTTGGAAAACGTTTGACAACGACTTTCCAGATTTTGCGACTGACCCCAGAAATGTTCGGCTTGCGTTGGCGACCGACGGTTTCAATCCTTTCGGGAATCTTAGCACAAGTTACTGTTAGATCTCATGTTTTGATGATAACAAAAGAATGGTTTGAAAAGGAAATGTTTAATAATCAAGTTTGAACTAAGTAATGACAGGAATAAGCTTACTTGAAGTAAGCATGGAAGTAATGAAGATTGGACAAGAGAAAATGCTGAGGAACTTGATCAGTAGCAAATCTTCTAAGGCATTACTCGAGTAATGAGACAAAACTTGAAGTAACAGAGGAGAACTTCCAGTAACCTGCCACCATTACTCGAGGACCTACTCGAGTAACAAGGTAAAATTTCAAGGTTGCTCTCGGCCTGCTAATGTTACTCGAGGAGTTACTCGAGTAACCATGTGAAAACTTCCAGTTGCCTTCAAGTGATCAAAATGATACTCGAGGAGCTACTCGAGTAACCGTATGTACCTCTCGGCACTTTGTACCACTGCTAATGTTACTCGAGGAGCCACTCGAGTAACCAGGTCAGAAACTTCCAGTTTGCCTTCAAGTTTTCCTTAATACTCGAGGCGCTACTCGAGTAATCCTGTATTTGAGAATGTGTAACTCTCGGCACTTTGTACCACTGCCAATGTTACTCGAGGAGCTACTCGAGTAACAGCCTGAGGTAAGTTAAAACTTGAGGTTGGTATCCGATTAACTTGATTTCTTCTTATTTCATCATCCTCAAGTCCTTACTCGAGTATCTAAGTTTCTAATGTTTTATCTTAAGTGGATTCCTCGAGTATGTATCCTAGTATGCTCAAATATTTTCAAAGGAAACTTCAAGTCATTACCCGGGTAAGTTATGTTCAAATGTCTCAGTTACTCGAGGTGCTACCCGAGTAACCTATGCAAAAATGTGTGCATTACTAGAGGAGCTACTCGAGTAATGAGGTAAGTGCTCTCGGCATTTTAATCCTGCCAACATTATTGGAGTAGAGCATCGAGTAATCAAAAGTTTTTCAAAGGATTACTCGAGGTGTTACCCGAGTAACTCATAAAGTTGTGAGTGTATTACTCGAGTAGCTACCCGAGTAAATAACTATTCCAAAGGTTTGAAATTTAGTTTACTCCATGCACTACCCGAGTAATCTTGTTTCTCTTCATTGACTTTCAAATACATAATGATTTCACGATGTTACTCGAGGAGCTACTCGAGTAAACTTCAAGGGTTACTTGAGGAGCTACTCGAGTAAGCATACCCAGAAATTTAGAAATCATTCAAACGTTCATTAATTTGTTTCCTATATGATTAAACTTTCATTGTATTAGTATTCTTAGTCTATTTACAGATAAACAATGAAGGAATCACTTCAAATGATGAAAGTCAAATCAAACGTTCAAATGCTAACCACCGCCAACGGATATTTTTCAAAAACTTGAAAAGTCAACAGTGGCTGCGCACTCACCAACGGACGAAAGGAAAACGTTCCAACGGTCATCCCCATCATATCTATATATATGGGAACCTTCAAACAGAGAAGAACAACTAAGCATCCATACGTTCAATTCATTAAGTTCATTACTCTGTTTTCACGTTGAAATTGTATTCATATGCTTCAGTGATTATCACTTACTCTTTGAGAGAGATATTTCATTCAAACTCAATATTTGTTATTGAGATAACTTAAGGTTGTGGAACCTTGAGTTGGGATTGGATTACAACCTGTAAGGGGGAGCGAGTGTCCAGGTGTGAAGGAACTTGCTTGTACTGTGGTGCCAAGAACCCACTGAATCTTGGAAGTTATAGTGAAACTCTCAGAGAAGCTCTGAGGACTGGACGTAGGTCAAAGTGGTTGTGACCGAACCAGTATAACTCCCGGTGTACACTTCGGTGATATTTCTCCTTACTCATTACTGTTTTAATTCTTTTGTCAAAGTTTTATATTTTCGAAAGAAATTTCAGTATCACCCAATTCACCCCCCCTTGGGTGAAACGCTTGATCTTACAGTTACAGCATTTGGCCGGTAGTCTTAGTTCCCTACAACTTACCCCCTGGATGTGTATGAAACAAAGCTCTTTCATTATGTCTATGATCATTCCACGCAAAAAGGCATCGGGCAATGACATCGATGTGTATCTCCAACCGCTTATTGCGGAATTGCTTGACCTGTGGAATGTCGGCTTGGAGACGTACGACGCTCACAGCAAGACTTTGTTCAACATGCATGCAGCCTTGATGTGAACGATCAGTGACTTTCCTGGCCTTGGCACATTATCTGGTTGGAATGTGCATACTGGGTCGGCGTGTCCAACTTGCAATTTCGACTCTGACGTATTGCGCCTTCCCCACAGCCGAAAGTGGTGCTTTATGGGGCATCGGAGGTTTCTCGATGGAACGCATAAGTTCAGATTGCAACGGAATCGCTTCAATGGGAAACCAGAGAAAAGAGGACCACCTCAGACTTTGTCTGGTACAGATATCTTACAGCAGCTTGAGCATGTTGACTTCGAGTTTGGAAAAACCGACGATTCAGCACAAACTCGCCAAAAGACGCGCAGGACTTCGGCGCCTCAGCAGTGGAAGGAGATAAGTATTTTCTTTACGCTTCCGTATTGGAGATCTAATTTAGTTCACCACAGTCTTGATGTAATGCACATTGAAAAGAATGTTTGCGACAATGTTCTGTATACGCTGCTTAACGAACCCGGCAAGACAAAAGATCACCTTCAAGCTAGGAAAGATTTACGCGACATGGGAGTTCGTGAAGACGCTTGGCCAGATGAGCATGACAGATTTACACCGGCGAAGTTTACCCTCACAAAACCGAACAAGGATGTGTTCCTCGCGACCTTGAAGAAATTAAAAGTTCCTGATGGGTATTCAAGCAACATTTCTCGATGTGTCGACTTGCAGGCTCGAAAGGTTGCTGGCCTGAAGAGTCACGACTCACATGTTCTTATGCAGCAGTTACTCCCTCTGGCTATAAAGAATACACTTCCTCCCGATGTTTCCATCGTTTTGGTGGAACTTTGTTCTTTCTTTCAGAAGTTGCGTTCTAAGGTTTTGATCGTTAAGGAGCTCGATCAGCTGCAGTCGAAAATCATTCTTACGCTTTGTCACTTGGAGATGATTTTTCCTCCGTCCTTTTTTACTGTGATGGTTCACCTCACAGTCCACCTCGTTCATGAAACAAAGCTCGCTGGACCAGTACAATATCGTTGGATGTATCCGATTGAGAGGTACTCATTTTAAATATGTGCTTTCATTTATTGTCCGTATTTAATGTTTGCTAGTCGTCCTTTTCATCATTTTATATCAATTTTCTCTTATGTACTTCGTAGGTTTCTTGGGAAATTAAAATCTTACGTGAGGAATAAGGCGTGGCCAGAAGGTTCTATAGCTGAAGGCTATATAGGGGATGAGGTGCTATATTTTTGCTCAAGGTATTTTGATGATCTTGAGATGGCTTTCAACCGCCCGCCTCGTGTTGACGATTGTCCTGAACCTGCGCCGACATCAGGAGAATTTATCCCTCGTGTTGGTAAACCAGTTGGAGCAACTGAGAACTTCAAACTAACGGCAACTGAGAAGTTCCAAGCACATAGACATGTCTTGATTAATTGCACTCAAGTTGAACCTTTCATACGGTAAGAATTGTACACTCACATGTTATTCGATCTATATTTTTTGTAACATTTCTCACTTTCATTTCACTAACGCCTTTCCATTATTAATTGCAGGGAATTCAGAAGTCATGTCAAGCGTCAGCTCAGGATCCGTACACAGACATCCTCGGAAGTTGATAGGAGGGTCCACAGAGAATTCCCGAGCTAGTTTGCGCGCAGAATACTAAATGATCACAACCCACACTCACCAGATTTCAGAGCTCTTGCAATCGGCCCTCTTGATCATGCAAAACGGTTTACAGCATATAATGTCAATGGTTTTAAGTTTTGCACGGTTTCACGGGATCAGGGATTGCAAACACAGAATTCGGGTGTTTATGGCACATTTGGGACAAGGAGTTATTCGAGCAGCAGTGACGCCAACATGCAGTTCGGAGGCGTCCCTTACTATGGCAAGCTTCTTGATGTGGTCGAGCTTAATTATCAAAGCCGTTTCACCGTGATGCTGTTCAAGTGTTTGTGGGCAAATACCACTACTTCTCGGGGACTGACAACTGACGACCTAGGGATCACATTAGTCAATTTCTCACGGCCGATTCATACTGGTATTTCTCAAGATGATGAGCCGTATATTCTAGCTTCAGAGGCACATCAGGTTTATTATGTCGAGGATGAGAGGCATAGGGATTGGCACATAGTCGTTCATTTAAAGCCAAGAGACCTTTACGACATGGGTGAAGGCGATAACATCGCCTACGAGAGTGAGCCATTTCAGCCAGCTGATTTTGAAAACTACTTCCCTGAAGGCGATGACAATTTACCTCTACTGCGGTGAGTTTTTTTAAGTCCACGTCATTTCAATTAAATTTTTTAAATTTAATAATACATCAATAACAATAATTTTTCTACAAAATTTCTGTAGGGATGGCGACGATGAGTGATCAAAATCAAGTGTAAAAAATTTGTCTTTACAAAAAATGCAAAAAATTTGTGTTAAAATAAAATGTAAAAAAAAATTGTGATCAAAATCAAGTGTAAAAAATTTGTCTTTACAAAAAATGCAAAAAATTTGTGTTAAAATAAAATGTAAAAAAAAAATTTAAAAAAAAATTAAAATAATATTTGTAGCGGTTATTCAACCGTTACAAAAATATAAATAACCGCTACTAACTAATAACCGCTACATTAACCGCTACAAATAGCACGTGGAATATTAAACCGCTACAAAAATATAAATAACCGCTACTAATTAATAACCGCTACATTAACGGCTACATTAACCGCTACAAATAATACGTGGATCCCTATAAATACCCTTATCACAACTCATTTCAAACACTCCCCAATTTCTTTTCACCTTACCCTTCTTTCATTTCCTCTTATTTACAACTTCTTTCGTATGAGTAGAGGAGCTGAATAATACGATCAAATATGGTAACAAGATTTTCAATTTTTTTTAGAATACTTCTTTCCTTTCTATAAAATTTATTCTAACTATTTTTTTTCTAGATATATCATAACTCTATCTCATTTTCATCTATTTTTCATACACAATTACATTATATTTGAAAACATAATAATTCCTTATTACCTACATATCCTTAATAATATTATTAATATAAATTTTATACTAATCCTATTCAATTATATTTTTCCTTTTTATTTATTAATAAGTTAAACTATTAAATAATAAACTAATTGAAATAGATAAAATAATAAAAAAATAAACTATTTAATATAATATTGAAAAAACAGAAAAAAATTCATTGTATATTTATGAAAAATATTTTAAATATTTGTAGCGGTTATTAAACCGCTACTAAATAACGCGCCTTTTTACGGCTCAATTTAAATTTTTTGGCGCGGTTTTTGAATTTCATGAAATTAGTAGCGGTTTTAAAAACCGCTACTAATTTTGAATTTTGATATTAGTAGTGGTTTTATATAACCGCTACAAATAAATAATGTCATTTTTTTTTCGCCAACAAATTTTTAAATTTTTTATATTTGTAGCGGTTTATTAACCGCTACAAAAAAAAAATATTTTTTTAAGCTGTAAATAAAATTTTTTATATTTGTAGCGGTTATATAACCGCTACAAATATTTCTGGGTGTTGTAGCGGTTAATGATAACCGCTACAAATGTTGTAGCGGTTATTTTTGATTGAGTAGTGGTTTTATAAAACCGCTACAAAACGGCTTGCAACGTACGATTTAGTAGCGGTTTTTCAAACCGCTACTAATTTATTTTGTAGCGGTTAGAACCGCTACGAATACCCATTTTTAACCGCTACTAAATCACGTTTTTTTACATTACATGAATATTAACGATCAAACTGTAGAAATGACATTTTTTTCATATTTGGTTTTTCATTTATTGAAGGATAAGAAGTTAACACATGCAGGATATAAGATGTCTTGGTCACTTGTTTGTATATATTTATTTATGTGATAATCATGTTAAAATAGGAAATATATAATGCTTTATTGCATAGATGGAGAACAATAGTTACCTCTTTAGTCCAATCAATAGTTGCACTCTTAATCGGCATAAGTTTTGGGCAGTCATGAACCTCAACTCTGCAAAACTCCCCTATGTGAAACTTAAACCCTTGGCAGACATCAACAAGTCTTGGCAAGTTATCAAGTTTCATATCTTTCATGTTTAGAAATGTAATCTCCCTTTCACTGTCAATGTCATGATCTTCAGTATTTGAGCACTTGAAAATTTCTTCCATTTGAGAACAATTTAATATGGATAGAGGGCTTAGTTGTGGAAGCATTGAGGGAGTAGCATTGATCATGAAAGATAAAATGAATTTAAGCTTGTTGCACTTAGAGATTTTCACGCTCTTCAATTTCACCAGACAAGATTCAGCGATGGATGGATTCTGTTGACCCTCTTCATTCCCCAAAAAAATTGCCTCCAACTCATCACAATGAGATATGGTTAAAGAAGTTAACTCTGGAAGACTTTGGCAAATCTGATTAGAAAAGACAAATTTCAATCTTGCACAGTCTTTCAAAGTTAATTCTTTAAGATATTGAAATTTTGCAATTAGTTCTCCAACCCCAATCTGATAGTGAAAAATGGATTCTGCTTTACAGTTATGAAGTATAATCCTTTCTATAGTTGCCAATGGCTTGTATTCGTCATTCCTCAATTGATGACCCTTAAGTTCCTGTAATTCCTTTGTGAAAGGGAAGGGAGGAAAAAAGGAAAACCATGAACATATTTCCTAAAAAATATGACTCAATATTAATTAAAATTTGGGGAATTAGTATGAAGTCCCAAAGAACATACTTAATTATCAAGAATTCTCAACAAGCAAGGAGTTGATATTTCTTACAGTAAAACTTATGATGAGGAGTTCCCAATGAAGTCCAGGAAAAATTATGATGAGGAGCCCACAAGAGTCAATATTTAATGTATTTTTAAAGGTGAATGATGAATAAATCAAATGACTAAAATATAAAAATAAAAAAATGTAATTTCGGCACTGAATATTTTTCAGCAACGGGGGCCGTGAATTATGATGACAAATTGTGGCACACAAAATGAGAACAGAGAATGTAAGGCAAGGTGGATAGCCCAACTTCTATTAAGATGTTAGGAATTTTTTAATAAAAACACATGTTAGGAATTTTTTTAAATAATAAAATGTGAATAAATTAATTGAC
This sequence comes from Inga oerstediana, assembly GCA_963210345.1. Taxonomy (NCBI): domain Eukaryota; kingdom Viridiplantae; phylum Streptophyta; class Magnoliopsida; order Fabales; family Fabaceae; genus Inga; species Inga oerstediana. The sequence goes on from OY723405.1 coordinate 37,485,418, forward strand.
CAAATCATCCCTCAATATGTATTAACATAAACACTATTTGCTATTTAGCGCATTTTAATTATTTTAATCAAAAGTAATTTTTTATGTAGAATTTTTTTAAATTTTATTTTATTATTATTATTATTATTTCAAAATCAAATTAAATGATAGGAGAGCAAATGCGTACCATATTTGGACAATCCCTCCATTGTATTGTCTTTATAGATGGCCAACTAGTATGATACCTCTCTGAGCAAATTCCGACAAGACTTGGAAGATTTACCAACTTGAGATGTTCTAGAAGAGGAAGCACTAACTGAGTTTGATCTTGATCATGAATGGGTTGTTCTTCACCAGCATTTTCACCGAACACAAATTTCATCTCAGGAGCACTTGATACAAATAGATGCTCCAATTGTACAAACCTTTGAGCTAAGAAGACTGGGCATACATATTCTAATTTGCAGCAATCATACACAGACAAAATTTTCAATTTTGGGATCCTCACATTCTCCCATGCATCACCACCAACCTCTCCCTCTAATACATGCTTCAATTCACTACAACTTTCTATTTGGAGCTCCTCTAAGGAAAACAGAGTGCAAGCAGCAGAGACAAGGAGGAGAGATGTCAACATCTGACAATCAGAAATTCGGAGAAACTTCAGATTGCCTAAGTTGCAATCAGCAGGGAATATGTGGAGTAATTGAGGGCACTTGAATATCGCTAGTCTTTCTAGCTTTTGGAACAAGGTAAAAGGAGAATGACCACGACATAGTTGTTTAAGATTATCCATATCTCCCAGCACTAACTCATCCAATCTTGGCACAATTGTATCTCCATGAGGAGTAGTTTCATCCATAATGCATTCTATCTTCGAACACCTTTTAAGACATAGTTTACTTAACTCATTCATGCCTCCTACAGCTTGGACAATATTAGTCATGAAACTATTGCGGCCTCCTTCAAGCTCATAAAATTCAATTGCAGTTGCTCTTTGCGCAAGGTCCTTGATTATTACACCTAACATAGAGAAGTTTAATTGTCCTAAGTGTAAATATCTTGTGCCTTCATTCTGAAATTCGAAGCCTTCACCACACTCCCCAATTTCTAAATTATACATTCTCAATTTCATCATAGTTGTGGGGCCTACAAGGTATTCATAGCAACTTGCTTTTTTTGAGTGTGGACAATGTTTGGGTACATACAGCTCTTCTAACTGTGAACACATTCCTATTACTTTATAACAACATTCTTCTATTGTACACCTTGACAAATCTAACAACTTTAGCTTGTTCAATTTTTCAATTCCATTTGGCACTCTTTCAAATTTACTATCTCGCAAGTCAAGAATTTCAAGTCTTGTAAGGCTTACCACAAAAGAGATGTCACGTAAATCCCAATCTTGCAAGCGCAAAGTTCCAAGATTAGACAAGTGTTGGATTGGTTGAGGATGTAATTCAACCCTATCCCTATACATGCGCATAATAATCAAAGCCTTGAGTTGTTTGGTGCCTTCAAATGATGCATGTGATATATCCAAAGTTTCACGTGAACGTAACAATAGAAACTCAAGCTTTGGAGCATCCAATTGAGAAGGAAATTGAAGTAATTTATTGTTGTCATACCATGAAGTTACAGCAAAACAATCTTTTACCTTGTCATCAACAATGAATTCGTTGAATTCTTTAGTACAATTTACCATAATGGTATGATCCCCTTTAGAAGCTTTCCACATAGCAAAATCACGAACCACATCATGCATTCTCACATATGCTTGCATGTCCTTGTTGAACATGGGAGAACGCATCAACAATGAGGAGTCAATGAGATTATTTATGGTTGTTCTAACTTTGCTCCTTGCTGTTTCAAATGAGTCTATATCTTTACATAGGCCTAACCCCACTCCATATCTAAAAAGATCTTCGACAACAATGTCATGATCTTCAGGAAACATAGCACACATTAACAACAACAACTTGGCTTCTTGGGTTGCCAAATAATCATAGCTTAATTCAAGGCAAGAAAAAGCATCCCTCACACCTTTATCCTCATTGATTGGCTTCGCAGTCCTCAACCTATAGAGCATTTCTTTCATCTCATCAATTCCTTTTCCTTTCAAGCAAGCTCCCACAGCTATAATTGCAATAGGTAGGCCTTTACATTCCACAGCAATCGCACGTGCTACATCTTCTTTAGCAGCATCACCGACATTAGCATGGGTTTGAAACAAAGTCCAAGCTTCATCTTCTTTTAACAAATCAAGTTGAATCATTTTTTGGCATTCCATAAGTTTACATACATCTAGACGACGTGTGGTCAAGACAACTTTACAACTTCTTTGATGATTTTCTCCAAAGGGAATACCTATGTCCTCAAGATTTAGCTTAGCCCATGCATCGTCCAGTATTATCAAGATTTTTTCTTTATTTTCTAATCGTAGTGCTATTCTTTTTGCCCTTCCTATTTCAGATTCTTCCTCCAATTTGATCCCCAACGTGTCAGCAATTTCACCTTGAATTTTTCTTATATCTGGGCTTTGAGAAATTGTAGTGAGCACAACTCGATCAAAGAGCTGTGACTCTTTGGCTTTCTTTCCCACTTCTTTCACCAAGGTGGTTTTCCCTGACCCCCCCCATACCCCATAGCCCAATTATGAAGCTACCATCATCTTTCAGTGCCTCCCATAGCTGACCAAAAGCCTTTTCCGTAGAGATGAAGAGCTTAAAGTTTTGAGCAGTGTGATACTCTATATCTGGAACAATAACAGGATGTGAAAATGGATTAAAGCAACCACTCTTTCTATTTAGATCAATCATCCTCTTGGTTGTTTTGGCCAACTTTTTGCAGAGACAATATCTCCTCCAAGTAGGGCACCACCCTCGAAGGCAGCTATTGTTGGCCCTTAGTTCTTGCTCCAAATTCTCCACCTCTGCTATGAGGCTCCCCGCATCATCCTGCCACTTTTCAACCTCACCATCAATCCTGTCAGTCCTGTTGATGGCTTCTTGAACACGTTCCTGCACGCTCCCTTGCTTGAGTATCAGCTCCTCCTTGTTGATCTCAACATTTATGGTGATTTCGCCGACACAGAACAAATACCGCAGCTGCCGTACAGTTGGATTCACCAAATATTCCGCAAGTTTTGCTGCTATTGACACTCCCACCTCTGTCATTTTATATTAATAGCAACCTGAAAGGAGAGCGATTCATCATCATCCAATGATTAACTCAAAATTTCATTTTGAAGAATTGAAGCATCTTACGTGCTAAATCTTTCATGAAGATTTCATCAAGATGCAAAGAATGATATTTTCCTATATATCCAGATTAAAATAAGAAAGATCAATTTTTTTGGCTAAGCTTTCTTGCTGCCGGTATCAGGGTTTTTTGGTCCCAATTATGTTCAGATATTGGAATAACAAAATTAATCTTATATGATTCTATTTTTTCTAGCAAATCGATGCAGATGAGAAAGAAAGAAGAAAAAATGCAGTCTGCTGCTAATGACAGCAGTAGTTCTTACTTATTAGCAATTTGAAAGGAGAGTGAATCATCATCATTGAATGATTAACTCCACTTTCATTTTGAAGAATTGATGCATCTTATGTACTTAATCTTTCATGAAAAAAAATCATCAAGATGAAGAGAATGATTTGTTTTTATTTCCCATCCAGAGTAACATAAGGAGGACCAATTATTTTGGTTCAGCTTTCTTGCTCTGATATCAGGTTTGGGCTCAGTTATGTTCAGATATTAGAGTAACAAAATTTAGTGTTTTGCGATTCTATTTTTTCATGTAGAACGATGCAAAGGTGCAAGAAAGAAGGAAAAATTTAGTACGCAAATGACAACGGCAATTATTAGCATCTAAGAAGCTACTCATACTTTGAGAATTAAGAGATATCACAGATAGATGCTTATGTATGGAAAAACAAATAGAACAAGAAAAAACAGAAAAAGAAACATGTGAAAGCATAAAGAGGGGGAAATTAGACTCTGATTCAGGAGGAGAGGGATATATATTGCTTCATACCTGTGATGAGCTTGCAGTTTCAATGTTGGGTTGTAGATTTTCAAGAGTGAGAAGAACAGATTTGCAGTGCGATGAGCAGATCAGATGTTGAGAGAAATTGAGTCGTCGACTAAGTTGGAACCTTGCAAGTTGGAGTCACCGTAAGTAGATAAGATATTTTTGAGGCTTTGATCAGTAGGGGTTGTCCTTTTTCCGTTTCTTTGTATTCCAACATCCAAAAGTTAAAAAGCAATCTTTTTTTTTTTAAGTGACAATAATTTGAAATTGAAATTTCAGAATTTAGTTTTACATTAACTTTGTATGAAGTGTATATATTCTAATTCCCATTGATGAGTCCTTAGGACGCAACTAACGTCAATTTAAAATTTGTATAATTAAAACGAAAAGATAAAACTGTCATTTTGACTAATTTTTTATTTTTTATTAATTTGATAGTCAAACATTATTGTCAATGCTTAGGATTTTTCAAGAAATAGATAGCGAGTTAGACAAATTTTGATTAGTGTTAGCTAAATAATGTTAGGGATTGTAATCTTCAACATAAATAAAAATCCCTTTTAACTAAAACTGAAGATGAGAACAGATAATTTATTAATCACTCTAAAACAAAGTTTGCGCGACTCAATACTGAAATAAAAGTATGGATGATTTAATAGAAATAAAAATGCAAAATATTTAATCCAAAAGAGCATAAATATAAGAAATAGTGTCACTGAACATAAACACATGCACAGAAACAGAGTTTAATTTATCATCTAATTTTTTTGCTTTCTAAAATGTGAAATCTAATTATTGAAAAGGTTGAAGGAAAGCGTTTGGGCCCCTGACGATGATGATGATGCCCCATTACTTGCTTTCCAGCGAGGCTGCCTTTTGAGTTTGGACCACATTCAAAAATTAAAGTGTGAAAAAGAATCATATTCAACTGGCAAAAAAAGAAAAGAAAAGAAAAGAATCATATTCTGATTTGATTTTTTTTTCCCTTAAGCCACAATTATTTGATGATTTTTACTATTCTTATTTTGCATTATTTGGGGACATGATGTCCCTACTAACTCTACAGCGAGGGCGCCTTTGGACCACACTGAAAAGTTAAGCAGGAATCTTGAAGAATGTTAGAATTCGCTTATTTTATAAGAATAAGTATTTATTATGTAAGTGCTCATTTAGAGTAGTTTATTTTTTGGCTAATAAGTGTTTATAAATCGTGATTCACGGTATACGAGGTAAGTATGTGAGAGAAGTTTTATCTCGGCTTGCGTAATAAGTACTTATATTTAAAAAAATAAGTGTTCCCAAACATACACTTAAGTCGAGATAAAATTTTTCTCAAATACTTATCTCATATATTATGAATTACGATTTATAAGTACTTATTACCCAAAATTATCCTATTCCTAACCAGCGTTTAGATTTTTACTTTTCATGGAACAAATCTCTAAAACATTAAATTATTACAGTCCTTTCTCACTTGTCAGTCTCACCATCACTTTTAGAGTTTTAGTCTTTTACCCGGTGTGTTTGGGATAGCGGTAGAAAAAATGACTTAGTGTGTGTTTGGGTGAAGCTTTTGGGCAGCCTTAAGCCCAATTGGGTATGCAAAAGCCCAATTGTCAGTTGTGATTTTTTTTGTCATGTTTGGTTGATCAGATATCCAATTAGGCTTCTGATAAAATAGTCACTGTAGATGGACGTTTGAAACAAGCTCATGGGTGCAGCTTTAATCAAAAGGTCGATCATATATCCGTTAAAAACATTAAATGCGTTTTAAATTCCTTACCTAACCTCTCCTTCTCTCTCTCCTCGTTATTCCATTCGAGACTCTGGTTCTGCATTTGGACGACGACGAAGCACTCCACTCGCGGCGGCGGCTGCAGCTCGAGAAGGCCAGAATTGCGGTGTCCCATTTTCCGGCGTGGTGTCGGTCTTCTGCCGTGTCTCGGGTGTGGGTCTTCCTCTCGGAGGTTTTCGGCTGCAGCACAGAAGGTCCGTATAGCTTCCATTTCTCTCGGCCAGTGAGTTTCTCGGTGGTTTTCGTCGGGCTTGGCTCTGGTGGTGGCTGATCTGGTGGCGGTGATCTGTTTGAGCTTGGTTGGCGTTGAAGTCATCTCCAGTTCAAGGTGCTGCGGCTGTGGATCTTGTCCATCAGTGTCGATCTGTTTGGCTGCTGAGGTTTGAAATTTGATTTAACCTTCATCTTGTTTCATTTCCCTTCATCTGTCCCTCTCGTCCATCTGGTTTGTCGACGTGATCTGCTGCTTGACTGCCTTGTTTAGCTTCTTCTGTTAATTAGAACAAAATGTGGTCAGAGGAGATAATGAGAGAAGAGATGCGAATAGAGGGAATGAGAGAATATAATGAGCGTGGCGATTTATTTGACTGATGATTTCTGGGTATCATTGCGAAATTCTGATCTTTCCCCCACCAACGCTCACTCACATCTTCTTTGTGTACCATTCGATCATTTCCTCACAATGAAACGAGTTAGATTTCTGAAATTTGTTGGTGGTTTACTATTACCAGTTCTTTCTCCAGTCAATGTGTGTATGGATGGTAGTGCTTTTGCTTGTTCTGAGGATCTCTGGTGGTGTTTTGATCTTTAAAAATAAGTGTGAATCCCTCAATTGGCTATCTTATATATATCTTTGTTTATCTACTGATCACGGTTTATTTCTGAGTCTTCAAGTATAAATATTTGAACTCTGTCGCATAATTTACAAACCATGAACTCTGTCGCATCCCTGTTAAGGTCTTCTGTGGCATTTTTACTTTTGTGCACACTAATGTTGTGGCTGGGAAATGAAGATATTGCTGTTGTGGGATGAAATATTTTCTGGAGGTTGAGGGGCTTTAGCGAGTTCAGTATTTTTAGGGTAGGTGGGTTCGCTTGGTTTTAGTCAACTCTACACTCTCCCCTCTTGTTGTGCTCCCACTAGGTTTACTTTCTTTTCTTGAACAATTGATTCTGAAATTTTCATTCTCAATCATTTATCTACTGTTTGCTTAATTAGTAGGAGAACTTTCTTGTAAATAGACTGTCGGGGCTGCAATGCAGATGTTTGGAGACTCTTCAATCACATTTTCGCTTACCTACTGAGGATAGCAGAAACTGAATGCTTAGTTAGAATCTCTGTTACTTGAAACAGGTTTTTAGGTCACTCTCATGCTTTCCAAAGCCTGGACATTTGTTGATGATATTTATTTGCCCCCGTTATCATGATTTATGTGTCATTAGATCTTCTTTAACACTGGTTTTTCATTGTATAAAATGGACGCCCTTAGTGCTTAGTTGTGCGAAGTATTTATGGAAGCTTCTGTTTCTTGTATGGATTTTACATGTCTTCATTTGCGGTAATGTTTAATTTCCCTCATCCATTTGATAGAAAGACAGTTAGGAAATCAACTCGAGGGAGTCCCATTCTATTGCCCGAGGAGTGATATTTCTGGCACTGAGATTAGTAACAGAATACTAGGAAACAAGAGAAGTAATTCTGATTCCAGTTTTGTGAGTTCCTCCAGAGATGCCTTAAATCTTAGAATATTTCTGTTCTGTTTTGTTATGCTACGGTGTAATGTGGCAACAAAAATAGAGTACTAAGAATAAATAATGTGAAGCTCTAAGAATTAGTTAGGGCAGCGATGAGTGTCGCTATGAACAAAAGCATGAGATTGATTGCAAAATTGGGTGGTTTAGCCTTCATATTAATTCCTATTAATGACGTTGTGTTTTAGCCTTCATATTAATTCATATTAAGAATCAAACATTTGTGATGCTCACTGTCATTTGCTCCAATAGTTGTTTTAATTTTTATTTGTTTGCGGTGGAAATAGTGTTGAAATAGTGGTATAGAAATATGGACAAAGCTATTTGGGATGATGAAACAACGGAGATTTTCGTCAATGCCTGTGTTGAGCAAGTGTATAAAAAAGAACGCCGAGGGCAGGCATTTTCAAAGAAAGCGTGGGGAATTATTGTCTCTACGTTTAATGCGAAGACTGGGAAAGATTATGACAGAAAGAAATTGAAGAATAGGTTAGATATCTTGAAAAAGGATTTCAAGACTTGGGATTCTTTAATCAAAGAGACTGGGGTGGGGATAGACCCTGTGACGAAAAAAGTCATGGCAACAAATGAGTGGTGGCAACGAAAACTACAGGTAAAACAATACTGTTGTAACTTATACCTTTCAATTTTCCCCCTCATAAGTGATTAGTTTTAGTAAAGTAATTGTCACAAACGGGTTTCTTGTGTGCATGCAGGAGAAGCCAGCATATAGAAAGTTTAGGCACACAGGCCTTAAGTTCGAGAATGAATTAAGAATAATCTTCAAGGATGCGATGGCAAGCGGCGAAGATGTAGTTGTACCCTCTGTCACACAGCCTCAGACACAGCAGGAGGATGAGGAGGAGGATGTGTATCGACCCACTATGGATGAAGAGGAAGGCTCGGGGGATAGTGAAGATGACATGTTTGGTGCTAACCCCGTGCCTAGTACCGGAGTGACGGATGAGCTAGCAAGCATTGGCTTAACAACAAGCACGCCATCAAATGGTGGTACTGACTCAGGAAGTCGGGGTAAGCGGAAGATGGGTGAAGGGTCTGGGCAGAGAAAGAAGAAGAAAATGCCAGCTTCAAGACAAATCGCTGATGCAATTAGTGTGATGGCAAATGCATCCAAGGACAGAACGGCAACATTAGATGCTATGAACGATGTTAGTGTCGATTCTGCTATGAGTGAACTGCTTGGCATTGAGGAAGTCATACGTGATAAGAGCTTTCGTCATCACTGTATCAAGCTAATCGAGAATAAGACTCATCGGGAGACTTTCATGTCACTCTGTAAACGAAACATGGAGTTCGTGGTTCCGTGGTTGGAGTTTATGATTTATGAATCGTAGATGTACCTAAACTATGTTTTATTTGACTTCATGACATTATGCTTTGTGTAAACTACGTTATGCCAGTTATTATATGCTATTAGGAGTTTATGACATTATGCTTTGTGTAAACTACGTTATGCCAGTTATTATATGCTATTAGGAGTTTATGACATTATGCTTTGTGTCACTCTGTCTTATTAGGAGTTTTTTCATTCAATTACTCATACTTGAATTTTTAATCACACTCAGGGTACATAATCAATGGCAAGTTCGAGTAATCAAGACTTACCTGACATGGTGGAGGAAGATGACCAGTCTCGACTTATAGATCTTATAAATAATGAAGTAGATGAGTATGAGCAATTGACTGCGTTGATCTGTGCATATTGGATGCCTTTTATGTGTAAAGAACCGCGAAAAACAAGTACACGCACCGGTCATGACTGGGTGCAAGAGGTATTGGCAACACATGGTTCACGCTGTCATGACATGTTTAGAGTGGAAAAACATGTCTTTTATAGCTTGTGTCATAAATTGGTCGAACATGGCTTACAGATTTCAACGAACATTGGGATTGAGGAAATGGTTGCCATGTTCTTGCTCACCGTTGGCCATGGAGTAGGCAATAGGGTGGTTCAAGAGCTCTTTCAACATTCAGGGGAAACGGTCAGTAGGCATTTGCACAATGTATTAGATGCTTGCTTTAGTCTAGCGGGGGAAAATATCAAACCGTCCGATCCCGAATTCAGTGTATGCCACCCCAAAATAAAAGAAGATCGCCGTTATTATCCATTCTTCCAAGATGCTATTGGAGCAATAGATGGATCCCACATTAAGTGTGTGATCACTGGTGCGAACCGTGAGAGATATATCGGAAGGAAGGGATATCCAACACAGAATGTAATGGCTGTATGTGATTGGGACATGTGCTTTACGTTTGTTATGGAGGGCTGGGAAGGTACTGCACATGATGCTCGTGTCTTCTGTAACACCCCACCGCCGTCTCACCCCACCGGGCCACAACGGTTGGTGCCCTCTCCCACCACACGGTGTGGAGCAGGATGGGTCAAGTCCGTTAGACCCACTACTCACAAGAGTCCCCCGCCCCCCTGGCGGGATTTTTCGCCTCCGTGGGAATCGAAGCCACTACCTGGGGGTAAGTAGCGCCTCAATGCATTCCCACTACCACTTGAGCTGGTAGCTCAAGTGGTAGTGGGAATGCATTGAGGCGCTACTTACCCCCAGGTAGTGGCTTCGATTCCCACGGAGGCGAAAAATCCCGCCAGGGGGCGGGGGACTCTTGTGAGTAGTGGGTCTAACGGACTTGACCCATCCTGCTCCGCACCGTGTGGTGGGAGAGGGCACCAACCGTTGTGGCCCGGTGGGGTGAGACGGCGGTGGGGTGTTACAATAAAAAGGCGCCTTTTTATTGTCACACCCCACCGCCGTCTCACCCCACTGGGCCACAACGGTTGGTGCCCTCTCCCACCAACCGGGTGCGGAGAGGCTGGGTACACTACGTCGACCCAGGACTCACAAGAGTCCCTCGCTCCCCAAGCGAGATTTTTCGCCTCCGTGGGAATCGAAGCCACTACCTGGGGGTAAGTAGCGCCTCAATGCATTCCCACTACCACTTGAGCTACTAGCTCAAGTGGTAGTGGGAATGCATTGAGGCGCTACTTACCCCCAGGTAGTGGCTTCGATTCCCACGGAGGCGAAAAATCCCGCCAGGGGGGCGGGGGACTCTTGTGAGTAGTGGGTCTAACGGACTTGACCCATCCTGCTCCGCACCGTGTGGTGGGAGAGGGCACCAACCGTTGTGGCCCGGTGGGGTGAGATGGCGATGGGGTGTTACATCTTCGAATCTGCTGTTTCTAATCCATCTTATAACTTCCCTCATCCACCTGCAGGTATTGCTCCGTCACCTTCTATTCAATTACTTTCATTTTACACTTTAATGAATCTAATAGTTTGGATTGATTTAAACTTTTATTAGGAAAATATTATTTGGTTGATGCTGGTTATCCGACACAACTTGGGTACTTTGGTCCTTATAGACGTGAGCGTTACCATCTTCCAGAATTTAGCCGCCAACCCGGATTTAGAAACGCTAATGAGACCTTTAATTATTATCATTCTAGTTTAAGGTCTACAATTGAAAGGACTTTTGGAGTGTGGAAGAATCGATTTCAATTGTTGCAAAACATGCGCAAGTATAGCTATCAGACACAAGTCCGCATTGTTTATGCAACAATGGCCCTTCATAATTTCATTAGGCGAAATGATATTGGAGACGTAGTGTTTCGCCAAGGTGAAGCTGGGAATCTTGTTGATGTGGAAAATAATAGTGTAGCTGAACAATCTTCCACGACAAATTATGGCAGGCGATCTTCCTCTGAAATGATTCAAATTCGTGACTCAATTAGAAATCAAATTGTACGGCACATGTGATACAATTGGTTATGTAATATTTTTCTAATTAGATTGTGCATTTTTTAATTGTCTAATTTCCCAACTTAAACTATTATAAATTTCTTATAATTTTTAATTACATTTCTCTTTTATCATTATCGCAAAAGCCCAATTGACAATCGCTGTTCCAAACACACCATTTTTTTCATTTTTGCAAAAGCCCAATTGACAATCGTCAATCCAAACACAAATCACATTACATAATTTAGCTTTTATCAAAAGTGATATCACAACAAACCCAATTGACAATCGCTGTTCCAAACACACCCTTATATAATTCGGGCTTATTAAAAATGACTTAATAAATAAGTCAATATTTGTAATGTGATTTATGTTTGGATGAGCGGTTGAATAAGTGATTTCTCATAAGTTAAAATGTATTTGGATTAGCGATTGTATAAGTGCGTTTTTAAAAGTAAAAACTTGAAGGGCATTTGTATATTCTTCAAATTTTAGATAGATCATATATGCGATATCCAACAATAACATATCATCTGGCCCAGGAAGATATTTGAATAAGTGATTTTTTAATTTTTAAATTAAAAATTATTGGAAAAATTGAAGTTAGAAAATGTGATGCCAAAATACATAATTTCACATAAAAATATTACATAACTAATTGGATCACATGTCCCGTACAAATCGATCTCTAATCATGTCACGAATGTGATTCATACGGGTTGAAGATTATTCTATTTTTAAAGGTAATGGATAATATTATTCTATTTTAACACTTTCAGGGTACTTTGAACAAAAAAAAAATTAAGACAACATTATTCCTAATTAAAAACTTACTAAATATGTTTGCACCTTAACTCAAAATTTAATGGTATAGTCAATATTTATTTTTTTTCCGTAAAAAAAAGGTGTAGAATGAAATGGGAGAAATATGCGGACGGGGGAGTGGGTAACATACGCAGGTAGGGCCCGCGGACAGGGGGGTGGGTAACATACGCAGGTGGGGCCCAAAAAAAAAACCGCTGCAGCTTTTTTTCAAAAAAGAAGTAGGTATCTTGGGCTTAAAATATAAGCTACGTTTTTGGGCTTTTTGGATTTTTCAAAAAGCTCTCCCAAACACAACTAAAACGTATTGCGTTTTAGTTGGGCTTTTTTGAGGAAAAACGGGCTTATTTAGGCAAATTAAGCCCTCCCAAACACACACCCTGTCTTGTTTAGTTTTTCAATAGACATAAAATTAATTTATTACTTGTACCATTTTTTCTGCCATTCACACTATTCGAGGCATGGAAGGTGAAAACTTATTAACTAAAAATATATATTCTTTAGATAAAAAATAAGGAAGAATTACACTTAGGTTCCAAGAAAAAAAAATAAAGAAATGATCTTTTTAAATTGTAAAATGAAAAAATGATCTCATTATCAACTTCAGAAGCTTGTATTGACAACTCGTTAACAACTCCAGGAGCCTGTATTAACATCTCCATGGGACCATTTTTTCATTTTGTAATCTACATGGACCATTTCTTCATTTCTCTTCTTCTTTGGAACCTGAGTGTAATTCTCCCAAAAAATAACAGACTTCTCCTTTTTTTTTCCTTTTTTTGGTACCAAATAGCCGAATAAGGGACAATTTTTTAAGCTTATTATTCGTTTATACATTTTTCATCTTTTTATTTTTATTTTTATCTAAATTAATTAATATATAATTAAATATATGTGTTTTTACTTTATTACTATCGATAACTTAAAGGGAAAATTGTGAAAAAAAATATCTCATTAGAAACCTACTTGTCAAATGGGACCTTCACGTGCAAAATGTCTTCCTGGTGTGCAGAATATCTTTCTTGTGTGCAATATTCTTCCCTATACTTGTTCAAAAATTTTCTCTACGTGTGCAAAAATCTTCTCTCCTTGTACAGTTATCTTCCCAGATTCCATTTGGCAATTAAGTTGTCAATGAGGTTTTTTTTAGCAATTCTCCCTAACTTAAAGCACATAGATTACTAATTATACTTGTATCATTACATATGTGGATGATATTATTTTTAATTTAATTGTTAAGTCACCGGCCTGACTCTTTCGACTATTTGAACCGTGATCTACTGGGCTTTTTGACTTGATGTCCAATCCGACTTTTAAAATATTGTTTTTCTTAAGAAAAAATTATTTGGCATTTAAGAATTCTTATTTTTCTTTAATTTAAGGAGAATGACAGAAAAATATCATTTAAACTTCAAAATCCTGCTGACAAAAAGAGTAATGGGATTGACAAGAATAATAATGAAATTGACAACACAAATCTTTATCAAATGACTAATTTAGGATTTTGAAATTTAAATGGTATTTTTCTACCATTCTCTTTTTAATTTATCTGAAAAATTGGTTATCTTTTATTCATCCTCAAAAGTCACACCAAAGCGTGTGATGGTTAAGAGAATTCCCTGATAATTTACAAATCAAATTTAATATTTTATGTTTCAAGTCATACTTTCATAACAAGTTGAGTGGTGTTATTTATAAGTCAAATATATAAGATTTGTTAAAAAAAACAATTTTTTATGACTAATGTTTTTTTTATATGAAATCTGTACATAATTTTCTCAAGAAATAATTGGGGGGGGGGAAAGAAGAAACAAAGAAATCAGAAAAAGCCAAAAGGTCATTTATCTGTTAACGATAAGACACGATTTGTTTTTTTGTCAAGATAAGACACGATTGTTGACATAAATACAAAATTGTCACTAGAATGAATTTGAAAATCAGATGTGATTAATTTAAGAAAACTTAAAGTGAAAATCACTCCTATAAATCTCAAACAAACAAGATATTATCAGAAAGGTCCTTGGTTATAACCCTAAAAACGTGTATTCACAATCTATTGAGTGTGTTTTACAAATTCCAGAGACCTTTCTGATAATATCTTACTTCCTTGAGACCTAGGAGTGATTTTCCCTAACTTTAATCACCTACTATATGAGTATATGTTTTGATCTTTGGAAAACAACCTACTCTAAATTTTATAATCATCAAAACATGAGAATATGACATCTCTGTTCTTTCTTTTTTCCTTTTTTATGGCGGAAAAACCTTGATGCAACAAATTAGTACTAGAGAGACTTATTCTCCTTTAATATATGCTCTAACATAATGTGAAAGAATTACAGATAAATCGGGAAGAATATCCATCAAAACATTAAACTGAAATATATTAACACTTTGAGGTATACGCAAGTTCATTCATAAGTTCGGTTTCAAAATCAAAAGCATAACATTCCAAATTTTATATTCACCATGTATATTGTAATTATTTAAGAAATTCAATAAAATGGTGAATATTCATGAATTTAAAACTTATAAATTTTAAAAATATTCATATTCATGAGTTAATGGGCAAATTAATTCAAGAAGAAAATTAGATTTCAATGGTAATAGCAAAACCATGATTTTGTCAATTTAGCCCGAGATTAACTATTTTTCAATTAATTGAAGTTAATTTCAATTAATCAAGGAAAATGTATAATTGGAATATTCTTGATGGAATAAATCAAGAATTTTGAAATTAGAATGAATTATACATAATTTATTTAATTGAATTATAGAAATGTTGAAGCAATTTTCTTCCCTTTTTCTTTCATATTTTTGCCTAATACAAAGAAAATGGAGGGAAAAATGATACTTTAGATTAAACATGACAAGTTTCATTATCATATGAAGAGGGGATTAGTTTATAACTGATTAAGAAGAGCACATGTCTAATTGCATTAAAATAATGTTACATGGACATAGTAATCATAATTAATCATGATAATGGTACACTACTTGAGTGCATGGTTGGATTAGTTGGAGGAAAGCAATTTGGCTGGTGAAGCATAAGAGGAGGATGTTTTTTAGCTAACCAAAGGGAGAAGAAAACTAGTTCAATGCTAATGGAAGCCTAATGGAGCAATTATGACATAAATGTGAAGGAAGTGTGGATTGTGACAAGTGTCACCATAATATCCCTTGCTGAAATCATGTGGTGTAGGATGAAGGGAGACATTTTATGAAGCACTCTTCCTTCCTCTTCTTGTCACACCCTCATTTTATTTTTACCTATTTCAGAGTATTTGCGGAAAATGATACGCAGTTTAGTGGGTAACACAGGAATATCATAAACATACTAATATTATTTGTACGATAACGAAATTCCCCATAAGGGTTTGTACTTGATAATTACAAATAACGTAGCCTCACAAAGCTACGTGGGTGTCTAAGTCTATCCCAGTAAAACAGAGACATCTTCCAATCATCGTTCCACCACTGCAATACCCTCGTCCGATTCTCTTCTTTGTTCTCAGCATACGTTCTGTCTTCTCTTGTCTAAATTATTGGTAAGGGAGGGTGAGATTCTGGGGAATCTCAGTAGGAAAGTAATACCAATATGCATGCAAGATAAGTGCCTAATGCATGACGTGCTTGCATTACGCAACTCATGCTCACACAATGACATATCTGTGTGCTCAATGTTTCAATCAACATACGTATGGCTATAGCATAAACAGAAATAGAGCTTCAATTATTCATATATGTTTCACATAATCAAGCAAAGCAATAACATGCATCAATACACCAGCACAAATATCAAATACATGTAGGAGAGGTAAGTTCCCTACCTTAATCGCTCTTCCCTGATCTTCGAATAACATGCCTCGATTTGCGTGCCAATACCTTGAGTTCTCTACTCAGTCCTAGAACGTCAAATGTATAGTTTAGACACTCCCATAGTGTTTCTGGTGGTTATATTAGTCTATGGTGAAAATTTACAAAAATGCCCCGGGACCCCGGCCCGGCCCTGCCGTTCTCGGCCCGATGACACGTTTTTCCAAAATTTTGACTAAGGCTATTCTAACTTATTTTCGCCCAAGGAATCCATTTCTGGGCTCGAAATCACCAAATTCACTATCAAATTACAAAAATACCCTTGACAGCCCCTATTTAGGGATTTCAGTGGTGTTTTCATAATTATGTTTTTTCGGCCTCTACCGAAAAAGTGCCCAACTGTAACCCCACCTATTTTTGCCCACTGAGTCCAATGGAACCATTTATTTCATGAAAATCCAACTCCTACTACCAGATCTGGTCTGGCCGAAATATTGAGAGAAAAATAGAAAAATAGAGCTTTGTGTTTTAGCTTCTAAAACTTATACTTTTCCACTTCTAATCCTTTATTAACTTAAATAAAAATTTCTTAATCATGATTCAAAGAAATTTGGGCAGCATAACCCCTTAGGGTTATAGTTTTTCCAAATTTACAAACTTGACAAAAATCACTAAAACCAAACACAAACCTCAACAACAACACTATACTAGTTTAGATCTAAGGTTTGTGAGATTACCTTTTGAGATCTTGAATCCTCTCTCTCTAGGAATCTCCTCTCTCTCTCTTCTTGAGCTAAGAATAGTGTCTTCAAGATCATGGATGCATGAAGAATCACGGTTTAGAGAAGGATCTAAGACAAAATCACAAGAAAAGCCTAAGAAATCACTCTTACCTTAAACTTCTTCTTCTTTCTCCTCTCTAGAACTTGAGAGCTCTCTCTCTCTCTCTCTCTTTTCTTCTCTTCTTGTGTTGGATGAAAATGAGGAAGGAGAAAATGTGTGTATGAAGGGGAAGGGAAGATGTTTTATTAACTTAGTCATCTTTCTTCCTAGCTATAGATCTAATCAAGGATTGACATTTCAACACCTATCATGCACACCATCCCTCCAACCATACCTTCTTACTTTATGCCATACCTCTTCATCATGCCTTCTACTTTATGCCATACTCCTTCATTATTTAGTTTCAATTGGATTGGGACTAGATTCCCTTCTACAAACCATCCCCCTTCTCTTTACTCTAACCAAACCCATTTCTTCTCTCTAATTTTACAATTCTTGATTTATTCCATCAAGAATAATCCACTTATGCATTTTCCTTTATTTTCCTTGATTAATTGAGATTAACTCCAATTAATTAGGAAAATAATTAATCTTGGGCTAAATTGGCAAAATTATGATTTTGCTATCACCTTTATAATTTAATTCCTTTCTTGAATCAATTTGCCCATTTTCTTATGAACCTGAATATTTCAAAATTCATAAGATCCAAATTTCATAAATATTCACCATTTTATTGAATTATTCAAATAATTACAATATATTTTTGGTGAATAAAATTTGGGATGTTACACTTCCCTTGCTCATTTTGGCCAACCAAGAGAAAGAAGAGAGAGAGAGAGGGAGCTTTGAAGACATTGGGTGCTAGAGAGAAGGAAGGAGAGAGCTTAAGGAAAGACATTGTTTCTTAAGCATTTTCTTGTAATCTTCCACGAAAAACCTTTTCTAGACGTTTCTCTTAATGGAATTCATGGTGTTGAAGACACATTTTGAGCTCAATGAGAGATAGGAGAGGACGACTAGAGAGAGAAAATCTAAGAATTCAAGAGGTAACTTCACAAAACTCAAATCCATACAAGTATGTTGTTATTGTTGAAATGTATGGTTGGTTTTGGTGGTTTTTGTCAAGTTTGTAAATTTGGAAAAGTCCTAACCCTAAGGGGTTATGCTGCCCAAATTTCTTTGAATCATGGTTAGAATGTGTTTAAATGACTTAAAAAGGGATTAGAAGTGAAAAAGTACAAGCTTTGGAAGTTCAAACATAAAA
Organism: Inga oerstediana; assembly: GCA_963210345.1. NCBI lineage: Eukaryota > Viridiplantae > Streptophyta > Magnoliopsida > Fabales > Fabaceae > Inga > Inga oerstediana. Next base: position 37,503,432 of record OY723405.1, read on the forward strand.
GAGCAATTTTCCCTTTTTCTTGACCTATGTTTCGGCCAAAACCAGATATGGGGGAAGGAGCTGGATTTTCATGAAATATATGGTTCCATTGGATTCAGGAGGCAAAGATAGGTGGAGTCACAGTTGGAAACTTTTTCAGAAAAGGCCAAAAAAGCATAATTACGAAAACGTCCCTAAAATCCTAAATCAAGGTTGTCAAGGGTATTTTTGTAATTTGACACTGAATTTGGTAATTTCGAGCCCGGAAATGGATTCCTTGGGCGAAAATACATCAAGATAGCCCTAGTCAAATTTTTGGGAAGATGTGCCATCATACCAGGTACAGTGGGGCCGGGCCAGGGTCCCGGGGGCATTTTGGTAAATTTTCACCATGGATTAATATAACTACAAGAAACACTATGGAAAAGTCTAAAATGATACTTGGATAGGTTATAACCTATTTCTAGTACATTTAATATTTTAGGACCAAGTCGAAAGTTAGAAGTGACACGTTTTACGAGGCACACTGAAAAGGGGTTAAAAGAACTTTGAGGTAGGAACATTATCCTTCATACATCATGCCATAGTTATATGATTGTGTGGATGCCATTGTTTGTAAATGTACTTTATTAATTGACATGATCTGCCTAGAGAGGGGCAGTTAGTGCCAGAGGTACACTTACACTGGGAGTTGGTAAGAATCTAACCGGTGTAGATTAGTGGGGCTAGGCCCTACTCATGTATACATGGTGATGATGTGTTTATATTGTTCATTAATTGGTGCATACATGGCGCATATCATATTTACTTTCCGCATTTTATATGAATGATAGCATGTTTCTACTGGGATTCCTTGGAATCTCATCCTTTTTCAAAACAAATATCTCAGCTAGTGCCAATGTATCAAAAGGAAAAGGCGTATACGCTGGGAAATGATTTTCACGTGTCTCGAGGCAAGGACAAAAATGTGGTTATAATTAGTTTATGTTTTAGATATTTTGGGAAATCCTGTAAATATTGAAGTTTCCGCTGTATCATGTATTTTTCTACGAACGAATTTGGGATTTTAAATGAATACTGTTATCAGTATAATTGTAGTTTTTTATATGCTCATTAAATTTCACCCTCATTACTCTTTGATTATCAAAATGAAAACAGACATTGACATAAAGCACAAGTCATATAGAAATGAAAAATCAAAGATATAATAAAAGATGCACCATTACCATTGAATGATTCAGTTTCCCTAATTTGCTTTTTCAAATTTAAATTTAACGCTTTCAGGTATATCTTCCTTTGTGTTGTAAAATACTAATTAAGGTGGATGTCCATGAGCTCCCAACTCTTGACCTTTCATTTTCTACATCTCATAACCTCTCCAATGAATGATCTTTAGGAGTTTTCATGCCTATAACTCAAAGGTTACAATGTGTGCACTCATGAGGATTAAAGTTTACCATTTACTTTGTGTAACTCTTAGTTGTGGTTGAGGGCCTATAAATAGAGTACTATGTACTACACTTTATTGGCATCTAAATGAATAAGAATCACTCCCTCCTTGCTCTCTATTTCTCTCTTGTATTTCTTCATTCCCTTCATCTCAATCTCTTATACTTTCTTGATTTTATAACACGTTATCAGCACGAATTCGCTTAGAAGGCCTATAGTATAGTTTTCTATCTCTTCTACTCTCTAACTTTCTCATTTCTATACTATGTTTTATATTGTTTATTCTCTATGTTATTTTATCTTTCTATTCTACATTATCAATCTATTGTTCTATATTATTTTTATTATTTTTCTTTTACGCTATCTATTTTTATCCATCTTGTTGTTATCTTTTACACATATCTAGGATAATCTAAGCCATTATATGGAATTAAATAGACTCTTTTACCGATTGTTTTATACATCGGGTTCCATGGCTAAGATTTGAGATTATATTATCCTTCGCAGGTTTTCTTTCCTTTCACTTTTATTTATCGTTTTCCATTAATCTCTTATTATGCAAAATTTATATTTATTTATTTTATATTCTAGTATTCTTGACATTTTATGTTATATATTATTGTTTGTTTCTTTATTTTATGTCATTTATTTCATCTTGTTTTATTGTTCTTTTATTTACATTTCATTGATTTATGTTAATACATTATTGTTATATCATTATGTCAATCTTTTATTTTCATTTGTTTATTATATTACATTAATATATAATAGTATTATATATGAGCATGTAATGTGTGGTCTATATGATCATGGACTTATCTATTATTTATATTTGATTATGAATTTGAATTTATTTAATTTATTTTCTAGTATTTTGATTTTATCGAGAGGCCAGAAGCCATAATATTCTTAATTTCGTGATCAGATGACCAGAAGTCGCATCACTTTTGTAATAGCTCTTATGAGAAAGAATGCTATTGGTTTCATTAAATTGCAAGATTGACAAGAAAAATTTTGGCACTTTATGATTTAATTGTTACAAATATCAAAGCCTTGAAGGCTAAATGTTTAAATATCAAACTAAACAAAAAAAGAATAGCTTTGCAAGATTTTTGCTGTGGTCCTGAAGACCAATATTTGGAGAAATTGATGATGCTATTGAAAGTAAAGAAAATATGTAAGAGTGAAAATGAATATGATCACATTGCATTTGTGGAATTGATAGTTGAAAGCTAAGAATATTTTGTCTTAGCTATTGAACTACAATCATGAAAATAATAACATTTCTAAGGTGATTAAAATTATGGGCAAATATCATACTATGACTAGAAGTCATATGGATAGGGAAAAAAAATGGTATGATATGACCAGAAGTCATATAAACAAATATGTACTAATTTATTGAAAATAATATTATATAATATATTAATAGGACTATCACACCAAATCTCATTTTTGTTATCCACTGTGTACTTTCAAGAACTAATTTTTATCAATAAAATCATAATAGATACAATATTAGCATAATAAAAAAATATTCTCATAAAGTATAAGGTACTTCTGGATAATTAAATTCAATATATCTTTACAAGAAAATTCACCACAGTAAAAATATGTGATTTTGAAATCATTGATGTTTTTGATAACTTGATCTACAAGTCAAGTAAAATGTAAAATTACTCATTTTCCAATATATTTTTCAATCAATTATATATGCTTGAATTATTTTCAAACTCGCACAACATTTTATATATAGAATGATTTTCTTGTATATGCTTTTGGCATTTTAGATCTTTCAAAGACTCTCATATAATATTCACTATCCATATGCATATGCTATATATAATGATATCTAATAGACGCATTATTTTGTTTGCATATACTGCCAGACTAATAATATATGCAACAATTATTATATCCACTACTAATTGTTGTACCTCATCATAATCATCATTAAACCTTGTGAAAATCTTTATTTTCACATGAATATTCATATATCACAAATAATTTAATATTTCAAATGTTTTGGACTACAGGTCCATATTTGGACTACATGTCCATAAATTTTACATGCTGAAAGAACATTTTTTATTGCGTCTTATCCCCTTCTTCAATTGGCCAATCACCTTTTTTTCTATAGACATATTTATGTATAAGATCCTCATTTGATCACGTGATATTATTACTAAAACTGTTGTCGACAACTTTATCTTTTCAGTTTCATTTTTCTTGTTGTGACATAATTCATTGAGATCTCTTTATTACTTTCAGGTACCTGAACCTCTTTTGAGGGTTCTGCAAGTAGTTATGTATTGACCTCTTCTAGAGTGTCTACCTCCTTAATATGATTATCTTGATTATTTGTTTCTTTCTTTTTTCTTTTGGAACTGATTATTCTCTCATACTTCGGGCATGTCTCACTTTCATTTATGCTGATTAGACCACTTATAGCTGGAATATGAGATTTAGTAATTCCCATTTAGGTCAGTAATTGCATCTGACAGATTTTATGTAATATTTCATGAATGCAAACTAAATGAACTTCTGGTTCATATTGTTATATTCGAGGATCTATATTTGATAGTAATAATGCATTCTTTTTCTTTTCTTTTCCAACTATTTAATTTCTCCCCCTCATGTTAGGAAAACTTTGTCAAATGATAATCGACTAATCATGCAGTATAAGTCTCCTAAATCCATTTGTTTCCATTAGAAACATCCCTTTGTTTCATTTAGAGACAAACAAGAATAATGAGGTTCTTACCCAACATTTATCTTAACTTCCTTTAAATATCCATATATGTGCATTGTGGTGAATCAATAGGAATGCACATTCAAACTTTTTAAGATGGAATATACCTGGCTCCTGACTAAAAGCCAATTTTATTGGGAGAATTTGGTTGGCTAATATAAGTGCTGCAATATGTAAAATCAAATATGCCAACACTGAAATATAAATTTTGTTCTCATAAGTATTAATTTAGCTATTTATGGAGGCTTCAATGAATGAATCATATAATCTGGAAATCGCGCATAACATAATAATTTATTCAAATATTCTTGCAAACTTCAGGTTGCAAACTAATATTAATATTACATATAACCATCTTATAGATGCATCTATCAAAATTATTGAACATTGATATGGTTTACATGATATTTGAATGGGCCCATACATGAGTTTATTTATTTTCAAAAATATAGAGATCCATTCCAAATCATAGCTTGTGATACTCTCATAATCAAATTTCTGAGAACAAGCAGCACATGATAACTCTTGAATTATATAATATGTTGGCTATTTATGAAGAATCTTCTAGTTCTTCAATGAATGTCACACGTAATCTTTTATATATGACTCGAATGAATCAAATAAGTCATGCCAACAATATATTTGTTTGGATCAGTAAACTGCTGGTTTACTATGACATGTTGCTTAACCAACAACAAAACTTTTCAATTTCCATAAGTATTGATATAAAATGTCAATATAACATCCATTTTTCGGAGATCAATAGGTTTTGTGAGGAAGTATATGAGTAAAACTTTTCAATCACACTTATATTAACTCTTCAATATTAAATATACTTTCTTTATTTCTCTATTTCAAAGACAAATTTGTATATAGCAAGCTAATAATATATCTTTCATTTCAAAACTCAAGTACTTCATAACTCACAGCTAATCATGGATTTTAGTCAATTGAACTATCATTTAAACCCTGTAATAGAGTAAAACTCTAATGTAATTCTATGGGTTATAACTTTCCTTAATCAATTCTTCTTCTACCCATAAAATTTAAGTAAAACTATATTAGTTCTTCAGAAACTATATCAACTTTGTTACATTTATGTTCTTCAGGAACTAACATATATTCTTGCATATTTATATAATTTTGTTGCTTATTAATAATAATATGCTTCAATTTGCCTCTTTTGATGTATGTTCAAAATATGAAATGTTTAGAATTTTTCACTACATAAGGAAATATGAGGAGATCCATAATCAAAATACATAAAGATCTTATTGTAATGAATTCTGATGTTTAGGGGCTAAAATTAAATTGAGAGAAATATAAAGAAAAATGCATTATAATATAAAATAACAAATACTTATGATATACATAGTTTTCTTTCAAATATTCCTTACTGTTTGATCATTCATAAATTTGACTTGCACTATATATATAATTCATGCACATTACGAAAATGATTTTGTCTAACAAATCATAAACTATTCATAATGAATTTTCTCATTAAGTTCTCATTCTCTTAATTCAAATATGATATAGGATTTTTTTTCTTCACAAATGTCACATAAAACTAATTTGATTCCAATATATATCATATTATATATTATATCATGATTAATGTATGAAACTTACACATATCATATAAAAATACAAAGGAGTAGAAGAAATGTTAATACAATGAATTGGGAGAGGAGGCAATAAATTATCAATACTAAAATAAAATACAAATTGAAAAGTATTTGTATGTCTTTCAATAATGAAAGTTTGGAATTAAGAAAAATTGCATATATATGTAAGGCAACATAATAGTGCTCAAGAAGAGAAAAGAAATGGAAGACAAGGCTAAAATGAAAAATATGACTAATAATAAAAGAAAGTACCTTAATGTTGAGGTATATGAGTTGAATGTTTGTTGGGAAATCTTTGGTGCAACAGAAAAATACAAGTCCCAAGAAGAAAATAGAGGTAGTAAACTCCATTAATGTATGAATAGTATTCACATACACAATATACTTAAAAGTACAAATAAATTGTACAATTATACATAAAGAAGGTAATTAAACAACTTAACTTTATAATTGAAGGTTATATGAATAAATATTGAAAACCATTTGATATGGGAGTTATAAGGATTAACCATGAGGTAGTTAGAATCCTAAAAGGTCATGAAATTAAAATATATCAATAATTACCAATAATGTTTAAATTTGTAAATAAATTGGCACTATACTAAAATTTTAAAATGACCAATCATTACCTTTTTATCTATTTGATTTCATATATCACTCATGTTGATATCACAATGTTAAATAATAATTTCTCTCTCACAAATTAATCACAATCAATTTAAATTTAAGTATAAAGAATCATCTTTATACTTATGGAATTCGCTCAGAAGATTTATAAATATTATTATTTAAATATTTATAAATAGATTTATAAATATTATTATCAGCACGAATTCGCTCAGAAGACCTATGGTTTAGTTTTCTATCTCTTCTACTCTCTAACTCTCTCATTTCCATACTATGTTTTATATTGTTTATTCTCTATGTTATTTTATCTTTCTAGTCTACATTATCAATATATTGTTCTATATCATTTTTATTATTTTTCTTTTACGCTATCTATTTTTATCCATCCCGTTGTTATCTTTTATATATATCTGGGATAATCTAAGCCATTATATGGAATTAAATAAACTCTTTTACCGATTGTTTTATACATCGGGTTCCATAGCTAAGATTTGAGATTATATTATCCTTCACAAGTTTTCTTTCCTTTCACTTGTATTTATCGTTTTCCATTAATCTCTTATTATGCAAAATTTATATTTATTTATTTTATATTATAGTATTCTTTACATTTTATGTTACTATATTATGTTATTTCATTTTATTTACACTTATTTAACATTTATATTTCTTTATTTTATTTACATTTTATGCTATATATTATTGTTTGTTTCTTTATTTTATGTCATTTATTGTTATTTTATTTACATTTCATTGATTTATGTTAATACATTATTGTTATATCATTATGTCAATCTTTCATTTGTATATTATATTACATTAATATATAATAGTATTATATATGAGCAAGTAATGTAGTCTATATGATCATGGGCTCATCTATTATTTATATTTGATTATGAATTTGAATTTACTTAATTTATTTTCTAGTATTTTAATTTTATCGAAAGGCTAGAAGCCATAATATGCTTAATTTCGTGATCAGATGGCCAGAAGCCACATCACTTTTGTAATAGCTCTTCTAAGAAAGAATGCTATTGGTTTCATTAAATTGCAAGATTGATAAGAAAAATTTTGGCACTTTGATGATTTAATTGTTACAAATATCAAAGCCCTGAAGGCTAACGGTTAAAATATCAAACTAAAAAAAAAAAAAAGCTTTGCAAGATTTTTGCTATGGTCCTAAAGACCAATATTTAGAGAAATTGATGATGCTATTGAAAGTAAAGAACATATGCAAGAGTGAAAATGAACATGATCACATTGCATTTGCAAAATTGATAGTTGAAAGCTAAGAATACTTTGTCTTAGCTATTGAACTATAACCATGGAAATAATAACATTTCTAAGGTGATTAAAATTATGAGCAAATATCATACTATGACTAGAAGTCATATGGATAGAAAAAAAAGGTATAATATGACTAGAAGTCATATAGACTAATATGTACTAATTTATTGAAAATAAAGATCAAAATGGTTGTGAAGCCAGAAAGACCATGAAATATTGTGAAAAATATAAAAAATAGTTATGATGCTTAAAGCAATAAGTTACAGAGAAAGATGATCAACTAATATAGCCAAAAAAAATAATTGTAAGCCCTGAAGGCTATATGATTTTGATTTTTTATGTTTAAATTTAAATTGATTGTGATTAATTTGTGAGAGAGAAATTATTATTTAACATTGTGATATCAACATGAATGATATATGAAATCAAATAGATCAAAAGGTAATGATTGGTCATTTTAAAATTTCAGTATAGTGCCAATTTATTTACAAATTTAAACATTATTGGTAATTATTGATATATTTTGATTTCATGGCCTTTTAGGATGCTAATTACCTCATGGTTAATCTCTATAACTCCCAAATCAAATGATTTTCAGTATTTATTCATATAATCTTTAATCATACAATTAAGTTGTTTAATTACATTCTTTATGTATAATTGTACAATTTATTTGTAATTTTAAGTATATTGTGTATGTGAATACTATTCATATACATCAATGGAGTTTACCATCTCTATTTTCTTCTTGGGACTTGTATTTCTCTGTTGCACCAAAGATTTCCCAACAAACATTCAACTCATATACCTCAACATCAAGGTACTTTCTTTCATTATTAGACATATTTTTCATGTTAGCTTTATCTTCTATCTCTCTTCTCCTCTTGAGCACTATTATGTTGCCTTACAAATATATATGCAATTTTTCTTAGTTCCAAACTTTTGTTATTGAAAGGCATACAAATATTCTTCAATTTATATTTTATTTTAGTATTGATAATTTATTGCCTCCTTTCCCAATTCATTATATTGACATTTCTTCTACTCCTTAGCATTCTTATATGATATATGCAAGTTTCATACATTAATTATGATATAATATATAATATGATATATATTGGAATCAAATTGGTTTTAAGTGACATTTGTGAAAAAATCCTATATCATATTTGAATTAAGAGAATAAGAACTTATTTAATTTAATGAGAAAATTCATTATGAATAGTTTATGATTTGTTAGAAAAAATCATTTTCGTAATGTGCATGAACTATATATATAGTGCAAGTCAAATTTATGGATGATCAAATAGTAAGAAATATTTGAAAGAAGACTATGTATATCATAAGTATTTATTATTTGATATTATAAAACATTTGTCTTTACATATCTCTCAAATTAATTTTAGCCCCTAAACATCAGAATTCATTGTAATAAGATCTTTATGTATTTTGATTATGGATCTCCTCATATTTTTCTTTATGTAGTGGTAAATTCTAAACATTTCATATTTTGAACATGCATCGAAAGAGACAAATTGAAGCATATTATTATTAATGAGTAATAAAATTATATAAATATTTGATAATATATGTTAGTTCCTGAAGAACACAAATGTAACAAAATTGATATAGTTCATGGAGAACTAATATAGATTTTTCTTAAATTCTATGGGTAGAAGAATAATTGATTAAGAAAAGTTATAACCCATAGATTTACATTAGAGTTTTACTCTATTACAGGGTTTAAATGATAACCCAATTGACTGAAATCCATGATTAGTTGTGAGTTATGAAGTACTTGAGTTTTGAAATGAAAGATATATTATTAGTTTGCTATATACAAATTTGTCTTTGAAATAGAGAAATAAAGAAAGTATATTTATATGACTCACACTTGAGGGGGAGATTGTTAGAATATAAGTGTGAGTTAATATTGAAAAGTTTTATTCATATACTTCCTCACAAAACCTATTGATCTCCGAAAAATGGATGTCATATTGACATTTTATATCAATTCTTATGGAAATTGAAAAGTTTGTCGTTGGTTAAGCAACATGTTACAGTAAACTAGTAGTTTACTGATTCAAACAAATTTATGTTGGCATGACTTGTTTGATTCATCCGAGTCATATATAAAAGATTACGTGTGACATCCATTGAAGAACTAGAAGATTCTTCATAAAAAGCCAACATATTATATAATTTAAGAGTTATCATGTGCTGCTTGTTCTCAAAGAAATTTAATTATGAGAGTATCACAAGCTATGATTTGGAATGGATCTCTATATTTCTGGAAATAAAAAAACTCATGTATGGGCCCATTCAAATATCATGTAAACCATATCAATGTTCAATAATTTTGATAGATGCATCTATAAGATGGTTACATGTAATATTAATATTAGTTTGCAACCTGAAGTTTGCAAGAATATTTGAATAAATTATCATGTTATGCGCAATTTCCAGATTATACGATTCATTCATTAAAGCCTCCATAAATAGCTAGACTAATACTTATGAGAACAAAATTTATGTTTCAGTGTTGGCATATTTGATCTTACATATTGCAGCACTTATACTAGCCAACCAAATTCTCTCGATAAAATTGGCTTTTGGTCAGGAGTCAAATATATTCCATCTTAAAAAGTTTGAATGTGCATTCCTATTGATTCACCACAATGCACATAGATGGATATTTAAAGGAAATTGAGATAAATGTTGGGTAAGAACCTCCTTCTTCTTGTTTGTCTCTAAATGAAACAAAAGGATGTTTCTAATGGAAACAAATGGATTTAGGAGACTTATACTGCATGATTAGTCGATTGTCATTTGACAAAGTTTTCCTAATATGAGGGGGAGAAATTAAATAGCTGGAAAAGAAAACAAAAGGAATGCATTATTACTAATAAATATAGATCCTCGAATATAACAATATGAACCAAAAGTTCATTTGGTTTGTTAATGCATTATTACTAATAAATATAGATCCTCGAATATAACAATATGAACCAGAACTTCATTTGGTTTGCATTCATGACATATTACATAAAATCTGCAAGATGCAATTACTGACCTAAATGGGAATTACTAAATCTCATATTCCAGCTATAAGTGGTCTAATCAGCATAAATGAAAGTGAGACATACCCAAAGTATGAGAGAATAATTAATTCCAAAAGAAAAAAGAAACATGCAAATAATAAAGATAATCATATTAAGGAGGCAGACACTCCAGAAGAGGTCAATGCATAACTACTTGCAGAACCCTCAAAAGAGGTTCAGGTACCTGAAAGTAATAAAGAGATCTCAATGAATTATGTTACAACAAGAAAAATGGAACTGAAAAGATAAAGTTATCGACAACAGTTTTAGTAATAATATCACGTGATCAAATGAGGATCTTATACATGAATTTGTCGGTGAAAAAAAAGGTGATTGGCCAACTGAAGAAAGGGACAAGACGCAATGAAAATGTTCTTTTAGCATGTGAAATTTATGGACCTGTAGTCCAAATATGGACCTGTAGTCCAAAATATTTGAAATATAAAGTTATTTGTGATATATGAATATTCATGTGAAAATAAAGATTTTCACAAGGTCTTCTGAGCGAATTCATGCTGAACTAAACCATGATATGGGATGTAGCAAATGAAAGGTCAAGAGTTGGGAGCTCATGGACATCCACCTTAATTAGTATTTTACAACACTCCCCCTTGGATGTCCATAAAAAAATATTGTGCCTCATTAAAACCTTACTAGGAAAAACCCATTGGGATAAAAACCTGGTGAAGGAAAAAGAGTACACAATGTTTGCTCCCCCTGATGACAACATCACTTTATGTCTTTAAGCCTACGCATTCCAATACCATGCACTAACTTCTTAAATGTTCTAGTTGGCAGCGTCTTGGTAAACAAATCTGTAAGGTTGTCACATGAGCGAATTTGATGAACATCTATGTCACCACTCTTCATAAGATCATGAGTGAAAAAGAATTTTGGAGATATATGTTTTGTTCTATCTCCCTTAATGTACCCTCCTTTCAATTGAGCTATGCATGCTGTGTTATCTTCATATAGTATTGTTAGAATCTTTTGTTTAGGAAACAAACCACACACTGATTGGATATGTTGAGTTATTGACCTTAGCCAAACACATTCTCGACTTGCCTCGTGAACTACAATTATCTCTGCATGATTTGATGAGGTAGCTGCTAAAGTTTGTTTTGTTGATGGCCAAGATATAGGTGTACCTCCACAAGTAAATAAATATCCTGTTTGAGATCTACCATTGTGTGAATCTGATAAAAACCCTGCATCTGCATAACCAATCAATTGTGATCCAGATTCATTAGAATAAAATAATCCCATATCATTTGTTCCTCGAAGATATCGGAATATATGTTTAATTCCGTTCCAATGCCTTCTTGTTGGAGAAGAACTAAATCTTGCTAATAAATTCGCAGCAAATGCAATATCAGGTCGTGTTGTATTGGCAAGATATATTAGTGCACCTATAGCACTAAGATATGGTACTTCTGGACCAAGAAGTTCTTCTGTTTTCTCTTGAGGACGAAAAGGATCCTTCTCCTTATCAAGTGATCTTACAATCATTGGAGTAGATAATGGATGTGCTTTATCCATATAGAATCGCTTTAATATTTTTTCAACATAAGTTGATTGATGAAGGAGAATTCCATTTGTTAAGTGTTCAACTTGCAGGCCAAGACAAAACTTTGTTCGTCCAAGATCCTTCATCTCAAATTCTCTCTTTAAACAATCAACAGCTTTTTGAAGCTCTTCAGGAGTTCCAATTATATTCAAATCATCCACATATACAGCAATTATCACAAACTCTGATCCATTTCCTTTTATGAAAACACATGGGCAAATAGGATCATTTTTATAACCTTCTTTTAACAAATATTCACTAAGACGGTTATACCATATTCTTCCAGATTGTTTCAATCCATATAAGGATTTATGCAAACGAATTGCACAATTTTCTCGAGAATTCTTACATCCTTCTGGCAATTTGAATCCTTCAGGGATTTTCATATAAATTTCAGTATCTAAAGCACCATATAAGTAGGCTGTAACAACATCCATTAGACGCATATCCAGTTTTCTGCTCACTGCCAGACTAATTAAATACCTTAAAGTGATTGTATCTACCACAGGAGAATATGTCTCTTCATATTCAATACCAGGTCTTTGTGAAAATCCTTGTGCTACCAATCGTGCTTTATATCTAACGACCTCATTTTGCTCATTTCGTTTTCGCACAAATACCCATCTATACCCAACAGGCTTGACACCATTTGGTATTTGGACTACAGGTCCAAAAACTTCACGTTTTGAGAGTGAATTTAACTCTGCTTGAATTGCGTCTTTCCATTTTGGCCAATCATTTCTATTTCTACATTCTTCAACTGACCTAGGTTCAAGATCCTCATTTTGATTAATTATTTCAACCGCAACATTATATGAAAACACATTGTCGACAACTATACTTTCTCGGTTCCATATTTTTCCCGTAGTGACATAACTCATTGAGATCTCTTCATTATTTTTAGGTACCTGGACCTCTTCTGGGGTCTTTTGATTAGTTATGTCCGCCTCCTCAACTTGACCATCTTGGTTAATCGCTCCCTTTTTCTTTCTAGGAGTTTTATCTTTGGAACCAATCGGCCTACCACGCTTCAAGCGTGGCTTAGTTTCATTTGCAATTGATGGTTGTCCTACTGGGACATCAATTCTAATTGGAGCATTTTCAGCTGGAATATGAGATTTGGTAATTCTCTTAAGGTCAGTAAATGCATCTGGCAGTTGATTTGCAATATTTTGCAAATGAACTATTTTTTGAACTTCAAGCTCACATTGTTGTGTACGAGGATCTATATGTGATGGTGATATTGTTTTCCATGTAATTTCTTTATTCAGCTGCTTATTATCTCCCCCTAATGTTGGAAAAATTGTCTCATCAAAATGACAATCATCAAAACGTGCTGTAAATAAATCTCCAGTTGAAGACTCTAAATACTTGATTATAGAGGGAGATTCATAGCCAACATATATTCCTAACCTCCTTTGAGGTCCCATCTTTGTGCGTTGTGGTGGAGCAATAGGAACAAATACCGCACATCCAAAAATTCTAAGATGGGAAATATTTGGCTCCTGACCAAAAGCCAATTGTAAAGGGGAGAATTCATGATAACTTGTTGGCCTGATGCGTATAATTGATGCTGCATGTAAAATTGCATGCCCCCAAACTGATATGGGAAGCTTTGTTCTCAAAAGCATTGGTCTAGCTATCAATTGGAGGCGTTTAATGAACGATTCTGCTAGACCATTTTGAGTGTGGACATGAGCAACAGATTTTTCTACTGTTATTCCAGTTGCCATGCAATAATCATTAAAAGCTTGAGATGAAAACTTGCTAGCATTATCAAGACGAATTGTCTTAATTGTATGATCTGGAAATTGTGCTCTTAGCCTAATTATTTGAGCGAGTAATCTAGCAAATGCTAAATTACGTGTTGACAACAAGCACACATGTGACCATCTTGTAGATGCATCTATTAAAACCATAAAATATCTAAATGGTCCACATGGTGGATGAATAGGCCCACATATATCCCCTTGGATACGCTCTAGAAAAATAGGGGATTCAAGCCCAACTTTTGTCAAAGAAGGTCTTGTAATTAATTTGCCTTGAGAACAAGCAGCACATGAAAAATCCTTAAATTGAAGAATCTTCTGGCTCTTCAATGGATGTCCGTGTGAATTTTCAATAATTCTTCGCATCATAGTTGATCCGGGATGGCCTAACCGATCATGCCAAACAATAAATATATTTTTATCAGCAAACTTCTGGTTCACTGTAGCATTTGTTTCAATTGTACTAATATTTGTATAGTACAAACCAGAAGATAATGTTGGTACTTTTTCTAGGACACATTTTTCACCAAATCTAGCAATTTTAATTTGTAAATATTCCATATTCTTCTCATTTATAGTCTCAATATGATACCCATTTTGGCGGATATCCTTAAAACTCAATAAATTTCTGAGAGACTTGGGGGAATATAAAGCATCATTAATAACAAATTTCGTTCCTTTGGGTAATATTATAATTGCTCTTCCGGAGCCTTCAATTAATTTTGTATTACCCGCTATGGTATTGATGCTTGCACTACTTCTTGTTAGATGTGAGAAATATTTTTTATCTCTCAGTATGGTGTGTGTTGTAGCACTATCTATGGGACATATATCTTCATTCTTGTGTCCAATGATCAAAACATCCATAATCTTCACCAAAAGAAAAGAAAAATGCATTAAAACATATTCAAAAATACATGATGAGCAATAATACCCTTATTACATATGAAAAGGGGAAATGAAAGTAAAGCATAAACTAAATTAAAAAAAAACCATAAATTAAAACATTTTTTATTGTTCTTCCAACCAAACTCATCTAATCATGATTTTCAAAAAAATCAGCCACCTCCAAGTGTGCCATATCACCGAGGCCATTAATACCATCTAGCTCATTGACACCATCATTCTTGTGTCCCTCAACATTATCATCTTGAAAAATCAAATTTGTTTCCATATTGTTCGCACTCCTTTTCATAGAGGCTTGATAAAGTTTTGCTAGATGCTCAGGCGTACGACAGGTACGTGACCAGTGCCCCTTCATACCACACCGATAACATTGATTCTCAATAACTTTTGAAGAACCACTCTTATTGTTTTTCTGCCCTTCATTATATTTCTTCTTCTGGTGGGTATTAGGATTATAATTATCAATAAAATAAGTATAAGGTTTGTCCAGGTACTGTGTGTGTGCATATATATATATGAAAGTATATATTGTTCATACATATATAATCTGTATATAGATTGTTCATGCATATTCTCTTTATTTTGTTGCGCTCAGCTATGAACATGCTTGAATATTTCTTTTTATGCCTCAGTTTTAGATAATATGCGTATGATATATGCGTGTCTGTGTGCACCTATTCATCTTCTCATATTTTGCTATTCGAACCGAGATCCATATACACACAGAAAATACTAGGTTCCTACTTGTTTTTCCTCCTTTAATTATTATATGTGTATCTACATGTATATATATATAACTCATGCGTTTTTCCTGCGTCTCCTCTTCTCCCTCATATCTTCGATCTGAATAAAGGTGAGTCTTTGGGACCTATGTGGAACCAAAAACAAGAGCTTTTTAACTCTCAAAGGTTAGAAGAGCCTTTAAAACCCAGAGGACACACATCCACGTCGGTTTACGTAGTGCCGTCAATGTCGAGAAAAATGGGGTGTTCGAAACTTGGTGTTTTTGCCCAAAGTAAGGACATGGATGTGTAGAGCTCGAAGAGACGATTCCAACGATGCTTAGAATGCGTCAAACGGAGTCCGGATGAGGGAGAAACAAAGGAAAGAAGTTTGCGGGTCGTTAGTCGCCGCCACAACTTCACTCGTGATTTGATCAATGAAACAGAGGTTTTAAGATCAAATAAATGCCATGGACTTGTAGTTCGCCGAACTACGATTCCAAAGACACCAAGAACGCGAAAAACGGAGCTAAAACGAGGGAGATATGACCTCCCGAAGTTGGCGGGTCGCGATAACCCGTCGGAGCTCCAACCGGGTCGGGTTGACCCGGCTGGAGGTTGAAGACGATGACGTGGCAGTCAACGCCACGTCATCAGTCAACCATTGACACGTGGTGCCAATGAGCGGCTGCCACGTCAGCATCGAAAGCCACGTTAGCCTCCGTCAACGAGGCCACGTCATCCGTTGACCAGCCACGTTGACCGAGACACATCATCGCCATGTCACTGACACGTCATCGGTGACGTGTCACGGTTGACCAGTCAACGTTGCCTGGTCAACGGTCAAACAGTCATCCGTTGACTGCTGACCAAAAAAAAAAAAAAGGAAAGGGACACATGGCTCGTGGGACCCACTGGGACCTCCGTTTGACACGTGGCAAGCACCGTCGGAGAGCTGACGGCGCGTGGAGTCGTTTGGACCGGCGCGTGTCGCCGGCCGGTGGCCGCAAGGCGGCGCGTGTACGTCACGCGCCACCTTCAAGAGTGGCCAATTCTGGAATTTTCCAATTTTCAGGATTTTTTCATCCAGACACCTTCTAGGGGCGCGTGAGAGCGTGTGGGACCTCCAATTGAGACGTGGTTGGTTCCTAAAAATCCCTAAATTTGAGAGCTTCAATTTGATATATAATTTGCATATATTTGAAGCACGTTTGGATATGATTTGAGTCAAAAAGGTGCTTATGTGCACTTAGAGATTCCTAAAAATGTTGGAATTGAATCAATGTTGGTTCTATTATTTTTTTGGGACATGTTGGCTTGTTTTTTAAGAGTAATTTCAGCTGCAACATAAGGTTAATGTTGAAAGATTCTTTAAAAGTAAGGGATTATTCAAATGAGTTTTTGAATATAAAATCCTATCCAACCTTGACTCAAACTCTTAGGAATAAAACCTGAAAAATTGCAGCAACTTAAAATTATTCAATAATTATTGAATAATAATAAGTCTTCCCAAATGTTGAAGCAATGACTTCTAAAAGTCAACCTTTTATCACATATGTTGTGACAAAGGACAAGAGAGATAGAGATGTGAAAATCATCTCATCAAGTGGGAGGTATGCTGCAAATACATCCAAATGAGTGGATGTAAACATGGCAAAGAGGAGCTTGACATTGTAGCTAGATGCTACATGAGTTAATATGGTCAGAAGGGCCTATGAGAAGGAGAACCTAGTTAAGAGACAATGATATGAGGCTTAATTTTTTTGAATGTTCTTGTTTTTCCATTGAATTTAAGATTAAATTCTCTGTTAGTTTATAGAATTGAATTCAGTATATTCTCTTCTTGTTTTCTTGAACATTCATGCTAGTTAGATGATAATGTGTTATTATCTTGTTAATATAACTGCTCTTTGATTGAGTGGGAGTTTTCTGGAATGCGTCTAGAAATCCAAAGGGGAAAGTGTTCAAATGAAGACTGTGGTTAAAAGGGTGATGAGCTAACTAGTATGATTGGGATGGGAGTCAACATAGTTGTCTCCTGAACATGAAACTAGTGAACTTATCATCTAATTATCCTTTGTCTTATTTGAACAACTAAGATTTGTATACCATAATCGTCTGAGTGACCAATTATGACCAAGTCTATTTGATTGAGCTTATGAAGACAAGCTCAATAGAGATATCTATGGAGTTAGAAACTCTCAAATCTCTTTTATTCAAGAAGAGTGAGATGTCAGGGACATCCTACCAACTAGTCTTTAGCATTTAGAGGCTGAAGCAACTGAAGGATACAAGAGGTTTATGCTATCAAGCATAGAAAGAACAACATTGCTTAAACTTATGTTGGTTTGAGCAATGTGACTTTATCCAAGCCGTGTGGATATTGTTGGAAGATAGTGAAATAAGTGATCTTCTTCCATAAAGTTAAAACTAAGTTAAGTTTTAACATAGTGTACTAAGTCCTAACATGTTGTTTAGGCAACACTTGAGGCAGATATCAAACTAAGAAGTTGAGACAAGCTAAATGCCAAGTTCTTTCTAACAAACAACAAGTGTAGGTTGTGATAAGACATCTCCCAGTGAGTGGGAGGAAGCTATGTCTCTCAATGAGTGGGAGTTAGCCATGTCTTCCAGTGAGTGGGCGTATACGAAAGTATAAATTGCCTCTGATATGCATATTGTAACCTTCAGCGATGTGATTCACCACATTGAACTTGAATGTGAAAGACTGAAGGATTCAAGATCCATCAGTCAGATGAACTTAGCTAAAGAGTGGGAGGATTCATCCTCTAAGCCCAAGGGCAAGGAACCTATGAGGAAAACTTGATCTAGAAGAGGTCAATGGTTTCTGCAAAGATAAAATGCTACATTGATAAACCTTTAAGGGTTATAAAAGTAGCAATCCACATGAGTTATGGATGTTTCACAGAAGCATATGGCTTCATGTCAAATGCAAAGCAATAAAGAGATAGAATCAAGGGATTGGAACTTGCACATTAACTCTGCATAGATAAACCACCCTGATTCACTCCATGCAAATTGCAACTGACAGAATCACATCTTTGCTATCTCTTTAGTTAAGGATCGATGGAACTATGATTCTCAAATCCTTTGTTGGATTTTGATGTTTCTTTTCTAGGGATAAAAGATTCTATTTCTTACCACATGTACACCTTGATCAAAGAGAATGATCAAACTAGCAAAAGAGTATTTGCTAAACAACGTGTGCTAAAGGGTTAATACCCTTATAAATAAGTTGAAAACTTATTCTACCTGGCAAGAAAGACAAAGAAACATTTTTTTGAGAAAATCCACTGCAATTGGCAAATTATGACGTTAGTGAACCAATGAACGTGAAGGCAAAACACAAAGAGCTTGGTGTTTCGTTAACGTTATGGACGTTTACTCGAAATACAGTAATGTTTACTTGATTTTTGGCAAGTGTGAAGCTGTTAGATAATGGCTGAACTAGTCAGGAATCAGTTAAACTAAAAGGAGAATACCTTTTTTCTTGAACTAACAAGGGTTAGAGGCACCCATGTGATTAGTTCAAGATGCTTTGTGTACAAGAAAGGCATTGTTAGGCAACTATCAATACCTAGAACCCTTCAACATAATAGAGTTGTTGAAATAGAAAGTTAGACCTCTCCTTTGATTTGGTTGTGAACATAATGGCATCAATGAGGCTACCAGCCATATGTTGGTAGGTGGACTCATAGCTATTATATTCACACTTAACCAAATGCCTTCTTTGTCAGTCACGACCTTACCCTATGAATCGTGGATAGGCCTTAGACCAGGGCCAAGTTCGTTAAGACCATAAGGGTTATCAACTTTATATTCATACTTCTTCTTATGAGTAAGGAAGATTAGGGCTAAGGTATACAAGGTATCTCTTTGTGAGATGACATGAGAATTTGACATGACACGTCTTCATTAGTGAAAATGATGGCGGTTCAGTGACTGAAAGAAAACCGTGGGACACAACGTTCATAAAACCCAAATTTCCTAGCAGGAAATGAGCATTAATCACAATAAATCTCTTTAAGAGGTTCACAAGTGACAAGGAATAACCAAGTGTTCCTAAGTTCACTGATCCGAGTGGGAGGATTGAGACCATTTTCACAATGAAAGAGGTAAGAGGTAAGTTACGAGAGAATTACTTCACTCATACATAGGAAAAGAATCCTAAGTTACGAGAGAATTACCTCACTCATACATAGGAAAAGAATCCTATGAAATCCACCTCGGAGCAAATTGTCATCTAGCGAATGACTATAAGGGATAGATTCCCTAATGGATTGAATGCTCTCTTCATCATCTAGAAGGTGATGATAAGTACCTATAAGTGTCTGAAAGACACTAGAAGGACCTGCTAAGATGAATTGCAAAGTGTCATGCAGGAGGATTTGGATTCTCATTGAGCCAAGTATATGTTTTAGGCAATTTATAGCCTATCCAAGAGGTGATTGGGAACAAGTAGATTCTCAAATCTATTGAGGGCATATAAAACCTAAAACATTTAGTGGCTAAGGGGTAATACAATGGAAAGTTGTCCATTGTGCGTTTTAACTCTGAACTTTGGCTATGACAACAAGCTTAGTCTTGAAAATTGCATCAAGATGATGTAAAGACCACCTTCCAATTTGGAATTTTGGAAATTGGATGATAAACTCTACATGAAGCAGCTTAAGGGCTTCGTAGAAACAATCACCTAAATAGTAGTATATGAGGTTTTTACGAGGTGAAAGCCTCACCAACTTCGAAATAATCGAAGAACACTACATAAGTTCCAAATGGTCTAGTGATGATTCTTTGTGAAGTCATCCTTTGTCAAGTGACAAATGAAACAAGTGTCAAGGGAGTCAAAGGAATAAAGGATCAGAGAATCCTTAAATTCTGAGTTGAGAAAGTCATGGGTTGAACAAATATCTTGATTGACAAGATAAACGGAGTTGCACAAGGTAGAAATAATCTTTTCCACCTAAGACATGTACAAATGTAATCCTTAGACATCTTAGGATGTCAAACTGCAAACCCATGGACACCCCTGAAGTCAAGGGCATAAACCTAAAGAGGTTACATGTCCTATGAGGAATCCAACATAAGAAAGGTGGATAGAGTCCCATGTGAGACTATAGTTGGTAATATGAATGTACACATTGGTGTACATAAGACCAAGTGTTTTTTGTCAGACTTGGAAGTTGCTTTTTGGTCCTGCTGTGAAATGGGTTATGAGAATAACCATGGATTAAGTTGTCAAGATAACAACTTTCCTTTTTGAAAGGATACTCCAATACAAGACCTAGGCAAATGGTGATGGAGTAAGGAAATATACATGGTATTTTTCCTGTTATCCATGGAAATAGAACACAGGGCGTGTTCTGCCATCATTCAAAGTGCCATATGGCTAAAGTAATTCCTATGAGAGATTGGGAATGAATGGTGGATAGAAGGATCCAAACGATAACATCTTATGATGAGGATCCTAAGTATCACAGCAAGGCGAAACATACCTTTTTGATACATCTCTATGAGATATATGCTTTCAAAGAGGGAAAGCGATAGTTTAATGACCTTCTACTGACAAGATGTTGGTAGATCCCCTTATTGAGCCCATAGCTTGATTTTCATTGAGTTAATGAAAATCTAGGGGCGCAAATAAAATATAAGGTCGTGAACTTCTTTTATATAAAGATAAAAGAAATGGTATGTATGTTATGAGTAAATACATAAAGGTATACAACTTTGTATGTCGTACAGGTCAAAATAGGTTGGTTCACTCACACGAACAACGTCTTCCCATGTTTTACAGGGGCATGGGAAGGTAAGACGAGCATTGAGAAGAATCTTTGCGTTTGAGTCGCCTCAGTTAGACTGAGATGAGATCTACATGTGTGCATATACACAGAAAATGGATCGAAGCATGAATATAGACCTGTAGCTAGGCAAAGAACTCTTTTTCACAAATGAGATATTGTGAAAAAGAAAGTTCTGGTTCGAATGTTGAGTACATTTTGGAACTAATGTCTGTACGGTGAAAGATAAAGAAATCGACGTACACCTCAAACCATTCACCGTAGCATGCAATTCATACTGCATGTGCTTGAGAGTTAAACTGCAACACGGGATGTGGGTGAAAGATCCCTAGTTCACCACAGTGTGAGTCCCAAGAAGGAAGAATACTTCCACGATGCCCTTAAGACTTAGGCGGCATCATGAAAGCTTGGTTTGGTGACAGCTACTTTAGCTGAAGCTCCATGATCACACTCGATTCGGTCAGACGAGTGAAAACTAGGAAAGTGACCAAGTCAAGATGGATTGATGTTTAGTCAAAAAGGAAGATTTACCCCTAGATACATAAGATGTACTAGTATCTGTGGTCGACCCCTTACTAGCTCTATGTGTAGCTAGTAAGTGCGGATACTATGTACATGGAAGGCAATCTGAGTTAATCAACATATTAACTCGAGAGGGATTAGATATGCCATGAGTAATATGTATGGGAGAATCTGGGGCATATGAGGCAATGAACATATAGCTTACGGTTATATATAAAGGGTGTCCTTGGATGCTGGTCCGATATAAAGGATTCCTAGTATCACAAGCACCAAATCTGAAAGACTTTTTGCCCACGCAGTCACGGAAGACGCCAAGTATGAAACAAGAAAGAGTAACGCACGCACGATGGGAGGCCCATCAAGTGCGAGTGGGAGATGTTGGACTTTGGGTCCAGGTCCGCCCTTGATGGGCCGGACTATTTGATTAGGAAATAAGTAGCCTAATCAAATAAGAATAAAATCAGCATAAGATGCAGATTTGGGAATATTTAGCAATAATTATAGATTTGTTAAAAGAGGAACAAATCACCATAATTAGGGAATTAATTGAGAGACAATTAATTCCTGTCTTGGAGGGCAAGAAGGAGTGCACACGTTTCCTAATTAGTGGCCTCCATAAACCACTATAAATAGGGTGTGCCTCCTCAATTGCAACTCGCCCCGCCAATGAGTTTTTCTGGCAATTCCCTTCTCTCCTACCATCTTTCTGGTTCTGGTGATTTGCTGTGCAAATCACAATTAGGCTCTAGTAGTCTAATAATTGTGTGGGAACAAGTATGGAGTATTGGAGCTTTGACCCGGATCCGAACATGGATTCGTCCAGGTACGCCTAATCTCCTTATTAGTTGAATATATTTTTTCCTACATTGTGAATGAACATGAGGTATGAAAATTTAATCATTTATAGATAAATGTTATTATTTGTGGGGATATTATTTATAATACTTATGAAAATTTAATCATTTATAGATAAATGTTACTATTTGTGGGGATATTATTTATAATACTTTAGTGCTTTAAATTTGATTTGAAAGCATGGGTAATTCAAATGTGATTTTAGGTCTTGAGGAATGATGATTATATATAATATTGGGAAATATTTCTGAAATAATGGATATGTTTAATTTAATTTTCATCATTTCACTTTAAGCCTTTAACATCATGTATCCTTGTATTGTGATCTTTATGTATTTTGATTTTAATCCTTTTATATACCTTTAAATTTCTCTTGAATTTCTTTGTAAATTCAATAAATAAGTTTTGAGATGTTTCAAAATATATTTAAAAGGAAGTAGTGTTCTTCAATAAAAGGATATTGAGAGAATATGTGGTTGATAAATAAGGTTATATGATGAAAAATTTTAAACATTTCATTCATTGAAAATGCATCAAATGAAGTAAATTGAAGTATATTATTAATGGGTAATAAAATTATATAACTATGCGATAATATATGTTAGTTCTTGAAGAACATAAATATAACAAAGTCGATATAGTTCCTGAAGAACTCATATAGATTTTTCTTAAATTCTATGGGTAGAAAAAGAATTGATTAAGAAAAGTCATGACTCAGATTTACATTAGAGTTTCACTCTATTAAAGAGTATAAGTGATAGCCCAATTTGTTAGATCTCATGTTTTGATGATAACAAAAGAATGGTTTGAAAAGGAAATGTTTAAATATCAGGCTTGAACTAAGTAATGACAGGAATAAGGTTTACTTGAGGAAAGCATGGAAGTAGTGAAGATTGGCCAAGAGAAAATGCTAAGGAACTTAAGTTGAAGTGCATTTTCTAAGGCATTACTCGAGGCGCTACTCGAGTAATGACCCAAAACTTGAAGTAAATAGGCAAAACTTCCAGTGACCTGCCACCATTACTCGAGGCGTTACTCGAGTAACCAGGTAAAACTTCAAGGTTGCTCTCGGCCTGCCAATGTTACTCGAGGCGCTACTCGAGTAACCATGTGAAAACTCTCAGTGACCTTCAAGTGAGCAGAATGTTACTCGAGGAGCTACTCGAGTAACCATTTGTACCTCTCGGCAGTTTGTACCACTGCTAATGTTACTCGAGGAGCTACTCGAGTAACCAGGTCAGAAACTTCCAGTCAGCCTTCAAGTTTTCCATGATACTCGAGGAGCTACTCGAGTAACCGTGTATTTGAAAATGTGTAACTCTCGGCACTTTGTACCACTGCCAATGTTACTCGAGGAGGTACCCGAGTAACAGCCTGAGTGGATTCCTCGAGTATGTACCCCAGTAAGCACAAATATTTTCAAAGGAAACTTCCAGTCAGGACCAGGGTAAGTTATGTACAAATGTCTCAGTTACTCGAGGTGCTACCCGAGTAACTTATGCAAGATTGAGTACATTACTCGAGGAGCTACTCGAGTAATGAGGTAAGTGCTCTCGGCATTTTGATCCTGCCAACATTATTGGAGTAGAGCATCGAGTAATCAAAAGTTTTTCAAAGGATTACTCGAGGTGTTACCCGAGTAACTCATAAAGTTGTGATTGCATTACTCGAGTAGCTACCCGAGTAAATAACTATTCCAAAGGTTTGAAATTTAGTTTACTCCATGCACTACCCGAGTAATCTTATACTTGTTCATTAACTTGCAGTTGGTAAATGATTTCCCGATGTTACTCGAGGAGCTACTCGAGTAAACTTCAAGGGTTACTCGAGGAGCTACTCGAGTAAGCATACCCAGAAATTTAGAAATCATTCAAACGTTCATTGATTTGTTTCCTATATGATTAACCTTTCATTGTATTAGTATTCTTAGTCTATTTACAGATAAACAATGAAGGAATCACTTCAAGAGATGAAAGTCAAATCAAACGTTCAAATGCCAACCACCGCCAACGGATATTTTTCAAAAACTTGAAAAGTCAACAGTGGCTGCGCACTCACCAACGGACGAAAGGAAAACGTTCCAACGGTCATCACCATCATATCTATATATATGGGAACCTTCAAACAGAGAAGAACAACCAAGCATCCACACAAACGATTCATTAAGTTCATTGCTCTGTTTTCACGTTGAAATTGTATTCATATGCTTCAGTGATTATCATTTACTCTTTGTGAGAGATATTTCATTCAAACTCAATATTTGTTATTGAGATAACTTAAGGTTGTGGAACCTTGAGTTGGGATTGGATTACAACCTGTAAGGGGGAGCGAGTGTCCAGGTGTGAAGGAACTTGCTTGTACTGTGGTGCCAAGAACCCACTGAATCTTGGAAGTTATAGTGAAACTCTCAGAGAAGCTCTGAGGACTGGACGTAGGTCAAAGTGGTTGTGACCGAACCAGTATAACTCCCGGTGTACACTTCGGTGATATTTCTCCTTACTCATTACTGTTTTAATTCTTTTGTCAAAGTTTTATATTTTCGAAAAGAAATTTCAGTATCACCCAATTCACCCCCCCTCTTGGGTGAAACGCTTGATCTTACATTTGGTATCAGAGCGTAGGTCTTCTTGTTAAGGTATAACAACCTAAGAAGGATCCAATGGCAAGCATGGGTGAAGGAATTCTTCCCGACGGAGCATCCATCACTAGACCTCCCGGTTTCAATGGAGAACACTTTTCTTTCTGGAAAGCTAAATTCAGAGTGTTCGTGATGGCTACTGAATATGGGCTATGGGATGTAATCGAGAGTGGAAACTATCAACCTACAAAGACTGTAGATTCTCAGAAAATTCCAAAGACGCCAGCGGAATATGATGAGAATGACAAGAAACTTATCACTCTCAATAGCAAGGCAATTCTGATGTTACAAAGCTCCTTGAGTCAAAATGAATACTTCAGAATCTGCACACTCCCAACTGCAAAGGAAATGTGGGAAGCTCTGGAAATAGCTCATGAAGGAACTTCGGGAATAAAGGAGAATCGAATCAACACCTTGATCACAGAATTCGATCTACTTCGAATGAAATCAGGTGAGTCAATTTCTGAATTCGAACTTAGATATACTCATCTTGTTAATCAACTTGCAGCACTTGGAAAAGTATATGATCAAAATATCCAAGTACGAAAGATTTTGAATATTCTTTCTAAAGAGTGGGAGGCCAAAGTCACTGCGATAAAAGAGGCAAAAGGAGAATCAATGAGATCAGTTGCTTCTCTATTTGGAAGTCTTTCTGAATATGAAAGCAAGTTAAAGTTCAAACGGGAACTAGACGACATCAGTGACAAAAGAAAGAAAGGTCTAGCTCTAAAAGCAAAAGAAGAAAATCAAGATGAAGTTGAGGAGTTTGATGATGATGAAATGGGCTTAATCATAAAACGATTCAGAAAGTTCTACAAGAAAGGTCAAGGCTACAAACACTTTCAAAAAGGAGGAACTAGCAACAAAGACCATATCATTTGCTATGAATGTGGTAAACCAGGACATATCAAATCAGAATGTCCAGAGCTCAATCAAAAAGGCAAAGAAAAGAGAAAAGGCAAATTCTTTAACAAAAAGAAGGCCTTTGTATCTTCTATATGGGGAGATAGTTCCTCAGACGAAGAAAGTGATGAGGAAGAAGTAGCCAACATATGTCTTGTTGCTCAAGAAGAGACAGAAGAAGAGGTAAATGATTCTGACCCTACCTATGATGAATTATTATCTGAATATAATGCTTTACATTCTGAATTCATCAAAATAGTTAAAGAACTAATTGTTTTCAAAAAGAAAAACAAAGCTCTTGAAATTGAGCTTAAAGAAAACTCAGAAAAGAATTGTGAAAATTGTTCTTCTTTGAAAAAGAAAAACATTGATCTCACAAAAACTCTTGAAAAGTTTACCAAAGGAAGTGAGATGCTAAATGTGATTTTAAAAGAACAACGATTTATAAATGACCGATCTGGTATTGGATATGATCCAAAAACAGATAAAAGGAAAGGTAAAAAGAAAGTAGGAGGTAAGTCATATTTGAATTATTTCCAGCATTCTGTACATATATCAAATCCTTTTGCATTTTGTAATTACTGTAATAGAAAAGGTCATTATACCTCCTCATGCATTCATAAAAAGAAAGGAAACATAGGAACCTACAAATGGGTACCTAAAGGCACATATCTTCAGAAAATCATTTATACTAACCCAAAAGGACCCAAAAAGAAGTGGGTACCTAAAACTTAGTCATTTGATTGCAGGTATGTCTTAAAGCATCCAAAAATAACAAATGGTTCATAGACAGTGGATGCTCTAGACATATGACCGGAGATTTCGAAAGTTTTACCACATTACAACCTAAGGAAGGTGGAAAGGTAAAATTTGGAGGAAATCAATCCGGAAAAATAGCAGGAATTGGTGAAATCAAAAATGACAAAGGCATACAAATCAAAGATGTATATTACGTTGAAGGCTTGTGTCATAATTTGCTGAGCGTAAGTCAAAGTGCAGATAAAGACAACTGGATAATATTTGATTCAGAGGAATGTCTAATTGTCAACAAGAAAGACTTACTACTTGATAAGAAGAATATCAAGGCTAAGCTCAGAGCAAAAAGGGAAGGTAACTGCTATACCTTAGATATTAGTAGAAATGAATCTGAAAACTGTTTTCTGAGTAATGCCGATGAAAGTTGGCTATGGCATAAAAGATTGGCTCATGTCAACATGCATCAACTAGGCAAACTACTCAAAAAGGATTTAGTTCTTGGATTACCCAAAGTAAATTTCAAAAACGATTTGATTTGTGACGCATGTCAAAAGGGTAAACAAACTAAATCATCTTTCAAATTGAAAAATGAGATTTCAACAAATAGACCACTACAATTATTACATATGGATTTAGTTGGTCCAGCAAGAGTAAAGAGTCTTGGTGGAAACTTATATTCATTGGTTATTGTTGATGATTTCTCTAGATTTACATGGGTTATCTTTCTATCATCAAAGGATGAAACCTTTGAAGAATTTATTGTTTTTGCCAAGAAAGTGCAAAATGAGAAAGGTATGTCTATTGCAGGAATTAGGACTGATCATGGTGGAGAATTTGAAAATCAAGCCTTTGAAGAATATTGTGATACAAATGGCATTGATCACAATTTCTCTGCTCCAAGGACGCCCCAACAAAATGGAGTTGTGGAACGCAAGAATAGAGTGCTTACCGAAATGGCTAGAACAATGTTAAATGAAAAGAACATGTCTCAAGTTTTCTGGGCTGATGCTATGAGTACAGCATGCTATATTTCAAATAGAGCCTATATCAGAACGAAACTTGGAAAGACACCATACGAGCTATACAAAGGAAGGAAGCCAAACATTGCTCATCTACACATCTTCGGTTGTAAGTGTTTCATTCATAATAATGGTAAAGACAACCTAGGAAAATTTGATTCTAAAACTGATGAGGGAATTTTCTTAGGATATTCTAACCGAAGTAAAGCATATAGAATTTTCAATAAAAGAACTTGTGTTGTTGAAGAATCAATTCATGTTGTATTTGATGAATTTGAAACCTCTGACAAAACCATTGATGAAGAACAGGAAGTTGTTTTAAATCAAGAAAATGGTCAATCTATCTCTAAGTCTCTTATTCCAGAGGTTGATGAAACTAAGGATGAAGAGCAATCCCTAGGTCAACCTAAAGCCTGGAAATACAATAGAAGTCATCCCTTAGATCAAGTCATAGGAGACGTGAATGAAGGGATCAAAACCAGAAATAGAGTTTTCAATGAAGTAAGTTTTTCTGCATTTATTTCTGAGATTGAACCTTCTAACATTGATGAAGCCCTATCAGACAATGATTGGGTCATAGCAATGCAAGAAGAATTAAATCAATTTGAAAGGAATCAAGTCTGGGATTTGGTGCCCCGACCCAAAGATCATACGATCATTGGTACTAAATGGGTATTCAAAAACAAACTTGATGAATCTGCAATTATTGTCAGAAACAAGGCAAGATTGGTGGCCAAAGGCTATAATCAGGAAGAAGGAATTGATTATGAGGAAACGTATGCTCCAGTGGCTAGATTGGAAGCTATACGTGTACTCTTAGCCTTTGCATGCATCAAAGGATTCAAACTCTATCAAATGGATGTTAAGAGTGCCTTTCTAAATGGCTACATCATGGAAGAAGTGTATGTAGAACAACCTCCTGGTTTTGAAGATGTCACTAAACCAGACCATGTTTTCAAACTTAAAAAGGCTTTGTATGGTTTAAAACAAGCTCCTAGAGCCTGGTATGAAAGGCTTAGTAAGTTTCTCATCGATCAAGGTTTTGTACGAGGAAAAGTTGATACAACATTATTTATAAATCGAAAACATGATGATATTTTAATTGTTCAAATATATGTTGATGATATTGTTTTCGGTGCTACTAATGAATCTCTGTGTAAGGAATTTTCTGAGATTATGCAGGGAGAGTTTGAGATGTCAATGATGGGAGAATTGAATTTCTTTCTTGGTTTGCAAATCAAACAAAGAAAGAATGGGATCTTCATATCTCAAACAAAGTATTTAAAAGAGCTATTGAAGAAGTATGGAATGGATGAAGCAAATGGCTCAGATACGCCTATGAGCTCAACAACGTTGCTTGATGCTGATGTCAAAGGGAAAGACTACAATATCACAAAATATAGAGGAATGATTGGATCATTACTCTATCTCACAGCAAGTAGACCAGACATCCAATTTAGTGTTGGCATATGTGCAAGATATCAATCGGCACCAAAGGAATCACATGCTGAAACTGTCAAACGAATCTTTAGATACCTTGCTGACACACCAGAATTGGGTCTGTGGTATCCCAAAGGAAGAAGTGAGTATCTAATTGCATATTCGGACTCTGATCATGGAGGATATAAGACAGACAGAAAGAGCACCAGTGGACAAGGACAATTCCTTGGAGGATCTCTTGTCTCGTGGTTCAGCAAGAAACAAAATACAGTGTCTCTTTCGTCAACGGAAGCCGAATATGTTGCAGTCTCAAGTTGTTGTGCACAAGTGATATGGTTAAAACAACAACTACAAGATCTTGGTATTTATCTCAAAGAGATACCAATCTATTGTGACAACACTAGTACGATAAGCTTGGCAAAGAATCCAGTTCAACACTCTAGAACCAAGCATATCGATGTCAGACATCACTTCATCAGAGATCATGTCCAAAAGAAAGATGTGAAAGTGATATTCATTCCTACTCATCTTCAATTAGCCGATATCTTCACAAAACCCCTTGCAAAAGATCAATTTCTATATATTAGAAGAGAATTGGGAATGGTAAATCCCAATGAGTTATAAGGAATTTCAACATTTCATAATATTAGATGAAGTCATTTAATAATGTTTTGATGATTACTAACTTAAGCATCGGAGTATGTAGAAATGTGTTTTGCAGGAAGAAAGAAACTCTGTTTTGGGAAACGAAAACAGAGGTAATCAGAGGACACCATTACTGGAGTACCAACTTGAAGTAATGGGTGACAGAAAAGATTTACCCGAGGAGTAACTTGAGGTAATGTAGCAGTTTACTCGAGTATGTACTCGAGTAATGGCCCCCAAAACTGGAAGTAATGGATCGAGTAACTTGAAATTTAAATCTAACGGTTCAGTTTTGAGGAAATGAAAAGTCAGAAGTTCAAAAGACAGGTTACCCGAGGCAAGCCTCGAGTAAACTTGAAGGTTACTCGAGTAAGGCCTCGAGTAATGACGGAGTCCAGATTCTCAAATTGTAGAAAAATGACTCAAATCTGCTCAGAATGGATTATAAATGATCGAGGGAACACCCATGGATAATTACAATATTATTCATGCCAGGTACGCAATTTAAATGAATTATTTTTGAATATTTCTACATGAACACCCGAGGAAGGCCTCGAGTAATGATGAACGTTACTCGAGTAAGGCCTCGAGTAAAGTCGGGATTTAGGTCTTTATCTTGCGCAAACTTGGTCATTTCCACAAAATCTCCTCGAGTAAATCACTATACACCCTTTCAAAAACTTTTCCCAATCGATTCCTTGCCTCATTTCCGTCAAAACCCAACTGGTTTCAAGTCCAAAAACTTCCTATTTTGTTCAAAATCCCTCTGACCTAAACTTGCGACAGTTACCTTTTTTTTTTTTTTGAAAATCTCAGTTTCTCAATTCTTCAGGAAGATGAGAACCAAAAATATTACTCCCTTAGATTCCTCTGAATCCGAGCAACACTCTGATCCTCCTTCATCTCATCCCAAGGGAAAAAGAAGAAAATTGACCCCAAGATCAAAAGCCAAAATCCCTCTTCAACCTCAAGCTCAACCAAAGGCCAAAGGGGTGGTAATCAAAGAGCCTATTGTGACTAGGGCTCAGTCTAAAAAGAGCACATCCACTGGAAGAAGCAAAGGTGTCAAAACTCCCTCACCTTCACACTCAGACTCATCCACACCCTCTTTTACTCCAAAAATTCCCAAGAAGCCAAAATATGACAAAAATGTGGCTAAGGCAATGGCTGGGATCATTGACCAATTGGAGAAGGGTCAATCATCAAAGAAATCCAAGATTCCAGAGGCAGAGATCACTACCCCTCCCAAAGGATTCAATGTGGGGAAATTGGTGGAGTCCCCCAAGTATCTGACACAATTCTCCAGAAGGAAAGTGTGTAAAACACACTACGTTGATCTAAAGCTTCTTCAAGAGGTAGTGAAGTTTGACCTTAGTCCTTATCTTAATCCATTTATGTCTTGGTTGTCTGTGAGATTGCCTTTTTGCACAAAGGTAATCACCCATTTTTACTGTAACCTAGAAATCACTGATGAGCCTGACCGAACCTCAGTTGAGGAAGAAATGACTACCACAGTGAGAGGACAGAAAATCCTTATATCTCCCTCTAGGATCAATTTATGGTTAGGAATTGAGAATCCCCCGGATGATATCTATTCTGAGCTTGAGCCAAACCAAATATTCACTATCCTTAAGCCCGGTGAGTTAGTTGGCCCCTTAAACTTTAAACCGAGTGATATGTGTGATCATCACAGGGTCCTATGGTACATCTACTCTAGGTCCCTAGTAAACAAAGCCAACAACTATACCCACTTTTCGGATAGGGACTATAGATGGTTTGCTTCACTCCTCTTGAAAGAAGAAAAGGATCTGGGAGAGTATATATTCTCAGAGATGAAGAGGTATAAGGTGGATGGGAAAGGGACTACTCCAATGCCATATCCCCAAATTGTGTCTCTTATCCTAAAAGAGAACAAAATATGGTACTTGGATAGCAAAGAGCCAATTGAGAGGTTGTCTCCGGTCGGAAGGAACCAGATTGGTAAACTAAACATAGACATTCCTCTCAAAGGCCCACTGGAGTCTGGGTCCAAGAAGAAGAGAAAGGCTACTGAGGCTGAAACCAGTAGAATGGATGACACTCAGTCATCGGCTCCAGCTGCTACCACATCCTCACCATCTTTCCTGAATGCCACTCTCCAGCACTTCATGGAGAACATCCTCAGAGGCTTCCATGTGGACATAGCCAATACTAATGCTGAATTGATTACCAATACCAACTTCAAGATGGGAGAACTGGTTGAGAAAATTGACAAAAGGCATGAGGAATTGGTTGAGAGAATGGATAGGAAACATGAGGAGTTGCTTGAAGAGCAACGTGCCCAGGGAGAGACCTTGAGACTGATACTGGCACGCTTGGACTCATTGGGTCCCGGACCTTCTGCCGGTCCATCCTCATCTGCACCACCACCTCCAGAGAACCCTCCTACTGATATTCCTATTCCAGAGGCTGAACCCTTTACCCCTTTAGTTTCTGATCCACTTGAGCCCCAAGGAAAAGATATCTTATTCACAGTGGATGATCCTGAAACCCATGAGACTACACATATTACCATTGATGATTCACCTCAGAAGCCACAGCCAGAGACTACTCCTAAACCTATCCCCTCTCCTACCCAAACAGAGGAAGTATCATCTTCCTTCTCCTCTGAACATCTCACTCCTGTGTTAGACACTCCTCCAGAGGCTGAGACCACTATGGTTGTATTTCAACCTTCTCCTTTCCTGCCTAGAGATGACATCCATATCCCACCTCTTAATCTTCCTGAACCAGAATCATCCAGTTCCTTTGATTCATCTAGTTCAGATGGTGGATTGGTCCTTCCTATAAAGCCCATCTCTATGGTGAAGCCTTCTAACCCTCCTCTTGAATGATGAAGCCAAAAAGGGGGAGAAGAACTTGAGAGTGATTTTGTGGATTTGTCTTTGTTTTTCATGGGTATATGGGTGTACATGGGACTTTAGGGAGCTTTTTGAATTCAGTATGAACTTATTTTGTAATTTGAAATTTTAGTTCAATACAAGTATGTTTAAATTATGACTTCATTTATTTTCATTTAAGTTTGTGATAATTGTTTGGACTAATGAAGTTGTTATATATGCAAGGTTTATTCAACTTAATAAGAAATAATTAATTAAGAAATCAATTTGAAAAATCATGGTTCAAAATCACACCAAGTTTTGTCATCATCAAAAAGGGGGAGAATGTTAGATCTCATGTTTTGATGATAACAAAAGAATGGTTTGAAAAGGAAATGTTTAAATATCAGGCTTGAACTAAGTAATGACAGGAATAAGGTTTACTTGAGGAAAGCATGGAAGTAGTGAAGATTGGCCAAGAGAAAATGCTAAGGAACTTAAGTTGAAGTGCATTTTCTAAGGCATTACTCGAGGCGCTACTCGAGTAATGACCCAAAACTTGAAGTAAATAGGCAAAACTTCCAGTGACCTGCCACCATTACTCGAGGCGTTACTCGAGTAACCAGGTAAAACTTCAAGGTTGCTCTCGGCCTGCCAATGTTACTCGAGGCGCTACTCGAGTAACCATGTGAAAACTCTCAGTGACCTTCAAGTGAGCAGAATGTTACTCGAGGAGCTACTCGAGTAACCATTTGTACCTCTCGGCAGTTTGTACCACTGCTAATGTTACTCGAGGAGCTACTCGAGTAACCAGGTCAGAAACTTCCAGTCAGCCTTCAAGTTTTCCATGATACTCGAGGAGCTACTCGAGTAACCGTGTATTTGAAAATGTGTAACTCTCGGCACTTTGTACCACTGCCAATGTTACTCGAGGAGGTACCCGAGTAACAGCCTGAGTGGATTCCTCGAGTATGTACCCCAGTAAGCACAAATATTTTCAAAGGAAACTTCCAGTCATGACCAGGGTAAGTTATGTACAAATGTCTCAGTTACTCGAGGTGCTACCCGAGTAACTTATGCAAGATTGAGTACATTACTCGAGGAGCTACTCGAGTAATGAGGTAAGTGCTCTCGGCATTTTGATCCTGCCAACATTATTGGAGTAGAGCATCGAGTAATCAAAAGTTTTTCAAAGGATTACTCGAGGTGTTACCCGAGTAACTCATAAAGTTGTGATTGCATTACTCGAGTAGCTACCCGAGTAAATAACTATTCCAAAGGTTTGAAATTTAGTTTACTCCATGCACTACCCGAGTAATCTTATACTTGTTCATTAACTTGCAGTTGGTAAATGATTTCCCGATGTTACTCGAGGAGCTACTCGAGTAAACTTCAAGGGTTACTCGAGGAGCTACTCGAGTAAGCATACCCAGAAATTTAGAAATCATTCAAACGTTCATTGATTTGTTTCCTATATGATTAACCTTTCATTGTATTAGTATTCTTAGTCTATTTACAGATAAACAATGAAGGAATCACTTCAAGAGATGAAAGTCAAATCAAACGTTCAAATGCCAACCACCGCCAACGGATATTTTTCAAAAACTTGAAAAGTCAACAGTGGCTGCGCACTCACCAACGGATGAAAGGAAAACGTTCCAACGGTCATCACCATCATATCTATATATATGGGAACCTTCAAACAGAGAAGAACAACCAAGCATCCACACAAACGATTCATTAAGTTCATTGCTCTGTTTTCACGTTGAAATTGTATTCATATGCTTCAGTGATTATCATTTACTCTTTGTGAGAGATATTTCATTCAAACTCAATATTTGTTATTGAGATAACTTAAGGTTGTGGAACCTTGAGTTGGGATTGGATTACAACCTGTAAGGGGGAGCGAGTGTCCAGGTGTGAAGGAACTTGCTTGTACTGTGGTGCCAAGAACCCACTGAATCTTGGAAGTTATAGTGAAACTCTCAGAGAAGCTCTGAGGACTGGACGTAGGTCAAAGTGGTTGTGACCGAACCAGTATAACTCCCGGTGTACACTTCGGTGATATTTCTCCTTACTCATTACTGTTTTAATTCTTTTGTCAAAGTTTTATATTTTCGAAAAGAAATTTCAGTATCACCCAATTCACCCCCCCTCTTGGGTGAAACGCTTGATCTTACACAATTGACTGAAATACATAATTAGTTGTGAGTTATAAAGTATTTGAGTTTTAAATGAAAGATATATTATTGGCTTACTATATACTAATTTGTCTTTAGAATATAGAAATAAAGAAAATGTATTTATATGACTTACACTTGAGAGGGAGATTATTAGAATATAAGTGGGAGTTAATATTGAAAAGTTCTAGTTATATACTTCCTCATAAAACCTACTGAGCTCCCAAAAATAAATGTCATATTGACATTTTATATCAATACTTATGGAAATTGAAAAGTTTTGTTGTTGGTTAAGCAACATGTCATAGTAAACCAGCAGTTTACTGATCCAAACAAATATATTGTTGGCATGACTTGTTTGATTCATTCGAGTCGTATATAAAAGATTACGTGTGACATCCATTGAAGAATTAGAAGATTCTTCATAAATAGTCAACATATTATATAATTTAAGAGTTATCATGTGCTGCTTGTTCTCAAAGAAATTTGATTATGAGAGTATCACAAATTATGATTTGGAATGGATCTCTATATTTCTGGAAATAAATAAACTCATGTATGGGCCCATTCAAATATCATGTAAACCATATCAGTGTTCAATAATTTTGACAGATGCATCTATAAGATGGTTACATGTGATATTACTATTAGTTTGCAACCTGAAGTTTGCAAGAACGTTTGAATAAATTATTATGTTAAGCGCAATTTCCAGATTATACGATTCATTCATTGAAGCCTCCATAAATAGCTAGATTAATACTTATGAGAACAAAATTTATATTTCAGTGTTGGCATATTTGATCTTACATATTGCAGCACTTATATTAGCCAACCAAATTCTCCCAATATAATTGGCTTTTAGTCAGGAGCCAGGTATATTCCATCTTAAAAGTTTGAATGTGTATTCCTATTAATTCACCACAATGCACATAGATGGATATTTAAAGGAAGTTAAGATAAATGTTGGGTTAAAGGAAGTTAAGATAAATGTTGGGTAAGAACCTCCTTATTCTTGTTTGTCTCTAAATGCAACAAAGGGATGTTTCTAACGGAAACAAATGGATTTAGGAGACTTACACTACATGATTAGTCGATTGTCATTTGACAAAGTTTTCCCAACATGAGGGGGAGAAATTAAATAGCTGGAAAAGAAAAGAAAAAGAATGCATTGTTACTATCAAATATAGATCCTCGAATATAACAATATGAACCAGAAGTTCATTTGGTTTGCATTCTTGAAATATTACATAAAATCTACCAGATGCAATTACTGACCTAAATAAGAATTACTAAATCTCATATTCCAGCTATAAGTGGTCTAATAAGCATAAATGAAAGTGAGACATGCCTGAAGTATGAGAGAATAATCAGTTCCAAAAGAAAAAAGGAAGAAGCAAATAATCAAGATAATCATATTAAGGAGACAGACACTCTAGAAGAGGTCAATACATAACTACTTGCAGAACCCTCAAAAGAGGTTCAGGTACCTGAAAGTAATAAAGAGATCTCAATGAATTATGTTACAACAAGAAAAATAGAACTGAAAAGATAAAGTTGTCGACAACAGTTTTAGTAATAATATCACGTGATCAAATGAGGATCTTATACATAAATATGTCAGTAGAAAAAAAGGTGATTGGCCAACTGAAGAAGGGGACAAGACGCAATGAAAAATGTTCTTCCAGCAAGTGAAATTTATGGACCTGTAGTCCAAAACATTTGAAATATTAAGTTATTTGTGATATATGAATATTCATGTGAAAATAAAGATTTTCACAAGGTTTAATGATGATTATGATGAGATACAATAATTGTTGCATATATTATTAGTCTGGCAGTATATGCAAACAAAATAATGCGTCTATTAGATATCATTATATATAGCATATGCATATGGATAATGAATATTACATGAGAGTCTTTGAAGGATTTAAAATACCAGAAGCATATACAAGAAAATCATTCTATATATAAAATGTTGTACGAGTTTGAAAATAATTCAAGCATATATAATTGATTGAAAAATATATTGAAAAATGAGTAATTTTACATTTTACTTGACTTGTAGATCAAGTTATCAAATGCATCAATGATTTCAAAATCACATATTTTTACCGTGATGAATTTTCTTATAAAGATTCATTGAATTTAATGGTTCAGAAATACCTTATACTTTATGAGAATATTTTTGTATTATGCTAATATTGTATCTATTATGATTTTATTGATAAAAATTAGTTCTTGCAAGTGCACAGTGGATAACAAAAATGAGATTTGGTGTGATAGTTCTATTAACATATTATATAATATTATTTTGTTCAAAACAAACTGAATATGTTGATGTAAGATATATTTTGATGATTTTCAGAATAATTTTTCTTTATTGTTTTCACGATGAATAAGATAAAGGCATGATATACTGATATTTTAGCATATCCAGAAGATATGTAAGAGGAATACACCTAGCAGAATATTTGGTGACAATGTATCATTCATAGTTTGGTGGCTAAAAGAATGATATGCTCAACAATACATTAGAAGTGATGTTCTTATCAGGGAAGTAAAACTGATGTTATTATCAGGGGGAGTAAATACAATATTAACATCGTGTGAAATAGAGACCATGCTGTACTCTTTTCCTTAACCAATGTTTTGTCCCACGGGGTTTTCCTAGTAAGGTTTTTAATGAGGCAGTTTCGATTTGTATTGTGTACTCTTTTTCCTTCACTAGGTTTTTGTCCCATTGGGTTTTTCCTAGTAAGGTTTTAATGAGGCACAATATTTTTTTTTATGGACATCCAAGGGGGAGTGTTGTAAAATACTAATTAAGGTGGATGTCCATGAGCTCCCAACTCTTGACCTTTCATTTTCTACATCCCATAACCTCTCAAATGAATGATCTTTAGGAGTTTTCATGCCCATAACTCAAAGGTTACAATGTGTGCACTCATGAGGATTAAAGTTTGCCATTTACTTTGTGTAACTCTTAGTTGTGGTTGAGGGCTTATAAATAGAGCACTATGTACTACACTTTGTTTACATCCAAAATGAATAAGAATCACTCCCTCCTTGCTCTCTATTGCTCTCTTGTATTTCTTCATTTCCTTCATCTCAATCTCTTGTAAATTCTTGATTTCAAATATCAAACTAAACAAAAAAAAATAGTTTTGCAAGGATTTTGCTATGGTCCTAAAGACCAATATCTGGAGAAATTAATGATGCTATTGAAAAAAAAAACACATGTAGGAGTGAAAATGAACATGATTACATTGCATTGGCGGAATTGATAGTTGAAAGCTAAGAATACTTTATCTTAGCTATTGAACTACAATCGTGGAAATAATAACATTTCTAAAGTGATTAAAATTATGAGCAAATATCATACTATGATTGGAAGTCATATGGATAGAAAACAAAAATGGTATAATATGACCAAAAGTCATATGGATAGAAAAAAAATGGTATAATATGACCAGAAGTCATATAGACTCATATGTATCAATTTATTGAAAATAAAGATCAAAATGGTTGTGAAGCCAGAAAGACCATGAAATATTGTGAAAAATATAAAAAATAGCTATGATGCTTAAAGCAATAAGTTACGGAGAAAGATGATCAACTTGTATAGCCAAAAGAAATAATTGTAAGTTCTGAAGGCTATATAATTTTGATTAAGAAATAATTGTAAGCCCTGAAGGCTATATGATTTTGATTCTTTATGTTTAACTTTAAATTGATTGTGATTAATTTGTGAGAGAGAAATTATTATTTAACATTGCATATCAACATGAATGATATATGAAATCAAATAGATAAAAAGGTAATGATTGGTCATTTTAAAATTTCAGTATAGTGCCAATTTATTTACAAATTTAAACGTTATTGGTAATTATTGATATATTTTGATTTCATGGCCTTTTAGGATGCTAACTACCTCATGGTTAATCCTTATAACTCCCAAATCAAATGGTTTTCAGTATTTATTCATATAATCTTTAATTATACAATTAAGTTGTTTAATTACATTCTTTATGTATAATTGTACAATTTATTTGTAATTTTAAGTATATTGTGTATGTGAATACTATTCATCTACATCAATGGAGTTTACCATCTCTATTTTCTTCTTGGGACTTGTATTTCTCTGTTGCACCAAAGATTTCCCAACAAACATTCAACTCATATACCTCAACATCAAGGTACTTTCTTTCATTATTAGTCATATTTTTCATTTTAGCTTTGTCTTCCATCTCTCTTCTCCTCTTGAGCACTATTATGTTGCCTTACAAATATATGTGCAATTTTTCTTTGTTCCAAACTTTTATTATTGAAAGGCATACAAATACTCTTCAATTTATATTTTATTTTAGTATTGATAATTTATTGCCTCCTTTCCCAATTCATTGTATTGACATTTCTTCTACTCCTTAGCATTCTTATATGATATATGCAAGTTTCATACATTAATTATGATATAATACATAATATGACATATATTGGAATCAAATTGGTTTTACGTGACATTTAAGGGGGAAAAATCTTATATCATATTTGAATTAAGAGAATGAAAACTTAATGAGAAAATTCATTATGAATAGTTTATGATTTGTTAGACTAAATCATTTTCGTAATGTGCATGAATTATATAGTGCAAGTCAAATTTATAGATGATCAAACAGTAAGGAATATTTGAAAGAAGACTATGTATATCATAAATATTTATTATTTTATATTATAATGCATTTATCTTTACATTTCTCTCAAATTAATTTTAGCCCCTAAACATCAGAATTCATTGCAATAAGATCTTTATGTATTTTGATTATGGATCTCCTCATATTTCTTTATGTAGTGAAAAATTCTAAACATTTCATATTTTGAACATGCATCGAAAGAGACAAATTGAAGCATATTATTATTAATGAGTAATAAAATTATATAAATATGTGATAATATATGTTAGTTCCTGAAGAACACAAATGTAACAAAATTGATATAGTTCATGGAGAACTAATATAGATTTTTCTTAAA
The DNA here is from genome assembly GCA_963210345.1 of Inga oerstediana. Taxonomy (NCBI): domain Eukaryota; kingdom Viridiplantae; phylum Streptophyta; class Magnoliopsida; order Fabales; family Fabaceae; genus Inga; species Inga oerstediana. The sequence continues at coordinate 37,543,888 of OY723405.1, forward strand.
TTCTATGGGCATAAGAAGAATTGATTAAGAAAAGTTATAACCCATAGATTTACATTAGATTTTTACTCTATTACAGGGTTTAAATGATAACCCAATTGACTGAAATCCATGATTAGTTGTAAGTTATGAAGTACTTGAGTTTTGAAATGAAAGATATATTATTAGTTTACTATATACAAATTTGTCTTTGAAATAGAGAAATAAAGAAAGTATATTTATATGACTCACACTTGAGGGGGAGATTGTTAGAATATAAGTGAGTTAATATTGAAAAGTTTTACTCATATACTTCCTCACAAAACCTATTGATCTCCGAAAAATGGATGTCATATTGACATTTTATATCAATACTTATGGAAATTGAAAAGTTTGTCGTTGGTTAAGCAACATGTTACAGTAAACTAGTAGTTTACTGATTCAAACAAATTTATGTTGGCATGACTTGTTTGATTCATCCGAGTCATATATAAAAGATTACGTGTGACATCCATTGAAGAACTAGAAGATTCTTCATAAATAGCCAACATATTATATAATTTAAGAGTTATCATGTGCTTCTTGTTCTCAAAGAAATTTAATTATGAGAGTATCACAAGCTATGATTTGGAATGGATCTCTATATTTTTGGAAATTAATAAACTCATGTATGGGCCCATTCAAATATCATGTAAACCATATCAATGTTCAATAATTTTGATAGATGCATCTATAAGATGGTTACATGTGATATTAATATTAGTTTGCAACTTGAAGTTTGCAAGAATATTTGAATAAATTATTATGTTACGCGTAATTTCCAGATTATACGATTCATTCATTGAAGCCTCCATAAATAGCTAGACTAATACTTATGAGAACAAAATTTATGTTTCAGTGTTGGCATATTTGATCTTACATATTGCAGCACTTATACTAGCCAACCACATTCTCCCGATAAAATTGGCTTTTGGTCAGGAGTCAAGTATATTCCATCTTAAAAAGTTTGAATGTACATTCCTATTGATTCACCACAATGCACATAAATGGATATTTAAAGGAAATTGAGATAAATGTTGGGTAAGAACCTCCTTCTTCTTGTTTGTCTCTAAATGAAACAAAAGGATGTTTCTAATGGAAACAAATGGATTTAGGAGACTTATACTGCATGATTAGTCGATTGTCATTTGACAAAGTTTTCCTAATATGAGGGCGAGAAATTAAATAGCTGGAAAAGAAAACAAAAGGAATGCATTATTACTAATAAATATAGATCCTCGAATATAACAATATGAACCAGAAGTTCATTTGGTTTGCATTCATGAAATATTACATAAAATCTGCCAGATGCAATTACTGACCTAAATGGGAATTACTAAATCTCATATTCCAGCTATAAGTGGTCTAATAAGCATAAATGAAAGTGAGACATGCCTGAAGTGTGAGAGAATAACCAGTTCCAAAAGAAAAAAGAAAGAAGCAAATAATCAAGATAATCATATTAAGGAGGCAGACACTCTAGAAGAGGTCAATACATAACTACTTGCAGAACCCTCAAAAGAGGTTCAGGTACCTGAAAGTAATAAAGAGATCTCAATGAATTATGTTACAACAAGAAAAATGGAACTGAAAAGATAAAGTTGTCGACAACAATTTTAGTAATAATATCACGTGATCAAATGAGGATCTTATATATGAATATGTTGGTAAAAAAAAGGTGATTGGCCAACTGAAGAAGGGGACAAGACGCAATGAAAAATGTTCTTTTAGCATGTGAAATTTATGGACCTGTAGTCCAAAACATTTGAAATATAAAGTTATTTGTGATATATGAATATTCATGTGAAAATAAAGATTTTCACAAGGTTTAATGATGATTATGATGAGATACAACATTTGGTAGTAGATACAATAATTGTTGCATATATTATTAGTCTGGCAGTATATGCAAACAAAATAATGCGTCTATTAGTTATCATTATATATAGCATATGCATATGGATAGTGAATATTACATGAGAGTCTTTGAAGGATCTAAAATGCCAGAAGCATATACAAGAAAATTATTCTATATATAAAATGTTGTGCAAGTTTGAAAATAATTCAAGCATATATAATTAGTTGAAAAATATATTGAAAAATGAGTAATTTTACATTTTACTTGACTTGTAGATCAAGTTATCAAATGCATCAATGATTTCAAAATCACATATTTTTACCGTGGTGAATTTTCTTGTAAAGATACATTGAATTTAATGGTCCAAAAGTACCTTATACTTTATGAGAATATTTTTGTATTATGCTAATATTGTATCTATTATAATTTTATTGATAAAAATTAGTTTTTTTTGCAAATGCACAGTGCAAAACAAAAATGAGATTTAGTGTGATAGTCCTATTAACATATTATATAATATTATTTTGTTCAAAACAAACTGAATATGTGGATATAAGATATATTTTGATGATTTTCAGAATAATTTTTCTTTATTGTTTTCACGATGAATAAGATAAGGGCATAATATATTGATATTTTAGCATATCCAGAAGATATGTAAGAGGAATACATCTAGCAGAATATTTGGTGACAATGTATCATTCATAGTTTGGTGGCTAAAAGAATGATATGCTCAACAATACATTAGAAGTGATGTTCTTATCAGGGGGAGTAAATACGATATTATCATCGGATGAAATAGAGACCATGCTGTTCTCTTTTCCTTAACCAAGGTTTTGTCCCACGGGGTTTTCCTGGTAAGGTTTTTAATGAGGCAGTTTCGATTTGTATAAAGAGTTTAAATATTTCCTTTTAAATATATTTTGAAACATCTCAAAACTTTTTATTGAATTTACAAAGAAATTCAAGAGAAATTTAAAGGTATATAAAAGGATTAAAATCAAAATCCATAAAGATCACAATACAAGGATACATGATGTTAAAGGCTTAAAGTGAAATGATGAAAATTAAATTAAACATATCCATTATATAATATTATTTTGTTCAAAACAAACTGAATATGTGGATGTAAGATATATTTTTGATAATTTTCAGAATAATTTTTCTTTATTGTTTTCATGATGAATAAGATAAAGGCATAATATACTGATATTTTAGCATATCCAGAAGATATGTAAGAGGAATACATCTAGCAGAATATTTGGTGACAATGTATCATTTATAGTTTGGTGGCTAAAAGAATGATATGCTCAACAATACATTAGAAGTGATGTTCTTATCAGGGAAGTAAAACTGATGTTATTATCAGGGGGAGTAAATACGATATTATCATCGTGTGAAATAGAGACCTTACTGTACTATTTTCCTTAACCAAGGTTTTGTCCCACGGGATTTTCCTGGTAAGGTTTTTAATGAGGCAGTTTCGATTTGTATTGTGTACTCTTTTTCCTTCACTAGGTTTTTGTCCCATTGGGTTTTTCCTAGTAAGGTTTTAATGAGGCACAATATTTTTTTTTATGGACATCCAAGGGGGAGTGTTGTAAAATACTAATTAAGGTGGATGTCCATGAGCTCCCAACTCTTGACCTTTCATTTTCTACATCTCATAACCTCTCCAATGAATGATCTTTAGGAGTTTTCATGCCTATAACTCAAAGGTTACAATGTGTGCACTCATGAGGATTAAAGTTTACCATTTACTTTGTGTAACTCTTAGTTGTGGTTGAGGGCCTATAAATAGAGTACTATGTACTACACTTTATTGGCATCCAAATGAATAAGAATCACTCCCTCCTTGCTCTCTATTTCTCTCTTGTATTTCTTCATTCCCTTCATCTCAATCTCTTATACTTTCTTGATTTTATAACACTTTGAATTTTTTTCTTAATAAATAACCCTATTGATGGGGCAAATTAAGAGGTTTCTATTTTAAAGCAGTCATGATAAAATATAGTATTTTAAAAAAATCATCTTATATTTATTATAAATATTAACTTATCTAATATTTTTAACTTTTCTAAATTAGTCAACTTATTTTTATATTAAAAACGGTAGCTAGTAAATGACAATTCATAGGTCTCACCATTGATCAGTAGCCAGTAGGTGTTGTCTCTTTTTCATTTCTTTGGACCCAAAACCCGCGTTCAATATTCCAACATCCATAAGTTAAAAAGTGATCTCATCATTTTTAATTAATTATTCAAAAGTGACAAGGATTTAAAATTGAAATTTCAGAATTTTGTTTTACATTAACTTTGTGATGTATATCCTAATTCTAATAAGTTCTTAGGACGCAACTAACGTCAATTTAAACTTTTTATAATTAAAAAGAAAAGAAGTTATATATATATATATATATTATACTTATATATAGGAAAAATTATTTATTTAATCTTTACAATTTTATGGAGTTTATAACTTAATCTTGCAACTCAGATCCCTAAAGTTCAATTTTTGTCCTTGTTGTTAGTGAGTCAAAAGAGACGGTGTTGATGTATCTTGCAAGGAGTCTTTCAGCTCTTTTCTCAACTTTCGCAGGTGAAGTAAAGGGGTCAAAGTTTCAAACTTGTCATGTAGCAGGGAGAGAAATGCAGTGAAGGATGCTGCAAAAAAGAAAAACTTTTTTTGAAAAAGGAGTAAATAAATACAAAAAAAAAAAGCCTGTATTCCAACTGGCATTGCATCAAACATGAATGGTGGGCATTCCAAAGGGGACTTGCATCTGTACGATGATATAACTTCTTTTTTTTGAATTACAATGACCAGATAAAACTCTGGAGTGCAAATAGCCAAAGCCTAGGCTATGTTACAAGAGAATGAAACCAAATGTTCGCTCATATCAGCCAACATTTGGGCCGAACAGAAATCTGAGGGGTATTGCATAAGGGTTAGATCACTGTTCGAGTCCAGGGCCATTTTGGCCAGGTAATCAGCGCATCGAAGGGCTTCTCTGTGGGAATGATGTATCTCTAAGTCCCAGACCCTATAAATGAACTCCCTAGCTTCATCAATCACATCTTGTAGCGGATGGAAATGACCAGTTGGTTGAAGTAGCAATTGAAGAGCCTCCGTTGAGTCCGAGAATAACTGAATGTTTGCAAAGTTTAAAGATTTGCATAGCTTTAGACCAATTTGGATAGCTTGAACCTCTGCAGCTGTTGAGCCGAATGAAATGCCAATATTCTGTTGGAACCCGCAGATCCAATGACCTGAACTATCGCGAATCACACCTCCTACTGCAGAATTTTTGTGCTTATCTACTGCAGCATTGACGTCAATCCGAATGAAACCATCAGGTGGGGCGATCCATCTTTCCGAGATTCTATCTGGTACTTTGAAAATCTTATGCCTTAGTTGACCTTCCACGATTCCTTCATGAAGGAAATGGATGCCTGTGTGAAGAATTTGTTGTGGCCGGTCACTAGTTCCTTCAAAGGCTCTTTTACACCTATTTTTCCAGATTAGCCAGCAGAGTGAACCGAAGACTCTTAGCCAGGGCCACTTGATCATTGAAGGACCGCCAGGTGAATGATGTATGTTCCATCTGAGCCAAACCTGCAAATTACCAGAGAAAAAAGCAGAACAGTATAAAGGGTTAATACAAGAAAGCCACACACTGCTTGCGGACTCACAGTCTCTCATGATATGAATTGGTGTTTCCTCACAAGAGCACTTGAAAGGACACAGAGTTTATTCTCACATCTCTCTTCGCTCGGACAGAATTTGTAGGTATTCTCTCTTGAAGCAATTGCCACATGAAGTATTTGACTTTCTCTGGAAGAGGCCATCTCCAGATACGCTGCCAGATAGGATCTGGAGGATCCGAAAGGGATGTATAGATCATAGAGTATGCATATTTTACACTGAAATTCCCATCCGGTGATTTCCTCCACCAAACTGTGTCATTCCCCGAAAGTGACGGATGATTCGTTTCCCGAATCTTTTCAATTACCCACCTGGGCAGGAACAAATCCCACTTGTTCAAATCCCATCTTCCATCAGGGCCAACAAAGTGGCTAACCCTTTCATCCGGGTCAAGAGATTCATGATTCCGATCTACATAGTGCATTAGCGGCTGGTCGAGGGTGGTCCATATATCCCACCAGGCATTTGTTGAATTCCCGCTACGAAGTCTGCTGCCAACAGCTCTCCTGAAGGAATCCCAAACAGAGGTAATTGCACTCCACACCGATGATTGGTTCCTTTTCCTTTCCACACTGGGAAAGTTGCCATTTCCACAGTTGTATTTTGATCTAAGAACTTGCACCCATAAGGCATTGGGCCTGGTAATTAGATTCCAGCATAATTTCATAATGAGAGCTTGATTATGACTAGATAAATCTCTAATGCCCAGACCACCCTCTTTCTTGTCCTTTTTGATTCTTTCCCAAGCCACAAGATGCATTTTCCTGCCCTCACGACCCTGGTTCCAGAAGAAATTTCTATTCGTCTTGTCAAGGTCCTGCAGCACCCCTTTGGGAAGCATGGTGGTTTGCATCTGATAGGATGAAAGAGTTGAGAGAACAGAGTTAATCAGGACAGATCTCCCAGCCATACTCAAATATTTCCCCTTCCAGCTAGAAAGTTTCTTTTGCACTCTAGAAAGGAGAGGCACATAAGTACGCTTGGTAACCCTCTTGTGAAGCAAAGGAACTCTTAAGTACTTGCCCAGATTGGCAGAAATACCAATACCCAAGGATTGGCCCAAATCCACGGCGGTATGGAAATAGACATTGCGCGAGACAAAGAATTTTGATTTTTGAAGGCTGATTCGATGACCCGACACACTACAGAAATATGCCATCAAGTCTCTTATCAACTCCATCTGGCTTGAGGATGCCTCGCTGAAAAGAAGAAGCCATCAGCAAAGAAAAGGTGCGATAGCTTAGGGCCTGACTGGCTAAGCTTAAGCGGCTTCCATCTTCCTTCTTCCACTTCCCGATTGATCAATTGGCTAAGTCTTTCCATACAGAGGATGAAAAAGTAGGGACTCAAAGGATCGCCTTGTCTGACCCCTCTGGTTGGATGAAAAGAATCTGATGGAGAGCCATTCCAAATGACTCTCATAGAACTAGAGGAGACGCACGACATCAAGAGCGTCACAAAATGGTCACTTAGGCCCAGAGAATGAAGGTTAAATTTCAGAAAATCCCAGTCCAGGAGATCAAACGATTTTTCCATATCCACCTTGATAGCAACGTAGCCTTTCTTCCTTCTAGTAGATCTCATGGAGTGAATAGCTTCCTGCGCCAAGATGATATTATCGTAGCTTTGCCTGCCTCTGATGAAGCTACACTGAGTAGGATGGATCAGGAAATCCATAACAGGACGCAATCTATTTGCGAGTACCTTACTTAGGATTTTGTAACTCACGTTACAAAGCGAGATAGGACGGAAATCCTTGAGAGATGAAGGGTTCTCCACCTTTGGGATTAGAATGATGTGAGTCTGATTTATATCCTTGACTCTGCCTGGATCTCTAAAGATGGAAACAATGAGATCACAGATCTTCAGTCCCACAACCTTCCACTGAGATTGGAAGAAATGAGGTTGTAAACCATCAGGCCCCGGCGCTTTGAACGCACCCATTTCAAAAGCGGCATTTTTTATTTCAACTGCAGACACATCTTTCTGCATGGATGAAAGTTGCAAGTCATTTAGAGCAGGAAAGTCCACTGGCCATTCTGAAACCTTAGTCACCGATTGCTCTGAGGAATACAGGTCCTTGAAGAAATTAAGAGCTAAATTCTTCAGAACATCCTGATCAGTAATCCAATCCCCATGAGTGTTTTGGAGAGCTTCAATAATGCTTTTCTTTTTATTGATAGCAGCCATAGAATGAAAAAAGCTAGAGTTTTTATCCCCGAACTTGAGCCACTTGCATCTTGCTTTTTGATACCACTGAAATTCTTCTTGGTTTACAACTTTGAGGTAGTCCTTCCATAATTTTGATTCTAGCTTATGAAGGCCAGCATGAGGATTTGTAGCCAATTGCCGATCAATACCCTCTAAGCACTTAATCAATATCCGCTTCTTTTTGGGAAGGCTCCCAATCACGTTCGAGTTCCACCCTGAAGCTTTCTTTTGAAATTCCTCACATCCCAACGCCCAATCATTATTAAGCCACGTAGAGCTAACCAAATCGGGGAATTCATCTTCAAGGCACCACGCAGCTTGATATTTGAAATGATTTGTGGAGGGAGTAACCTGCGTAAATCCAGGAGAGACCACCTGCACTCTGTGATCCGATTTATACCGGAGATGATGGAAATTTTTGTGGTGGGGATGGCTCAATTCCCAACTTAGGTTGTAAAAACCCCAATCAAACCTTTCTTTAGTGGCCTTTCTGGTCCAGGTGAATTTGTCACCAACCACAGGAAGCTCAAGCAACTCACAATCTTGCACACAGGAACGAAAAGGAGAAAGAGAACGGTCATGGACTGAGGCACCACCCACCTTATCTGAAGGGTTTAGGAAGGAATTGAAATCACCTAGCACTAGCCACTCGGAAGATGAATTATCAACTAAACCCCGAAGAGATAGCCACAACTCTTGTCTTTGACCCCAACTAGGATCCCCATAAATAAAGGTGGCACAGAAGCAATCACTTGATTTCCTATCAGTGAGACGGCAGTAGAGAAGTTGGGTGGTAGAGGAAAGATATTCGACCGAAACCTCGCTATCATTCCATAAGACCCAAATTCCCCCAGCATAGCCAGTAGACTCAACCCTCAGCCAATTATTGAAACCAAGTTTCCTAACCACAGAGTCCGCTTTTAACCTACTAACTCTAGTTTCAAAAAGACCCATAACAGAAATATGATATTTGGCAACAATGTCGCGAAGAATATGGGGGAAAGATTTACTACAAACCTCCTACAATTCCAGCTAGAAATAATCATTGAGAAAAATAAGCAACGAGGGAAAGAGCACTACTTATCTGGCGGCTTGCGCCCAGAGACTGATCTGATCTGTTTTTAACAGCTCTAAGATTCTTGGTATGTCTGATATGAACATCATGCTTCACTTCAGCCAACTGAGGACCTAGCGCAGATCTTGAGCCAGAGGCCGAGCCTATGACACTGGGGTTTGGAGCGTTGGGAGTGATCAGTTGGGATGAGGGCAAGTCTGTGCTGGCCAGCTCCTGTACTTGTGAAGCACCGGAGATTGGGAGGATTACCACTTTCGCCTCAGATTCTACCGATGAGGGAAGCTCCGTGTCTTGCACAGCTAGCACAGGCAACTCAACACCATCTTGATTCCGTAACGTGAGAGATTTAGGGGGAATGAACGAGAGCTCGTTCGAAAGATCATTCACTATCGTGCCCCTTTGAGTACCCGGAGTCTGAGATACGGATTCAAGTGCTTTAGATTGGGGATCATCCATTGAGCCCAAAACAACATGGTGAATACGAGCTCTGGTTTTTATTTGTTGTTTGGGCTGACTTGTATGCACAGGGGATGAGGTCACAGTGTGGCCCACGAGTGCGTTGACAATACTTTGTGAGGGAAGAGCATTGCTGACATCATCATTGCACTGAGCTTCGTCTGGACCCACCGCTGGAGCCACAGCGATTTCCTTATTCTTTATGCGGTACACATGTTTGGGAGCCTGTGCAGTCTTAGCTTTCAAAGATCCTTTGGGATGTGAACGCTGGTCGATCTCTTTCTGACTAAAGTCAGACTTTTTCAAAAAACTTTTACTTACCCCTACCACAGCCCCTAAGTCACGTGATATCCTTCCTTCATTTTCTTCGAGACCGAGGTCATCATCCAGGTTCCCATCTTCATCCACGTCATGTAATATTTGAACCTGGATGAGTGAAGTTTCATCCCCTTTCCTTTGTCAGAGGCCAACCCATACCCACGTCCCTCAGAGCCGCCACTTCTAATTTCCCGCCTTGGGATACGGGTCCTCCTCTGTCCTCCCACCATCATCCATGGACTGAAGGTGTCGACACTTGCCGGAGGTGGCTTAACCGGCGACCTAACTTGTAGCACTTTGGCCTCCTCCATCCCCTGATCCTTGGAATGAATAGGTTCTGTCGGTTTTACCTTCCAAGAACAAGCATCTTTCTTATACCCATATCTCCCACAAGAGAAACAAATTTGATCCAGACCCTCATATTCAACATTGAAGATCGTAGAGGCTAGAATGACTCTCGGGACAAGGCACTTTTGGAGATCCAATTCAACACAGATTCTTGCATACCTGCCTCTTGTTACTACACCCGATGAGAGCCCACTATCATTCAAAGTATGTAAATCCACTTTAAGGGTCTTCCCTATCATGTTGCCAAGCCTGGTAATGAATTTATGAGAGTAGAAGATGAGGGGAATGTTTGGTATTCTGACCCAAGAAGCTATTTTCCCCAGCGGATTAAGGAAAGGATCAAAGTAAGGAGTCCATTTTTGGACCAAAACAGAATGCTGCGCAACTACCCAAGGACCTTCTAAGAGAATGCGCTTGTAGTGGGAGCACCAGCTGTCTGCATTTGTGAACCTCACAACATAATAGTTGTTAGGTAAGTCAACCAGATCAAACTCATTGAACTTCCAAATTCTGTAAAGCATGTCTTTTAATTTCTGAAGGTAGAAGTGAGCGCCAAGGACAGTGATTATAAGCGAGTTATTCCATGGTTGACAGGCTTCGTTGAACTCCTCCTGGGAAATTTCCATAGAAGGATATATGTTCATAAGTTCTAAAGTCTCCTGTGAGGGCACAGGAATTTTCCATGATTGGCTTTACAAATCCGCAGTTAGAGTGTCCTCCTCAGAAGCGGAAAGACCATGAGCAATCCCATTAAAAACAAATGAGCTACGTCCCATCAGTGAATCTTTATATGAGGCCAGTTTTGGGGATGCTTGAGGGATCTGCAGGGACCCCTATTCAGAATAGAGGATTTCCGACGGAGGAGTTTCCTGTGAATGAGATGCGGGAACCGTCAACAGGACAGAACTATCCTCGTCAGCATTCTTCTTTTTAGGGGGCTGCAATGAAACAGAAAGCCTAGCGGAAAACACCGGAGATCTATTCATCGAATCCGTTCCTTCCGACGGTCTGTCCGGCGGAATCTTTAGAGAGTCGACGTCAACCATTGAAAGGATACCGGCGGCACAGGTTTCAAGAGAGAGAAAAAGATTGAGCGTACCACTTTTTTAACTTGTAATACTAATACTACGATGATATAACTTCAAACTAATGGATCGCCACAATAATTCAGATGCTTTTCATTTCTTTCAGTAACAGTGATTGATGATTCTATTATACTCGCTCCAATTCTTAATATAAGAATTTATTGATTTTTTTTAGATATTAAAAAAAAATAAGTTACTTAATCGTAGCATATGTTATGCATCATTATATTATATATTAGTTTATAAGTTAAATAAATTAGTTTAAAAAAAATAAACATAAATATTTTAATGTAACATATTTAATTTTCTTAATTTCATTAAAAAAAATTAACTAGTTTTTATATTAATATATTGTTATAAATAAATGTGCAAGCATGACAACAACAAAAGCATCCTTCTCCTCTATCTTCTGGAGTTCTGGTACTGATGTGCACGCAGCAAGTAACAAAACAAGAACGTCCTTCTCCTTTTCCAGGACCACAATTACACAGCAGACAAAAACCTAAATTGCAATTTAATTATTTCTTTATTTTATGAACTGGGATTTACTTTTGGGAAAAAGTTCACTGTATCCTTCTAACCATTTAATATCAATTAGCCCCTAAAATTTTTAAAACTTTATTGCATCTTTTAGGGTTAAACTGAAATTAAGTTTTTTTATTGAAAATACATTTATACCCTTATCTTATAGATGACCGAGATTGTCTTGTAAATTTTTCCATATATATTGTAAATACGCATATTTGACTTGTAAATTTTTATATATATCTTGTGAATAATCATATATAACTTGTAAAATAAAGGCATAATTATCTTTTCACTCACAAATTTTAATTTCAGTTTAGTCTTAGGAGCATAGTGAAATTTGAAAAAATTTTGGGACTATTTGATATTAAATGACTACAGTACACTGAAATTTTCCCATTACTTTTGTTTGGTCCCGATTATTTTGCTTTAATTATTGGGTCAGCGCCGAGTAGCCCTATGGTCATACCAGACAAAATATGAGGCGCTGTTTTGCATAGTCACAGCTTTTACCAATGAATAGTGCCCGACAAAAGATCTAAAACATAATTGCTCCTCCGGTTTTAATTTAAATATAGAAACCAATAAACTAATTCGCATAGATTAAGTTAGAAGTTAATCATTTATAAAAAATTTTCCTAATTTTCCTAAAATATACTAATGCATTTGAATTATTCCTGCATTTCATTATTGTTTTGATAGGGAACTAATGGAGGTAGTTTAGGAAAATATCAATACATATAAAAAACAAAATAGATTAAAGTCTTGCGTGTTTTTTGGTGAATGATTAAGGTTTTACATTTATGACTAAAATAAACCTTCTAACTATTACATTGTATAATTTTTCTCTTTATTTCTAAGGGGTCTTAGCAATTGGTGTCACTTTTTTATGCTAATATGAATTTGATTCTCACAAGAATACTCTAAGCATACAAATCTTGAAAGTATAAGTAAAGAAGCGGCGTATCTTCAAGAGCATATTTGTTAATGTATTGTCTGCATTTAGGCCAGAAAACACACATTATCATTAGATTCTCTAAACCACTTGGGAAAGAAATAATGCAAGCAAAGTCCAAAAATACCCCGGGAAAAAAAATTCTCCTTTTACTCCTTATTAGATTTTCTAATAGTCTTGATAATGTGAATAAACGCACCAATTCTTTCATTATGTTGATTGATTTCTCATAAGCTGTCACAATTAAATTCCATTTTCCCCATAGGAACTCTAACGGCTTGTTTGGTTTGTGGACAGGGAAAGTGAGCAGAGGAAAAAAAATTTTTATCAAAGTTTATAAAAATTAAAGAAGTTGGGTTAAATGTTTTTAATTAATTTTTATTACTCTTTTAGCTTATATATTCTCTTTATTAAAATTATGTAACTCCACTTCTTTAATTTTTTTTTAAATCCAACTCATAAAAATTTGCACTCCTCTCCCCTCCAAATCGCTATGAAATGAAAAGAGGACACTTAAAATTCTTTTTCCCCAAAAAGGAAGTCATGTTGATGAAAGACGAATATATTCAGCATTCATGTGGGTAAGATTACCAAAAGGAATAATTCATAATTTCATACGCATGCAGTGAATGACATGGTGATATAACAGGTTGAGGTATAAGAAGGATTAAAATTTCAAGTTGTCCATGGAGTGAAGAGAGGGGGACCTTAGAACAGCGGGAAAAGGTTCATAGGGTAAAAGCCACGCTAAGAATATTATTCTCCAGTGGAAGACTTGATGAGTAGTCACTTGAAGATAGAAAAGGCTTTTAATTTGGCAACTGCATGGTAGTGGGATTTGAATTTTTTGGATAACTAATAGTAATATTCGTAGATAAAATGATGAAGCTAACACATCAAGATCTTATCTATTATGCAATATGATCAAGTAGCAATGCAAGGACTGAAACTTCAGCGCTAAAAGTGAAACTAATTGTTCTTTCAATTGCAAATTGCTCGTGTTTTGCGAGCAACAAGTTAATGAGTACGAAGGAGGAGAGATATATATATATATATATATATATAAAGTTGATTTGTTAACTGAAATGCATGTTTAGGAAGAATTGTCTCAACTTGAAAGGGATACGTGGTATTGATAAAAAAAAAAAGGGATACTTGACAAAAATGAGTGCGAATGCCCCACATGAAGCAAGTGACATGTAATTTTTCTAACATAGAATTGGCAGTCTACTATATTTATTGGTTGATTAAGAGATGCTTTTTTTAAAAAACATAATAATACCAGTATATGATATGTGGTACTAAAAGACTAATGTAAATACAAATATCATTGAACAGAACAAATAATATTACCTTCTCAATATGATTTTTCCTTTCATCATGAGATTTTAACTCAACTTTGTTTAAGAAGCATTAAGTTCTTTTTACTCAATTCAATCATAACTGTACTGAGTAGGATTTGGTAGATCATGGTAGGGGAGGGGAAATGACCAACATTTTATGCATAAAATGTCTATTAGTTTGTTATCATCATTATTCAATAATATTTGTTTATTTTTATTAAGGAGAATTACTATGAGGTTCCAAAAAATAATATAATTACTAAAAAGTCTCATAAACAAATGAACGGCATGAATCTATTACTCCATCCAGTCTTAAATATAAGATAAAGTTGACTTTTTTTTGGAGAGATTAAGGAAGCTAATTAAATTACTTTAAAGTATTTATATTTTTATTTTTTTCCTCCAAACTAATTAATTTGACTAATAAACTAATATATAATCTAAAAATACACAACATATGATATGATTAAGTAACTTATTTAACTTTCTTAATCTCTCCAGAAAAAGTCAACTCTGTCTTATAGAGAGTACCGTTTCCTGCATTGGAATTATTATTACATGCTACTCACTAGATGAGTTTTTTTTTGTAATTATATTCATTCATCAAAGCCATATAACATAGGACAAGAGGAATCTGGCAAACTACTACTTTTTAGAATGATTCATAGTACATGGACTCTCACCCCATCAACAAAGAACTTGTCCCCTCCTTGGAATTAGCAGCAGTCCTTATGAAGGAAGCATGGGATATTTATCAACATTTAGAAGACATGTAATGAAACGCAAAAGCAGTGCATCGATCTCACAAGAATATTTGTGAGAGTAAATAGAAATTCTTGAGGGTAGGAACAACAATAGTGCCTTGAAACTCTCAAAGCATGTGACTTTGACAATGTCACTGCTCAAAAATATATTGTATTTGTAATTTGTGTTGCATCCGGCCATTCATGCGTACTTGTCATAGTAAAGGATCTAACAATATAGAATTAGGGTCAATACTATATTCAATCCTTCAAATTTACCATCATTTTAGTTTTAGTCCTTTAAATTTCAAACCATTGTTTTTTATTCCTCTAAAAGCAAAACGGTCCAAGTTTTTATTGAGTTATAGAGATTACCATTTTAAACTAAAACCAAAACCTATGGCTTGAAACTTGAAGAGCCAATGTCAAAATGAGGACAAACTTGAGAAAACAAAAATTATACTAACCCTTGAATTAACAAAACTATTTTCAAGAATTAAAAACAGGGGGAAGAATGTCGCTTACAGATGAAGAGAACAAATATGCTAATCTACATTTTGAAAGTCTTCTTTCCGTTATTTTCAGTTTTTGGTAGGACATACTGTCTAATACCCAAGCTAATCTTGAAGCATCATATGGAAGAATTTGTTTATTATACTTCCACGTCTCTTTTCTTTAGAGTCTATCTTCTCCCAATCACTGAACGAAACTATGTTCACATTTCTATCATGTAGGAGCTGACGAAGACCCTCTCTGCCTTGTTTTGGCAAGGTCGACGATGGCGATACCAAAACTCCTTTATTAAGGTCTTCCGATATGCTCGAAACCTGTCATGTTAATTGTCAGCCAAAATACATAACTACCAGCCACACACATCCATATTCCATATGAAAGAAAAGCAACTAGCTTGGGTCAGCAATTATATGCCCTTCCAGTCAACTAGTTTCAGTGCTCTTCGCAATAATGAGAATCAAGAACTATTCATGAGGGTGAAATCTGCATTAGTTGAAATAAAATTTCAATAGTCTAAATTTAAGATTTTCAGCTAATGATGTTTAAATCAAAAAATCATTTTTTGACAAAATGGCGGTTAAGAAAATATTTTTATTTTAAATTTTGTACACATTTTAAAAAATTGAAAAAAAGTAGAAGTAAAAAAAAACTCAATTTAAACCATCAAAATTAGATTCGAACGGCTTGCAATAGGGAATAGCTCTTAGGGCTCATCATTGCGAGGAGCACTAAAACTGGTTCCCTTATGGACCTAGCAGCTCATTTTACAATATAACTTGACATACATGTTTCATATAAATATATTTCCAGTCCTTTCAACATCAGGCGCAGGAAAAAATAGGTAAGAATCTAACTAATTAGAATCCCAATCATCCACAGTATTTCAAACTCAAATCCTTGATACTTTTCAAGCAAAATTGTCATATTTAGCAGTTTGTGAACTCCCTAGGAACTAATAAGCTATAGTTTGGCAGGTTTTGCTATCATCCATATTGCTGACGAGTCACTAGCTTCCTAAGAACAGCATGATTATAGAAAGCAAACTTACAGTTTCGTCAGCACAATAAAGGTTTGTGGCAATAATTCCAGTTGGTCCTCTCTTAAGCCAACCGCAAACATACAAGCCCTCCTCACGTAATGTCGGATTCCCTGAAGTATCACTCAGCACTCGACCTTTATTATTTGGAACTATACCTGAAAATTAGCAACCACATATTGATGAGAGGAGAATAAAAATACCCAGAATATGAAAATAAAAAGGGACTTGGAATTCAGCACTTCATCATTGATCCGCATAACTCCTCTCAAGTCAGATTATAAGTTAAATATGTTAGCTAGTTAATATTTTAACTACTCCAACCATCATAAGAAAACATAACAATAACTACTAAGAACTATAACAGCTTATCATCTACTTCCATAATACTCGTAATACATGAAAAGATAAGAAGACAAAATGCCCAGGGGAAAAGGATAGGGACTAGAGAATATACATACTTGATGACAGTATAAATAACACTAACCCCTCAAAATCTATATTAATACTCTGACTGCAAAAGACAATGGCAAAATTTACCCTTGGGTGCCCTAAAGGCTACAAGTAATGCTTTTCATAATTTCCTAAAAAATCTAAACATATACAAGTGCATATATTTTCTTGAAGTGCCTGAAAATACCAAAGCTGCAGTAACTATGATTCTCAAACCAGCCATTAAACGAGTTTAGACCATAGTTGAACCAGTCGTGATTAAACTAATAAATTTTAAGTAATATAGATTAAATTAAGATATTATATAACAACAACAAATAGACCACAGTGAATTTTTTCCATCAAGGAGTATCCAAGCATTACTCTGCTGTCTTTCATACAACTTCCAATCAACTAGCATGTCTATTAGATCACAGCGGATCAGATAATAACACTGCACAAAAGTCAGTGCAGACAACTATAAGAAAAATAAATTTGATCGGTAACAATACCATAAATTGTGTTATTTTGTTAACTTTTTCCTTCTCCTCCTGATAAACCAAAGAATGTTTTTAGGAAGGAAAAAAAAAATGAGAACCCACTTCCAAATTTGTTATTGATCTCCAAATATAACTTCCCCAAAAACACATGATTTAGAAGAAACCAGAGATGATTCAGAGTAAAACATAAAATAGGAAATTAGCACAAAAAGTATGAAATGCAAATTATTTGTTCACCTTTCTGATTATCAAAGGGTAAGCCATGAACAGGTATTGATCTGTAACCAATGCTCTTAAGTACCAACCTACAAAACACCAGTATAGGCAGTGGACTCAGCATTGAATCTCAACATTTTGTAACATCACAATGGATATAAATATCTTTCCAGGGAGGCTGCAATCATTCATTTATACAATTCCATCTCTATCTCTGCAAAATGCAGTTGACGAATTAACAATAATTCTTAGCACAAGAAAAGGTTATTGTGGACTCATGTTCATTAGTGTTTACCAAATGTCCAAATCTTCAAAAATAATTTATATTTAACCAGAGTTAGAAATTAAAGAAGCGTATAAATCCCCCATTTGTTTGACAAGACACTTTTTTAATGCTAAAAGAAACTATGCTAAATTATATTTACTAGTCATACATTATTACATTGATGCAGCGCTGATGATGCTAAGTTTACCAGTAACAAGTTACAACAAAAATATGAACAATAAAAAAAATACCTTGTAGCACTGTCTTTTCAAAGCGCACACTTGAAACATAGCCAATTCTATCTTTTGACTCCTGAAAGCTATCTGGCTTACGGAAAAAGACAAAATGGAGTTCACGTTGATTCAGACCAGCATGTGCAGGCTTTGAAGTAGCTTCCTTAGAGATAGCAATTCATAAACTCTTCTCTGTATACAGCTACACTTTAATTCTTCCTTTGCAGAGAGACAGCATCAGGCACAGATAACACCAATGAAAGATATTCAGGTAAAATAGAACAAGTATAATAGTTTTCAAAAGGAAAAACAAACAAGGAAGTACATGTAAAGAAAATTACCACCAAATAGAAAGGAGAAACTATTTAGGGAATTAACCATACTTGCAAATATTGAAGAGACTTATCATCATACGATTCTTAAAAACAGAAATAATGATAGTGATAGTGATAGTGACAGTGATAAATATATGCGCATGTAGTTATAGCTAGTACATATAGCAAATATAAGTAATGCCACCGTCATAAATTAGGAAACAACTTGGAAGCACCCTATACCTCATCTGCCGGAGTTAGAAGTAGATCAGTTTCCTGAATTTTAATATCAAGATTATGAATACCTGTAAAAAGATGCCAAACCTTCCATTAGTTTCATGGATGCAAGAGACTGAAATGGTATACAACTTATAGTTCATGACCTACAAAGTACAGTTGCTTCAAGAGTGTACCCCTATTACTGAGTGTGATGCCAGTGCACATACTTTTTTGGTGCTCTTAAAGCATGTTTGGTTTCACTTGGTTGTAATGGTTTCCAACATGAAACAAAGCATGTATTTAGGCACTCCAAAGTAAGTATCATCTATTATTTTCTCTCCCTTTAATTAAGTTTAGTATGGATACACCTTGGAGAAATTGTTTGTATCACTACAAAATTAAATGTTACCTTTTTAGAAAGTTATTCAAACTTTGAGATTAATATTCAAAAACTGAAATAGAATTCCTTGCAGTACTACATGCGTTCCGCACGCATGTGTGTGTAAGCGTTTGTGAGTGAGTGAGTGTGCGTGCAACTGCGCATGTCTGTGAGTGATGGGGAGAGAGAGAGCAACAAGACCTAGCATAGTAAATATGGATCCTGTTTTGAGAGGGTCATTATCTTTTTTTGGTAAATATATCTATATATATACACTTTAACAAAATGACCATATCGCATCCACATGCAAATAGTTCATGACTAATTAAACAAATACTAAACTATAACAAAAAAGCATTAGTAATCATTTGGATTAAAACCAAAGCCAGGGCCAAGAAACATGACCAAGATTTCCATTTTCAGTTCAACCTCAAATCTTTAAGGTCCGGAATGTTTCAAAATCAAAACCAATGAGTTAAGATTAATAAAAACCAGATGAAAACCCAATGAGCAAGTCAAATGGGAATTGGAGACTCGACTGATAAGGTTATCACTAAACAGCAGGTCAGTTGAGGAGCCGTAGCTTTCAAACGAAATTGTTTACGTCTGATTAATAATAGCATTAAGGGGTAATGACAAACCAATAAGTAAATTACAAGGTCCGATTATTCCCCCTGTGGAAAGAGTTCCGCAGAAGAAAAAACATGTATAAGAAAAATGAAAAGTTCATCTGAAATTGGCATGTAAAAGAAGATGCGGAAGTTACCAAGAACTTCGCGTAGTTCTTTAGCAGTACAAGCTGCTTGGGCAGGACCACATCTTCCAACCAAATAGACCTTCCTGCAATAAACCTAATATTACATACATACATCATACAATAGAAATAAGATTATCAGGCACCTTCAGATTATGTGATGACAAACCTGATAGAGCTCTCCTCTCGAGCAGCCAAAGCATGACTAGAAATATCAGTCGTTCCAACTCAGTTGTAGGCCGTAAAAGGATACGTGCAACATCAAGAGCAACATTTCCCTGAAATTAAATGAGATCATTTACCTAGAAAGCCTCAACAACCCAAGATGAGCCTGCGTAATGGAGAATGGGAAAAGAATATTACAAGGGACTTAGTAATTAATTTATGTATTAAAAAAAAACAGTAATTAATTTTAAAGTCTAAATTAGAGCTTATATTTTCATTTTGTCAATCATCTTTTTATTTTTGAATTAATTTATCTTATTGGAGTTACCTGACCAAGAATTACAGCTGTATCCGTGCTTTTCAAGTCTGGGTCAACATTTCTTGCATTTGGATGCCCATTATACCACCAAACAAATTCTCTGGCAGAGTGTATCCCCTTCAAATTCTGAGAACAGAATAAGCAAGTATAAGGAATATGTTAAAAGTAAATCAAGGTCTAAAGTAAATAGCTAACACATAACTATGACTTGACAAATAGGCATCAACCCATCACTTATACCTAAAAGATAATCCTAGTGACAACAACAAGTAGTCTTATCCCACTAGGTGGGGGGTGGTCACATGAATTGCACGGCGTCATTATGCTATATCAACAACCAAATCTTTTGATAGATTGTTAATCAAAAGATTTCGCTTAATAACTTCATAGAAGAGAATCCCAGTGAAACAACAAAAATTCTACCAGAGCATTACTATACAAGAAAAAGCAAATAAACAGTTGAAGCATACTTCTCCATAAATTCCAAGGCTTCTATCACTTTCAGCACCATATGCGAGCACAACCTGTTGAAATGCATAAAATGAGGACTGATAAGAAGGTACAGCCAATAAGTAAGTATTCAAAAACCACTGTCATCATATATAGAACTAGAATCTCACCACATGATACAGCTCACGTAATTCAGATAGAGAAACGCTAGATCCAAGAGCTACATTTCCAAATAATGAGCATCTTTCATGCTGTGCTACCCTTGAAAACTGGTTGATGACAATCTGTTGCAAGTTTTCTGGCAAACTAAGCTCAATTAAGAGAGTTCTTTACAACAACAAAAATTATTACTAGGACTAAAAGCAGGGGGAAATCAAGCATTTCATTTATTTCCCATGAATTTTAGGGGTATCCAAAGAACTACAATTTCTCGCCATTCCCTTATATGGGCATATGCAGCCTCAAGCTATTTATGGAGAATCAACAGCCCAACAAAAATCATATAAACACCTGAAAGACTGTCAGGCACACTGATACTAGTGAACCAAGTTTCAATTTTCAAAGGAAAGATGCAGATATTGACCTTTGTGTCTGGGTGATCAGGTGCAACACCAGAGCGAACTAACCCAAAAGGCGTTGGCAGCCTGTCAATGATATCAACTTGAGCTTCTTGGTGCGCCTTCAACATCTAAAAAAGCAATTAACATACCAACAGTTCAAAAATTTTAGAACAAGATTAACATGTTGATACTTGACAATGCATGTGCACGTATAAGAGCTTACTTTCTCAGCAGTGTAGAAACCAGCACGACCACTTCCAACAACACAAACATGCAAAGGGTTAGAAGAAAGAGTAGCGAAGCTTCTGGAAAGCCATGTCCTTGCTTGGAAGATTGCCATTTTCTCAACGTAATGCCTGAAATAAAGACATAAATATGAGCTTAAGAGCTCATAATGTTATTCATTTGATATATGTCAATGCTAAGGGAGTACAACATATATATAGGAAAATGAAATACACAAAGATAATGAAAACAGAGAGACAGAAACGATGGTAGGTGCGTGATAGACGGAGGTGTAGACGGAGGTGTGTGAGTGTCAACAATGGTATGCTATTCGGTGTTGCTATTTCTGACTTCTAACACTCCCCCTCAAGCTGGAGAATATATATCGATCATTCCCAGCTTGCACCTAAATCCTTCAAACTTGGCTCTGCTTAGTGGTTTTGTCATAATATCTGCAATTTGGTTATCAGATCGTATGTGGGACAATCTCATGATACCTGCTTCAATTTTTTCTTTAATGAAATGTCTGTCTATCTCAACATGTTTTGTCCTGTCATAATAGACTGGGTTTTTTACCATTTCAATGCTGGCTTTGTTGTCACACCACACTTGCATTGGTCCCTCATGTGGAATTCCTAATTCCTTCAGTAATCTGATAATCCAAAGTCCTTCACGTACTCCATTGTTAACAGCTCTCAGTTCTGCTTCTGCACTGCTTGTTGACACCACAGTATGTTTCTTGCTTCTCCATGTAACCAGATTTCCCCACACATATGTGCAATATCCTGAGACTGACCTTCTAGTTTCCCTGTCTCTGGCATGATCTGCATCAGTGTAGATTTCAATATCTCTGATAGTGCCTTTCTTAAAGAAGATCCCTCTTCCAGGATTAAGCTTTAAATAGCTTAGGATTCTGTACAAGGCTGCCATGTGTTCTTCCTGTGGTTGATGCATGAATTGACTTGCTATTCCAACTGCATGACTAATATCTGGACGTGTGTGGGTCAAGTGTATGAGTTTCCCAACAAGTCTTCTATATTGTTCAGGATTGACTAGGACACCATTTGGTTTGATTCTGAGGTGACACCCTTCTTCCATTGGTGTTCCTACAGGTTCTGCTCCTAACATTCCTATTTCATGCAACAAATCTAGGGTATACTTCCGTTGAGATACATTGATGCCCTTTTGAGTTCTTGCCACTTCCATGCCCAGAAAATACCTCATTTGTCCAAGATCTTTCACCTGGAACTCAGTTGACCAATCTTATTTTAGTCGAGAAATGGATCCCTCGTCGTTTCCTGTAATGACTATGTCATCCACATAGACAATCAAGATAGTGACTTTGTCATTATTCCGTTTAATGAACAAAGTGTCATCTGCTTGTCCCTGAGTGTACCCAAGTTGTTTCATAGTTTTGGTAAACCTGCCAAACCACGCCCTAGGTGATTGTTTGAGCCCGTACAGTGATTTGTTGAGTTTACACACAGAGTTGTCAGGAGCTGAAATTCCATCTGGAATTTCCATATATACTTCTTCCTCTAAGTTGCCATTCAGAAATGCATTTTTCACGTCCAGTTGATGCAATGACCAATCCAAGTTAGCTGCGATCGATAGTAGCACTTGGATGGTATTAAGTTTCGCTATTGGAGCAAATGTCTCTTGATAATCAATTCCATATGTCTGGGTATATCCTTTGGCAACAAGTCTAGCCTTGTATTTGTTGATTGTGCCGTTAAGATTGAATTTAGGAGTAAATATCCACCTGCATCCTACTGGTTTCTTTCCTTTAGGAAGAGTTGTAATCTCCCACGTTTTATTTTCCTCAAGTGCTCTTAATTCTTCTTCTGCAGCTTGTTTCCAATTCTGATCAGTCATAGCTTGTTGAAATGTGTCTGGAATTTTCATCTGTGCACTGTTTGCAACAAAGCTTTGCATTTTTGCAAAAAGGTTACCGTATGAAACAAAACGTTGAATTGGATGTTGAGTACACGATCTTACCCCTTTTCTTAATGCAATAGGCCAACCCAGTTCTTCAGGATTTAATATCGAATTAGAGTCATGGTCATTCCTTCGAATAGGAGAGATAGTTCTACCAGTGTTTGATTCATCTTGTAGTCTGGATTCTTCCTCTTGTCCCGATTCTGCATCCATCCCTGAATTGATTTCAACATTTGTTTCCAGTTCATTCAATGATGGAGGTTGAGACGAACTTTGTTCGGTTTCAGAATTACGGGTAGGACTAGGTTGGTTTGTGAGAGGTAAAGGGTCAATAACAGGTATGAGATTAGGTTGTGATGGTGATGGTTGTTCTGCATCCAAGATTAGCCATTTATTGCATTCATTGTCAGTATACTCCCCCTGAATGGGTAATTTTGGATAATATGCTTCTTCTTCTGAGAAGATTGTATCCCTGGAGATAATAAGCTTCTTGGAAGTAGGGCAATAGCATTTGTACCCTTTTTGAGTAGGGGAGTAGCCAAGAAATATACATTTGACAGCTCGAGTACCAAGCTTGTTGCCATCATTTTTGTGGACAAAGACAACACAACCAAATACCTTAGGAGGCAATGAGTTGATGATGGAGCAAGTTGGAAAGTGTTCTAGTAGTGTTTGGATAGGGGTGTTGTATTTGAGTACTATGGAAGGCAATCTGTTGATGAGATAGGTAGCTGTGAGTATGGCATTACCCCAGAAAATGGTAGGAACATTTCGTTCCATTAGTAAGGTTTGGGTTGCTTCCAACAGGTGTCGGTTCTTTCGCTTAGCTACTCCATTTTGTTGAGGAGTGTACGGGCAAGAGGTTTGGTGATGTATTCCTTGTTGGTCAAGAAATTCTTTAAAGGTGTTGCTCATGTATTCCTTGGCATTATCACTTCGTAGTACCTTAATGAAAACATTAAATTGAGTGCGCACAAAGGTGTAGAAGTTTTGAAAGATTTTGGCTACTTCGAATTTATCTTTCATTAAATAAACCCATGTGGTTCTAGTATGGTCATCTATGAAAGTAACAAACCATATGGCATTGGTGAGTGTTTTTATTCGCGCAGGTCCCCAAATATCACTATGGACTAGTGTAAATGGTGAGGAAGGTTTGTAGGGTTGTTTAGGATAAGAAGTTCTGGTTTGTTTTGCAATTTGGCAAGTTTCACAATGAAAAGGAACATAATTGTTATTGACTAAATTTGGAAACAAATGCTTCATATAATCAAAACTAGGGTGGCCTGAGCGACAGTGCCACAAGTATACATCATGATTTTGTGAGTTGGAGCTAACCAGTGCTCTTCTTGCCTTTCTTACAACTCCTGATTTCAGGTTTGAATCTTCAAGAACAATCCATCCCATTCTTTAGAAGTTCCAATCTTCTTCCTCGATTTTAAATCTTGAATAGTACAGACATCGTTATAAAAAATGACTCGGCATAGTTGGCCTTTAGTTAATTGACTCACAGATATAAGATTGACAGTGAGTGCAGGCACAAATAAAACATTATGAATTTTCAGGGTATTAGAGAGTATGACTGTGCCAATTCCTTCAACTTTTGTGTATAGGTCATTAGCAACTTTAACTCTAAGATTCTCATGAATCAAATTAAGAGTTGTAAACAATGTGTGATTACCAGTCATATGATTAGTTGCTCCTGAATCAATAATCCAAGCATTCTCACTAGCTCGTGTAATATTTAGAGCTAAAATAGAGTTACCTGATTGGACAAGGTTGGTGTTGGGCATAGAATTAGACTTATTCTGTCTGTCTAGCATTCTACGAAACATCCGCAGTTCTTCTTTAGTCAAGGAATTGTGATCCTCAGCTTCTGACTCAGAAGTAGAGATATGACTTTGTTTGTTACCTCCTGGTTTTCCATGAAGCTTCCAGCACTCTTCTTTGGTGTGGCCCTTCTTCTTGCAATAACTACACCATTTGTTTCTTTGTTCGTCTTGTGGTCGTTTTGTCGTCAAGGTTGACCTTTCAGTTGAGCTCGAACTACCTTGGTTTATTGTCAGGGCCGACCTTTCAATTGAGCTTAAGCTACCTTGATTCAAGAGCTTTCTGCTTTCTTCGAACTGCACATGGTTGACAACATCAAAGAGATGTGGTAAAGGCTTTAGGCCCATTATTCTGCCCCGTATCTCCTCAAACGAGTCATTTAGTCCAAGGAGAAAATCATAAATTCATCCTTCTTAGACTATTTTCTTGTATAACTGAACATCTTCCACATTTTTCCATGGATGTACTTCAAACAGGTCCTGTTGTTGCCAGAGTTTAATCAACGCATTATAATAATCAGTGACAGATTGAGTACCTTGTCTTAAATCGCGAAGTTGGCGCTTCAAGTGGATCAATGCTGCAGTATTATCAAGAGAGGAATAGGTTCTTCTGACTGCATCCCAAATTTCTTTTGCAGTAGTTGCGAGGAGATATCCTTCGCTGATGTCATCAGTCATAGAGTTGCACAACCAACTCATAACTTGATTGTTCTCAGAAAACCATGTATCAAAATGAGTGTCATCAGGGGCAAGCTGGGATGCTTCACCATTTATATACTTCTCTTTTCGCTTGCCACGAAGATATCTTAACACGGTTTGAGACCATTGGAGGTAATTCCGTCCATTGAACTTATGGTTAATAGCCATAATCTGACTATCGGAGAGTTCTGGGGCCGTCACCATTTTGTTAGTGGTAGAGGAATGAGATGGAGAAGCACCATGAGTTTCAAGAATTGTACTGGTCATTAGTGCATTGGAGTGGCTCCGAGATTTGTGGGAAAAGAGCCAAAATGGGGAGGAAATTCAGAAGGATTCATTCTGGCTGAAAAAATGGTCGCCGAAGCTGCTGCAGACGACTGCGCGTGGGGTTCACGTGCCTGTGTTTCTGCCGCGCGTGGGGTTCATGCGCCGGTGGTTCTGTCGGCGCGTGGTCTTCACGTGCTGCTCAGAGCGCCGCGATCTTCCAGGGATGCGCCGGTCGGCGCCTCCTGCTCCCTTCTGGATGGGCGGTGTGCTCTAACACGCCGCCATTTGGGAGATCGGAGCACACCGTCCGTCCCCTGTTTTCTGCCTCTCGCTCGTCGTCGCTCATTGCCAGGTCAGTTAAGCCAGGCTCTGATACCATATGATGAGCTTAAGAGTTCATAATGTTATTCATTTGATATATGTCAATGCTAAGGGAGTACAACATATATATAGGAAAATGAAATACACAGAGATAATGAAAACAGAGAGACAGAAACGATGGTAGGTGCGTGATAGACGGAGGTGTAGACGGAGGTGTGTGAGTGTCAACAATGGTATGCTATTCGGTGCTGCTATTTCTAACTTCTAACAATAAAGATGATTCAAAAAAAGAGAGAACTTATCAAAAAGCATCAAGAGTCTCAATTTCTTCCTTGGTGTTGAAGGGGTTTCAAGCTTCAATTTCTGCTTTGACCACTCAAACTTGAAGAGGCATCTCAGGGATGAGATGCGCCCCTTGTATCTACTGAAGTCCAATCAACCATTGGTGACTTAACTAACCAGATCACTCCACATATCAAACAAATCCCATACATTGGATGATCTCATTATAAATACTAGCATCAATTTAAATATTTTTATTATAATATTAAAAATTAAATTTTATTACAAGATTGTATAAATGTGATTGCTTATTACAAGACTGATTTTTTATACGTCTACATGCCTTTATTTTGCCTATTATCTTATTGATTGATGTTGTAATGATGAAGCATAATACAAGGCCCTAAACATAATATAATTATACAAGGCTATTGTTCCCATATCATTGCCAACCTCAAACCTTATGAGCAAATACATAACCATGGATCAGAACAAATGAGCTTGGCAAATGTCTAAAACAGAATATTGTTATGGAATTTATTCAAAACTGTGCCTCAATCCCTTTCATTCCGCTTAGCTTGCTAGCACTAGCGTTCAAACTTGGAACGTCGAGGTAATGCTTTTTACAGCTCCCCTTGAAGCCCAAATATGCTGTTTAATCCCTTTCATTCTCAAATAGTTTGCAACACAAATATTGAATATCCACAAATGAGATTCAAAAAAAAAATCTTGCCAAAATCATTTTTCCCAGTACTCCAAATGCTTTGCAACAAAATATCCACAAATCAGATTCATACCATTGCTTCAGTTTATTAAAAAAAATGATTCATAGCGTCGCCACAAATGATATTTATTTTGCTGACACAAAATTGAAAAGAAAAGGGAAAAAAACAGAAGAGAAGGGCACGACGGTGAAACCTGAAGGAGCTGGTGCCCCGGGCGACGGCAGGCTCTAGAGATGAGTCTGGTACCAAGTTCAGTGAAGCTGCGACTGCGATCCCCGGGAAGAAAAGAGAGTGAGGTGTTTTTCCGTTACAATCGAGACGAGGACGAGACTCAATAAGAATGAAGGGTTCCTTTAACCTTTTGTCGAACTCAAGAGAATGAATGCGAGAGAGTTAAATGAACAAAGATGATGAAGATGAGTACCAGAGATGAAGGGTGTGAGTCTGAGTGGCAAGAGAAGTCATGAGTTCCTGAGAATGAAGAATGGTGGTGGGTTTTGGTGCGAAATGAACAAGCCTGTGCTCCTCCATGCAACCTAGGGAAATATAGGTGTATTTGGTTTAAAGATTGGATAAGTGATTTATTTTTGTTTAGACTTATGGAATCTGAAAATTGGAAAAAAATCAGATTGGATAAAATGATGAGTGTTTGGTTGAGCGATTGGATAAGTGACTTATGTAAAAGTGAAAGATGTTTGGTTTGACTTTTGTATAAGTGGCTTTTGTGTTATTTAAGAGAAAAAATTGAAAAAAGTATGAAAAATGAAAAAGTGAAGGACTAATTGTGGAAAATGAACTTATTGATAACTTAATTGCCAAATGGGACCTGGGAAGATATATAAATTTGTTAAAGTGGCGTTCTTAGTGATAAATTAATCCAAAACATCCAATGGCGACAGTGTTACTACAAGGCACATACTTAAAAGTTTGATTCAGCTAATCCATCTAGATAACAGTTCTTTGCACACTCTTCACTCACAAATCTTTCTTTTCTTCGGGGACATAATTAGATCCGATAATTCTAACCTTCAAACCAGTATATACCTTACCAAAAAATACACGGCAAAAGGCATAAAACATTTCTTTGCAGACTCTTCACATAAAAATCTGCCTTAGTTTCATATATATTAGCAAAATACAAAATACATAATTTTGCGCTTAACTCATACCAATCAAATAGCAGAGGTTTCGAACGGCAGAGCACTGTAACGGATCAAGTTTGGCAATGGTAAACTAAATACTAAAATTACAATTAAAATGCGAATAAATTAGAAATTGTAGAAACTTAAAGTTTTTAATGAAATAAAATATAACAGAAATAATCAAATCAAATTTCCTGTACAATTTGGTCCCTGATCGTATCACGAACATGATTCATTTGGGTTGAATATGTCCGAGCATCATTTGTCGACAATAGCTCTTGATCTTGAGTATTATCTAGATCAACTATATTATTCTCATTTTCTGCTTCCCTAAAGTCCACGTCAGTTTGGGAATTTCTTCTAATGAAATTATGTATAGCCATTGTGGCACAGACAATGCGGACTTGCGTGTTGAAGCTGTACTTGCGCATATGTTGTAAGATTTCAAACCTATTTTTCCATACTCCAAAAGTCCTTTCTATTATGCACCTCAAACTTGAATGATAAAAATTAAAGGCCTCATTAGGATTCCGAAACCCTCGGTGATTCTTGAATTCTGGGAGGTGATAACGTTCACACCTGTATGGACCAAGATACCCAACTGTTATTGGGTAGCCGGAATTGACCAAATAATATTTGCCTAATGTGTTAAAAGCATTGTATATGTGAGATATCTAACCTAAACGTGAACTGAAGACAAAGAAATGTAATTGTAGTATACAAAAATATAACTTGCGGTGGACATGGGAAATTTATGGTTGGATCTGAGACAGCGGAGTGAAAAACACGAGCATCATGTGCTGAACCTTCCCATCCAGCTAACACGAACGTGAAGCACATATCCCAATCACAAACAGCCATAACATTCTGTGTGGGATATCGCTTTCTCCCAATAAATTTTTCTCGACCTGGTCCAGTTATGACACACCTAATGTGAGTGCCATCAATAGCTCCAATGACATCCTCGAAATATGGGAAATATCGATTATCGTTTGCTATTTTTGGATGACATTGAACGAATTCTGGATCGCATGGCCTAATAATTTCGGTTCCAAGCTTAAGGCATGCCTTTAAAACCGTGTGTAGCAACCTACTTACAGTTTCACCAGAATGTTTAAATATTTCTTGGACTAGCCTATTTCCTACTCCGTGTCTGATAGTGAGCAAGAACATGGCAACCATTTCTTCAACACTGGTATTCCTAGAATATCTTAACCCAAGCTCACACAACTTAGTGCACAAACTATGAAAAAACATGTTTTTCCATTCTAAACATCTGATGACATTTTGAACCTTCATTTGCCAACAGTTCTTGTACCCAATAGTGACATGTTCCCTAACTCGTTCTACGCGGTTGTCTGCACATATACGGCACTAAATATTGACAAAGCAACACGCATAATTGTTTATATTGTTCCAAGTCTGCCTCAAAATTTGAGGCGTCATCACTGTCTTCATCTTCCTCCATCCCCTGCAACTTGTTTCGGTTGTTACGATTTGCTATGAATGTACCTGTGATTATGGTGAAATTGTGGTGTGAGCAGGATGATTAAAAAACATAACATATAATATAAATATCAAAAGGATAAAACCGTTCTACACGACGGGTCAAACAATCCATTTTCAAAACAAGAAATGAAAATAAGTCATTAGTTCTACATCAACTATCTAGACATAAAATGCAACAACAACTACTCCTCATCTACGATATAACGCAAATAAATCATCAGGTACTCAGGGTCTCCCTTCAACGACATAAACACATCCCGACGTGTCTTGCTTTCTAGAGCTCGCATACACAGGACTCCAAAGGCTTTGTCCGCCTTCACGTCGTCAAGGTCCAGTAGAGATTTCATAACCTCAGGCATGCTATTTTCTTGAGTTTCCGTTAAAGCTGTTGCTCGATCCATAGTCATATTAGCAATGACACTGACGGCATCAGCTATTTGCTTTGCAGCCGAAAGTTTCTGTTTTTTGCTTCTACTACGCCCTTCACCTCTCTTTCTTTTCTATGAACTTCCGGATGCATTGGGACCAGTGCCTGAGGGAATTGTTGTAGCTAACCCAACGCTTGCCATTTCCTCTGTTATCCTTGTACTAACTTTAGGGGCAGCACCAAAATGCTCATCCTCGCTGTCCCTAGAGCCTTCCTGTTCATCCATCGTGGGTCTGTAAATGTCATCCTCATCTTCCTCATTTGTCTGTTCAAGTATGCGAGAGGTTGAGAAAATGTGATCTCCCGTCGCCGAGCCATCTTTGAATATTATTCATAACTCCCTTTCATTCTTTAGGCAAGATACCTAAATTTCTTATATTCGGGATGCTCCTGCATGCATACAAGTAAAAAGAGTCAAAACTGAAGTATATACCAAACAACGAACTCATTATACTTGTAAAGTGCACATAAAATTTTTTACCTGTAATTTCTCCTTCCACCAGTCGCTTGACGCAATCACATTGTTCGTCACAGGGTCTCTACCCACACCGGTCTCTCTGATTAAAGAATCCCATATCCTCAACTCTTTCTTTAAGATATCTAACCTATTTTTAAATTGTTTCTTCCCGTACAGTTTCCCAGTCTTTTCAGAGAATGTGGAAATAATATTCTTCCATCCTGTTGGTGCAAATGACTGCCCTTTGCGTTCTTTTTTTTATATTTGGTCTACGCATGCGTTGATGAATATCTCTGTTGACTCTAAATCCCACACAGCTTTTGTGTCCATATTGCTATACCACAAAGATCACACATAACACACATGCCAACCAAATTATTTTCTTTACAGTTTAATTAGTACTAGTAGAATTTTGCTAATCCTCACTAATCTTTATATATACCTCCAAGAAAGCATTCGTTGATCAATGTTATAGAAAAAATAATAATAAAGAAAGAAATCATTACACTTGAAAATTAACTAAAAGGGCCAAAGACAAGTTTCCAACACAAATGAGCATCATATTGCATTAAGAACGTCAATGAGCATCAATTCAATGTCCAAAGTAATTTAGTGCATTAAGAACATAAATGAGCAATCTCCAAAGTAATTTGGAGTTTCTCCTATTCATCGTTCCTCTTCATTGATTCATCCTAATCCCTCACTTCGATTTTAGAACACAGCCTATCTAGTCTATTATCTTTAAATTCTTGTGATTCAAACATAGCTTTTTGGTAATTCAAAGGAAAACCAGGACATGGCCGTAAGAACAGTCGCTAAAGACATCATCACTCTTCGAGGTTCTGCTGCAATAGTTAGCGAGTTCTTCGGTATGATAACTCTCCCTTGTTCTCGTGCCGATTTCTTTCATCCAGAAATGGTTGGGGGTTTTCGAATCTGATTTATTTTTTAATTTTATTTTTCCTAATCAGGATACGCTGCTAACAGCTGATCAATTCTGAACTTAAATCTCTCTCTCTCTCTCTCTCTCTCTCTCTCTCAAATTTTTTGTTGTTACACTGATAATAAGTATTTTGAGTGGGAACATTCTCTCAGTATTCTTTACAATCGAGGAGTTTACCCAGTAGAAAGCTTTGTGAAGGTCAAGAAATATGGGCTCCCAATGTTGCTCACACAAGATGAGGGTGTCAAATCTTTTATTGCCGATATAACACTCAGCTATCTCGTATGCCCCTAATTCCTACTTGTTTATACTATTTCTAGAACGATTTCTAGAGTTCTTCACAAATCTGGGTCCTGGTCCT
The DNA here is from genome assembly GCA_963210345.1 of Inga oerstediana. NCBI lineage: Eukaryota > Viridiplantae > Streptophyta > Magnoliopsida > Fabales > Fabaceae > Inga > Inga oerstediana. The sequence goes on from OY723405.1 coordinate 37,576,002, forward strand.
AGAAAATCACAAATTATCCGAGAAATTTTGCACGTAATGCTGCTACCTTTGATTCAAAATTATACAATTGAAGGATCCAAATTTCTTCGGCGTGTTAAAATTAAAAGGAGAAATTCTTGGAGGAGAAATGCTAGTCTACTTCTAGTACACAAGATGAGCGTAAATTGAAACTTGAGGTTTATTTCTACTTGACAAAAATAGTGTTAAACATATTCACTTCCTTATCATTTTTTATGCTGCCGATTCCAACTGGACAGTGACTGAGCACTGTTTTGATGTCTTGAAGCTTTTTCTTACACTATGATTGGAAATAATTGACAAAAATAGTGTTAAACATATTCACTTCCTTACCTTTGGACGTTTTTAGTAGATCATCAATGCATTCAAAAATGTTCTCTGCATCTTGTAATCATGTGGAAGAGCTTAACAACAAACTCAAAAAAAACTGTGTACACCAAGAACCAGAGCAAAAGCAGAGGAAAAGCACACACCACGAACCAGAGCAAACAAAATGAAGAACACAACCAGAGACACTTGAACCTGAACCGAAAACAAGCAAACACACAACATTGATGTACCCACACCGCAGAGCACAGGTCAGAGAAAAAGCAGAGCAACCATGAATATTTCTTGAACATGGACAAAGGTAGAGCTAACATACTTGAGCACCCTCACAATGTGCACAGATCACAGCGACTGAGCAGATCCACCACCACACCACCTTCAACCGTGTATTGCTATTCTGGATCACGCCGGCGTAGCTCAGCAGCTCAAACCCTTGCAGACCAAACTCACCTAAATCCGGTTTCAAACTCACATATCTGCCACCGTCATTTTCTGTTAGTTTCCCACCAGACTCGACACAAGTCCGTCAGACTCTAAGCCAGCACCTTGACCTCAAGCCCAATGGCCACTGACACTGAACGCTATTTTGACCGCCACCGCTGAAGACAACAGGACAAGCAATGAAAAATGAGGAAGGAACCACAGGACCCAGCTGAAGCTCGATTCCTTGCCTGCCGAGAGTGGGAAGATCAGCACTGTGAGGAGAAAGGAAAACGCACGAAGAAGAAATGAAAAATGACGAGAGGACAAGAGATGAGAGGAGGCGAGAACGAGGAGAGAGAGAAATTAATAATTAGGTCGGCATTCATGGTTTAACGGTAATATCTCACCCACTCACATGCAATGCAATTAGAAAAAAACAACAACCCAAAGCTTATTTAAAAGTTTCTTAAAAGTAACCGAATTCCACTGACTCATCGTCCAACCAAACGCAAAGACTTTTTTTTTATGTCATTATGTGACTTAAGTGGACCCAATCGAACTTAAGTGAACACCAAATGCTGCAACAAACACACACATAATCTTCAATCTCAGACAGAGGGATTACAGATAAAAAGGAATATACGAAATCAAGGTTATAAAAAAAAGGCAGTAAGTCAATCTATATTAATCGTACAAATAAGCAATTAAACATCACAATATATTGATAACTAGTCTAAAAAACTGAATTCAAAACAACCAAGGCAAAATCAACATAGCAAAACAATCATTAAAGAGCACTTTGATGGCAGCATGTCGTCTTAAAAGATTCTGACTCACATAAAATTACTTCACGGAAAGATAGGTTTTCAAAAATTGCTTCTAACTTGTTATAAAAAAAAAAGATTCTGACTCACATAAAATACTCCATAAGAAATATATCGGATTAAATGTAATAATCAGGAATTAAATGACTGTTTAGTTCCTATATAAGAGAATAAATAGATTATAGTTAGAATCATATCGCTATATGTATCATATCAGCCATAGTAATTATCTTACACTACTACAAAAAGGGGTTTTAACGTCCCTATTTTAGCACTTTTAACGTCCAAAAATAGGGGCACGTCTATGTGAGGGACGTAGTAAAGTGGGACTTTAGACGTCCCAAAAAAAGGGATGTTTAAAGTGGGACTTTAGACGTCCCAAATTCAAAATTGGAACACAACCCATGGTAAGTCACGGGAATGAAAGAAAAAAGGGAAGAGAAGTCATGGGGATGGGAAAGATGGAAAAAGAGGGATGAGTTTCTGACATGGGAATGAAGAAAAGGGAAAAAAAGTCTCACACATGTCAGAATTTCTGACATGCCTTTAGGAGTCCTAAAGTGACTTTAGGTGTCCCAACTTTTTTTGGGACTCCTAAAGTAAGTCAAATTTTTTTAATTTACTTTTTTTTTTGCTCCAGTGGAAATCTTTAGGCGTGCCAAATAAAATTTGGGACGTCTAAACTCTACTTTAGACGTCCCAATTCAAATTTGGGACACCTAATGTTGCGATTTTACTACTTTATTTACAGAAATGCCACCGCCTCTATGTTTTAACCTCATTTTTTAAAAAAGGGACGTCTATTGGGGTAGTATTATCTTCCATCTGTAGTAGTGTTATTGATAGTTTTTTTTACTACAAACAAATATTCTCTAATAAAGGCAAACCTCATTATTCCATATTTTTTAATTTTTTTATAAAATAACATTCATTTTTAGTTATATAACCATTGTAATCTTATCTTTGATTGGAAGCTATTTTCTTTTTTCTAGCTTAGAATTTCAAAGAAGAAATTTGACTATAACTTCATTTAATAATTACAGGATTATAGGATTCTCAAGGATTATAATAATCCGATCGGATCTGGTTTATGAATGACACATGGAATCATTCAAAACTCTCACTTTTATCACTAAGCAATAAAAACATGATATTGGATATTTATTTTTTTAAAAAAAGATATCATCATAACACAATTCAAAAGCATAGTCACTCCAAATCTAATTACTAAACCTGATCTCATGCTTTATCAAGATGTTAAGTTTTAGCTTGACAAATCAATAGAAAACAGTTGCAACTGAAATAGATGTTTGAACAGAAATGAAGTTTTGATGATGATATGGAGTACAAACACACATTTCTACAAAAAAATATAAAAAGACCAAATGATTTAAGTTGCCAAAAAAAGACAAAAGTGGCAGAGCAATGCTAGCAAATGCTTTATATTGCAGGCTGCCAAAGTTAACTCAATTACAAAAACCAAACTTGTAGATATTCAGTTTATAAAAGACAAAATGGTAAGGTGTCATTTTTCCTAAATATGAAAATGATGAAGTGCCTTTGCTCTTTTTTAACCAACTAAGCCTGTTAGTGTAAGGCAGCTATATCAAAAGCATAATTTTGAGAAACATGGGCACATTTTTACTATAGATGTGGTTGGTTCATGTAAAAGACTTGGTTGCAAGCTGACAGCTCCATCTTCTGAAGATGAAGACATGGACCATTTACTTTACAAATTTCCTCTGGTGACATCTTGTTGACAGCACATTGGACCAAATTTCACATTGCTAAGTTTCTTTTTCTCTTTATCACCAAACGGAAAAAAGCTTCTTTTCCTCTCCTTTTGAGAAAAGGATGGTAACCAATATTTAAAACATCAACAAAGCCATCACACCACTTTATTTCATGCAAACTATGTTGTGTAAGAATTTGGTTTTAAAAGTTGTCAAAGGACACACCTAAACATCATTAAATGAGCCAAAAACCACTATGTCAGATACTGACAAAAAATGACATGTACATCTAAAATATATTATTTCAAACGATCAAACACTTGAATTCAAGTATAAAGCACACATTCCATGTAACTTGTTTGCTGGTGAGCTTTTCACTTGTATATAAAGGAAGTAAATTAGTCCCGCACATAAGATACATAATATGCTGCTATGTTAATTGTAAAGTACATATGTTAAAGATTACTTTCTCTCATGGAAGTACATTTAAAAGCATCTTTTTAAATTATTAAAAGATTTTTTTCTTTAATTATTACTCTCATTGAAGATCTTATTTGCTCATTTATTGCATGCTTGGGAAGCTAAACAAATGTTTTGCATAAAGCTATATCTATAGACCTGAACATCCAGCACTATTCACATGATTGAATATAATTAAACATAACTTCTTTAACAATGCTTACCCAGGTTACAAAGATAACAAAAAAGTACATGAGTTGGCAATATGTGAGATGAACCATACCAAATACATGTAAGATCAAAGTTCCTGGTCGCCTCTGGGCATCATAGCCTAATATTAGCTATGACACGAAAACAAAATTGGTGGAGAGCATTTCCCTATTTGTTTTCCTGATGCACGTATATTAATAAAATATGATGAAGTGATACCAACATAAAAAAGGAAGAGAAAATTGATGCCCAAATCTATTTAGAGGAAAGGGAAAATACCATGTAGAAAAGTCACATTCTAAATCTCTGACATCATAGAATAATGATTCTCCAAGCATTTACTGCAGGACTGCCAAAATCTCATATGACACTCTGGATTCAGAAGATATGTTTGACCTCAGAAAGGACCTAGCCATACGTCCAAAACATGTCTCATTTGGCAGAGCAAGAGAATATATAGTATGTGTTTTATAAAATCATGCACTTTATTAGTTACAACTTGTATTTGCAAGCAAAATAGCCTTTCAATTTTCTTCCACATATTCACACATGCATGATCTAATATCTTTTTTTACTTAAAAAAGGACGTGTGAATTTTAAACATTGCTTGGAATGAAAACTTGATCGGATAACTTTTAAATATTTTGAGAAGTGATGACCTAGTTGTTAAAGTTTAGTACATAGAATCAAAGACCCAAATCGTGGAATTGTATGTTTGGCTTATGAATTTTATGAGCCATTACTATATGTGGACAAATGAATTTGCTCGACAATAACTAGATAAGGGGCATATTAGAACCAAATATTTATGGAATCTATTATATGTGGACACAAATAGTCTTATGGAGATCATCCTACTCAACATAGATCTCCTCTTTTTAATATCAAACCTGCAAAACCAATTACTCATTTTAAAGACATATAATTAAAAAGAAATGCATACTTGTCTAACATGTGATTTATTAGACTTTTTTAATTATTGACATACATGGTTAAGATAAAGGAAGGATATGTCACTGTCAATTTTAAGTTAATAGAATCCTGCATTGCGAAAGTTCAGTGCACTACGGCAAGCAAAGATTGTCTCACACTTCACATGCTTCTTAGCAAGATGTACCAAGTTTTGAGATGATTCATATACTAATTTTCCACTGTTTTGCTCATGATGGCATTGCTTTTTATCAGCTACAACTAATGCAAACAAAGAGGAAAAAGCCATTGGTCAGCTTACTTGTGAGACAGATAGTTGAAAGAACCGATGTGCTGCAATTAAAGCAGGATGGAAATGTGACATTGTTTGGCATGTTTACATTCTGACACATCTTCAGTCATTTAACATCATTAAATACTTTATACCACAACTCCTTTTTCAAGTAAGATAGTTACATCCAACTTGGGGGAAGATGACCTACAACATGATAACAAAATTAGATTATATGTGCTTTCCTAATCTCCCTTTTTTTTATCTTGGATTCAAATTCACCACAAACATCAAATAAATCCTGTTAGAAAGAAACCGTTGCATTACAACCATATCCTTTTCTTCCATATACTTGCCTTTACATTTTCAAAAACAATATCACATCTTGCACAATGCAGCATATCGAATGAGAGAGATGGACATGGCAACTGATTTGAAGCGAAAGAAGCTATGACAGCTGGCAGACCCCTCTCAAGCGAGAGTTGAACTTGGCTAGCAAAAGGCTCATAGTTAGCAATGCACATAGTCAAGACATGATTGTTAAAGAGGTGTGCTCTAAAACTACCATAGCCACAACCTATGTCTAGTATGGTTTGAACTTATGAATTTCAGGATGCCATGTTCAATTAAAGTTGAATTGCAAAGACTCGATTAAGTTTCAGAGCTTCCCATTATGCAATACATTACAAATCCATTCGATACATGAAAATTTAAGCACAAAAAAATCACCAATAAGATGTTTGGCATTAAAAAACCTTGGGTAAGCATGGGCAAATATACATAAAAATTTTAGCAACAGCATACTCATTTAGTCGTGGAAAACGCATGAACACCCTCACTTAAATCTAAAGCCAAAGAACAAAATATAAAACCACCATAAACTATCAAAAGAAAAAGGAAATCAAAGAAGATAGTAGGTAAGAGAAACAAAAAGAGCTTGCTAGAAGAGCGAACACAAACCCATACCATAAAAATTGAATACTACAAAAAATCTCTCCACCATTTTGTAGCGATGAAGAACGAAGGAAGAAATTTTGGTGCAAAAATCTCTGGCTCCTTTAACTGGAGTATCATCATCCCTTCTTGCCCTGCGTCATCCCCATACTCACCAATGCCACCCAGTAGGGTCATTGGATTGACTTAATGCATAATCTTTTTCTTGCACCTAAACCTACTTAGTAGAGTTTGTAGCCTTCATATATGTTTTTAGCCTACACCTTCACCGCTGCAAACTCAAATGAAAGAGGTACATTCATTTCAGAAGCATGCAAATATCAAGACAAAGAGGTACAGCTAAAAAACATGACATAAATCCATAAAGCATAGGTTGCTAATAAGTTAACAACCATAAATTTGGCAGAGTTGACAATAATGAGAAAGAAAGTTGAAAACAGAGCACCTTAGGAAGAACGTTGAAAACAAAGCACCTATCATCTTTGCGTTTTCACTTCAATGGAAGGAAAAAAGAAGGCAGCTTTGAACCTGCAAATTAAATGTAAGAGCATATACAGACAGTTCATTATGAAGGTCATCCATAGGCTACAAAATGAAAACACAAAGATAATAGTTAGTGGGCGAGGTTATATTAGCGAGTCCATGGCTCTGTAGAAACAAAGAGGGCTAGAGGAAAACTAGTGTGTCGAGGGAAAACTAGTGTGTAGAGGAAAATAGTAGCAAATGGCAATGATAGAACGCTTTATGAAGGGAGGTGGACATGGCGGGAAAATTCAAACCCTGTGGGAGATATCCAAAAAAATGGCAGCACGGCTTTCTTTTCAAGCCGAACATCACTGTTGTAGAGGTTTGGCTGACATGGAGCCCAATAAAGGGGGGAGGCGGCTTGTGAACAGTGATTTAAGTATGTAGCTAATAGATAAGCCGTTTATCTGGATGGCCAGAAGGAACAGTAGTATATGATATATTGATAAACATAGTTCATGTTTCCGAAATATTTTTTAGGAACATTCTTTATAAAAATCTTTAAAAATACTAAAAAAACAAAAAGGGGTTATCGATATTTATAATAACAGATATGTGTTAGTGCTTGCTTTATGCTTTTTTAAATAAAAAAATTACACAAATGCCCTTGACAAAATCATCTTCTCCATCCTCGACAAAATCATCTTCTCCTCCAATAATGGAGACGGTGGCCTCCTTTAGCACCGACAACTATTTCTCCAGCAACGACGGCCTTTAGATCTTCGATCTCTACCACTATCTCCAGCTACCCCATCAATTAGGGCTTACATCTTCTGCAATTTCTCCAGCTCCCACATCAATGCTGATCTCTATATTCGTCAACCCATCTTCTACAATCTCTCAAAATCATCCCAACTTTCTCTATCTATTCATCAACCCATTTCAAGATTATGGATAGGGCATCTCAAAAAATCTCTCCGACGAAAAAGCCAACGACGATGACGAGTTCCTATGTCGTCAATCAACGACGGCCTCACTCCAGAACTTGACCCACCTCGAGGTTCTTCCTCCTGCGATGATTCCCGTGTCTAAGCTTCTCTTGGAGAATTTGGTTGGAGAACCTACAGATTTCTCGCTAATGGATCTCTACTTCTTCAGTATAAGATCAGATTCCGAACTCTAAAACAAGATTGATCTCCCTGTATACAGTATCTTTGAGGCCTTCATTGTTTCTGGGTATGTCCTTTTATCTTCTTTCTTCCTATCCTGTTAGTTCCATAAAGTTCATTTTCTTTGCTTGAGTAAACAACGAGTGGATAGTGGTGGGTCATAATCATTTATTTGAACTGATACGAGTTCAGATGATCAATTAAATAGTGCAAGTATACACTGTCGTAATCAAGTAATATAGAAGTGAGTAGAGTATCGTTCCCACGAGGATTGAGCACTAAGTACCAAAATAGGTAATTTTAATTCTATTTAGTCGATCGATCAGTTGGTGATTGAGAGTACAAAATAAAAGAAAGACAATTAAATATGAATGCAGATGATATGAAAGCAAATATGAGAAAAAGCCCTAGGGATTAGATTTCACTTAACAAATTCCGGATTGAATCATTTATCTATTCTAGCCCAATTTATTTCACATGATTGATAGTCGAGTTTCCCTAATTTAATTACCAGCCTCTTCCAAGGTCAATCAATTCTATAATCAATTGCTAATCCAATATATTCCTATATGAATTTAAGCAATTAATCATGCATTAAGATTTATGGAACTCAGTAAGACTACACAACTCATATGAATATATTCCTATTTCATATGCAAGTCATGGTTTTAATTATAGGGTCTACACACATGTATCTCCTTCCGGTCTCAACATGTATATTGAAATCATTTAAAAGATGGCCAATCAATCAAAAGCATTAAGAATAATAATTAAAACTCAATCATGAAGGAGAAATTCAAACTAGATTTAATAAGTTAAGATTCAATCCGTCATTAGTAAGCTACGTCATCACCCTAGGAAAATGAAAGTTTAGCACATGATGAAATTGAAAACAAAACCAAAATAAATTGACATTATATAAAGCTAGAATGAAAGCCTCAGAAATACTGCATAAACTTGAATATTAAATTCTCAAACATAAATATACAACCAAAAGATGAATGAAAGATGAAGAAATCTAGCCGTCCATTTAGGAGGTAAAACCTTCCATGTAGGCGGTATGCAAAATAAAATCCTAAGCCTTCCAAGATAGAGGCATGAAGAAATCTATCCGTCCATTTAGGAGGTAAAACCTTCCATGTAGGCGGTATGCAAAATAAAATCCTAAGCCTTCCAAGATAGAGGCATGAAGAAAGTAATACAATCCTAAGCCTTCCAAGATGGAGGCATGCAATACATGAAATTAAATCTCAAAAACAACACAAAGAACTCAGAAATGTTAGAGAAAGATCTTTCCCGGTCAGAGAAGGACCTCTCCCGGTCGGAGAAGGGCCTCTGCTTCTCTTCCTCTCCTCCTCCTTTGAGCTTGGCATTGATCTCTATTTATAGGGGAAAAAACGTGTGCTACAGTACTGCTACAGTGATCTGGCGGGTGCTACAGTGCCCTGGCGGTTGCTACAGTACCGTTGACCTGCTACAGTTCCTGATGGCTGCTACAGTGCAGTTGACCTGCTACAGTTCCCGATGACTGCTACAGTACTTTTATTTTATTTTATTTTTTTAATTTTTTTTAAATGCTATTTATTCCAAAAACAATATTTATATATCAATCACACCCAAATTTATTATATTAAACACAAATATCGTCCATAAAATCATCATATAAAGGAAAATAAATATGCAAATATTTTACTTATCAAATTCCCCCACACTTGACTCTTGGACGTCCTCGGACAAGAAGTAAATAATAAGTGCTTCCAACAAAATCAGAAGTGTCAAGTCATAAGTAAGAACACAATTGAAAAATAAAGAAATCATAGTATTAATGAATCAATGAAAATATAAACTGGTAACTTTAATTGAAAATGAATAAACTGAGTTCGTACTTGTAGCTCACTCTCTCAATCTCTCAAGTGTTCAAGGGTAAGTGTTTTGCTCAAATTCAACCGAAAAAATCGCACTACCATAGGCTTGCTAAAAATCTCAATCTCCACTACCTAATTCACATGCGTAATTCAAATCAAAAGGACTTATTAAGGGTTGTAATGGGGTTAAGGTAAAGGAATGTAAAGTATGATATGAAAGGCTAAAGAAATAGAACAATTGAAAAATGGGCTACTTATAAATTTATCTCATCACAACAACCCACAATTCAAACACTTAACATTTTTTTTTCTTTTTTTTTCATAATTTTTTTTTTCTCATCATTTTTTTTTTCTTTTTTTTTTTTTTTTTGAATTGCAACTATAAAGTTGATGATAGATACACCCCCACACTTTGTCAAAAGCCCATTTCACAAAAATTTCAAATGCTCCACTAATCTTTCGAATAAGGTAAAAGCACTTGATATATCATTAAAGCATATGTTACTGGGTTGAAAACAAAGAAATAGTCAATTAGGCTCAAAGGGGCTTATCAACGGTATAATTGCAAGGTTGGCTATTTGGCTCTGGCAAAAGAAAATGAATGCCTTTATCATTTTTGAATGAGCATGTGAGATGTAATTTCAACCAGATTTAAAGCAAGTTCTAGAGTGACAACTTAATAGGTGAATATCTCACACAAGAGAAATAATCATTATAGGCTCAGAAGCTCACGGCTAGGAATTTTTAAACTCAGTTCATTCAATCTCAAAATTCATCATCAATTGCAACAATCAGTTGTTCATTCATGCTATAAAATCTCTAAATTCAATTGATCCATACGTAAAACTTATATACTTCTTAAGATCATTACAAAGCACTTGAAAAAGTTTTTTTTTTTTTTGAAAAAGATAAAAAAAATCATGCAACTACTAAAATGCAACTAATGAAATGCGTCTCAGGAGTTAAGAATAACTCCTTACTCTGCCATCTTTTTCCATACCCCTTGCATCTAATGGTTTTACTAACTAACAAAAGAAAAACAAATTTTTTTTTTCTCCTCCCCCAACCTAAATCAGACATTGTCCCCAATGTCTTCTAGAACTTAGAGAAGGTGTTTTTTTTTTAACATAAACACACAATAAAGTAAAATCAAGAGATTAAGGAAAGTTACAACCTAAGAGCGGTATCTGGGTTCTGCTTCTGACTGCTATCTGAAGATGGCCCACCTATTTGCTTGACGAGCAGATTTGGTTTAGGTTTATAGGTTTGCATTTGATCGAGCAGCTGATCAGCAGTTGGTGCAGCAATTATGGAGTGGCGAGTCGCTTGGGGTATAAATCCTGTATCCACAGCATGATCAAGAAAAGACAACAGATTATCATAAAAACCATTAACATTTAACAATCCTAATGGTTTTTTGTGATAGTTTAACTTAGCCCAATAAGCAACACTAGAAATGCCATCCAATGTCCCCAAACCACCGGGTAGAGCAATAAAAGCTTGAGCATGGTGGAACATTACTCCCATCTGTTCAGGCAAGCTTGAAACCTGTAACTCTTGTCGTAAGGAAAAAGTATGATCTTGCAACTCCTTCACCCTTACACTTAAACCCTTGCTTCCATTCATGGATGCAGAAACGGCCACACTTCCCTTTAGGCCCTGGATGCCTCCCCCGTACACAAAGTTGATTTTTCTGGCAGCTAATGCAACTCCAAGTTCATTTGCTACTGTTATAAACTCTCCTTTCTTGCCCACATCAGTTTCACCAAAAATGTAAATAGATGTAAATCTACATTTTTGTGAAATATCCTTTTTCTCTTTGTTTCTCTCGGACCATGTACGCTTACAAGAGAAAGAATTCATTTTTACAAATGGAAGTGTGCATATTTACAAATGAAAGAGTACATATATATAATACTAAAACAACGACAACAAAATCACACATTTTTCAAAGAACTTTGAAAAAAATTTCTGACACAAATGACCGGTGGGCCACTGCATGAAGAAATTAAACAAAAAGAGGAAAAAAAGTCAAAAGATACAAGAGAGTAGGAAAAAGATGCCGAAAGGATAAGAAAGATTAGACTAAAGCTACGAAAAAGACAAAACAAATTAAACACACACATGATTATGTACAGTAGTTGTGATTTTGGCTCACATCTTCCTCTGGTTTTACGTCCAGAAATGGCTTAAACGCTTTCTATGAATCGAGGATTTGCTTCCCATCCAGTTTTCTTATAAACTGGCAAACAGGGTCTTTTAACGTCAGATTCCCAAGACAATAACGCTCTTTTTCTCTGTTGAATATGGCTGCTAAATCAAGAAGAATACGATGAACATCACCACTTGGATGTGTCTCAAGAGTTTGAATGATATCATCTAGTGACTCCTTACTCAGTCCATCCTTTATAAATTTGATTTTATCTTCTTGATTTACAAAAACCATACCTTTACTCCTACAGCGCTGATCACAATTCCACCTTGCACATTTATGGCAGACCTTCATTCTTTTAGCTCTTCTCTTTTTGGAGTAAGAACTTCTTCCCATTCCTAGCAAAGGTTTAACAAATGAATTATGAATCTCACCTGCTAAACGTACCTTAGCTTCAATGATCCAACGTATGTCCACAAGAAGGCCCAAACGATTGAATACTTTCATCCTTTCAAGTCGACAGCTATAGATCTTCCTGAGCACATCTTTGGGAAGAGTGGGGAACCTGTTCTTAAGCTTTGCAAGAGATTCCTCCATGGTAACTTAAAATGAAAATGATGAAAACTAAAATCTCAATGCAGTGCAATGTGTTTTGATGAGTAGGAAAGAAAAGTGAGAGAGTAGGAAAGAAATAAGTGAGTGGGAAAGAAAAATGAGAGAGTGGGAAAGAAAATTGAGGGAGTATGAAAGAAGTTTTGAAAGAGTAGGAAAGAAGTTTTGGGTTGTCTCCCAAATAGCCGCCCTTCTTTAACATCTTTAGCTAGACAAAAATTTAAAAAAAATTCTTTATTTTTATTTTTATTTTATTATCTTTTTCTTTTTTTTAAAAAAAATATATCAAAGTAGAATACATCATCAGGAGCTACCAGAAGTCCTGTAAAATCACAACAAAATATCAAACCAAACCTTGGGTTGCCTCCCAAGCAGCGCTAAATTTATAGTCTTCAGCCAGACTTCTCAAACACAATCTACTAATCAAAAGTATCAAACACAAGGATCACCTTGTCTTCATTTCTTTTCAAGCAACGATATTTCAGAAATCAACAATGATCATTCAAAGTAATTAATTGTACTTCTTCAATCATAGACAATTTTAGAGTACAATTATTTACTGAATTCAAAGAAAGAACAACATGCATGTATTTGCAAACAGATTTAGGAATTTCCAAAATTTTAGAGCATCCCATAAAATCCACTTGACTCTCATCAGTAAGAGTCAATACTTCAACAGGAGAGACATGAACAACATCTTTTGGAATATCCATATTAGTTTCAATATCAAAATCACAAAGATTAGGCTCCACAAGCAGAACCTCAATTAGACATCCATTATTCTCTCCAAAAGTGATTTCAAGTTCCTTATCACATGCCACAAGAGCTAAGGTTTCATTCAATTCCACATCCTCAACTTCCTCACAATAATCATCATCAACACAAGGAGTGGGAATCATGCTCATAGAACTATCTTGCCTCATAGTTTCAAGTGACGCAATAATTTGACTCGCATATATTCCAATATTTTGGACACTTGACTCAACACTAGTGACAATTTTCTTTTGCTCTCTGATAAATCTCTCTGTTGATTCCGCAAACACCTCACCTAATCTTTTTAAATCAGATTTTTCCTTATACTCAAGAGTGTGTTCTTCAATATATGGATAAGAGTAGAAAGGAGGATTAGGAGAATACCTGACATATGGATCCAAAGACTCTTGTTGCTCCAAAATTCCACCAGGATAAAAGGAATGATCAAAACAAGTTTGGTTCATATTGAAATCATCTCTCACATAATGACCGGTATTGCTATATGGACAATGCTCATAAGAATGACACTCTCCACAATAAGCACAAGAAAAACAATTGTAAGGAGAAGAATTTTCAATCCAACCAGCATTTATATTTTCATGTCTTATTCCATTCACATGCATTCCAGAAAAAGAACCAGGATATGACAAGTTATCACCAACTGAATGCTGTGAATAATTCATTTTTTTATTTTTTTTTCTTCAAAATTTACATGCAGACTAAATTAGTATTAAAATTACTTAGTATTGATATTAATGACAACAGTCCCCGGCAACGGCGCCAAAAACTTGATACGAGTTCAGATGATCAATTAAATAGTGCAAGTATACAATGTCGTAATCAAGTAATATAGAAGTGAGTAGAGTATCGTTCCCACGAGGATTGAGCACTAAGTACCAAAATAGGTAATTTTAATTCTATTTAGTCGATCGATCAGTTGGTGATTGAGAGTACAAAATAAAAGAAAGACAATTAAATATGAATGCAGATGATATGAAAGCAAATATGAGAAAAAGCCCTAGGGATTAGATTTCACTTAACAAATTCCGGATTGAATCATTTATCTATTCTAGCCCAATTTATTTCACATGATTGATAGTCGAGTTTCCCTAATTTAATTACCAGCCTCTTCCAAGGTCAATCAATTCTATAATCAATTGCTAATCCAATATATTCCTATATGAATTTAAGCAATTAATCATGCATTAAGATTTATGGAACTCAGTAAGACTACACAACTCATATGAATATATTCCTATTTCATATGCAAGTCATGGTTTTAATTATAGGGTCTACACACATGTATCTCCTTCCGGTCTCAACATGTATATTGAAATCATTTAAAAGATGGCCAATCAATCAAAAGCATTAAGAATAATAATTAAAACTCAATCATGAAGGAGAAATTCAAACTAGATTTAATAAGTTAAGATTCAATCCGTCATTAGTAAGCTACGTCATCACCCTAGGAAAATGAAAGTTTAGCACATGATGAAATTGAAAACAAAACCAAAATAAATTGACATTATATAAAGCTAGAATGAAAGCCTCAGAAATACTGCATAAACTTGAATATTAAATTCTCAAACATAAATATACAACCAAAAGATGAATGAAAGATGAAGAAATCTAGCCGTCCATTTAGGAGGTAAAACCTTCCATGTAGGCGGTATGCAAAATAAAATCCTAAGCCTTCCAAGATAGAGGCATGAAGAAATCTATCCGTCCATTTAGGAGGTAAAACCTTCCATGTAGGCGGTATGCAAAATAAAATCCTAAGCCTTCCAAGATAGAGGCATGAAGAAAGTAATACAATCCTAAGCCTTCCAAGATGGAGGCATGCAATACATGAAATTAAATCTCAAAAACAACACAAAGAACTCAGAAATGTTAGAGAAAGATCTTTCCCGGTCAGAGAAGGACCTCTCCCGGTCGGAGAAGGGCCTCTGCTTCTCTTCCTCTCCTCCTCCTTTGAGCTTGGCATTGATCTCTATTTATAGGGGAAAAAAACGTGTGCTACAGTACTGCTACAGTGATCTGGCGGGTGCTACAGTGCCCTGGCGGTTGCTACAGTACCGTTGACCTGCTACAGTTCCTGATGGCTGCTACAGTGCAGTTGACCTGCTACAGTTCCCGATGACTGCTACAGTACTTTTATTTTATTTTATTTTTTAAATTTTTTTTTAAATGCTATTTATTCCAAAAACAATATTTATATATCAATCACACCCAAATTTATTATATTAAACACAAATATCGTCCATAAAATCATCATATAAAGGAAAATAAATATGCAAATATTTTACTTATCATGAACAAAAAAAGATTATCATTTCATGATCTTGTAGCAACATATATCATTGGTTTGTGAAGTTTCATGGCATACTCATTAGAGCAAAAAGATTACCTGCAATGACTATAATGTTATCACCACACTGTGCTTCTTAGTACTTGATGAGAAAATCGCATGCTCTGAACTTATTTAGATTCATCACACAGGGTGTCTGGGACATGTAAAAGATCATTAACTCATATGGGGGAATTCAATCTAATAAACTAGAACATGTAAAAGATATTGTGCAATTGTAGGTTTTGAACAAGGATTAACCGCTCCTCAAAAAGAATAAATTCAAAACTGTCAATTCACTATAGGAGTAGAACTAGTGCAACATGAAACTAAGAAGGAACAAGAATAATGCTTAAATGATGACAAAGGGGCAAAAACAAGCTGAGTAAAATCCCAAAACAATTTTCTATTGTTATAATTCATAGTTTTCCATTAAGTCTAGCATGTTTCTTCTTGGTAAAGAAAAAAAAGTTGGTAAAACCAAGTAAAATGTGGGAAATGCCTTGACAAAAGTTGTGAATGACATAATAGTATAAATTTGTTACTTGGTAAACGAAAGTTGTCAAAATCTAATAAAATGCGGTGAACTCTTTAACAAACTTGTGAAAACTTGATAGTTTAGATTTCTTACTTGGTAAACGAAAGTTGTTAAAACTTAATCAAATGTCATGATTTTCTTAACAAACCTTGGGAAAAACTTGATAGTGTAAATTTATTACTTGATAAATGAAAGTTGCTAAAACCAAATCAAATATCATGAATTCATTAACAAAATTTGTGAAAAACCTGATAGTGTAGATTTGTTACTTAGTAAACGAAAATTGTTAGTAAAACCTAATCAAATGTCATGAATTCTTAACAAAACTTGTGAAAAACCTGATAATGTAGAATTGTTACTTGGTAAATGATAGTTGTTAAAACTTAATCAAATCTCATGAATTCGTAATAAAACTTTTGAAAAACTTGATAATATAGAATTGTTACTTGGTACATGATAGTTGTTAAAACCTAATCAAATGTCATGAATTCCTTAATAAAACTTGTGAAAAACCTGATAATTTAGAATTGTTACTTGGTAAATGAAAATTGTTAAAACCTAATCAAATGTAATAAATTCTTTAACAAAACTTGTGAAAAATTTGATAGTTTAGATTTGTTACTTGATAAACAAAAATTGTTAAAACTTGATAAATATTGTGAATTCCTTAACAAATATTGTTACTTTACCAAATAATTATTCTCGCCAGAGCTCCAGAATCGGCAACCCGTTGCTTGGCCGCCAAAGCTCTGGC
Organism: Inga oerstediana; assembly: GCA_963210345.1. Classification (NCBI taxonomy): domain Eukaryota; kingdom Viridiplantae; phylum Streptophyta; class Magnoliopsida; order Fabales; family Fabaceae; genus Inga; species Inga oerstediana. Next base: position 37,592,806 of record OY723405.1, read on the forward strand.
GCCAACAGGGGTATGTCGTTGGCTACCAACGTGGGGTGTGGGGGTTACTTTGTTTTTCAAAAAAAAAAAATATCCTTAAGGGCATTTGTGTCATTTCATTTTAACTTCAAAAAGGATAGATCAAGCACTAACACTTTTATGGTATTAAGAATATTTAAAATACCTTTTTGTCTTTTCATATTCTTAGAGTTCTTTATCTGTCTTACCTATTTTCTATACCGTCTCTATAAAAAAAATGGTGTAGAAAACATATAAAAATTATTATTTTAAAAATTTAAACATATCGAATATAGAAAGTATTTAATTTTGGAAAAAATTGACTTTAACTTTCTAATTTTCTATACTAGTGCAACACATAATCACATAGGCCAAAAAAAAAAAAAAACACACATAATCAGTATGTAAAGTAATTAATTTTTGAAAAAAAGAATATTTACTTTCTACGGTAGTTAAACAAATAACGGATGTAGAAATTAGGAGAAATTTCAGAAAAATACCTTCAAAATATCAAAATCTCAAACTAATTTTGTCTCTTACAGTTAATTAACAATTCATAACTCTTATCAATAGGAAATCACTTATCTGAGAATTTCAAATTTGGAAGATATTTTTTAAAAATCTTTCATAAAAAGTAAGTAATTTATGTTTCCAATAATTTTTTATTTTCTTCATTAGTTGTCATTGTGACCAAAGTTAAAAGCTTTTTTACATATGTTTACTTATATAAACGGTGTAGGGAAGTCAAAATAACCACATAACTTATCTACAAAATTCTCATTGCGCTTACTTTCTATACCAGTTGCCTTTAAACTGATCGATGAAAGTCCCAGTGTAAAATGCAATTTTTGCACTATGTCAATGAGTGAAATTCAAGACATTCTAATGTATAATTAGATTATCATGTTTGAATCAAAGGTCTTGAAACTTAGTGGTATGGATACTTCTATATAAGTGGGAGGTTGTGGGTTTGATCTTACTTTTTTTTTTTTTTTTTGAATACACACAGGAAAACATCACCTTATCAAAAAGGCTACAATGAGACATGTCCCCAACGGAACGCAGAACAAAATATCAATCAGTCTTGATCAGCCTCCGCCTTCGGAACAGAAGGTGGACGTTGATCAAGGATAACAAAACTCTCAGTACTACTAAAAGCTAATCTAGCTAAGTAATCTGCAAGGACATTCTCCTCCCTAGGTACAAAACTAAGGATGACCTGTCAGTCCTTTGACATCCAAAGTCTGGCATCTTCAATCACTTCCCTGAACGGATGATCTCTATCGGAGTATCAGAGCCCCTCGTAATCAAGTTAATGGCCTTGATCTTGCTTGTAACTTAATTAGGGCATTAGAGTCTGGTAACTCAAAAAAAAAAAACAAATTAGGATTATAAACTACCCGCTATACTAAGCAGTTAACTCGCTGATCAAGTTCATTAACGGGATATTGAAGTTGTTTCTCGGGATAGCCTTCCTTCAACATGTAGAAGCTTACCTCTTTAAATGATATTAATTATAAGCTATCCCCTTTCATCTTTAATATAAGACCTATTTAAAGAGTTGATTTTGATCCTAAATATAGGATTCATTTTTTATATTTGTAAATCTTTTTCTAATTCACCCTTATTGCTACTTTTTCAACCATAATCAAAAAGGAAAGAGAATAAGAGAATTAAGGAATTCATGTTTGTTTGGAATAGATATTGGAGCCTTCAAAAGTATATTTTCAATTATGATTTACGGTATACGACGTAAATATGTGAGATGAGTTTTGTCTCGATTTATGTGAATAAGTACTTTTTGGGGTCCCAAACGTGATTGTTTTAGTTTTTTAGAAGTGTTTTTATGATTTATAAGATGAGTTTTGTCTTAGCTTACGGAAAAAGATTTTTGAAACTATGATTTGTGGGTTTCCCAAACAGGCACTAAGATGTTTTAGAAAATATATGATGTATTAACTAATTTAACTAACTTTTTAAATCTGATCAAATTAGATAAATAAGTCTTATATTAAAGATACAATGGAGTACAAATGAAAAATCAACGACATAAAAGATGCACCATTACTATTGAATGGTGCATTTCCTTTACTTTTTTTTACTTTTTCAAATTTAAATTTAATGCTTTTAGGAATATTTCCTTTGATCCAGTGTGTATCTGAATTAGTGGTGGAAAAAAATAAATTTTTGATGAAATTAATTTGTAAAAAAAATTATTGAATTATGATTCATAAAATTGATTTACAACTATCGATTATCATTAGTATCTTCTTTGACTAGCTTAAGGCTAAGGCAATAGTTTTTTTTTTTCCCACTGAAAGTTAAGCTAATGGTTCAAAAACCATGAGCTTGTTTAATTCTATTCTCTATTTTTTATTTTCAGAAATAGTTTTATACAATAGTTTTTGGAAACAGGTATTAAAAATAATATATATATATATATATATATATATGTATATGTTTGAATAATTTTTTGAAAATATGTTTTTGAAGTGACATGACGGTGGTCTTCACTAGTAGTGTAGTATCAATAGTAGATAAGTGGTAGCCTCAAAAATTAAAAATTAGAAAAACAAAAACAAGAAAACAACTAAAAACTGTTTTTGTTTTTTAGTTTTTAAAAATATTTTTTTTATTTTTAAAAATAATTTTTTGAAAATAGTTTACCAAACAAGTTTAATTATTTTTAAAAACAAAAAAAATTTTAAAAAACAAAATAAAAAAGCCCCTATATTTTGATATTCTTTAGCTTATTAACTCTGCCAAAAACAGTACACAGAAGTTTTGGGCTATTAGGAATATGTGTTGAAAACAATGGACTTCGTATTGATCAGAATATATATGTCTCTTGAACATTGGGCTCCTCCTAGTCCTAAAACCCTTGAGATGAATATTGATGGTGCATTTAATGCAGATTTTCTGCTAAAGGTAGAATCGGATATATACTCTGAAATTTATGGGATTTGTTTGGAAAAATGGTTGGAAAAGTGGTTTTTTTTTTTAATTTGACTTATAGAATATTAAGATTGGGGAAAATAAAATTGGGTAAAATGATTAATATTTAGATTGGCAATTGGATAAGTGCTTTTATAAAAATAAAAAGGTGTTTGGTTTGGCTTTTGCATAAGTGGCTTTGGTGATATTTAAGAGAAGAATTTTAAAAATTATGAAAAGTGAAAAACTTCACTATGAAAATTTGGCAATGGTAAAATACATAGCAAAATTACAATAAAAATGGGAATAAATTAGAAATTATACAAATCTAAAGTTTTTTATAAAGTAAAATACAACAAACTAATTAGATCAAAGGTTTCATACAATTTGGTCCCTGATGGTGTCACAAACATGATTCATTTGGGTTGAATATGTCCGAGCATCATTTTTCGACGATGACCCTTGATCTTAACTATTATCTACATCAATGTTCTCATTTTCAGCTTCTCTAAAGTCCACATGAGTTTAGAAATCACTAAATTTATAGCTTGTCAATATAGTTTTATGATAGAGGAATCTACATTCAGATTTTTTTAATATTTTTTCTTGCATTTGGGAATTGAGTGAAATTTTCCTTACTAAATAAAGATAAAACTGAAAAGTTATTAAATTTATTAAAAAAATTTAAGAATTTTCAAGTGTGTATTTGACAGGGGAAAGAGAAACCGCAAAACATATACATAAATTTTTGAAATAAATGTTGAAGGCAAAAAAAATCTGAAATAAATGTAATAATTAATGGCCATAGGCTCAAAAGAAGCGGGGCAGCAGACAGCACAACTAGCCCCCAAGGAACCCTCCACTTGTACTATGTGTCCATTTGCTTTTTATTATATTTTTCTAGGACTGTTTTTCCTTAGCCAATGCTTGAGTTACAAGCCGTAAGCCATGCCAGGATGCTTAAAAAATAAGTCATTTTTATAGATGAGCCCAATAAACAAATCGCCAAAACAAACATAATAATTAAGTCAAAAGTAGTGTACATTATTTTTTTGTCCCCAAATCGCACGATTGACATGGACAAATGCCAAACCAAACATGCTGATATGGGCAAGTTGTGAATCTCCATTGTACACCTTGTGTGGTCTCTTTAGCATTCCATGCATAAGCACAAGCACTCTATGAGGGTGCATTTTAAGGCAAAAGATTGTGATTTGGGACACATTGTTATTGAATTTGATTGCTTACCTTTGGTTGTAAAGGAATGTGCCCTTTGGGTTGGGATTGGAATCCCTCATCCTTTTTTTGAGATTACTATCGGCTGATTTTGAATAGTGTAGGTAAGGTGTTGATTAACCTTGCTCTAATTTTTTAGTAATATGTGCGTGTGATCTTTCAGGCCAAAAATAATAATAAGAGAGAATATATTTGAATTTTTTTTACTTTTAACAAAAACTAAGATTTTCTTATATAGAATTGATTATAAATTTAATGTAAATAGGTGCTAATTATAAGAGTCAAAATCAAAAATAATTTTTTTAAGAAAATATACAAACACTCTTAGATATGTGTGCGTGTGTGTGTCAAAATCAATTACAAACTAAATGTTACGTTCTTATTTTAATTTCATCTTTATTAGAGTATTCACGGAAAACGATATGCGGTTCGGTAGGCAACACAGGAATAACATAAATAAACTGATAATATAAGCATGATTATAGAAATTCCCCATAAGGGTTCGCACAGAATATTTACAAACCTTGTAGCCGCACAGGGCTCTAGGGTATCTAAACTCATCCCAGTGAAATAGAGACATCTTCTCGTCTTCGTTCCACCACTGCAATCCCCTCGTACCGTTCTCTTCTTTGTTCTCAGCATATCTTCTGTCTCCTTCTGTCTAAATTGTTGGTATGGGAGGGTGAGATTCGAGAGAATCTTAGTAGGAAACATATACCATAATACATATATGATATATGCTATGTGTATAACATGTTAGCTTTAATTAGGTGTATGCCTCATAATGACATTTCTGCATGCTCAATATTTCATATAACAAAACTATGGCCACGACAAAATAGAAACAGAGCTTCGTTTATTCAAATATGTTCTACACAATCAAGTAAAATAATTACATACATCACTACACAAGCAAAGATATCAAATACATGCAAGTAAGGTAAGTCCCCTACCTTGTGTCCATTTTGCTAAACAAAAATAGTTCCTTGATCTACGTGCAAACAACTCGGACTCCATATTTGATTCTACAATGCCAAATGTACCATTTAGACACTTCCATAGTGTTTCTGGGGGTTATATGAGTCTATATTGAAAAATTACTAAAATGCCCCAGGGGACCGGCCTGGCCCTGTCGTACCCGGTCCGACTATACTTTTTCTGAAATTTTGACATGAGCTATTCTAATATATTTTTACCCAAGGAGTCCATTTTCAGACTCAGAATTATCAAATTCAATGTCAAATTATAAAATTACCCTTGCCAGTCCCACTTTAAGGGTTTCAGGAGCGTTTTCATAATTATACTTTTTTGGGCTTTTCCGAAAAAGTGACCAACTAAACCTCACCTAATTTTCCCTACTAAACTCAGTGGAACCATCAAATCATTGAAAATCCAACTCTAAGGCCCTCTAACAGCCTTGACCGAAATCCTCAGGTATTCCGAGGAAAATTGGGGTTTTTCGGTTTCGACTTCAGAGATGTGTTCCTTGCTACTCCTAACCACTTTATTAACCATTTAATTGAGTTATAACTACCATTTGAACCAAAATTGAGCAGCATAACCCCTAGGCATAACCATTTCCAAAATTTACAACTAAGGACAATCCGACAAAATTTCACCGATTAAATTGTCCACAACAGCCAGAATAGTCAATATACGAAGGTTTGGAAGTTACCTCAAGCTCTCACTAGCTTTTCCTCTTCTTGGCCGAAACCCTAGGTCTTTGAACAAGAGAATTTAAGCTTCCCAAATCTGAATTGACATAGAAGAGTAGCTTAGGATCAGAGTTATACACGTTAGGAACCGATTTACCGAAGAAATCGACTTATCGTATAAGTTCTCTTCTCCTTTCTCTCTCTAGAACATGGCTGCACTTTCTCTCTCTAAATGCTGAACTTCACGTCAGTTTATGAGACTTGGAGGAAGTAGATGATGTTAAAATATTATATCTCATATTTACTTTATGCCTTTTTAATTATTTAATCAAGTAAATTTCCAAAAATTGGACTTTTATGTACATAAAGCCCAATTAAACTTGTATATAATATTTCCCACTTTGGTCAGCCCACTTTCACGTCCCACATCCCATATGAGAGGCCAAATTGGCTAATATGCATTTGTTTCAAAATTACATCATTTGCTATCATAAATTTTCCCATTTTCGGATTTATGTAAATCTTGGCAGATTTTCTGCCCAAACTTTAAAAAATCATAACTAATTCTATAAAAATCAACTTGAAGTGATTCTAAAGGCTATAGAACCCTTATTGAGTCTAGTCTCAAGAAAAAATATAGAATTTAGCCAATTAGAAGCACATCATTCCCAGATTTTTAATTTTTACATGGTGTTCCAGAAACTTCATAGTTTTTCTCGGCTGATTTCAAAAATTTATAACTTTTTGTATATAGCTCTAATTGATCCATATTACCTATTAAATTAAATCTTAGGATGTCTACTTTCACCTTGTAAAATTTCGTAATTTTTACTCATCATTTGGTCATAAAAATCACATGACAAGCTTACTGCCTCATAGGCAGTTTCACTGGAAACATTATTCACCTTCCTATTTCCAATCTTTAATTCCCATGACTATGAATATTCACCATTTTATTGAATATTGTAAATAATTACAATATATATTTGGTGAATAAAATTTGGGATGTTACACTAAAAACCATCGTTATCTCCTAATTAAGCAATTATTATTATTTGTTTTCTAATTTCATAATTAATTTTGGTATGTATAGAGAAGTTCGTGGCACATACCCTTATTAGCCAGTAATACCTTCTTTTTAGGAGATACTTCATGCATGCAACACTCAAATTGATTTCGTCTAAGTTTGTAGAACATTAGAAGATGAAAATGGTGATATATATATATATATATATACACACACACGCAACTTGGTTTAATACCTTTTTAATATTTATTAGGGAAAATCCCTCAAAAGGAACTTTAAAAATGGGAAAAGACAAAAAGGTGATCCGAAATTTCTTATTCCCATATAAGTGTGAGTGCCTGAACTGGAATATTAGTATTCGATGAAAATGACGTGCGTAACCCTGGTTCCGTGGCCGACCTGGGTGGATTGATGCAGAACTCGAGTTTTCCATTGATAACTCGAGTTCATATAATCACTGGACAGTAACCGGCGAGTGATTAGGTTTATAGGATGCAGAACTCGAGTTTTCCATTGATAAATAGAGGTTACCAACACAATGTTACATTTTCACAATATCCTATAAGAGTTTCACAGGTTCAATAACTCGAGTTCCACATCTATCACTCGAGTGAACACTGCGCACTTGCTGGTAAGAGTTTCAATAACCAGCAAGTGTGCAGTGTTCACTCGAGTGATAGATGTGGAACTCGAGTTATTGAACCTGTGAAACTCTTATAGGATGTTGTAAAAATGTAACACTATGTTGGTAAAGCCTAATCTCGATTTGGGACTCATGTCAATGATGAAGCAGATGTCGATGATAACCGTGAAGAAGAAGATGACGAGTTGTTGGCGGTGATGGTCTGTAGTTGCGATCATTACTAAATTTTCCCAAGAAGTGATTGGGTCAAGACTTAGACAATTCGAATGATTTTCCTAACTTATTCATTACTTCTTATGATCACTCGAGTGTTCTTAACAATTATCTCTTCTCTGTTTATCTCTGTTTTTTAGCGCATATGCAGAGAATCCTACAAAACAAGTAATTAAACACCCTGATGCTTAAGTTAGTAAAGAAGCAAATCTTACTCACTCTCTGACCAACTCATGCAGATGTCGGTGATAACGGTGAAGAAGAAGATGGCGAGTTGTTGGGAGTGATGGCATTGGAGTTGTTGGCAACCGAGAAGAAGAAGAAGAAGAAGAAGATTATGAGTGCTCAAGATTTCACTCTATTTTCTTTCTAGTTTATCTCAACTCATGGATTGATACAGTTGTGCACTAAAAATATTTTGTATATAACAGAATCGAACTCACTGTGGACTTCATGCTCAAAACAAACTCACTGTGGAATTTAAGCTAATAAAATATTATTTTGACTTCTTTCATAGTGTTTGAAGCTCCATGAAAACCACTATGGGCGTAGTGAATGTGTGTGTTTTGGGGGGGGGTATAGAAGCATTGAAGAGATATGAACATCAAACATTTTTCCAAGAAGTTGATCTCAGTGATGAGCTTTATGAAGTTGAAAATTCTACATTAGTGTTTTTATCATTGTCTTCTCTCAGATTATGTTCCTTGAGGCATATTTGTTGTATCATTAAAGAAATATGTCTTTAGGTTTCCTTTTTCACCATATTATAGTTTTGGGCTTATCTCTTGTGGATGAATTAGTGTTATAGTTTGTAAATAGTAATATATCAATGGATGTTGATATTTTTTCACTTTTGGTACTTCTCATTTTCTGAGAACAAGATTTAATTCAGAGAAAAATAAAAGATTAAATGTTGTGGACTATAGCAATCCAAGTGCAGTTGCAGACTTGATTGATAGCCTGAACCACGGAAAATTTAGTAATGATCGCAACTACCGACCATCACCGCCAACAACTCGTCATCTTCTTCTTCACGGTTATCATCGACATCTACTTCATCATTGACATGAGTCCCAAATCGAGATTAAGCCTTACTAACACAGTGTTTCATTTTCACAACATCCTATAAGAGTTTCACAGGTTCAATAACACGAGTTCCACATCTATCACTCGAGTGAACACTGCGCACTTGCTGGTTATTGAAACTCTTACCAGCAAGTGCGCAGTGTTCACTCGAGTGATAGATGTGGAACTCGAGTTATTGAACCTGTGAAACTCTTATAGGATGTTGTAAAAATGTAACATTATGTTGGTAAACTCGAGTTATCAATAAAAAACTCAAGTTCTGCATCCTATAAGCCTAATCACTCAACGGTTACCGTCCAGTGATGATATGAACTCGAGTTATCAATGGAAAACTCGAGTTTTGCATCAATCCACCCATGTCGGCCACGGAACCAGGGTTACGCACGTCATTTTCATTGAATACTAATATTCCAATTCAAGCACTTATACTTATATGGGAATATGAAATTTCGGATCACCTTTTTGTCTTTTCCCATTTTTAAAGTTCCTTTTGAGGGATTTTCCCTATTTATTACTCGCATTGCCTATAAATTTTTGAGTTAATGTGTAAGAATTCCCATAAACTTTTTCCTAAAGTACGTCCAGCATCATATACTTTTCGGAGGTATAAAAATACCCATGAATATTCAAAATGGGAGCAAAAATACCAACATTATTAAATATAATATAACTCTATTGCATATGCGTGGGCAAAAAAAGTGTGGGCCCACCACAAAAAGTAACAATGTTTGGTTAAATTTAACAGTATTAGCAATTTTGCTCTAATTTTAAATGTTTATGGGTGTTTTTACACTATGAAAATTATATGATGTTGGACATACTTTGAATAAAAATTTATAGATATTTTTACATATTCACCCTAAATTTTTTCATGTACAACCATATCAAAGTTCTGATGAGGATGTTATAATTGTGTGCATTATTACCCTAAATACCTATGGAGATATGCCAGTAATCGACCTGACAACTTCTTGATCAGCTTTGAGTCTCAAACCAAAAAACCAGAATTATCGGTTATTACCCTAAATATCTTTTTGCAATGCGTTTGTCGTTATTGTTGCCCTTCTGAAAAATGAGTTTTAAAAAAATTCTGAACTGTAACATAGATGAATTGTTTCATTTCTAAATGAATCTTGAGTGTCCACGGGATTGAAGATTTCCGAAGTGAGCAACTGTAGCAAAAAAATAAAATGTACGTGTAAATCTCCTCATCTTTAGTTTCTTATTCTTTTAACTTGTGCTGATTCTTCTTCTTTTATCTTTATCCCTTTTCTAGTTCTCTTTCAAAAAGGAAAAAAAATATTTTAACACATTTTTATAAATAAAAATAAAAGGTATGCATAAGTTTCCTCATCTTTAGCTTCTCATTCTTTTAACTTGTGCTGTTTCTTCTTCTTTTATCTTTATCCCTTTTCTAGTTCTCTTTCAAAAAAGCAAAAAATATTTTAACACATTTTTATAAATGAAAATAAAATGGAAAAACTCTCTTTCATGAAAAATAAAGAAATTGCTTTCATAAATTTTAAAAAAAAAACGTTTTTTAAAAAAATTAAAAAATACAAACCAAATAAAAAATTATTTTTCAAATAAATGAAATGAAATTGTCTAAAAAAAACAACCAAGTGACACGTCTTTCTACCCTTGAACTACGTGGGTTTTGATCCCTCTAAAGGGTACGTAGGCCATAGGCTCTTTTCCTAGGTCAAGTCCAACTTTTTAAATAAATATATTTCTTTTTTATCTTTCTTTTAATATCCAACTTTGTAAATAAATATATTTCTTCTTTATCTTTCTTTTGATATCCAACTTTGTAAATGAATATATTTTTCCTTACTTTCTTTTTATAAATAAATGTTCCTTTTTTTTTCTTCTTTAGTTTTCATTTCGTTTATTTTTGTATATATTCTTTTTTTTATTTGGATAATTATCATAAGATTAAAGGCTATAATATTTTTAAATAACTCACTTAAGGTAACCATTCTTATGAATAAGTGTTATGGGTTACCTAATACCTTCCCCATACACAATCGACTCTTGAATCCTAAATAATTTTTGTAGAACAATTTCTATTTTTAAAAAGATTTTCAAAATTATCTTCTTTTTTTTTAATTTTGATGGCGATTCCATACTACACACATGCTGTCCAGTATGAATAGGGTTCTGCACCTGGGGTGTACCCGTGAAACTAATCGTAGTTGCATATCCTGAGCATGCGCCTCTCGTACCAAAATATCCGCACATGCAATAACCTGTCAATTTGAATGAGACAAAACTGTCTGCCACTTGCCATATAGAAGTTGACGTGGGGCCTCTATTTCAGCTCTAAATGGGTGATCTAACGTGCTATCCCTCAGCAAAATATTCAACGCCTCCAATGAATCAAAAAAAACCTGCACTTTTTGAAACTTAAAAAGTTGGCAAACTTCAAGCCTTGTCTTAATAGCCAAAACTCCTGCAAACGCAACTGGGAACGTCACAATACTCTTCATAAAACCTGAAATCCAGCAGTCCATGTCATCTCGAATCAACCCCTAACTGCTGCCAGCTGGTTATACTCTTTAACAGACGCATCCACATCCAGCCGAACATAACCTGGTGTTGGCTTCCTCCAATGGGTGTCTGTGCTCACGGTCCCTTCCAACAAATGGTGTTTCATCTTCCCTGCTGCAACTTCCTCCATTAAATGATGTAGGCACTGGTGGAAAATCTCCTTTGGCGTAAATGCTTTGCCTTCAAATATCTGAACACATCTGGCCTTTCATAATAACCAGTAGACGTGCAAAGAGCACGTTCAATGACCACCGATTAAAACGCACGCGCCTCAACACATAGGCCACTATTGAAGGAAAGTACCACATAATGTGACATATACTTAATATAAGATATATTTACATATATATTTACATACTCAATTCGATCTTAAATATAAGACAGAGTTGATTTTTGTGAAACAAGAATCCGGAATTCTTAATTAAGAATGGCGTGTTGTTATTTTTGAAGTGCCGAGAATGAGGGCTGAAGGGCAAAATCGTCTTTTGGCGCTGCCCGCACTGTTCATCCGTATTGACGCGTGACTGATCCAGAATTTTTGATTTCAATGTACTGATTAGGGATTTCCCTATTTCAAAGGTATTTTATAGGGATTTTCCCTTCAAACTATGATAACCCATTTTTATAATCTACTTGATCCACCACTAGACCAAGTACCCATGTTCTACTGAGTTTTCATTTAACCCTATTTATGTTGTTGAAAGTGTAGACCTGAATTTATATTTAAATATTCAGTTGGATTTAATTAGAATTTTCCCAAACTTTTATCTTAAAAATGTTTTAAACAATTTGTTTAAATTGTTTTTACTAAAATCACTTTAACGCCAAAGGGTATAATTTATTATCAGTTTCTGTAACATATCTTTCTTATTCCATTTTATTAATTATTAAATATAATAGGCTTCAGCCAAAATTAAAATTAAGATATGATCGTACGGATATAAAGAGGGAAAAGGATAAAAAAAAGAACTTTGAAATTGTAAAATTGTAAATCAGATATTTTCTAAAAAATGAGTTGTGAATTGCTTATCAAATTTCGTAATTCTCTTATCAATTCTTGCTAATAAATTTGATTTGGGATTTTGCAATTTTAAAGTTCTTTTTCTATCTTTTTCCTATATAAATATGTTTTTACTAATAATCATTGGATTAAATAGAATGATTCGATTTTAAATCACTTGTACTCTTAACTTTGTTTTTTTTTCTTAAAAAAAGACAACTTTACACTTTCATTTTTGTAGGGGAGAAAATCAGTTAACACTTAGCTAGTAGTGTGCTTCTTTATTTTTCCCCTCAGAATAATTTTTTTTTTTTTTTTTACTAATTTTTTTAATAACCAAACAATTGTTTTGGTACAAAATAACTAGACAATTTTTTTTTGATGAACAAGTAATTATATATTTATGAAGAAAAAGAGAAAGCTACAAAGTTGTTTGACATAGTACATATGCCATGTAATATATAGGAGAGCTGCTACATCACTATTTTAGATTTAGTTATAATTCTATTGCGTGTCTGTTTGACTAGGGAGCAAAACAAGGGGAACTGATGCGGCTGATCAATATGACTTTGACCCAAAATATATTGAATTGCATCTCTTAGTGCCAAGAGCTGTGGTTGAACAAGACCCACTTTAACTGGAGGACAAATGTTCCATGCATGACAACTTGTTTGATTGAAGAATACATTGATAACCATGATACGCTTTCTTGGATGAGTCATTTTGATTTTGAACATTATGTTCCATTGAGGTCCATTATATCCTTGCAATGGTCATGACCAAAAAGTGGTGCACTCATTGTTTGTTTGCGTTAGTCTTGATCTTGAATCAGTTCGCTTTTGACTTAAAGCAACATATTCACTTACCTGGGTTTATGCCATTTGTATTGCTTGAATAGGAGAGAATTGGCACCCTACATGACAAATATTGTTTGTTTCATGCAAACAATAAACTATGTATAATATAAAAGGGTAAAAGAGAATTAAAATTACTATGCTTCGATAAAGCCTGCAACTATAAGGTTATCCATTGTAATAATGATGTAAGCTCAGAAGAGTCAACCTGAAATCCTAAAGCACCACCAAACCAATAAGCTCTAGCAAACGTACAAAAGAGGAACAAATGATCTAAGGACTCATTAGGTAAGCCACAAAAAACATGTACCTCCACCAGAGTAAGATGTCTATGCTTCAATAGACAGGACATGGGTAGTATACCTTTTATAATCTTCCATATAAGCAACTGCAATCATGGGGGGAGAAGAGATTTCTAAAGCAATTGACATGTGATATTGATCATACCATATAGGTTCCCAGACCATTTAATTATCCTTGAGCCTGCAATAGAGGAACAAGTTGAAAAACAAACTGCTGCACCACCTGCCTTAGAGATGAGAGAAGCTATAGATTCATCTTCCACACGGATGCAATATAAGGTCTGATACTAGCAGAGACGAATATGATAGACCTGACTACTGCATAGGTCACCAAAGATGACTATTCAACTGGATTGAGGTCCAATTGCCAACTTGCCAGGTAAGATGGTTCTTGGTTACTCTATGGTGATACGAATACAAACTATTTTCATGACTATGCATCAATTAGGCGAATGAAGAAATTCATTGATCGGATCCAAGATTCTAATGGCCAGTGGATTGAGTAGTACTAAGAAATCCATGCTATAGCAATGCACTACTTCAAGGACATTTATATTAATTTTAATAATTTTATGGCCAATTTGGAGGAACAAACATTGAGTAATATTAATTTACCAAAATTGTCCTCTCAACATCTGGCTTGAATAAATAGACCTTTATCATTTGAGGAAATTGAGAAGGCAGTCTTTTAAATAAAGGTAGATAGTGCTCCATGCAATATTCTACCACAAGTTTTGGCCCCCTCTTAAGTAGGATATTAGTGCAATGATATTTCAAATTTTCTCTATAGGGTTTCTTCTTAAGGAGTTAAATCATTCTTTTCTTGTTCTAGTTCCAAAATGCAATAGTCCAACTACTTTTAAGGATATTCGGCTTATTAGTCTCTGCAATGTCTTCTAAAAATTAATTTATAAGGTTTTTTGCAATCGCCTCAAAGAGATTTTGGGTGATCTGATTAACCCGAATCAGATTGCATTCCTTAAAGGTTGATTAATCATTGATAATATTATTCTTGCCTTGGAATGCGTGGCCAAAATTCATGGTACTCAAAAATCAAGAATGGCTGGTGTGTACTCAAACTAGACTTTCTAAAGGCTTATGATAAAGTTTTGTGGCCTCTTACAAAAAATCTTGCAACACATAGGGTTTCCTCACTGGATAATACATCTAATCAAGCAATGTGTATCGACGGTATCCTATCAGGTAATGACCAATGGTTCTCTAGGAAAGTTGTCCATTCCGTCTCTAGGTTTCGATAAAGGGATCCCATATCTCATTATCTTTTCTTGCTCTGCACCAATGTCTTATCATGTATGATTTATCAAGTGGAAAATTTCCAATGGTGGAAAGGAATCTGTATTAGATGGCATGTTGAGCCTTTAACCCATCTCATGTATGCGGATGACACTCTAGTATTTTGTAAGGCTACAGAGGAGGATTGCAGAATTGTTAGAGCTATTCTACTAAGATATGCTCATTTTTTTGGGCAGGAGATAAGTTATCAGAAATCGAGTATTGTTTTTAGCCCATCGGTTCCATATTGTCTTTAAAAGAAGTTAGCAGACATATTTAGAGTTAGATTCCATTCCCATTTGGGGAAGTATTTGGGAACCTATATTGATGGCCCTCACTCTAACAAAAGGAAGTATGAAGACATAATAGAAAAACTTGACAAAAGGCTGGCTGGTTTGAAATGTCATCTATTCTCCCCAAGCAGGTTGACTTGTCCTAATTAAAAATTCTCTGTTTTCCTTGTTGGTATATCCTTTTTCATGTATGAAGTTCTCCCAGCAATTTTGTCATAAAATTTCTATGAAGATGGTGAGCTTCTTATTGGAATCATTTGGTGATTCATATAGGGCTCATTACCTAAATTGGGAATTGATATGGTCTCCAAAAGATAGGGGCATTATAGTTGATACAGCTAGAATGTTTTAACTCAGCACTACTAGTGAAGTAGGCAAACATTAGATAAAGAGGTCTTGCATCATAAATCAGGCATCACATTACCATTGCCAAGAGGTCCAAAACGAGTACACATATAAGAAGAAAATTGGTTGTGTTATCACAAACCATTCAAAGTTCATGACAACTATTATTCTATATTCACATATTTAGCCAACATGCATTTTTCATTGCAATTTTGTTTATAAATGAGTACACTTATAAATGCTTGAAATATGACTAGAAATTAACCAACATAGTCATATGCTCAAGAATTTAGCTAACTCATCGGTTTATATTTTTGGTACTGACGATACTTTTCAACCTCTCTGTTATTAGTTAAAGTTTAATGCAATTCACTCACTAGGTAAAGGGGTCCTTCCCTCATGATCCCATTATTCCCTTCTTCATTTAGTTAAGAGAAGGGGGTCATGGATTCACTATTACACATATCCCTTATTTTATCCCTACATTGAAATCAACTATTTCAACAAATTCCCTTATTTATGCTATTCTTTAATTTTGATCTCATACACAATGCTCTAGTCTTGGTGCTAAAGCACAATTCTCACTTTTACTTGTTTTTGTCCGACTTCGTGATCTATTTGTGATATTGGTATTCTACTTCATCTCATTGTTAATCAAGAATGACATGGTGTAATATTTCAATGGTGAGTGAAACCCGTATTTAAATTTAGTTAGAAAGGAAATTTCATTCCATTAATGGCTATTACAAACAAAATTCACGTGCCTTTGATATTGTATAATGTATTTTACAGCAAAGCCAAACATCTTGGGGTCAATGAAAAAATTGTCACTTGATTTCCTATAAGAAGGGAAAAGCGAGAGACATACCAATACCAACACATATTTCAAACATTTCCAAAAAATTAAAATTTTGTTTGACCAAAATTTAGTAATGAGGGATTTTGATTACGGGGTTACCAACAACATATGGTTTTGCAAAAGATAATATGATGAATATGGAAATTTGGTATTATTGATAGTTCATTGATTGTGATTACAAAGTAAAAAGGTGGTAGGAGAGGATGAATAGAACAAAGTCAAACTAGAGGAGAAAGATAAGCAAAGAATAACTAGTCAGGAGAAGTCTCGGTGTCCCCTAACGAAGTAGTCTTTGATTGGTTTATACCCCCCTCTAGATTCATTGGTTATGATATTTTCAGATCTTAAGTAGATGTCATTGTTCCTACTATCTTGGATCTTCAAGTCCCTTCTTGGTTAGTGGGTTGACTGGATTGTTTGATGGAAAACTCTGGACTTAATCGAGGTTTGCAGCCTAGTAAGTTTACTTCTAATGGGCCTCACTCGTTCTTGGATCGGTCCTCCGTATTGGACTTGTTCTTTCCTCATGGGCCTAATGTAATTTCGGGTATGCACTAAGTCCCCCACTCCCTAAGTCTAATAAGCTATTGGCTCGGGGAATATGACTCAATCTCGTATGTCGAACATATCTCTGGATCTAATCGCCCCATTTAAATGTTTCTTTGTAGCAAGCATTCCTTCCCAAGGCATCCTTTAAGTCCTCTGTCAGTTACTTAACTCCTTTTGGGCAGTTTTTCCCATATCTCTATATCATTTTGTCTCGCCAGTGCTTTCTTATTCCATTTATGTTAAGTTGTGCATGGGTTCTGGTTAAAATTCCGTAAGGTGAAACTAAAGGCTTTCAATATTATGACTTTCTGAGGTTCTACAAAGGTACCTCCTTTCTCCTCTTTGCTTTACTCTTTCTTCAATTTCTGGGGCTGGTGATCATGGCTCGTCATTCCCTTGACTCTGTTCTTTGGAACCAAAGGAGTTAGGGTTTTGGTTTTCTTTTTCCTTTCCTTCGCTCTAATGTTAATTTCATGAGTCCACGAACTTGCTAAGCATTTTTCTTTACCATTCTCTGGCTTAGAGTGTTCTATGTCTATCATTTTATGTAGCTTTCAAACCTTGAGTGTTATTTGTCTTGCTTCGTGTAAGTTACTATGTCAGAGTTGGATAGTTCATATGTGAATATCACTGGCCATAATAAAGGGGATCCTGAGGTTAAAGTTATGTCTAGTGATGAATCAAACTTAGGTAGTATGAGGGGTCAAAATATATCTGTGGCCCCGAGAATATTGGAGAGTTGGAAGAGTTGGCGGCTTCCACCATAAATTGTAAGGGTCTTAGAAACATCTGTAGAATCGAAAGCATACCTGAGGATATTTGCATGAGAGTCCCTTTACCAAATAAAAGAGCTTATTCATACTCAGAAGGCTGGGCTGTTGTGTATGTCAAGTCCTTTAGGTATGGAACTTGTGTTCCTCTGCCATCTTGGTAATAGGACTGTGCAAGCATTTTGATCTCACTCCTTCTCAACTGATGCTGCATGTATGGTATGTCACATGTCTTTAGAGGCCTTGGCTAGGCAAGTAGATAATGAATTTTTGGTGGAAGATTTGCTCCAATACTACTATCTGTTCATAAGGAATCAAGGGTTGTATACTCTATTTGATAGGATCAAACATTCCGTTCCCATTAGGGGGAGTCAAATTAATAATCATGGGTGGGAGGAGGATATGCATTCATGGCTTCCTCCCACTTGGTTGAAGATAGTTTAGGAATACATACGAGGTGTAACTACTGGTGGGTCCCCCTTCTAACTCTGATCCTTAATAAGTGTATATTCATCTAAGTAATCAAATGGTGTTTTTGCAGATGTTAGTAAGGACAGAAAGGCGCCGGAAGGTTGTGATAAGGAGAGGACAAGACATATATTGGTTGTCCTTGCCACTGAGAGAGTGTGCCTAGTTTTGTTAGACCTAAAGAACACCCTTCTGGGTAAGGTTATAACCTTATTGTACCTTTCATAGTCCTTTAATTTGGTTCGAGTCCTCCCTTTATCAAAAAATGCAACCAATTTGTGACATAAACAAGGTGCTGACGTGGATACAAGGTGGCATGAACACATGGCACCTCAGAGGTGAGGTGGTAGGGACACATGGCATTGATGAGGCCTGTCAGTGACATGGTAGTGCCTGAGGAAAACCAAGTTGTTTTTGTATTTATTTATGACATCAAGTCCTTTATAACTGATGTCATAATATATCCCTTTATGGCGTCAGGTTCTTTATAAGTGTTACTATAATATATTCTTTTACAGCTTCAAGTCCTTTGCAACTAATGTTATAATATCTATTTTCCGCTACTCCTATTTCTACTACACCCAATATGTTGTAGTGATAATACTTTTTAGGGTTAAAGGCCAATTTTTCCCCGAAAGTATTTTCGGGGCCAATTGTGCCCCGGAAGTGTGAAAACTGGACCAAAGTCGCCCTCTCCAAACGTTCGCCCCAACTGACGTTTGCCACGAGTGCAAAAATGACACGAAGGATGCCAAGATGGATTACAGACGTTGCTTGGTGGATTAGAGATATTGCTATGGTAGCTTCTGTATGTTCTTAAATGCTGTCTGCGACGGTGACTGAGTTAAGTGATAGAGTTTGAGAGCAGAAGACAAGGCTCCGAACCCAGGTGTTTGCCATTTTGACGAGGAAGAGGACGGTTATGCGACAAAGTAGAGGAGAAGGCATGGGGGTCTCAATGTCGACAAGTTCAACAAACAGAAGTAGGAGGAGGGTCGCTGCTATGATTCGTCGAGGTAACGAGATTCAAAGCCACGGTTCAGCGAGGGTATGTTACTGTGGGATGTCGGCTCTTCTTTGTACTTCTTGGACGGAGTTCAACCTGTTAGATATGATTAGTTTTGATGATGTCAAATATAGATATGAAGTGATAAGAGCAAAAAGTTTATATAATGTATTTCTTTGACTAACTACTATATTTAATGTTACATATTTTGTAGATTAGTCAAGCAAAGAATGAAGAAGATTAAATTAATGAAAATGAACAAGAGGTAGAAGAAGAAAAGAAATTGAAGATAGTCAAGGAGATGCCAACTCGGATTATGAAAAATGATTATCAAGAGGAAAATCAAAACTAAAGATATTGAAGAATGAAGAACTTGGAAGATATATCAAGAATATCAAGATTCAAGTTGTTAAAAGTGATACTGGAGGTTTCTATGATGATACCGGAGGTTTCTATGATCAAATAATGGTTGGAATAGGTTAATACGAAGCTAAGATGACTTATATGTGAGTTATGGCACTTCTAAGGGAGTTATACTCGAGCACAAAGCTCAATACTCGAGCACGGGATGAACTCACTTGAGCACAGATGAACACACTCGAGCACGGGATGAACACTCTGTTCTACTCTGTTTTACGTTCAGCTTGACCGAGGTCCGGTATTTTCATCATATCTCTCAAACCACACATCAGATTGACCCGAAATCAGTGGCATATGAACGAAGACTCCCAACACGTAAAACTTGCACCAAGATCACATTGAAAGAAGCTCAAATGAAGGAGATATGATCTGTGGAAGAAGACAGTGAAATCACCGTCACTTTTCAACACAGGTTCGGTATTTTGAGTATAACTCACAAACCACACATCGGATTGAGACAAGACCAATGCCAAATGAAACTAGACTCACAGAGCTTTCCATGGATAGTAATGTGCCTAATTTGAACGTATATTCTAGGAGCTATGCCTTTTGGAAGTTGACGCTTGTGCAGTCTAGCGGAATAGACACTCTTTCGATCATAACTTGCAGAATACAACGAGTTTGGAGCTGATTATTTTTGCATTGGAATGCATATGGTAAGAGCTTTATTATGATACATCATTAGAATCAAATAAACAATTTTTTTCTAAAGTGGCCCCACATCACCCGCGAGTGCAAAAACGCACTCTTTGAAAAAGTTGTGCGAGTGATGTCCAGAAGCAGCTGAAACGTGAAGAAATTTGCAACACTCGAGCACTAAGATCCATGCTCGAGCATTAGACTATTTCTCACTCGAGCACATGCAAGTTTTGACATGAGAGTGTTAACTCGAGAAGAAGCATGTACGTGAAAACAAGAGGAGCACTCGAGCATGACTGGTTGTGCTCAAGTGATGTCGAGAATTCACTCGAGCAGATGCGAGTGAAGAGCAGCGAGTGTTTGCCTGAGAGGAAGTCAGAACGTGAAAATATGAACTGCACTCGAGTGAGAACTTGGAAAAATGCAGAAACGAAACAGTGCCTCACAGCAATCACCGCAAATATGGTTAAATGTTATACAATCATTATGTTTTCACTTGTTATTGTTCCTAAACATTAACTAACATATATTTCAAGTGTAAAACAGGAGATTAAATATTTGGATTGCATCTTCAAGAACGGAGGTCACGTACGGCAATATCATCACTCAACGAACAATCTGAATATGGTTACATGTTATTGAATCATTGTGTTCTCACTTGTTATTGTTTCTAAATGTTAGCTAACATATATTTCAAGTGTGAAACAGGATATTAAACGTTCGGATTGCATATTCAAATAAAAGTCAATTACGATGAACTTCATCATTACACACTGAATGGCGGCTACCTACCACGACAAGCAACTGACACACCACGAAAGACTGTCGAATATTCAAACATCTTCATACCGCTCCACAATGTGACGTACCGCTCACAATGAAACATCTCACTCTTCAACAGGATGCTCTGCTCTGCAACGGACAGTAGCTCATTTTTCAAATATGCTCAACTGTCAAAATGACTCCAACGGATGAATGCTCACAACGGTCATCATCTTCATCAACTATAAATGAGAGAGCATTCAACGTCGATGGGAGACAGAGAAAACAGAGCAACGACACCAACATGCGAATAACATGAATCCTCTGCTTCTACCCAAGCACTCTCTGTTTTCCAGTTTCTGTATTACTTATCATTGAGAGAGTGATTATTTGTATTGTACTTCAGTGAGTATTATACCCACTCTGTGAGAGAGTCTGTAAACACTTTCAACTATATTTCGATTTGATCTTAAGGTAGAGGGACCTTGAGAGGGTTGATTTCCTTACGGGAGAAGCTGTAGAGAGAATTGCCAGTAAGACATTCTGCTCGTAAGACTTACAAGGTGCAAGTAGTAGAGAACGTTGTTGCTCATAAGACTTACAGGGGTGTAAGCAGGAGAGAACGTTGCTACTCGTAAGACTTGCATGAGTAAGCAGGAGAGGAAGATCTTCGGGATTGCTCTGCTCGTAAGACTTGCCGTAAGGGGGAGTATTTCAGTGAGAGATTTGTAAAAGGTTTCACAAGTACCTGGTTAAACTTGTGGGATTGTAAAGGCTTTTCTTGTGCCCGGATTAAACAAGAAGATAGTGGATTTGAAAATCTCAGGAGGAGCCTGGGGACTGAACGTAGGCCATCACAGATTGGACCGAACCAGGATAAATCACAGTTTGCATATTCTCTTCCCTAAGCTCTTATATTTCCAGCATATATTATTTAATCTAACTGTTGATTTATAAACCTTCATACTTACCGCTTTCGTTAAGATACAAAAAGATTTCTAAAGTTCTTAAGTTTTTATTATACACCCAATTCACCCCCCTCTTGGGTGATAGCCGGTTCTAACACAACCCAGGGAGGAGATTCTATGGTTGTAGGAATTACCAAAAAGTATGTATTAATTTTCCCAAGTTTCATCTGTTTTCTTTGTGGTTAATAGCTGATGAGGTTCTGATTGCAAAGAGGGATATATACAGGGTGGATGTGGATTTTTCCAATGGGTGGATGAAGAAATGGGTGAGAGGTCAACACATGTGATAAACGAGTTGCTAGGGCACGTGGATAGGCTATTTGAGGAGAATATGATGCAGAGAGGACAAGAGGAGAAGGGAGCTGCTGATGCTCAAGCACAAATAGATGCCATATATATGCAGATGAAGAAGACAGAGACGAGAATGAGGCTACCGTTTTATGCTTTAGTGCTAACCTGGGTGTTTTTTTTAGCTTTGATTTTCAGTTAAATCAAGATTAGTAAATTATGCTTTAGTCCTGGGCAGTGGGGATGAATTTTATTAGTGACTGGAAGTGTAATGTTGTGTTGGGAAACAACTATATGTGTAATGACTTTTATGTTGAATGCCTTTGTCAATTACAACCCTGTTGGCCAAGTGGAAACAACTATATGTGTAATGACTTTTATGTTGAAAGAACCTTGCAACTCATGCTGTTTGTTGCTGCAATGTCTGTTGCAACTAATAATGCCTTTGTCAATTACAACTAATAATGCAAAAGAGTTGCAACATGTGAAGTTAAATAAATTTGTCTTCATATCATAATAATACCATTACAAAAGAAGACTAGTAAGGAAAGTACTTTGTCTTGAACAAAAGTATCTGGACATCATGATAAATATTACAAAAGACAACCCACAAAAAAGGTTGACTAGATGCCAAACACAAGGAACAAAAGATGGCAATTCAAAAGTAGAACCACTAGATCTATCGACCTCTCTTGGAATTGAATTTCTTTCGACTACTTTGAGAAATCAATGAGTGGTCCCGGTGAGCCAAAAGTTGTGATGTTGTCACTGCTCTTTGTCCTTGCCACATGAGTCCTGGGTGTGTAACTGGCAAGTCAGAAGAAGGAGTTGGGCCAAATGGTGAAGCACTTTGTAGTTGGATTTGTCGAGTCCCACTGTTGTTTACCTTACGAGATATGCTTCTTGTAATCCTCATGTTCCTCTCATTAGGTATAGGGAACCTGGTCTCAACGTCGGCATGTTTCTGCATATAGTGTTCTCCAGGCCCTTCATTGAGGACAACTTGTGATGGCTGGCCAGGCTGTAATAGGAATACATCAAGAAACAACAAATGAGTTACAAGGAAAAAAAATGAACCATTGCTACACACATTGCAGCAACACACAGCATATGAGTTACAAGTACTTTGGAAAAATAGAGCAACAAATAGCATATGGTGACATGGAAAAATATGAACCATTGCAACAGACATTGCATATACTAGTATATATGCACAGACATTGGAAAAATATGAACCATTGGAAAAATATAACAAACATGCAATAGAGTAGGAATATTGAACAATATGAACCATTGCAACAGACATAGCAACAAATATGAACAATTGCAACAAACATAGCAACAAATAGTCAAACCCCCATTCTTACAGAAACAACATATACTGAACAATTGCAACAAATACCAGAGTAACAAACAGACATTGCAACAAACATAGCAACAAACAGACATTACAACAGACATAGCAACAGACGTAGCATATACTAAACAATTGCAGCAAATACCAGAGTAAGAATACTGAACCAATATATAGTCAAACTGCCATTCTTACAGAAACAGCATATAACAGAGAAGAAATACTGAACCATTGCAACATATAGTTATTGAATTGAGTAAGGTACATTATACATGGTTCGTCCAGTTTCTTCATTAATTTGAACTCCTACTCCAGTAACAGATAAATTTCTGTAGAAAGCTCTTCCACTACGGGATCTTTGTGTGGATTGAGATTGTTGTGATGAAGAAGTCTGACTTGTGCTTGGAACCTGCAACAATGAGAATGTATATATTATTTACCATGATAATGATAATTTACTTAATCAAAAATGAACTCAACTTACATCAGTACATCTAGCTCTGTTGTGGCCCTCTTTATGACAAACCGAGCACTTCGGTGCACAACCTTTTTTGCTCAACTTCTTAGGTGGTGATTGTGGGAGGTGGGACATATTAGAAACATTGTCCTCCACTTGTTGTGGCCCTTTCTGCTTTGCTGTCCCAACTTTTTCTCTCCTCTCACCTTCTTCTGTTCTTTTTCTTTTTACAGTAGGACGACTATATATAGTACACAAGGGTGGTGGGTCCATTGGCTCAAATCTATGAATTCCCCAAAACCTCTTACCTCTAACAGGATGGAATTTGGTCAAGTAACTAGCTATATAAGTGTCTTTGTGATAAAACCTTGAGATTTGTGTTAGTGGATCGATGTTTGCATGATAAAGGCCACAGATGGCATATTGACATGGGATGCCAGTCAACTGCCACGCCCTACATGTACACTCCTTCTTATGTATCCACACTGTGTGCCTATCATCTCCCTCACAAACCTCATAGCCGTCATCACCATTAAAGAACACATTACAGCCCATAGACAACCTTTTGTTAACCTCAAATAAATGAAGACACTTAGGACTAAACTCACCTCTCCACTTAGAAGCATTTTTTTAACTTTCTGCCTACTTAGCCATCATCTTAAGCCTAATGCCATCAACCATTCTAATTATAGGAAGAAACCTAAGCTCATAAATCCATGCATTGAAGCTTTCACAAGCATTATTATCGACCATCCAAGTACAAGACCTTGTGCTAAAATAAGCTCTTACCCAACCCTTTACTGGAAAACTTACAACTGTTGTTGCTGCTTCTGACTTCAGCTCTGCCATCTCTGTGAGATTGTCACTAAATTGTTCTTCGTAGGTGCTCCATGAACAAGCAAAAAATTTCTTCTTCAACTCAACTCCTCTCCACACCTTGTAATATGCAACCAAGAAGAGGAATGAAATTCTGGTGTATAGAATTAATTTAGCAATTATGTACTCTAACAATCAAATATATACTCTAATACCTTGCTCCAGTTAGCATAGATGTGTCTAGCACACAGTCTATGCTTAGTAAGTAGAAGCACCTCCTTCACAACTACATGTAAGCCCTACAACGAAAGTGGATATTTGTTAGTAAAACACACTAATCAAGCACAATCTGAAGTTAAATTGAGTCCTACCTTCTGCATGTCTGACATTATAGTCAGTTGTTCTCCATAGTCTAAATCCAGGGATCTTTTCAACCATTGCAGAAACCACTTCCAGTTCATTGTGGTCTCCTTCTGTGTTATTGCAAACGCTATGGGGTAGAGAGAGTCATCCGCATCTATGCCAATTGCTGTTAGCATAATGCCTTTTGCGTTACCTTTTAGGAAAGTCCCGTCAACCCCTATGATGGGCCTGCAGCCAGCCTTCTAACTACTCTGCAACAAATAACAATTCACATAAAAAATTTACATATCAAACAAAAAATACAGAATGTAAGATAAATATAAACTTTGAAGTAAGATAAATATAAACTTTGAAGTAATATACATGTACCTTTGCAGCATTAAAACATATATACATGCGGCTGAAAACCCTCTTCCCTTGTTCTAGAGCTTCCTTACTTATTTCCACAGAAACATCTGAGCCACGGTTTGAATTCCTCAACTCATTACAGTAGGCTTCAACATTTCTGAACTCATCTATGTAACTACCTTCCAAATCCTTCATAATCATCCTCTTAGCCCTCCTACACTTCCATTGGTTCACATACAGCTTGAATTCATCCTCCATGTCCTTTTTCACATCTACAAGCTTGTAGCTTGGTCTCTCTTGGACCTTCTTCCTAAAGTGTGAAGCCAACCACCTCACTGTTGCCCTAGGGTTGTTAAACACCCTGCTGCATCTGTGTTCTGAGTCATATGTCTTTACTACAAGGCTTGGGTTGGATCCATCTGTTGATGCATACAGTACAAATGGGCAGCCCTTTTGACATTTGGCTCTAACCCTACAAGGCTCACTTTTGCTTAGGTGCAAGTTCACCCCATTAGTAATTGCATAAGTATTAATTGCAGCTACCAATTCTGCCTTGTTTCCAAAAGACATGCCCACCATAAAAAATGGTCTTTCCTCTGGCCCAATTCCCTCTTCTTCCAAAACTACTCCAGCTGATGGCCCATTACAACTACCGTGGCCCAATTCCCCCTCCAAACCCAATTCCTCATCATCATAGTCAACACCTCCATTATCCACTGCGGTTTTGTTCCCTATACTAGATAAATTCTCATATTCACTATCACCATCACTATCCTCCCTATCCTCACATTCAGTATCATGACTGCCAGATTCACTATCAACATCTTCCTCTTCACCTTCCATTCTATTTAACCTATCATTATCCCCGTTATCATGTCCAATTTCATTATCAGTGACATTGACAACAACCTTGCCTGTTTGTATCTCCTCTACTTTGTCATACACACAGTTCTCTATACTTGGTATCCCATAAGATGAGTTTACATGTCTAAGCAAAACATGTTTACTTTCCTGCAACCCCTCTTTTAGACTTTCGTAATGTTTATTAAAGTATCTCAAGCCCCAATCACACCCACCATGCCCATCACCCTCGGGACCACCCTCGGGACCGTCCTTTGAAGCATTTTGGGGACCACCACAACCATTACCATGTGATGCCATATACCACTAAATAAAGTAAAAAAAATATTAATTTAACACCAAAGAGAACAAA
Organism: Inga oerstediana; assembly: GCA_963210345.1. NCBI lineage: Eukaryota > Viridiplantae > Streptophyta > Magnoliopsida > Fabales > Fabaceae > Inga > Inga oerstediana. The sequence continues at coordinate 37,619,514 of OY723405.1, forward strand.
GGCATCCAAAAAGCGAAGCTTCGTCTTCGTTGAATAAAGTAAAAAACGCTTTGTCTTCGTTTAATCTCAAGATAAACTGAAAAGCAAAGCTTCCATACCTATTTATGATGGACGAATCTCTGCTCTAACCTCCAATCTCTCGTCGTACAAGCTACAACCTTCAAAAATCACCAGCGACCACTTCGACAAACCCTACCACAGCATCTGTTCAAATTTTTTCCCCTTCTGATCCTTTTCGCTTTACATCGTTTAGTCTCATCTCAGCTCACTGCCTTCTCTTTCCACTTGCCACGTTCAAGCCTGCTGCACCATTCCTTCGATCCCTTGCCACATATTTTTCAATTACCATGTCAGCGTGGTATATTCCACTGCCACCGTGTAACTTTCACGATTAACGTTAGGCGAACATTTGGAGAGGGTGACTTTGGTCTAGTTTTCACACTTCTGGGGCACAATTGGCCTCAAAAATACTTCCGGGGGACAATTGGCCCCCCCGGTATACTTCCGGGGCAAAATTGGCCTTTAACCCTGCTTTTTAACCAATGTCAAATATAGCATCTTGCACTATTGCGGAGATCATCCTCTACTAACAATTTACTTGTCAAAGATGTTCACCTTCATTTCTATTTCTTCATGGCCTTCCTCTCAGATGTTCAATCCTTTTCCATAGCTTAATTTGTGGGATAAACTTGAAATTGGGTGGTTGCATACAAGGTTCTGAAACTCGGACCAGCCACTGAACCGACTTGAGTATTAGGTTAAGGGTCAATAGGTTAAACTGGCTAAGCCGAGCCTAGACTAGTGAGGAAGTGAAAATTTTAGGGTTATTTATATGAAATTCTGAATAAAATATTAAAAAACTAAAAAAACAGTCAAACTGCTCAAAAACCGGTCAAACCGGAGTCAGCTATTGGATTGGACAGTCAGACAATCAGTTGGCCGGTTTCCGACCCAAACCAGCTGGTATGGTCCGGTTTTCAAAAAATGGGTTGCATATGCTACTTTCATGAGTAATGCTTTTGCCAGTTGCTTAATATACTTTGGTACCTCTATATGATTTTACTTTTGTCTATAAATGCTTGCATCTTTCAAGTAATTGTTCAAGAATGTTTTAATCGATTGAGGTTTATAATTTTATACACTTATTATTATTTATTGGATTTTCGGCTCCCTTCCTATGTGGAGAATGTTAGATCTCATGTTTTGATGATAACAAAAGAATGGTTTGAAAAGGAAATGTTTATTAATCAAGCTTGAACTAAGTAATGACAGGAATAAGCTTTGCTTGATGTAAGCATGGAAGTAGTGAAGATTGGCCAAGAGAAAATGCTAAGGAACTTAAGTTGAAGTGCATTTTCTAAGGCATTACTCGAGGAGCTACTCGAGTAATGACCCAAAACTTGAAGTAAATAAGCAAAACTTCCAGTTACCTGCCACCATTACTCGAGGCGCTACTCGAGTATCCAGGTAAAACTTCAAGGTTGCTCTCGGCCTGCCAATGTTACTCGAGGAGCTACTCGAGTAACCATGTGAAAACTTCCAGTTGCCTTCAAGTTAGCAGAACGTTACTCGAGGAGCTACTCGAGTAACCATTTGTACCTCTCGGCATTATGTACCACTGCTAATGTTACTCGAGGAGCTACTCGAGTAACCAGGTCAGAAACTTCCAGTCAGACTTCAAGTTTTCCATGATACTCGAGGAGCTACTCGAGTAACCGTGTATTTGAAAATGTGTAACTCTCGGCACTTTGTACCACTGCCAATGTTACTCGAGGAGGTACTCGAGTAACAGCCTGAGGTATGTTTAAACTTGAGGTTGGTATCCGAGTAACTTGAATTGTTTATTTTGTCTTCCTCGAGTGCTGACTCGAGTATTCAAGTTTCTAATGTTTTATCTTAAGTGGATTCCTCGAGTATGTACCCCAGTAAGCACAAATATTTTCAAAGGAAACTTCAAGTCACGACCAGGGTAAGTTATGTTCAAATGTCTCAGTTACTCGAGGTGCTACCCGAGTAACTTATGCAAGATTGAGTGCATTACTCGAGGAGCTACTCGAGTAATGAGGTAAGTGCTCTCGGCATTTTGATCCTGCCAACATTATTGGAGTAGAGCATCGAGTAATCAAAAGTTTTTTCAAAGGATTACTCGAGGTGTTACCCGAGTAACTCATAAAGTTGTGAGTGCATTACTCGAGTAGCTACCCGAGTAAATAACTATTCCAAAGGTTTGAAATTTAGTTTACTCCATGCACTACCCGAGTAATCTTATACTTGTTCATTAACTTGCAGTTGGTAAATGATTTCCCGATGTTACTCGAGGAGCTACTCGAGTAAACTTCAAGGGTTACTCGAGGAGCTACTCGAGTAAGCATACCCAGAAATTTAGAAATCATTCAAACGTTCATTGATTTGTTTCCTATATGATTAACCTTTCATTGTATTAGTATTCTTAGTCTATTTACAGATAAACAATGAAGGAATCACTTCAAGAGATGAAAGTCAAATCAAACGTTCAAATGCCAACCACCGCCAACGGATATTTTTCAAAAACTTGAAAAGTCAACAGTGGCTGCGCACTCACCAACGGACGAAAGGAAAACGTTCCAACGGTCATCACCATCATATCTATATATATGGGAACCTTCAAACAGAGAAGAACAACCAAGCATTCACACAAACGATTCATTAAGTTTATTGCTCTGTTTTCACGTTGAAATTGTATTCATATGCTTCAGTGATTATCATTTACTCTTTGTGAGAGATATTTCATTCAAACTCAATATTTGTTATTGAGATAACTTAAGGTTGTGGAACCTTGAGTTGGGATTGGATTACAACCTGTAAGGGGGAGCGAGTGTCCAGGTGTGAAGGAACTTGCTTGTACTGTGGTGCCAAGAACCCACTGAATCTTGGAAGTTATAGTGAAACTCTCAGAGAAGCTCTGAGGACTGGACGTAGGTCAAAGTGGTTGTGACCGAACCAGTATAACTCCCGGTGTACACTTCGGTGATATTTCTCCTTACTCATTACTGTTTTAATTCTTTTGTCAAAGTTTTATATTTTCGAAAGAAATTTCAGTATCACCCAATTCACCCCCCCTCTTGGGTGAAACGCTTGATCTTACATTTGGTATCAGAGCGTAGGTCTTCTTGTTAAGGTATAACAACCTAAGAAGGATCCAATGGCAAGCATGGGTGAAGGAATTCTTCCCGACGGAGCATCCATCACTAGACCTCCCGGTTTCAATGGAGAACACTTTTCTTTCTGGAAAGCTAAATTCAGAGTGTTCGTGATGGCTACTGAATATGGGCTATGGGATGTAATCGAGAGTGGAAACTATCAACCTACAAAGACTGTAGATTCTCAGAAAATTCCAAAGATGCCAGCGGAATATGATGAGAATGACAAGAAACTTATCACTCTCAATAGCAAGGCAATTCTGATGTTACAAAGCTCCTTGAGTCAAAATGAATACTTCAGAATCTGCACACTCCCAACAGCAAAGGAAATGTGGGAAGCTCTGGAAATAGCTCATGAAGGAACTTCGGGAATAAAGGAGAATCGAATCAACACCTTGATCACAGAATTCGATCTACTTCGAATGAAATCAGGTGAGTCAATTTCTGAATTCGAACTTAGGTATACTCATCTTGTTAATCAACTTGCAGCACTTGGAAAAGTATATGATCAAAATATCCAAGTACGAAAGATTTTGAATATTCTTTCTAAAGAGTGGGAGGCCAAAGTCACTGCGATAGAAGAGGCAAAAGGAGAATCAATGAGATCAGTTGCTTCTCTATTTGGAAGCCTTTCTGAATATGAAAGCAAGTTAAAGTTCAAACGGGAACTAGACGACATAAGTGACAAAAGAAAGAAAGGTCTAGCTCTAAAAGCAAAAGAAGAAAATCAAGATGAAGTTAAGGAGTTTGATGATGATGAAATGGGCTTAATCATAAAACGATTCAGAAAGTTCTACAAGAAAGGTCAAGGCTACAAACACTTTCAAAAAGGAGGAACTAGCAACAAAGACCATATCATTTGTTATGAATGTGGTAAACCAGGACATATCAAATCAGAATGTCCAGAGCTCAATCAAAAGAACAAAGAAAAGAGAAAAGGCAAATTCTTTAACAAAAAGAAGGCCTTTGTATCTGCTATATGGGGAGATAGTTCCTCAGACGAAGAAAGTGATGAGGAAGAAATAGCCAACATATGTCTTGTTGCTCAAGAAGAGACAGAAGAAGAGGTATGTCTTAAAGCATCCAAAAATAACAAATGGTTCATAGACAGTGGATGCTCTAGACATATGACCGGAGATTTCGAAAGTTTTACCACATTACAACCTAAGGAAGGTGGAAAGGTAAAATTTGGAGGAAATCAATCCGGAAAAATAGCAGGAATTGGTGAAATCAAAAATGACAAAGGCATACAAATCAAAGATGTATATTACGTTGAAGGCTTGTGTCATAATTTGCTGAGCGTAAGTCAAAGTGCAGATAAAGACAACTGGATAATATTTGATTCAGAGGAATGTCTAATTATCAACAAGAATGATTTACAGCTTGATAAGAAAAATATCAAGGCTAAGCTCAGAGCAAAAAGGGAAGGTAACTGCTATACTCTAGATATTAGTAGAAATGAATCTGAAAATTGTTTTCTGAGTAATACCAATGAAAGTTGGTTATGGCATAAGAGATTGGCTCATGTCAATATGCATCAACTAGGTAAACTACTCAAAAAGGGTTTAGTTCTTGGATTACCCAAAGTAAATTTCAAAAACGATTTGATTTGTGACGCATGTCAAAAGGGTAAACAAACTAAATCATCTTTCAAATTGAAAAATGAGATTTCAACAAATAGACCATTACAATTATTGCATATGGATTTAGTTGGTCCAGCAAGAGTAAAGAGTCTTGGTGGCAACTTGTATTCATTGGTCATTGTTGATGATTTTTCTAGATTTACATGGGTTATTTTTCTATCATCAAAAGATGAAACCTTTGAAGAATTTATTGTTTTTGCCAAGAAAGTGCAAAATGAGAAAGGTATGTCTATTGCAGGTATTAGGACTGATCATGGTGGAGAATTTGAGAATCAAGCTTTTGAAGAATATTGTGATACTAATGGCATTGATCACAACTTCTCTGCTCCAAGGACGCCCCAACAAAATGGAGTTGTGGAACGCAAGAATAGAGTACTTACTGAAATGGCTAGAACAATGTTAAATGAAAAGAACATGTCTCAAGTTTTCTGGGCTGATGCTATGAGTACAGCATGCTATATTTCAAATAGAGCCTACATCAGAACGAAACTTGGAAAGACACCATATGAGCTATACAAAGGAAGGAAGCCAAACATTGGTCATCTACACATCTTCGGTTGTAAGTGTTTCATTCATAATAATGGTAAAGATAACTTAGGAAAATTTGATTCTAAAACTGATGAAGGAATTTTCCTAGGATATTCTAACCGAAGTAAAGCATATAGAATTTTCAATAAAAGAACTTGTGTTGTTGAAGAATCAATTCATGTTGTATTTGATGAATTTGAAACCTCTGACAAAACCATTGATGAAGAACAGGAAGTTGTTTTAAATCAAGAAAATGGTCAATCTATCTCTAAGTCTCTTATTCCAGAGGTTGATGAAACTAAGGATGAAGAGCAATCCCTAGGTCAACCTAAAGCTTGGAAATACAATAGAAGTCATCCCTTAGATCAAGTCATAGGAGATGTGAATGAAGGGATCAAAACCAGAAATAGAGTTTTCAATGAAGTAAGTTTTTCTGCATTTATTTCTGAGATTGAACCTTCTAACATTGTTGAAGCCCTATCAGACAATGATTGGGTCATAGCAATGCAAGAAGAATTAAATCAATTTGAAAGGAATCAAGTCTGGGATTTGGTGCCCCGACCCAAAGATCATACGATCATTGGTACTAAATGGGTATTCAAAAACAAACTTGATGAATCTGCAATTATTGTCAGAAACAAGGCAAGATTGGTGGCCAAAGGCTATAATCAGGAAGAAGGAATTGATTATGAGGAAACGTATGCTCCAGTGGCTAGATTGGAAGCTATACGTGTACTCTTAGCCTTTGCATGCATAAAAGGATTCAAACTCTATCAAATGGATGTTAAGAGTGCCTTTCTAAATGGTTACATCATGGAAGAAGTGTATGTAGAACAACCCCCTGGTTTTGAAGATGTCACTAAACCGGACCATGTTTTCAAACTTAAAAAGGCTTTGTATGGTTTAAAATAAGCTCCTAGAGCCTGGTATGAAAGGCTTAGTAAGTTTCTCATCGATCAAGGTTTTGTACGGGGAAAAGTTGATACAACATTATTTATAAATCGAAAACGTGATGATATTTTAATTGTACAAATATATGTTGATGATATTGTTTTCGGTGCTACTAATGAATCTCTGTGTAAGGAATTTTCTGAGATTATGCAGGGAGAGTTTGAGATGTCAATGATGGGAGAATTGAATTTCTTTCTTGGTTTGCAAATCAAACAAAGAAAGAATGGGATCTTCATATCTCAAACAAAGTATTTAAAAGAGCTATTGAAGAAGTATGGAATGGATGAAGCAAATGGCTCAGATACGCCTATGAGCTCAACAACGTTGCTTGATGCTGATGTCAAAGGGAAAGACTACAATATCACAAAATATAGAGGAATGATTGGATCATTACTCTATCTCACAGCAAGTAGACCAGACATCCAATTTAGTGTTGGCATATGTGCAAGATATCAATCGGCACCAAAGGAATCACATGCTGAAACTGTCAAACGAATCTTTAGATACCTTGCTGACACACCAGAATTGGGTCTGTGGTATCCCAAAGGAAGAAGTGAGTATCTAATTGCATATTCGGACTCTGATCATGGAGGATATAAGACAGACAGAAAGAGCACCAGTGGACAAAGACAATTCCTTGGAGGATCTCTTGTCTCGTGGTTCAGCAAGAAACAAAATACAGTGTCTCTTTCGTCAACGGAAGCCGAATATGTTGCAGTCTCAAGTTGTTGTGCACAAGTGATATGGTTAAAACAACAACTACAAGATCTTGGTATTTATCTCAAAGAGATACCAATCTATTGTGACAACACTAGTACGATAAGCTTGGCAAAGAATCCAGTTCAACACTCTAGAACCAAGCATATCGATGTCAGACATCACTTCATCAGAGATCATGTCCAAAAGAAAGATGTGAAAGTGATATTCATTCCTACTCATCTTCAATTAGCCGATATCTTCACAAAACCCCTTGCAAAAGATCAATTTCTATACATTAGAAGAGAATTGGGAATGGTAAATCCCAATGAGTTATAAGTAATTTCAGCATTTCATAATATTAGATGAAGTCATTTAATAATGTTTTGATAATTACTAACTTAAGCATCGGAGTATATAGAAATTTGCTTTGCAGGAAGAAAGAAACTCTGTTTTGAGAAACAAAAACAGAGGTGATCAGAGGACACCATTACTGGAGTACCAACTTGAAGTAATGGGTGACAGAAAAGATTTACCCGAGGAGTAACTTGAGGTAAAGTGGCAGTTTACTCGAGTATGTACTCGAGTAATAGCCCCCAAAACTGGAAGTAATGGATCAAGTAACTTGATATTTAAATCTAACGGTTCAGTTTTGAGGAAATGAAAGGTCAGAAGTTCAAAAGACAGGTTACCCGAGGCAAGCCTCGAGTAAACTTGAAGATTACTCGAGGAAGGCCTCGAGTAAAGTCGGAGTCCAGATTCTCAAATTGATAAAGAATGATGCAAATCTGATCAACATGAGTTATAAATGATCGAGGGAACATCTATGGATAATTACTATATTATTCATACAAGGTACGCAATTTAAATGAATTATTTTGAATTTTTCCTGTATGAACACCCGAGGAAGGCCTCGAGTAACGTTGAATGTTACTCGAGTAAGGCCTCGAGTAAAGTCGGGATTTAGGTCTTTATCTTGCGCAAACTTGGTCATTTCCACAAAATCTCCTCGAGTAAATCACTATACACCCTTTCAAAAACTTTTCCCAATCGATTCCTTGCCTCATTTCCGTCAAAACCCAACTGGTTTCAAGTCCAAAAACTTCCTATTTTGTTCAAAATTCCTCTGACCTAAACTTGCGACAGTTACCTTATTTTTTTTGAAAATCTCAGTTTCTCAATTCTTCAGGAAGATGAGAACCAAAAATATTACTCCCTTAGATTCCTCTGAATCCGAGCAACACTCTGATCCTCCTTCATCTCATCCCAAGGGAAAAAGAAGAAAATTGACCCCAAGACCAAAAGCCAAAATTCCTCTTCAACCTCAACCTCAACCAAAGGCCAAAGGGGTGGTAATCAAAGAGCCTATTGTGACTAGGGCTCAGTCTAAAAAGAGCACATCCACTGGAAGAAGCAAAGGTGTCAAAACTCCCTCACCTTCACACTCAGACTCATCCACACCCTCTTTTACTCCAAAAATTCCCAAGAAGCCAAAATATGACAAAAATGTGGCTAAGGCAATGGCTGGGATCATTGACCAATTGGAGAAGGGTCAATCATCAAAGAAATCCAAGATTCCAGAGGCAGAGATCACTACCCCTCCCAAAGGATTCAATGTGGGGAAATTGGTGGAGTCCCCCAAGTATCTGACACAGTTCTCCAGAAGGAAAGTGTGTAAAACACACTACGTTGATCTGAAGCTTCTTCAAGAGGTAGTGAAGTTTGACCTTAGTCCTTATCTTAATCCATTTATGTCTTGGTTGTCTGTGAGATTGCCTTTTTGCACAAAGGTAATCACCCATTTTTACTGTAACCTAGAAATCACTGATGAGCCTGACCGAACCTCAGTTGAGGAAGAAATGACTACCACAGTGAGAGGACAGAAAATCCTTATATCTCCCTCTAGGATCAATTTATGGTTAGGAATTGAGAATCCCCCGGATGATATCTATTCTGAGCTTGAGCCAAACCAAATATTCACTATCCTTAAGCCCGGTGAGTTAGTTGGCCCCTTAAACTTTAAACCGAGTGATATGTGTGATCATCACAGGGTCCTATGGTACATCTACTCTAGGTCCCTAGTAAACAAAGCCAACAACTATACCCACTTTTCGGATAGGGACTATAGATGGTTTGCTTCACTCCTCTTGAAAGAAGAAAAGGATCTGGGAGAGTATATATTCTCAGAGATGAAGAGGTATAAGGTGGATGGGAAAGGGACTACTCCAATGCCATATCCCCAAATTGTGTCTCTTATCCTAAAAGAGAACAAAATATGGTACTTGGATAGCAAAGAGCCAATTGAGAGGTTGTCTCCGGTCGGAAGGAACCAGATTGGTAAACTAAACATAGACATTCCTCTCAAAGGCCCACTGGAGTCTGGGTCCAAGAAGAAGAGAAAGGCTACTGAGGCTGAAACCAGTAGAATGGATGACACTCAGTCATCGGCTCCAGCTGCTACCACATCCTCACCATCTTTCCTGAATGCCACTCTCCAGCACTTCATGGAGAACATCCTCAGAGGCTTCCATGTGGACATAGCCAATACTAAAGCTGAATTGATTACCAATACCAACTTCAAGATGGGTGAACTAGTTGAGAAAATTGACAAAAGGCATGAGGAGTTGGTTGAGAGAATGGATAGGAAACATGAGGAGTTGCTTGAAGAGCAACGTGCCCAGGGAGAGACCTTGAGACTGATACTGGCACGCTTGGACTCATTGGGTCCCGGACCTTCTGCCGGTCCATCCTCATCTGCACCACCACCTCCAGAGAACCCTCCTACTGATATTCCTATTCCAGAGGCTGAACCCTTTACCCCTTTAGTTTCTGATCCACTTGAGCCCCAAGGAAAAGATATCTTATTCACAGTGGATGATCCTGAAACCCATGAGACTACACATATTACCATTGATGATTCACCTCAGAAGCCACAGCCAGAGACTACTCCTAAACCTATCCCCTCTCCTACCCAAACAGAGGAAGTATCATCTTCTTTCTCCTCTGAACATCTCACTCCTGTGTTAGACACTCCTCCAGAGGCTGAGACCACTATGGTTGTATTTCAACCTTCTCCTTTCCTGCCTAGAGATGACATCCATATCCCACCTCTTAATCTTCCTGAACCAGAATCATCCAGTTCCTTTGATTCATCTAGTTCAGATGGTGGATTGGTCCTTCCTGTAAAGCCCATCTCTATGGTGAAGCCTTCTAACCCTCCTCTTGAATGATGAAGCCAAAAAGGGGGAGAAGAACTTGAGAGTGATTTTGTGGATTTGTCTTTGTTTTTCATGGGTATATGGGTGTACATGGGACTTTAGGGAGCTTTTTGAATTCAGTATGAACTTATTTTGTAATTTGAAATTTAAGTTCAATGCAAGTATGTTTAAATTATGCTTCATTTGATTTCATTTAAGTTTGTGAATTATGATACATGCTTGGACTAATGAAGTTGTTATGTATGCAAGGGATAATCAACTTAATAAGAAATAATTAATTAAGAATCCACTTTGAAAAACCATGTTTCAAAATCACCAAGTTTTGTCATCATCAAAAAGGGGGAGAATGTTAGATCTCATGTTTTGATGATAACAAAAGAATGGTTTGAAAAGGAAATGTTTATTAATCAAGCTTGAACTAAGTAATGACAGGAATAAGCTTTGCTTGATGTAAGCATGGAAGTAGTGAAGATTGGCCAAGAGAAAATGCTAAGGAACTTAAGTTGAAGTGCATTTTCTAAGGCATTACTCGAGGAGCTACTCGAGTAATGACCCAAAACTTGAAGTAAATAGGCAAAACTTCCAGTTACCTGCCACCATTACTCGAGGCGCTACTCGAGTATCCAGGTAAAACTTCAAGGTTGCTCTCGGCCTGCCAATGTTACTCGAGGAGCTACTCGAGTAACCATGTGAAAACTTCCAGTTGCCTTCAAGTTAGCAGAACGTTACTCGAGGAGCTACTCGAGTAACCATTTGTACCTCTCGGCATTATGTACCACTGCTAATGTTACTCGAGGAGCTACTCGAGTAACCAGGTCAGAAACTTCCAGTCAGACTTCAAGTTTTCCATGATACTCGAGGAGCTACTCGAGTAACCGTGTATTTGAAAATGTGTAACTCTCGGCACTTTGTACCACTGCCAATGTTACTCGAGGAGGTACTCGAGTAACAGCCTGAGGTATGTTTAAACTTGAGGTTGGTATCCGAGTAACTTGAATTGTTTATTTTGTCTTCCTCGAGTGCTGACTCGAGTATTCAAGTTTCTAATGTTTTATCTTAAGTGGATTCCTCGAGTATGTACCCCAGTAAGCACAAATATTTTCAAAGGAAACTTCAAGTCACGACCAGGGTAAGTTATGTTCAAATGTCTCAGTTACTCGAGGTGCTACCCGAGTAACTTATGCAAGATTGAGTGCATTACTCGAGGAGCTACTCGAGTAATGAGGTAAGTGCTCTCGGCATTTTGATCCTGCCAACATTATTGGAGTAGAGCATCGAGTAATCAAAAGTTTTTTCAAAGGATTACTCGAGGTGTTACCCGAGTAACTCATAAAGTTGTGAGTGCATTACTCGAGTAGCTACCCGAGTAAATAACTATTCCAAAGGTTTGAAATTTAGTTTACTCCATGCACTACCCGAGTAATCTTATACTTGTTCATTAACTTGCAGTTGGTAAATGATTTCCCGATGTTACTCGAGGAGCTACTCGAGTAAACTTCAAGGGTTACTCGAGGAGCTACTCGAGTAAGCATACCCAGAAATTTAGAAATCATTCAAACGTTCATTGATTTGTTTCCTATATGATTAACCTTTCATTGTATTAGTATTCTTAGTCTATTTACAGATAAACAATGAAGGAATCACTTCAAGAGATGAAAGTCAAATCAAACGTTCAAATGCCAACCACCGCCAACGGATATTTTTCAAAAACTTGAAAAGTCAACAGTGGCTGCGCACTCACCAACGGACGAAAGGAAAACGTTCCAACGGTCATCACCATCATATCTATATATATGGGAACCTTCAAACAGAGAAGAACAACCAAGCATTCACACAAACGATTCATTAAGTTCATTGCTCTGTTTTCACGTTGAAATTGTATTCATATGCTTCAGTGATTATCATTTACTCTTTGTGAGAGATATTTCATTCAAACTCAATATTTGTTATTGAGATAACTTAAGGTTGTGGAACCTTGAGTTGGGATTGGATTACAACCTGTAAGGGGGAGCGAGTGTCCAGGTGTGAAGGAACTTGCTTGTACTGTGGTGCCAAGAACCCACTGAATCTTGGAAGTTATAGTGAAACTCTCAGAGAAGCTCTGAGGACTGGACGTAGGTCAAAGTGGTTGTGACCGAACCAGTATAACTCCCGGTGTACACTTCGGTGATATTTCTCCTTACTCATTACTGTTTTAATTCTTTTGTCAAAGTTTTATATTTTCGAAAGAAATTTCAGTATCACCCAATTCACCCCCCCCTCTTGGGTGAAACGCTTGATCTTACAGAGAAATACCTAAATTATATATATTTTCTATTTTACATATTTCCTATTTTATGAGAGGAAAAAAAGGAATGAAAGGAAAAAAATATGAAAGAAGGAAAAGAATGAGAGAATAAAAAAAAAGGAAAATTTCCTGATTGTTCTTTATGAGGAAAAAAAATTCTTTCAAAGTTTCATAATTATTTGGGGTTGTGTCTCACTTATTTAAGTGGAGAAAGGGCATATAAGATTGTTGGGCAGAGATGCCACGTTGAGGCTAGATAGGTTAATGAGGCTAGGGTACACCGAAGTGGTTGGAGAGGTCTAATTATACAGAATTGAGAGAAAAGAAGAGAGAAAGTGAAAAACACATGTTCACAAGGCAGTTCTGGTAAATTGATGTTAATGCACTCATTAACTATTAGATCAGGTTGAAATTTGGTCAATTGGTTTGATGCATGTGGTTGGTCATTTTAGGATAATTTATGTTGTTTTCCCATTTTTGTTTGTTTTCAAGCTAGTCCTTCTCTTTCTTTTCAAAAAGAAGAAAAAAGAAAAAGAAATTAAACACATGGCATTCCTTGCCAAAAATTATATTATGAAGGACAATACTAACGAATTGAGTGTAATTTTTTTGATATAACTATTTGGTTAGGTCAAATTTAAGCATTATTATATTCAATTAAAAGCAGTTCTCTTTATTTATCTATCTATTTTTTTCGTAAAGGAACTTTCTCATTAAATATACAACTCATTTGGTCATAATTTATGGTTTTTAGAGATTTTGGAAAATTTAGCCTATTTTGTTCCCTTTTCATTTTCTATTTAGAACTATAAATTACACATACGCCTCTCAACCCACCTTTTTAAAGGGAGTCTCATATTCATATCTTAACGCAATTATTCTAATTTATTTATAACTTTTGTTAAATTTGTAGAATTAAGTGCTTTTCTTCTCATATTTTTATTCCATAAATCAGTTTATATTGCCATGCACAAGTTGTGAAAATAATTTTCCATATTATAAGTTGCAAGCTTTGGTCATACATTGGATGTGTGGTCATACATAATGTATAACATCCATAATTTCCATAGCATTATTACACAATCAAAAGCGTTATGGTTCAGGCGAATCCATAATTGAAGCCCATAAATTGAAAATTGCATATTTATCTTGGGTTACTTTTCATTTATAATTTCTATTTTTTTGTTCAACTTTAAAAATTCATAACTAAATCTAGAAAAGTAGTATGAGGGTGCTCTAAATTCCTATTGAAAGCTCTTGGAGTAGTCTTTTAGATAGGAAGAATATATATTTGATCTCATACCATGCTAATGGATACAGTTTTTTTATTTTGTAAACTTCCTCTGTTCTCGGACATAAACTTGCCATAACTTCAAAACTTTAACTCATGTTACAAACATCCAATTGACCTAATTTATGACTTTTCAAAATGCTCTCTGTGTCTACTATACACATACCAATTCTTATGGGCATTGAATTTCGTTTACTATATACTATATAATAACCCATTGGCCATACTCTAAAAGAGCTAAAACTGGATAGTCAAGAACATATATGTTAAATACATAGTTCTAAGGCTAATCCATGGCTCCCAATTGGTCACAATCCATCTTAGCATATCAATTATACATCAATAGTTGAAGATGAGTCAACCTAAAATCAAGCGTCAAGTTGGTAAATATGAGCGAGGTTGGAAGAACCCGTGGCTCTCAAAATTTTCAACAAAGAAAAGGTTCTCAAGCACAAGATGGCTGAACAGGTAGTTTAAGATTTACTGTTAGCTAAATTTTCTTCCCCTCATGTTGTAGTCCATTCAATTTACAAAAGGCTTACAGGTATGTGTGTGTATCAAAATTGATAAATCCATCATTAAGTTTTAGTGTGGGTTTACAGAGTTAAGGTGTTTCTTATCTATTGTATGAGAACTTTATGTTTATAATGCATTCTGTAGCAAAACTGGTCTAGACCCTCACAAAACAAAGTCAACTCTCTTGAATGCTTTTCAATATGATTATGCAGATCAGGCGGGAAATTGCAACAATGAAATTAATCAAGCATCCACATGTTGTTCGATTATATTTGGTTTCTCTTTTGCTATTTGGTTTATAAATCTAGACGCATACCTTGTTGAGGAGGAAAAGAACTGTCAACTCTCTATTCGACAAAATATCATTGTTGGCCTGACCATGAACTATGTTATGGATGTGCAGAACTTTATTTTCTTTTCTTTTCTGTTTTTGTCCTGTCCCATTAAGTCAATTCTTTCATCCAAGTAAATGGATCAAAGAAGAACACAACTACATAGATGAGTTTGCATATGACAAATGCATTTGTAAAATGGGTAAGAATGCAGAGACACGAACCTAATGTCTTAATATTAGGGGTAAATCGGTAATTTGCCTGTCATGCCATTTGTCATGACAACCAAATTAGAGCCACACACTTTTGATGTTCAACAGCTGCCTCACTTACCTATTAACGAGCTGCTTTACAGAGTCTACTAGTTTATATTGTTAGTTTGTCTATGTCTTCAATATAATTCATGTGATGTTTACAAGGTACTAAAACTCGGACCGGTCATTGAACCGGTCGGGGTACTGGGTTAAGGGTCAGTGGGTCAAACCGGGACCAAACCGGAGCTAAACCGGGACCAAATCGGTGAAAAATTGAAAATTTTAGACTTATAGTATGAAATTCTAAAGGAAAATTTTTTTTTTTTTTTTTTTTTTAGTAAAAACCCCAACCCGGACCGGACCGGGAACCGGACCGGTTTTCCGGCCGGTTCGCCGGTTACCGGGCCGGACCGGCCGGTCCGGTCCGGGTTTCACAACATGGGATGTTTATGAAAGCAAAAGGTGATACATTGGAGTTCTATAAGGTATAACATTCTTTCTCTTTAACCTTTTTCAAGCTATTAGGAACCTTTTTCAAGCTATTAGGTGTTTGTTGTCACCATTAGCCAATTTGGAATACCAGTAATAATACTTTTGGAAAAATTCGTATGAGATATTAATTTATTCAATAGAATTACAGAATATGAAATACTATTTCCGATCTTAAATATAAGATCTAGCAATGAGCCCCATTCATCTTGCCCAATTATAAACCCACATTAGCAACTTTAATAGTATTAATGACATAAGTGCAAATTTAACATCATTAACTCTAAGTCCAAATCATTTTCACACTATAAGGACAAATGTTTCAAACGTACAAAACTTAAAGGACAAAAAACCACACTTTGAAACTTCAAAGATAAAAAACAAAATAAAGATAAAACTATAAGGACCAATAACTACGACAAAATAAAGATATTTTTTTTTCTCCTTCTTAGTCTTGCCCTGCTCAGTTGATCCCTCTCATTCATCCTGGTTCTCGACTTGATGAATGTCTTCTCCAGCGATGGTTGTGCAAGAGAGTGATTTTTGTTCTTAATGATTTTGATGGTGGTTCTTCTTAGTTCTTCAACACGATTTGATTTTGATATCTTAGAAAATCTACTAAATCTTTCATTTGTACCTTGACAACTTGTCAAGATTTTTTATGAATTTTCTTCATTGTAATTCTACAAGATCTATATTGGAATTTTGATTTTTTGATTATATACATGTAGTTAGGATACTGTTTATTTTTTTATTATTAATTTGATAGATCATGCTATTGTTAGTTATATTCAGCTTAATTAACATCTTGTTAAATCTTTATTGTGGGCGTTGGGAGAATCCATTTTTTTTTAATTAATTCCTGGGTTCTGGGATTGTAGATCTCAGGCCAGGGTCTATATATATATTTCTAGAAAATAAATTCTACTGTAGCGCATTCCTAACCAAGCACTATAGCTCGTGGTTTTTTTTTTTTTAAAAAAAATGTCGACTGTAGCATTTTGAGCGCTACAGCTTATTTTGTAATCGTAGGATATGTAGCATTTAAAAAACGCTACAAAAATTTTTTTAAAAAATAATCACTGCAGATAAAACTTTTTGTGGTAGTATCAACAAGTTGTTGGTTAGGATGGTAAGTGGTCTCACCCTCGTAAGAAGGAGAACACAAGTTCAAAGCATACTTATTAAGAGAGGCAAAAATCCTTTGTGCTCCAATCCTCAAAAAGAGAAACCCTTCATCAAATCAAAAAAACTTTTTATAGTAGTGAATAGTTATATGTAATTATTCAGTTGATTATTGGCCACCAGACTAGTGCCAAGTGAAAATTCATTACATACTTTTAAAATGTCATGCTATTGATTTTTTTTAAATAGAAAAATAGTTTGAAATTAAATAAATCAATACTACACTAAAAATGAATGAATGATGCATTCATGTATATATAGGCAGAGGTGTTAATTGGAACTTGAGAAAGTAATATTTGTTGATGTAGAGAACAAACCCAAGTAATTAAATAAAAATGCATGCAAATGAATAAATGTCTGATGTTATAAATATCGTAACCCAATTATCACACATTGCATCTCCTTCATACTTCTTTTTTTTTTTTAATAAGAATAAAATATCTTTCTATTGAAGGTAGTCATGTTTGAAATACTATTGGACATTAGATGTGAGGACCTCTTCTAGCTCGAATTCAAATGTTGGTTCATAATATTGTGACAGCCTAACTTTTCTACTAGATGTAACCCCATTAATACATTACATTAAGTAGAGGCAGACACAACCTCATAAGACAAGCATTATCATCACATCCATGTCCTCCATTGCCTATACAAAAATGTGAAAAATTACAATTGTGCAAAAATCAATTTACAATAGCAAACATTTAGTAGAGTAAACAATAAATCTGAGGAAAACATGCAACAAACATGTTTGATTTTGGTACCTGTTCTGTTGACAGTATATGAGGGTAGTTTGGTAATTAGACTTTTGGGGCCAATATCAGAATCAGAAGTCTATAAATATTTGGATTATGGTGTATTGTACAGTGACTTTTTCCATATCAATAATACACTAGTTTCTCTCTTCCTGGGCCCTATCTTAACATGCCAGAGTGTTGATTACGATCCTGAAAGTCCAAGTCCAAGTTTCTAGCATTGTCGTCTAGCTCGTTTCATCTCTTTGCCAATTAGTTCTCTCTCATTTTTTTGTTGGCTCGCAATGACGTCGTTGCACCTATTATTGATTGTTGCTAGATTTGTCTTCTTGCGTGTTCACGAGTAAGTTTTCATCGCGTTTGTTTCTTGAGATTTTGACTCCCCCGTTGATTCTTGGGCCTTCTGTTCTCGGGTTCTCTATTGCTCATGATCCGATTTGATTATTCATGAAGATTCTAGGCTTTTCTTGGTTCTACTTCAGTCTTATTTCAGTTTCTGACCAAGAAAACCCTCCTCCTCTAAGATCATGCAGTTGAAGATCTTATTTCCCATCGCACCGCTGTGCTTTCTGTCGGACTAATTTTTTTTCAACATCATCGAGTATGATTCTCAGTTCTTGCCTAGATTGCTCGGTTGATTTGTGATCTTGCCATTTTCCTTTTCTCAGTCAAGGCAAGGTCGTCGGCGTTTCCCTCGTCGGTGTTTTCCCTAGTGATTTCTTGAGTAGTGGTTCTGTCATCCTCTCCGTTCGTGACAGATTGTTTCTGACCCTTGTTTCCGGCGAGATCCCGACCTCATCTTCAGTCTTGACGCCTTGTGGTTTAAATCTATGGTTCAGTTCCGACACGTTCTTGTTCAAGATCCGATCCCCTGTTTTCACGACTTCTTGTTCACATCCGACGAGTTCTTCTGTGTTTTCTCCTTTCGACTGAATTAGTTTTGGCCTTCGTTGGTTCTCTTCTGCACATTTGCTTCCCTGTTCACTCTTCACTGTTACATTTGGTTTGTCGCTCTTTCGTCTACCATGAGTGACGCTACTGTTAATCCTAGAGATCCACTACAATTGGTTCACTTTAATCATCCTCTTTACCTTCACCTGGCAGACACCCAAGCCACAACTCTCGTTCATCATCTCCTCACTAGTGCTGATCAAAAAATATCCTACGTGGAGCAGAGCCATGCGGCTTGCTCTTCATGCCAAGAACAAGCTTGGTTTCATAGACGAGTTTTGCAAACGTGATTAATAAGATGACAAATTAAAGGACCTTTGGGATCAATGCAACTCAGTGGTCCTCTCGTGGCTCATCAACTCAGTTGACAAGGGGATAGCTTCAGGTATTGTCTGGCTGGATTTGAAGGAGAGGTTTGATAAAACTGATGGTGCGAAAATATATTCAATGCATCGTGCCATCAATTCATTAGTTCAAGGGACTACTTCTGTTTCTGTATATTATACCCAGCTCAAAGAAATATGGGATGAGTATGCCAATCTCGTTCCAATACCCAGTTGTAGCTGCAGTTCAGCAGTGGAGTATTCCAAAATTATACAAGAACAACGTTTATTTCAGTTCCTTATGGGGCTGAATGACACCTTCCAGTAAATTTGGAGTCAAATTCTCCTCATGAGCCCTCTTCCTACTCCTAATCAAGCATATTCCATGCTCATTCAAGAAGAGACACAACGACAAATTTCCCCTACCAACTTGATCCCTCCTCAAGACACATCTGTTCTGGCTACAAATACTACTAGAGGAGGCAAAGAAACCACAAGAGGAAGGGGAAGAGGGCGTCCTGATATTTGCTCCTATTGCAATAGGAGGGGTTGCCACCGGGAGACTTGCTACCAGCTCATCGGCTTCCCTCATAGTTCTGCCCCTCAAAAGCAAAAGAGACAAGATGAGGACCAAGCCAATCAGACTGTGGAAACTGCCCCTAAGGGTCCCACTGGAGATACGAACTCTTCACATGCACCATTTTTTACACAAGATCAGTACAAGCAGATACCAGGGTTACTGAAGCGTGACTCCGACCCCAAAGAGGTAGCAGTTAGCGTGCAAGCCACATCCCCAGGTACGTATACTACTGTTTATAATAATGAATGTTTTTGGATTCTGAGGCTAGTTGTCATGTAGTGAGTAGCTTAATTCTTCTAGATAAATATCAACCTTATCTAGGGCCTCCTGAATGGGTAAGAGTCCCTAATGGTCAAAGGATTAAAGTAACTCATATTGGTGAAGTTCAATTAACTAAATGTATAAAATTGGATAATGTCCTATATGCGAAGGAATTATGTTATAATCTCATTTCTGTGGCAAAGTTAATTTAGAATCTTCTTGTCTAGTTTCTTTCTTCCCTCACTTTGGTATATTGCAGGATATGATGAATGGAATGAACAAAGGACCGGTAGATTTTCATCCGGTTTATATCTGCTCAAGAAAAGAAATAGATTTAGGCACGCACATTTGATCAATACTTGTAATGATGATAAGAATTTGCTATGGCATTATAGAATAGGACATGCCCTACTTGATGTTTTGAGAAAATTGATTGATGTTGCATAGGATTTGAATTATGTAAGCAATAAAGACAATAACAAATGTGATATTTGTAGTCAAGCTAAATAGATTAACCTGACTTTTCCTTCGAGTTCCCCCAAAAGCACTTGTCCCTTTCAAATTTTACATATGGGTGTGTGAGGACCATATAGGACACCCACACATTAAGGACATATATTTTTTCTAACCATTGTTGATGATTATTCTAGGGGAATGTGGATATATTTGATGAGGAATAAATCTGACGTTGTTCACTTTATAAAGATTTTTGTGGCTTTTGTTGAGAATCATTTTTTTGCAAAAATAAAGGTCATATAGACTGATAATGGAAAGGAATTTATTAATCATACCATGCATTATTTTATTACTTCTAAAGGAATTATACATCAAACTTCATGTCCTGCAATGCCACAACAAAATGGGGTGGTGGAAAGAAAACACCGGCACTTTTTGGAAGTTGCTAGGAGCATTATGTTTTGCTCACATACACGAATTAAATTTTGGGGTGAGGCAGTTTGTACTGCTGCATACTTAATTAATCGAACCCCATCCAGATTTCTGGGCAATTTAACTCCTTATGAGCTTATACATGGAAAAACTCCCTCATTTGAAGGTATTCGGTTGTTTATCCTTTGCTGTTAATCTCAATTCTAGTGATAAATTTGCCACTAAATCTGAACCTTGCATATTTTTGGGTTACTCATCTACTCAAAAGGGGTACCAATTGTATAACATCAAAACCAAGTGTTTAATAGTAAGTAGACATGTTACTTTTCTAGAAAATAAGTTTCCTTTTAAGGATATTGAACATGATTCCCACAATCACATCGATCAATCATCACTAGATCCTTTTAGTCCTTTGTATGATTATCCACCCCGATATGCTAATGAACCAATAGAGGAAGATGGAGGTAGCAAAACACAGCAGCCAATGCGGCACTGTACCAAACCATCTTCCTCCAATAATCAGCCTCCTTTGAGACCGACAAGGCAGAGGCATCCACCATCACATTTTAAGGATTATCAATGTGAGTATCTACCTTCCTCTTCTCATAATAATGATGGTGTTTATCAATCTGATTTGATAAATGATAATGTATTACTTGAGTTTGTTAGCTATAATGATTTATCTTGTCAACATCAGACCTTTCTAACATCCATTGATAAGGAAATAGAACCGGAATATTATGAAATGGCAGCCAAGGATCCAAGATGGGTAAAGGCTATGCAAAGTAAAATTAAGGCACTAAAGGCAAACAAAACTTGGGAGATTGTTTCTTTGCCAAAAGGTAAGAAACCCATTAGTTATAAATGGGTTTATAAGGTAAAATTTAAGGCACTTTTGGTGGCTAAGGGTTATAGCCAAAAGGAAGAAATCTTTATGAAACATTTTCACCTATGGTAAAGATAGTTACTATTAGAATAATTCTTACATTAGCCGCGATAAATAATTGGTCTATTTGGCAAATGGATGTGGATAATACTTTCTTGCAGGGAGATCTATGTGAGGAGGTCTATATGTTTATCCCACAGGGTTTTGAACGAAAAAGGGGGAATACTTTTCAAGTGTGTAAGTTGCAGAAATCTTTGTATGGGCTAAAACAAACATCAAGACAATGGAATGAAAAATTAACTCAATCCTTGATTAAAGGTGGTTTTATTCAAAGTAGGTATGATTATGCCTTGTTCCAGAGGCAAACCAAATTTGATATAGTCTTTGTTCTTGCATATGTTGATGATTTAATGATATCAGGAAGTAGTATTGATGCTATTAATAAAGTAAAACGTTATTTGCATAGTGAATTCAAGATCAAGGATCTTGGGCCTTTAAAATATTTCCTAGGACTTGAGATATTAAGGTCTAATTAAGGAATACTTTTAAATCAAAGAAAGTATGCCACTGAATTTGTTGACCAAACAAGTTTTGATGAAGCTAATACTGAAGCGATCATCACTCCTTTTGAGCAAAATCTCAAGCTCACAATGGAGAAGACTAAGCATGACCACTTTCTTCATGATCCTAGTTATGGTTATCAAATCGGGATACGAATTATGAATTGAAAAGTCTATTTTTGGAATCGTGAATCGAAATGTATCGTGAATTGTAAGATTCATGATCAATTATTTAGAATGATATAAATGTAATGTTCACATAGAAAACATTAAAAGTTTGTAAATACTAGTAATTTAGCATTTTAAAGACAAATAAAACTTCAAATTTCATAAAGCTAACATTTAAAAAGCAAACATCAAATTATCAAAATGACAACTAATCCCAAAAATCAATTGAAATCAGTTAAGTCACTGACAATCCAACAAAGAATGTAATGGTAAGGAGAAAGAGGAATGAAAATAGGGTTATGATGGGATAAAAGGAAATATACAAGGCACAATATTTTGATATGATAAAAGGAAATACATATAATTTTTTTTGGAAATATATAAGGCACAATATCTTGATGTAATAAAAGGAAATATATATATATATATATAATCTTTTTTCTACACAATAAGATTCATTAATTAATTAAATTAAAGAAACAATATATACCTAGATCCCATAAATTATGGAAATCACTTAGTCGAAAAAAAAAGGTTGAAATATATCAAATATCATGAATTCATGATAAATACTAAATTTAGATATTTTATATATAATAATTTATATATAATCTTTTTTCTTAAAAAAACGTAATCTTAGAATTGGATTTCTTCAAATCAAAAACTCAAAAAGGTGAATATTAAAAGAGCACAGATGTTGGGAAAATGCAGAACAAACCAGAAAAAAAAAAAAAGCTGAAACATGGCGGTGAAACTTAAAGAAAAGGAAAGAAAATGGAGAATCACTCCTAGGTCCTAAAGAAGGAAGATATTATCAGAAAGGTCCCTCGATGTTGTAAAATACACTCAACAAGTTGTTAATACACGCTTTGAAGTTGTAACCAGGGACCTTTCTGATAATATTTTCCTTCCTTGAGACCTAGGAGTGATTCTCCCAAAAAAAATGGAAAACAGATTGAAAAAAAAACACGTGAAGAGCCGCGTAGGGAGGGGAAGAATCAGGTCGCACTCAGATCCGACCTGGATCTGGCGCGACCCGTCGTCTCCAACACGAAACAGAGAATCATGCGATTCTCCTGGGCTTCACAATTCAGGCGATTTCGGCGAGCATCGCCTGATACAACGACGATTCAGCACCAAAATGAAATAGAGAACCGATTCGCATCGCTGGAAGGTACTTCTGAAACGTATCGTGCGATTCGTATCTCGATATAACCGATTCTAATAACACTGATCTCGGTCTATATAGGAGACTTATAAGTAAGTTATTATATTTAACTTTAACAAGGCCTGATGTTTCGTTCACTGTGCAGGTATTAAATCAATATATGCAATTGCCAAAGCAGTCTCACATGAATGCTGCCTTGAGATTAGTCAGATACTTGAGGAATTGCCTTGGTCGTGAAATTTTCCTAGCTTCTACAAGTACGATGAGCATGGATTGTTATTGCGACTCAAACCATATTGGTTGTGTTGTTACAAGGAGGTCGGTTACCGGGTTCCTAGTCAGATTAGGAGGATCCTTAATATACTAGAAATCCAAGAAACAAATTGTGGTTTCAGTTTCGTCAGCAGAGGCTGAATATTGAGCCTTACAAATGGCGGTTTCTGAACTTACTTGGATCATAGGGCTCATGAGAGAGTTACATGTACATAATGTTAGTCCTGTAAAAGTGTTATGTGATAGTAAAGCGGTAATTCATGTTGCCACAAATCCAGTTTTTCATGAACGGACCAAACATTTCAAGGTCTATTGTCATTTTGTTCGTGAAAAACTGTTGGAAAAACTTATTGAGTTTGAGCATGTAGGGTCTAGTGAGCAATTAGCTTATATATTCCCTCTGATTCTAATTATAAGATAAAGTTGATTTTTTTGGAGAGGTTAAGGAAGCTAAATAAGTTACTTAATTATATCATATGTTATGTATCCTTGGATTATATATTAATTTATTAGTTAAACTAATTTATTAGTTAATTTATTAGCTAAGGAAGCTAATTAAATTAATTTAGAGTATTTATATTTTTATTTTTTCTTCAAACTAATTAGTTTAACTAATAAATTAATATATAATCCAAGGATACATAACATATGATATAATTAAGTAACTTATTTAGCTTCCTTAACCTCTCTAAAAAAAATCAAATTTATCTTATATTTAAGATAGGAGGTAATACTTACAAAGGGCTTGGGGCCCACAGCATGAGTACATTATCAGCAAGCTAGGAACTTGCGAATACACAACTTAAGGGGGTGTTGACAGCGTATGAGGGTCGTTTGGTAATTGGACTTTTGGGTCCCAATATTAGAAGTCTATAGATATCTGGATTATGGTGTATTATACAGTGACTTTTTCCATATCAATAGTACACCAAGTTTCTCTCTTCTTGGGCCCTAGTCTTAACATGTTCTAAAATTTTTATATCAATTACAACAGCATGCGTGATCGTTAAATTTTAGGGCCTTATAAATAATTGATTTGTGAATTTGGGCCTTTACTATAATAATTCTGCTTATAAATAAATTCAAAATTCAAATTATGAATAAAAATTTTACAAGGTGTGCTATGCCAAAATTTCTCATCTGAGCAATTACAGAACATCATAGCAGTGAAAAACATAGAAATTTGAAAAAAAAAAAAAAAAGAACGATAAAGAGTTAAAAAATGTTAACTCAGGAAGAAGTAGAGAGGGCAGAAATGGGAAGAGCCATTTCAACTTTTTGCATCTCTTGATGAATTAAGAGGATTCATTTGGAAAGTGATTATGCTCTTCTTTTTCTTCTAACATAATTTCCTCCAACTCTTCACATTTTTCAATCCTAGATACTCCAAACATGGTGGGCTTTGATCACAGTGCTTGAGATTATACACTTCAATCTTCTACATTTAATCACAAATAACTGCCTAAGATTTTGGAACATGATGAAAGTGGGACCCTCCATACATATACGAGGTTACTTGAATTCTCCAACCTCAAGTTCTCTGCTCTTGAGATCAACAGCACCCCTTTTTCTTCATTTACATTTGAAGTTCAACGTTTGAATCTTCTATTGAAACCTGCGACAACCTCAATTTCAGTTAAAAAAGACAAATTTATCCATCAATCAAATTATTAGTTAGTAAAATATTTTTTAAAAAAATGGACTTAAAAAGATAAAAGAATAGATACATTTAAAGCAAAAGCGATCGAGCAAACCCTTTACTCCACTACAAATGTTTATATATCAATGAATAATTACAGGTCAAAAAAATCAATTTATAATTGATTTAGTTTACTATACTACACACGATTATTCCATATTTTCATCTATAGTGCTCTGAAATTGAAAGAAAATCTAGTTGGGTATATACATCAAGTATTATTTTTATTCTTAGAGCATCCCTTTATGATTTATATGTTGCCTATTTTATATTTATACGGTTGTAGCTAGCAAAAATGATATCGTATATGATTCCAATCCACATATTATTCCATCTAATTATGAAAGCCGTAATCAACATGATACAGAATAATATTCATGCATACCGATATTGTTCCCAATTGTTGAAGAGCCCATCCCAAACTTGAAACACCAAATTTGGGGCAGTTCCATATGCGGATCTCTCTCAGCTCACCTGAGTCTGCAACCCTACTTGACAAAACACTCATGAAATTTGGCAAACTTATTAGCTTATCTCCCACAATCTTGAAAGCTTGATTGTCTCACTGTAGTTGGCATAATCTTCACTCCCATGTCCAAAAATCACCTCAATTCCTCGCAATCAGCTAAGGTTGTTTTGGGAAGGTAGTTTTTGACAATAGTGCTCACTGAAAATTAAAATTTCAACTTTTTTGCTTTGAGTTACTTCTAAGGAATGAAGATATTGGAATCTCATAATTTGCATGGGAACAAGACCTCCTAGCATTTGTTGTTTTGATCTCAATATTTCTGAATCGCCATCACCAATCACTGGCACCTTGTGCT